>JARWLC010000008.1:95947440-96547440 GCA_033318265.1 Phyllotis vaccarum
GGGGGACTCTCAGGAGTTAGGAGCACTTATTGCTCTTCCAGGGGGCCATTCAAAAAGTAAAAATGAAATCTTTAAAAGATTAAAAAAAAAAGCCAGTTCTGGCAGCATACACCTTTAATCCTAGCACTCAGGAGACTCAGGCAGGAGGATTTCTGTGAATTCAAGGCCAGCCTGGTCTACAACATGAGTTCCGGCACTGCCAGGATCATAGAGGAAAATCCTGTCTCAAAAATAATAAATAATAATTTTTAAAAAGGTTGAACACACCTAACAGGGGCTAGAGGCTCCCAAGCCTCACAATATTTTTACCCTGTATGTTCATCCAGACTTATTAATATCTCTGTACAGAAGATCTGAAATTTGCCCACCCCCTACCCCTGGTGACCTGGCTACTACCTTGGACCCCGTGGCAAGGAGTGTAAAGGACTTTACATTGTCAAGGGCCAGATTTTAACGTATGTGTTTCCGAGGTAACTCAAAGCAATGAAGGGGGCTGAGTGTGGGGTGGCATCAGAAAAGGCATCACCTGTCCCTTGAGGGACAACGCATACTCTCATGCTGACCCTTGCTACTGTAGAACGTGGGTCCCAGAGCTAGCCAATGTTCTGTTTCATTCAGACATTTGGAATTTAATGTGAAATCTTCAATGCTTTAAAGGTTAGGGATTAATTCCACTTAAATAAATTCACAAAACATTTCAGGGCTATAAACTACCCACTTTAGACTGAGACCCCACTAGCAGTTTTATGGATCAGAGCCCGTTCACCCCTTTTTTGCAAGGTGGGCTCCTCTCTGTGAAGGGGGCTTTGGAAGCACTTGACAGAGCCCAGGGCACCCTCTGCAGCGGGCGCTCTCTGGTCAGGCTGCCAGTGCACTCTACTTCCTCTGTAGTGGGGCTTCTTCTGTGCTGGGTGAGCAGACACCTCACAGGCCCTGAAGGTACACTCCCCTCACCCCCACCCCCGACCCCCACTCCCCACCCCTGCACCACTTACCTTCTTGCATACATAGTCATTGGGTAAGTAGACAACTGAGCGAAGACGCTTGAGCATGTCGAAGATCATCTGCCGGTCACAGCCCTGCCCAGACCGAGGGGGAGGAGTCCGTTAGAGGAAGTCAGGAGGCTTTGTTCCACATCTCCCAGCAAAAGAGCACCTGAGGGGGTACCTGAAAGAGCGCCACTTTGCTGACGATGTCGTAGTTGACATCAATGGCCAGGTCCAGTCTCATCTTGTCTGGAAGCTGCACCATCAGCTCTGACTCATCTGGGAAGGAAACCCAGCACAGGTCAGAGTTCAGGCCAGGCCTGCCTCTCACACCACAAACAACCACGTGAGGCCCTGCATTGACTCAGCCAGCTCAGCTTCCCCTGCCACAGGGAGTCTCTCCAGATTCTGAGAGTCCCGTCAGGAATGCCATTGCCTCCTTTCCAAACTTCTACTCATCCTTCAAACTGAGGACTAACACCACTTCCTCTGGGAAGCTGACTTTGATGTCCCTACCCAGCTTTTGGATCATAATCCCTATTCTGTAGTAATTGTCACTTCCATTTGGAATTTTTTACAAGGAGGCATATATGCAAGCACACATACACACACACACACACACACACACACACACATGCACCATAGCACACCCATAGAGGTCAGAGGACAACTTGTGGAGGTCAGTTCTCTCCTTCCATTTGGGTCCTAGGGACAGAACTTGAGTCATCACAGTTGGCGGCAAGCCCCTCCATTTTCTGAGCCCTCTCATTGGCCCACCTACCTCTTTATTCATTTGGAGGCAAGGTCTCGCTATACATACAGTTCACCCTGTAACTTAAAGCAGCCTTTCTAAATGCTGGGATCTAGGCCTGAGATGCCATGCCTGGTTAAAATTGCTTCCACCTTGGATGGAGCTGCATCTCAAGGTAGATGAAGCAAGATGAGAGTGGCATCAAAAGGACAAGCCCCTTAGGCCTTCCAGGGACTTCACTGGCCTCGGGAGATCCCTCTAATATCAGTGCTAGGGGTGCAACCAAGAGACACAAAGGACAGGGGAGAATTGAATCAGTCAGATGAACATTGGTCAGGAAAGGTGGGAAGTATGGACACTTGGCCAGTCTTACCCAGCATGCCTTGTGAATGCCAGGTATACTCATACCAGGTCTTCACACGGTTCTGCACAGACCTGGGGATCTTGTAAAAGTTCATGTACTTCACTGTACTGTCCATGCAGCTGCGGTAGTAGGTCTGTCCCGCTGTGGCGGCCCCCACCACATCTCTCATCTGGAGCAAGACAGCAGTGAAGGGATGTCAAGGAAGTATTGGGTCCAAGGTGGGTAGGACACAGCTTGGAATATGTAGCAGTACACAGATGAGGGACCTGTGCTTGTGGGTATGTCAGAGAGAGAAACATAAATGGCCAGGAAAGCAGGGGGCAAGGCCATCTCAGGTCTCCAGCATGATGCTGAATGTCCCATTGGGGTAGGCTGACTCTGGTGTACAGACACTCTCCCTAAGGAGGCACACTGAGCCTATATTTTGGGACCCATCTGTTTGTCTTGTGGACTTGATTTGTTGTCTTATGCGCTGATTAGAACACAAATTACTCATCCTATCACCAAAGGTTTGTTTTTTTTTTTTTTTTACAGGCCAGGTGTCCAGCCTTTGAAAAGGCCACATTGCCACATGACTTGCCATGCTTCCCAAAAGGACTATCATTCAAACAGGAAGACCTCAGGCAGTCCTGGGACAAGGACATCCTCCTGTCCCATATACTGTGGGCTCCTGGCTCAGCCTGAGTCTTCCCTGTGGTCAACCCCAAAGCCACAACACACAAGGAAATTTCCAGCTTAGAGCGGGGGAGCCACAAGTGGGTGGATGTGTGACCCCAGTTACCTGTCCAATCATCACAGAGAAAGCGAAGACACCTGTAAAATAATTCAGCAGCTGGAAGACAATTTCAAAGAGTGTCTGGGGGTCAGGCAGTCCTCCAATAGTGATCAGAGTTTTCACAGCCCAGTAGTAGCATCGGATGTAACTAGTAAGAAATGAGAAAGGGACCCTGTCAGTACAGGAACTGCCCAGATGGTGATCCTGGTTCAGACACCCAAAGGGACCCCATTTAGCCACAGATGCAAGAAAATGGCCCCACCTCCAGCAACACTTGCAAATGCTACCAAGCATGGCTGGAGCTGTGAGAACATGTCACCCCAAGACATGGATATGGAGCTGAGGCTTCAGCAGACACTGGCCATAGCTGCAGACTGACTCCCCACTGAAGTCAACAAAGGGGGTTTTTAGGAGACAGCAAGGAAGAGCTGGCAGGAAGACAGACTGGCCTTGGTGACTGGGCTTCCCCTATTTCTAATCCTTTTCTTTGCTCTCCCTGTGGTGTTGGCTCACAGAAAGTAAGAAATAAAACAAAACTAGATCTGCTGGCCCTCACGTCTGAAGGGCTTGCTCCTGCAGATCCAACCGTTGCAAATGGGAAACATTTGGGGGGAAAATGTGTCTACTTGGGTTCAGTCCCCCTTACTCCACAATTTGAAAAATCATGTCTGTACTGAATATGTGTAGACTTTTTGTCATTATTTAAGGATGCAGTAAAGCAACCATCATACAGTCTCTGTACAGAATTTTTTGGGGTCATTTTTCTTAGTGATGCAGGAAAACAACCATGACACAGTCTCTGTATTCTTTGATGTATTGTGAGGGCTCCAGAGATGGAGTGCTCTCTGAAAGGGTATGTGCAGGTCACATGCTAACACTATGCCACTTCACATAAGGGACTTGAATCTCCTTGGAGTTTGAAATCCTCGGACAACTGCATTCATATTCTCTCTCTCTCTCTCTCTCTCTCTCTCTCTCTCTCTCTCTCTCTCTCTCTCTCTCTCTCTCTCTCTCTCTCTCTCCCTCTCTCTCTCTCTGACAGCATAGCATTATGTAGCTCCAGCTGATCTGGAACTTGCTCAGATCAGGCTGGCCCCAACTCACTGGGATTTATTTCCCTGTCTGGGCATGTCCTACATACCCATCAACTGTGCCTTTTCTGACTCTGTCCTTTCTCACTATTTTCCACATAGGGAAACTGAGGCCCACAAAGGATAAAAAATTCATGATCTCCAGCTGGCACATTTCAGAACTTTGTCAAGAGCCCAGAGCATGTGTTCTCCTCTAAACAGTCACACACCCTCTGGTAGCCGTATGAGCTCATGGTCCCTGGGACAGCAAGCACAGGTGGTGAGGACCTACTGTGTAGGAAAGGGCACAGGAAATGACCTGCATTTGTCTAATGGTGACAAAGCAGCAGACCTTGTAACCCTGACAACAGCTCCAGCCTGGGTCCTTCCTAAAGTCAGTAAGGGGAGATAACTGGACCAAGCTTTCTAGTGGGCTTTCCTGGGCCTTCCCACCTTCACTCACCTGCTGTTTATATGGGGTGCATGCAAAATCACAGACCCTAGAATGGTGGTTCTCAACCTTCCTACTGCTGAGACCTTTTAATACAGTTCCTCATGTTGTGGTGACCCCCTAACCATAAATTTATTTTTGTTGATATGTCATACCTGTAATTTTGAATTTTGCTAGTTATAAATCATAATATAAATATCTAACATGCAGGACATCTGATATGTGACCCGGATGAAAGGGTCCTTCAGTTCCCAAGAGGTCACGACCCACAGGTTGAGAACCTCTGTCCTAGAATCGCTTTCTAGCATGAACCAATTTTTCACAATCCTCCAGCCAGCAGCCTCCTCCATAAAATGGGTACAGTAGGGGAACATTCACTCCAGGCAACTGTGTGGATGAAGTGAGCTACTAGAAAAATGGCCAGGCCCTAAGTCAGCCATCAAGACCTGCACAGTGCATGTGCCTGCCTGCACCTGTTGTGGGGAACAGAGCAGACCCACCATGTCTTCCAGAAGCTTCCTACTTAGTGAGAACAAGCACCCAGCATGCACTCAGGCTGAAAGGGAGCTCAGGTGGCTGGAGTTTGTGGCAGTGTGTGTGTGTGTGTGTGTGTGTGTGTGTGTGTGTGCCTCAGACTTCCTGGGAGGTCCTAGGCATGGTTCTTGTCATTGGTTGCCTGGACATCTGAGGACAACAGACCAGTCTACCCTGACAGCACCTACCATAACAGAGCGGCTCTCCCCCACCCCCTTCCTCCATCAGCCATCTAGCCAACCCAACTGTGGGGGACGCTGAGTGTTCATGCAGCTTGGCAGTGAACCACAGGAGGCGTTAAGAGTGGTGTCCTCAAGGCCCTGGCTTTTCCCTAAATGTTTCTGATTGGAGTAATCTCCCACAGACATGGCTCATATTGGGAGCTCTGGAGTGGGTTCCCGGCTCAGCACTGCAGGCTGGGACAGTGCACAGTGGACGAGTGCCATAGACAGGAACTGGTTTTCCAAGGTTCCTTGCCCCCGTACTCCGAAGTCTCCCAGGAAGTGGTAGCTAATTTTATAGTTATTATTTGTGATACTGGACTTCTTGAAGAATTTTCTATTACTGCACTTTGTTCACATATCCAGAGGCCCTGAAGGACTCCCCTGGGAAAGAAAGTGTGCCAGCAAGTGTTCTTGGGAAGAAGGTTCCAGAGATCTGCTGAGCTCTCTCTCCTGCTCATCCCTTCTAGGACTGCTAGTCTGGCCTGCTTCTGAAAAGGGGCTTCTCAGATTCCAGGCACCAATTCCTTTGGGAATTTAAGGAAAGCTGGAACACTATCTAGGATGGCGAACAATATGTTCATATTTATTCAGAATTTAGCTTCTGATTCCAGACTGGAATTGTTAGAATTTCAAGAGGCCAGGTTCTGACCCCTTTCCTGGCATGCTGGCTTACACAGCAGAGGCAGGAACTGACCCGGCCATTCAGGCACCAGTCAGACACGCTCATTGTTTTTATTTTGTCTTGCTATTATTATTCAGAAGACTCCTAAGTAGCATCCTAGCACTCAGGAAGCTAGTCAGGATTGAAAGTTTAACACCAATTTAGGCTACAGGGTCAATTCAAGGCCAAGCTGGGCAATTTAGAGAGACTGTCTTAAAAGCATTTGAGGGGCAGGCAGTGGTGGTGACAGCCTTTAATCCTAGCATGAGGGAGGCAGAGGCAGGTAGATCTCCGTGAGTTTGACTGATCTACAGAACAACTTCCAGGACAGCCAGGGCTGTTACACACACACACACACACACACACACACACACACACACACACACACACACACACACACACACACACACAAACTGTCTCAAAAAAAATTAAGGGGGTATTTTTTACACAGAAGGCCTTGGGTTCTATCCCCAGAACTTAAGATATATATAAATCATAAGGAAGCAGTGAAATCAGAGGCCAGAGATGATGTACAATGATGTGCTGTGGGTGTGAAGTGTCCACAGGATTTGAAAGGTGTAGAGGGAGAGCCACTGTCTAGTCAGCCACCTTTCACTCATATTTAGTATGGCAATTACACATAGAAATGATAATTTTGTCATTGGAATTAACCAAATGTATTACCAAAATTAACTTCACCTCCCTTTATGTTTATCATGTGGCTATTAAAACATTTCAAGTTGTGTGTATGAGTCACATCATATGTAATATTGCATAAATTGTGTAGCCTCGCTTTAGGCAGTGGGGAACCAACTAAGAATTGCTGTTTGATACCCATCATATTGGACACATATGTGTGTGTGATGCCATATGCAACTCTTTGCTGATACTGACTCGGAGAGAAAAATCAGGAGCACACTTCTCTTACATTTCTTCAGTTCTAAGATGCCATAATTGTGTAGTACACCAAAAAGTCAATTCAACTTTTTTTGTTTTAAGGTACTAGAGTCTGAGTCCAGGGCTCTGTGCATGTTAAGCAAGAGTGCTCCCACTGAGCTGCATTCTCAACCCAACTTCAGCTTTTTGTACAAAAATAAATATCATGTTAAATATACACATGGGTTATCCATATACTTCAAATTTGGATTTGCTCAAATCTGAAAAAGTATGTTGCCCACAGGAAGGTAGAGTAACACAATATCACATAGATGTTCTGAAACCGTGCTGATTCTGCCAGAAACCCTCTTTCTCTGGTCCTGAGAGGCATTTCTATTTTTTATATGTGATGAATGACATCATGGGAAACATCTTTATTCATGAGTCCTTGTCTCCTGCCCTGAATATTTCCTCACACCAAAGTCTGTGTGGTATATTTCCAATCTCTACTGGGCTTGGGGATGCTGAGAAGATCTTTTCAGCACATCTCATTCCCAGATCCTCTCCTGGCACTTGCAATTCCTAGGAGACCTTTGTTTAGGGAGATAGATGGGAAAGGAGAACTTGACCCTAGAACCCTGACCATGAGTGGCTCCTCAGGAGCAAGGTTGTCTTGGCAATGCAATGGTTGTAATCATAGAGGCCCTGTGACACCCCAGGAAAGCCCAGCTCACCTGTTTCCCACGCCGTCATAAACCCAGTGAGTGGAACCAATGCCCTGGAAGGCCGATGCCCAGTAGTAAAGACAGGAGTTGAGATGCAAACTGTACAGCAGGTAGGCAGTGGTCCTGATGACCCTGCAGAGGGAGAGAGGGAGACAGCCATGGAGGTGACACCTTGCCCCAGGGCCAGGGCTTCAGGGAAAGAACTAGATCTTAGCTCCCCAAAGCCCACCTTGTAGGTTTCCCTGCTGGAGCCACATAACCCTGCCCTGTCACCCAGTCAGAGCCAGACATACTCTCCTCTTTCTCCTCTGCCGATCCCTTTATTCTAAGGTGTCATTTGCTGCATCGACACACCACTTAGTCCATTCAGGCTTTTCTTTGTGGAGAGGGTGGTAACTGAACCCAAGGCACTAGAGTGGACCCTTGTCAAAATGCAGTGCTGGACTCAGCCCAGCTGTGGCAGAGAAATACAGGCGAATTCTGGGAAAGCTGAGGGATCAGAAGGGAAATATGGCCTGAGGAGGAGCAGGGAAGAGACAGTCTGTGCAGAGAAATGACAATGAGCTATGTTCTCCTTGAGATAAGAAGAAGGAGACCCACTCCCCAAGTATGGCCTAGTTTGTCCTGGGCCCTACCTTGAACATCTGTGTTGCACCCATTGTGTCCTTACAAATGGTCTCTTCTGTTAGAGCTAGGGTGGGGCTTCAGTTCTGACTTGTCACCTGAGTCTACCCGTGAGTGTCCTTGTCACAGTATGGGAGAGGGGATAAGACATTCCTGGATCTTATAAAACCAACCAACCAACCAAATATTCTTTCAGAGAAGAGGTTGGGCCAAGAAGAAGCCTGTCTTCTGGAGGCCATGAATGGGGGGGGGGGGGGGGGAATATGGGAGTATGGAGGGTTGGGGGGGGAAGGGCTGAAAAAGGGAGGCCAGAGATATGGTGTGTGTGTGTGTGTGTGTGTGTGTGTGTGTGTGTGTGTGTGTGTGCGTGCACATCATATGTGCACATGTGTGAATGGGGAACTCTCACCTATAAATGTAGGCTTTGCTGAGGATGGCTTCCAAGCGGTTATTAAACTCGAAAAAGGCCATGTACTAGGAGAGAGAAGAATGTGTCAGGATAGCCCCATGCCTGCTGGGGACATGGTGCACTGCCCTTGCCTCCCACCCGACCTGATAGCTACTGGGTAACCTTTGCCTTCTTTCTCCAGGTTACCAGTGTTATTATGGCTTCCCCATTAGTAATGTTCCCCACTGACTGTCTCTGGAAAAGAACACCAGTGTCATATAAGGGGAATAGTAAGTTTAATTGGTTGACTAAAAAAATCCACTGAGGGGATCCCAAGTGCCCTGAGTGGCCATCTATCCTGACCACATTCAAGGGCACTCATTGATTTCCAGCCTGTGTTAAGCACATCCTCCTAGGCCCTGGGTCCAAAAAGAAGACAAAGAAGCAGAAAAAACGAATGACACTGAGTCCTGGTAAAATAGGTACTGTGCGTTCAGATCTGTCCTTGGCACACCCTTACTGCTGTTACTTTGGGCCAATTTCCCCATCGTTTGGACTGAGTTTGTAATAAAGCAGAATCCCCTTCTTTGAGAAGCTCTGAAGGGATGGAGTTGAAGCTAGATTGCCTATGTTCAAATCCAGATTCCACTCCTGCCCAGCGGTGTGACATTGGGCAAGTCCCTTAGCCATCTTAAGATGGTAAGAACAGCATTCAAGGCATGGAATCGAAGAACCAGAGTTAGTAAAGTCTCTGGGTGGAGATGAACAAGAGTGTCCTCAAGTCACCAGCAATTATAACAAGCTTCATATTAAGGCTTGGAGGGCACTCACCTCCCCAGGGTCTCCTTCTGGGGACACCTTCCCTTCCCATGACAAGCACCAAGGAACTAAAGGCATCAGGTATCTGCCAATCTTACCTTCAAGCAGCGGGGCAGACGAAGGAGGGGGTTCACTCCGAGTTTCAAGTAGAGGAAGTCCAAGGGCAGGAGGCAGAGCAGGTCCATCTGAAATCCCAATGGGGTACTGAGGAGATAAGGCACACAACCTTGGGGGGTGGGGGGCTAAGGGGCATATCTCTATCTGCCAGAGAGAAGGGTCAGAATGCTCAGGACAGCCTCAGATGAGAAGGCACAGGGCTTCCCCGCACCCCCTCCATCCCCACCTCCCCACCCCTCACCCCCGTGTAGCCTCATAGTTCACATGGCCCTTCCCCAGTGAAGCTCTGTTACCAACCAGCAAAAGAGCTGCCTAGTTAGAAGTGGAGGAACAGACATGGACAGGTGGTTCTGTGAGGGCCACCCAGCCTGAGCTGCCTCTGAAGGCTTATGGCTTAATGGCATTCCCATGGGAGATGGGACTAGCCTTTATGTGCCAGGAACTACATGACACAGGTCCCAAATACCCAGGCCCTCTGAGACCCAGAGGTAACTGTTCACCCACTCCACCCCACCCACCCCACTCCTCCACCCCATCCCCACCCCCAGTCCAGCACACACCTTAAACCGGCGAGACTTCAGATAGTTATTACGCATCTCCTTTGTGTCTGTCTGGAAGAGGAAGCACAGTGATGGGGAGATGGTGTTAGATTAAGTTCTGACCAGTGAGAGCCAGGATGCCCTCCCAGGCACATGGACCCACATTGCCGGGAAGGACTTGTGGTTGCAGGTGGGTGACTAGCCATGGGAATAAGCCTTACTGGAATCACCAGTCAGACTCTGATCTCATGGGTGAAGGAAAATGGGGACTTGGAATATATTCTCTCAGTGACCACCTTCTTCTAGGACTACTAGTCACTTGATTTGTGAGGAGCTGGCAACTTTTAGGGAGGGGGCTGGCCAAAGACTCCCTTGCTTGTTACTAAAACTCATTTCCGGTATATGCTGTCTAGGGTTATCACAGGCTCCTTAAGCGTTTGGGACTCACATCACACTTTAATTCATGGTACCTGTTGTTAACAATGGCATTTGCAGCCTGTAAAGAAGCCTCCAACACATATGTCCAAAACCTTAGCTTCTAAAATGTTATATTTTATTTTACCAACTGTCATATTAACCCTCCTTAACATGGCACTCAGAAACCGTGCCTGTAGATTAATTCTACTTCACACAGCTTAATAATTTGCTTCATAACATTATTGACTTTATTTATTATTGGATGATTCTTTTTAACTAAAAGATTTCTTTTTCTTCGTGTGTATATGTGTGCGTGTCTGCGTGAGTGCAGGTGCCCACAGAAGCCAGCAGAGAGTATTTGATCCACCTGATGTGGGTGTTAGAAACTGAACTTGGGTCCTCAAGAAGAACAGGTAATGTTCATAACTGCTGAGCCGTCTCTCCAGAACCCTTGACTCATTTTGTTTTAAGAGAGATCCGGAATCGCCTTGAATTTACAAAGATCCTCCCTGCCTTTGCCTCTCGAGTGCTGGGACTAAAGTTACGCTCCACAATGCCTGGCTCCTCAATTCGTATCAACATAATGAAAGTGGCTAACACCTTTCTCTAATATATTTTGACTCCTTATCAGCTGCCTTCTATATGTTAACTGCCTGACTTCTTCACTGATACTTACAGAAAGTCAGTATCCTTTATCAAAAGAAACTAATCCAGAAGAAAAGGCCACTAACAGCTGTTTTAGAAGAAAGCCCATCTTTGCTGTAGTATAGAATTAAAAAAAAAATACAAAAAAAAAAAACCAAAAAAAAAATTGCAATAGTGAAGATGGACCCCAGGGCTTCCGGGAGCTAGGCACCTACCACTAAGCTCAGCCCTCAGCGTGGAATCTCAGAAAATGATTGCTCTCAGCCACAGGAACTGGGATGTCTGCCTCTTTGTACCTTTCCTTTCTTCTATCCCACCTAAACCCCTATGTTTTTAGGACAGGCTTTCACTACACAGCCTGGTCTAGCACTCAGCTCTACCTGCCTCAGCCCCCTGAGTGCTAGGATTACAGGCATGGGTCACACCACCAGAGTCACAGTTAGGGCTCTGGTTTCTTCACAGGAAGGGGCCAGCTCAGGCTGTTCCACAAAGCAGATCGTCACTGTGCCCTGTGCAGGAGGCACTCAGCTCGCTGAACCCCTCACTCTGCGTGCACCGTGCAGCTTTCCCAGTAGTTCTTGCCTCATGGGGAACTGATGCCACCCTGTTCATAGACGAGGACACTGAAGCTCAGACAAGGGCTTCAGATAGAATCCGAAGCAGGTGCACCTGTCCCAGATGCTCTTCTCAGGACCACTTCTTGAACTCTATCCGATGATCTGGGAACCAGTTTATCATTGAATGATATCTAATGTGTGTGATTTGGACAAGCAAGAGGTATCAAACAAACAAAAACATTATCAGCTGCTCTCCAGATTCCCTAATCCATTCATTTCTATCACCCTGAAGGCCCTGGTTGATCACTCCCCTCCACCTGCCTCTGACTCACAATGATGTCCCCGCCTTTGACAAACTGCAGGCGCATCTGGAACACGGTGATGTCCAGGAGATAGATGAGGTCACACAGGTAATCCATCAGCAGCCACAAGTGGATGTTGTTTGGCTGCTGGTATGGGAAGGCCCACCGCACAGGAATCAGCCAGCAGTTCCAGTTCCAGGCCATGACCACGAAGAATAGCCACAAGATGTACATGAGGTCTGAGGGGGGACAGGGATGGGCTTGAAGGCCAGCAAGAGAGGGCGCTTCATCGGGGCAAAGGCATGTGGATTTTGTAGCATAAAAGATAGGCAGACAGATAGGCAGACGTGTGGATGAGTGAATGAATGGATAGGCAGACAGGGAGGTCATAGATAGGCCCTAAAGGATAAGAGTCTCCTGAGGAGAAGGAGCATGGTGGCATTATTAGATAACAGACAGCTAAGTGGAAATCCCTTCCTCCTTCCATCTTTAAAAAATATATAATTATTTAATTGGGGCTGGGGCAAAAGTGCACCACAGAGCCTTTTGGAGGTCAGAGGTCAACTCCCAGCTCTGTTCTTTCATCATGTGGATCCTGGGGATGGAACTTGAGTTGTCAGGCCTGGCTGGCATATTTACTCACTGAGTTATCTCCCCAACCCATGAACACTTTTGGCAATAAATTTTCTGTCTTAGGAAATCTTGAGCAGTACATAACACACGGGGAACAGACAGATGAATACACACACAGGTGGATGGATACATGGACAAACTAGAGATCACTTGGGATCTTAGAAACCCAGTAGACGCCAGAGTTGGGGTCCTACCCTTGAGTAACTCCCTATTTAAAGAAATTCCTCTCTGGAACCTGCCTCATTCTTTTCAAAGTCACAGGAAATTATCAGCTGAGAAAGCAAGGCGCCCCAGTGCAATCTGTGAAGTGTGGTGCACATGTGGAGGGTGATGGGCTAGAGGACTACAGAACAGACTGTGGGAATTCATTTCAGATTATGATGAACTCCACCCTGCCCCCCCCCACTCTCCATACCCCCCATCCTCCCACTCTGAGCCTGCATGGCCAGGTTAGAAAGAAGGCTTGGCCAAGGTCAAGGTGAGGAGTCTAATTGGCTGTATTTCAGGTAGTTCATTCCCCTGTACCTCAGCTTCTTCATCTGTAAAATGGGCATGAGCTATATTCCTAACCCCGGAACTTGTGCTAAAGAATCAGGCAAGGACATGTGTAATTATTTTGGAAAGTGTAAGGAATCATGAACTAAGGATGTTCATAGTATTGGACCCTGACTCCCTTCTCATTTTACATGTGGGGGATCCCCTCCAAGGGGACTCACTGGTCAACGGGTCGATGCTCTGGGGGAACCGGTACATCTTCAAGGGCCTGCGCTTGAACTTGCAGCAGAGCATGTCACAATAGTGTTCCTCTTCAGCTGCTTCTGCCTCCTCAGGTTTCTGGGCTGGGGCTGACTCTGGAGGCTTCTTGGCTGGTGCTGGGGGATGACATCAGTGACCCTCTGACTCAGCCCTGAGGCTTTGTAAAGGGTCTAAGAAAAAGGGCCCTACCCACAGGACTGCAAGGTCTCCACACTTCCTAACACACAGCTGCTCAGAAACTCTGAGTGCAGAAGCCAAATGCTCCCCTGGAGCAAGCTCCATGGCCCTTCCTTCCACAGCTGTACGGAGTCCCTGCAGCTCTTCCTAGAAACCCCGGCCAGGAGGGGCTCCTCGAGAGCATGCTTCATCTCCGTGACTGTCTGTGTCTGTGTGTCAGTGAACCCCTTGCCCCTTTGATGGGTGCCCATGCTCCCCGTCTTTCTTACTAAGAACGCTGAAGGATTCAGCCAACTTGGGGCATGATTCAGACTTCTCAGAGTAGGACTCAGCTCCTCCATTGCCAGGCTGAGATTCAGCCTCCCGTGAGTCTGTGATACTGGCCCTGTGCCTTAGCTCTTAGGGGTCCAAAACAGCTGGGATTCTAGTGTTAGGAGCGTGAAGTCCATCTTTAATAACCTGTCATGGGCGTTTGAGTCCCAGTGTATAACCTTTGTCAGAAAAACCTAGAAAATATCCTTGACAAAAAGCTTGTCCATTGGGCTGGGTATAGTGGCACACACCATTAGTCCCAGCACTTGGGAGGCAGATGCAGGTGAATCTCAGTGAGTTCAAATCAGCCTGGTCTACAACGTGAGTTACAGGCCAGCCAGGGCTACACTGAGACTCTGTTTGAGAAACAGAAGGAAAAGGAAGTATGTTCAAGTCCAATCTTGTTCATTTTCTTTCTCTTTCTTTGTTTCTGTTTCTGATAGTATATCACCACAAAGTCTAGGCTGTTCCCAAACCTGTGCTCCTCTAGCCTTAGACTCCCAAGTTCCAGGGATTCCAGGCATTTATCACCTTGCCAGACAACTCCTTAAAGGAAGGAGTCCTTGGACCAGCACACTGGCTCACACCTGTAATCCAGCATGTGAAAGGATTGTCATGAGTTCTGAGTCGACCTGGGGCTATGGGGTCCAGATCAGCTGAGGGTATAGAACGAGATCTTAAAGAACTATTCAGATGGTCCCAGCAAGGACCTCTGAACATAAAGACTGCCTGCTGCCAGGTGCTGCAGTAGTGGCGGCAGCGGTGGCAGCAGCAAGGTCACATGCTTTTTTTTTTTTTTTTTGACCCCTGCACTCAGGAAGCAGAGGTGGGGGGGTGGGGGGATCTCTGAGTTCAAAGACAGTCTGGTCTACAGAGAGAGGAAGGAATGGAGGAGGAGGGAGGGAGGGAGGGAGGGAGGGAGAGAGAGAGAGAGAGAGAGAGAGAGAGAGAGAGAGAGAAGCAAGAGACTGTCTGCATCCAGAGAAGCTTTGCTATCCCTAAGAGCAAGACTAAGATATACATCCCAGCTGTCGTCCTCCCCCTCCCTCCCCCCCCCCCCCCCCCCCCCCCGCCATGGGAGAAAGAGGCAGGGGTCTGTAAACCACTAGCTGTAGGAAAGCCTAATTCACCTTTGACCTTCTTCCTCTCTGAGTGACATCTAAGCCCCAAATCCAGAGTTTGCCAGTCTGGGCTTTTTTTGCATACCCCAACCATTTGCTTATGCTACCCTCCCCAGTAGCAGGTGATGGGGTTCTTTTGGCGCCCCACTCACAGGGCTTGGGGCTCTCCTCATCAGAGGTGACATCAGGGTCAATGAGCTTCTCCTTGACCTTCTCTGTCCGCTCCTTGAATAGCTTCACCAGCTCCTGGAGCCGGTCATTGATGATGGCACTGTTCTGACTGGCTGTGGAGGCTGCGCGGTCCTGGCCACTGCGGGGACACAGCCAAGGATAAATACCTATCAGGAAGGGTTCCCAGGATCCCACGCCTACGCTGAGTAATGACTGCGCCTCCACTTCGAGCGAAGCCCAAGGGAGGCCAATCTAGCCCATTTCTTCTGACATCAGAGCCACGTCACTGAGCTTCTGGAGTAGCTGAGATTATAGGTCTGTACCACCATGCACGGCTAAAGTTTTCTCTTTCTGGTCTTGACCAGATCATCTTATAAGCTACATGGAGATAGCAGATCTCTAAATGATTACATGAAACAGATCCTGCCACTGACCTGAAAATCATAAGAAGTGCTGTGATTATGACATATGAGACATCTTGTCTTTTTGGCCACTGAACCATCGGGGCCTGTTTATTACAGCAACTTCACCTACGTAACTAATATGAGGGTCTCCATATTGACCTCCTTACATGATCCCAAGGGTAATCTTTATTATTATTCCTGCCATGTTTTTCTTATGCTAAATTCCCATGTCCCTGCTCTGCTAAAATACGATTTATAAATATAATATATAAAATAGAATAAAACATAATTTCATTGTGTTAAAATGCCAGCTGGGCTGTGTAAGATTTAGGGACTTCCTGAGTCAGTCTTTATTTCATTTTCCACGACTCTGATAAGTACAGAGTGAATCTAATAATGGAGAGAGAGCCAGAAAGATGGTCCCACAGATAAAGTCTTTGCTGCACAGCCTGAGGGACTGAATTCATCCCAAACCCAATGTAAAAGTCAGAAGAAGTGACTGCCAAAGTTGTTCTCTGATTTCAAAGTATGTACCATGACACACATGTGCTCCCTGACATCACATACACACTATAATAACAAAAAAATAAATACGCTTTAAAACAAATAAAATTATAGATAGAAAAGAGATAGAAGGAATGAGGCAGGTCTACCTTGAGTTTCTTGTCAATACAAGGGTCATGGCTGGAGAGCGTGTTAGGGTGTCTAGGCCAGTGCCCCAGGCTGGGTGGGCACTTAACATCGACCAAAGTTACTAAAAACCTTCAGGAAAGTACTTTATCATGACCCAGTCCTAAGGACAAATAGATACCAGAGACTCAGCTTCCAATGCTGTTACCATGGCCTCCAGCCACGTCACATGAACGATAGCTGTCACCAAAGTGCTATGGAAATGCAGATTTCAGGACAGCTGTCCAGGGCTGTGGGGAGCCTGGGATAATCTTTTTCCTCCTACTGACTTATTTGGGGTTCAGTGCCAAGATCTTTGGCAAGAATGGTGGGGCTTCTGCCTAGGTAATCCCCCCATCACCGATGGAAGGAATATATTGGCCTCCCGTCCAAGCCACCCCCACCCAGACCAAAGAGGAAAGTCCTGGACAGGAGAGCTGCTCCTGCCTTACTGCTCCAAAACATAAAGTTCACCTTGTGTGGGGTTCTGAAAGCACCCTAGTTTCTGCTCCTATCCTTGTTTACTCATCCTACTGACAACCCTGGGACTCAGTAACTCCACTTACTCTGCCTCCTGTGGGGTGGTGGGGTCTGACCAGGCAACTGCTGGGGACTCAGCTGGTGACAGAGCCTTGAGCTCTTCGGCTTCATCATCCTGAGAAGGAAGCTTCTTCCTGTAGAGACCAAGACAGGCATGGGACCTTCAGAAAAGGCCGGCTAAGGGAAGTGAATGGCTGCCCTCAAGCTGGTTCTTGGGAGGAGAGAAGGCCTGATCTTGGGAGCTCAGTGCTTGCACACTACTCAGTGGTCTGGCCCACAGTGCACAGCATGGCCTTACTATCAGGCAAGCTTGGAGTCTGACCTTGGCCCAGCACTTAACACTAAGCTGCCTCCATCTTTTCTATAAGCGGCACTGAATTTGCCCAATGAAATAAAGAGGTGCTTGTCTGAGTTTCTGCCTAAGTGTCCTTCTGTCCTTCTGCCTCCTGTTTCTGATCTGAAGTTTACCTCCCCCTCACACACACACCCTCACACCATACCCCCCTTCCGCTGTGAGACAAAGTCATGGTGTCCAGTTTCCAGCTCACAGTCTGACCTTGAACAAGTTTTCTCCTTCTTAGTGCTAGACTCCTAACTAGAAAATGAAGCCTAAGTTGTCTGGGGAAGCCCCCTTATTCAGGAAGACTACAGGCTATGGTATCTGGAGCTACTAGTATCTCGTCTGATTAGATCTGAAAGTTCACAGCTCAGAGCCTGGAAGGTATGGGCTGTGGGCAGGGGGTGCCCGGGGGACTATTTGACTTTGGCATCCTTGGGGCTAGTTCTCTGGATTTTCCCACCCTCTTCCTCAAGAGTGGGGATAAGTTGCTTTATGGTAGAATCCAAAAACCTGGGAAAGACAGAAAGACAGACATGTCTTAACACTATCAAGAAAGCCATCCCCAGCCTCAGAGAAAGATCTGCTTTGGGTGGAGTTAGAGTAAGTCAATACAGAAACACAAAGGTGCAGCCTGGAGGATGCAGGGCAGGCCAACACCTAGGAATAATCTTCTGTGTGCTGGTGTATCTTTGTGTGTGCACGTCTGGTATGTATGTGTGTATGTGCGTGTTTATGTATGTGTATGTGTGTGTATTTGTGTGTGCATGTCTGGTGTGTGTGTATGTGTATTTGTGTGTGCATGTCTGGTGTATGTGTGTATGTGGTGTGTGTGTATGCGTGTGTATGTGTGTGTATTTGTGTGTGTATGTGTGTGCATGTCTGGTGTGTGTGTATATGTGTGTGTATGTATGTGCATGTCTGCTGTGTGTGTATGTGTGTGTATGTGTGTATGCATGTCTGGTGTGTGTGAGTGTGTGTATGTATGGGTGCATGTGTGTATGTATGTGTATATGTGTGTGAGTGTGTGTGTGTGTATGTGTGTGTATATGTGTGTGCATGTCTGGTGTGTGTGTATATGTGTGTATGTGTGTGTATGTATGTGCATGTCTGCTGTGTGTGTATGTGTGTGTATGTGTGTATGCACGTCTGGTGTGTGTGAGTGTGTGTATGTATGTGTGCATGTGTGTGTATGTCTGTGTATATGTGTGTGTGAGTGTGTGTGTGTGTGTGTGTGTGTGATTTTTGTTTTCATTTTTAAACAGGGTCCAATCCTGTGGCCTGAGCTGTTTCCAATCCTGTGATCCTCCTGCCTTTGCCTCCTGAGTACTGAGATTACATGCATGTGCCTTTGACAGACAGTTTAGAAACAAACGTTTTATGAGTTAATAAATGTAGAAGAGAAGATTGGCCATTTCCCAAAGACTTAAGTGTGTTAGCACATGAAGGCGATGTGAGGGCCAGAACAGCAGGGAACAAGAAGATGAGAGCTTAGGACCTAAACTTGAGTGTTCCCCAAATGAGAACAACACGGCAATGCATGTGGATGGACTCACACAGGAGGTTCTTTGGAGCACACACAGAAAAATAAAATAAGTCAGGATAAGTGTGATGGCACAGTTCCACGGCCCCAGCCCCTGGGGACCAGGGGCAGGAAGCTTGTGAGTTTGAAGCAAGCCTAGGCTTGGTGGTAAGACACTGACAAGAGGGGGGGAGCGGGGGTGTTGTGTGGCTGCAGAGTTTGCCCAGCTGTGAGGATTGGGGTTCAGTGTATTGAACATAGTGGCACTATGATCAGCTAGGGGCACACAGGATGCTCGGGCTGTGGTCTTTAGCCTTGACATTGTGACAATACTGAAGTGGTTTAGTTCAAAAAGGAGACCTTGGGTGCTGGTGGATGAGATGGTTCAGTGGTAACGGTGCTTATGGCACAAAACTGGAGGCCTAAGTTCGATCACCAGAATCTTGTAAAAGTGGGTGGAGAGAATTGATGCCACAAAGCTTTTCTGATCCCCCATGCATGCCACGGCATAGGCACACACTGAATAAATAAACAGATTAATAAAAACATATTTTTAAATCGTTAGGGAATGCTGAGAGCGTGAGCTCTTGACTAGTTCTGAACTAGTGAGGTTCTGAACTGGGAAAAAAAAAAAGAGAGGAAAAATAAACAAGACGTAGCATTTTGGCAATTCATCATCATATGTGTTCTTTAGGAAGCAATACTCTGCCCAATGTAAAATAAAACAAAAGAGAGAGAGAGAGAGAGGGTAGGAGTTAGTTGTCACATTTAGTGTATGTGTAAACACTGGCATTTCTGTGGTAGCATCTCTGTGTCCCGCAGCTGAGGGTGTCTGGGCTAGGACTCTGAGAATGCTTCTCAGGGCCAGCTGCTCTCAGCCCTGTGTTTCCGATCATCTGTCAAATGCTCTCGTGACACCACACAAAAGCCCAAGCAAATCAGATGGCTAACCTGTGGGCTGATGCCGCGGAGCCGGGCACCTTGAGGGTGTCAGATCTGGTAGGAGAGGGTGGTGATGGAGAAGGGACCTTCTCCTCTGGGATGAGGGCGTGACTGTCAGCATCTGTATCTTCCACCTGTAGCTCTGGATGCTCTTTCGTGGCTGGTACTAAGAGGAACGAGAGGATAGTCAGAGAGAGAGGCCGGGTCCTGGGGCTGTGTTTGAAGGGTCTCTGGTGGCTTTGCCTCCTCCCCCCCACCCCCAGGCCCCACGGTCCCCAGCAAAGCTCCATGCAGCCCAAGGCCTTCTACGTGTCACCACCATCCCAGCCTCAGACCCGGGAACTGGAAATTCAGTCTCAATGCTCCATAACTCTCTTGTAGCTTTCCAGTGTGGGAAGCAGTAGAGATCTGGGAAGACTGGGACTAAGAGCCACACAGGCTGGACCTTCTGCTTCTCTCTCAAGATAGGAGAAACCATGTCTTCTAAGCCTATAGGGAGAGCAAGATCCAAGGCCTTGGATTCTTGAAGGAATTCCAATCCAGATATATTTTCTGTCTTAACTATGTGTTTACCTGGGAATCTGCTTTAGGGGGTATTAGCATCCATACCAGGGGCTCCCAGAAATCACCTGCTTTCTATTTGGATCTCTGACAAACCTGAGCCCTCTTCCTCAGAATCAGGTACTTCCTGGAGAGTCTATATTTGGCACCACCTTGGGGACTCAGAGAACACTGGAGATCTGACCATACCTAGCAGGGAGCCTTAGAGGCAGGGAAAGTATTCTGAAATAACTGTGCCTGGGCTGTTTCTGCTCATGGCCACCATGGAGAGTCTACTGCATAGCTTGAAGCTATCTAATGGGAAGGAAAGGGAGTATCAGACTTGGGTGCTTGTTTTTCTAAGTCATGCCCCCCCACCCGACCCCCAGAGAAGAATCATCAAGAACGGGAAGTTTTTTAAACACTGAAGCACATCTTGTCATTTGCTAAAATTCAGCAGTTATCAGCTAATGTAAAAATCGGATATTTACGTTAAGATTCCTATCAGTAACAAAATTACAGTTACTGCTATGTAACCCAGGCTAGCCTTAACTCCCAAATGCCGGGATTACAGAAGTGCACCACTGCACCCAGACTAGGAACAACATTCTTCTGTTACTTTAAAATACTCATGTCACAGCATCACAGTACCAGCCACACCTGCACAGTGCTGCTGGGGGTATTCCCCAATCAGAGACCCCAGGACCCATGGATGACATAGATGGTTCCAAGCTCACAGATCAGAAAAGGGGAGAGAGAATGGGACCATGACACCACTGCCACTATCCCTCCATCTTGAGTGCAGAGTGGACCAGTGAGATTGGTGCTCCTGTGGCCTTGGCACAGAGGAAGCCCCTCTGGGCTCCAAGCCTTCGGCAGGCTCTGTATCTCATGAGAAACTCACAGTTGGATCTCCCCCCCCGCCATGTGTTTGTGGTTATTCCTATTGACGCTTTCTATTTCTGTTTCTGAGTGAGGATTTTTTGGAGGGGGATGTTTGTTTGTTTCGAGGCAGAGTCCTGACTTATTGCTCCAGTTTTCTTAAGTGCTGGGATAGACCTCTCCTCCTAGTTAGCCTTACCTGTCAACTGGACGGAGCCCAGACCTAATCTGAGAGAGTTTCTGTTGGGAGTTGCTTCCATCAGATTAGCCTGTGGCCACGTCTGGGAAGCATTTTCTTAGTCTATCTGAACAAGCTAAGGGGAACAAGCCAGTAGTGAGCATTCCCCTATGGTTTCTGCTGCAGGATTCTGTCCTGAGAGCCTGTGCTGGCTCCCTTCAAGGAAGGACTGTGACCCAGAAGTATAAAGTGAAATAAACTCTGTGCTTCCACAAGTTGATTTTATTCAGCATTTTATCGCAGAAACACAGAGGCAAACTGTTGACACCTTCTGTCAGCCATGCCAGTGTCCGTTTGACTAGCCATTAAATTTTTTTCCTGTTTATGTACAATTGGATAAAAATAATAATTAAAAAAATCCAGCAAAAGATGCAGAAGTTGGGAGTCCTGTGGAGTAGCAAAACTGGGGCCCAGCTAGCAGCAGATAGAGCCTGGGTGTCACCCCTGACTGCAGGGATGGTTGGAGCACCAGCTCACCCCGTTCTGTGCCCGCTGTGAGTCAAGAAGAGAAAGAAGACAACCAGGCCCTTTCCTGAAGAGTGTCGCATTCTTCCTGCCTGCTCTGATCTCAGAGACAGCCTGGCCCAGTCTCAGTACAAATGCCATTCACGTCAAAGGAATGGACAGACTGGCTTAAACCAAGGCAGAAAGAGACAGAGGCTACATCCGGGTACCTGTAGTCCCCAAGTACTTAGTCTTTAGCCAGTGAGCAGTAGCAGCCCAGGGACTAGTTTGGACGGGCCCTCAGTCTGTGCTGAACCCCAAGAAGCCCTTGCCTTGGTCTGTCTGCACCTGGCTGCTTCTCCTGACTGCACCTGCCTGCCTCTTCTTTCTGCTCAAACAGTAGATGTCAATGGCCTCATAAAGCCCAGAAGACTCTCGAAGTCAGGAAAGTCTACCTACAATGGACCTCACCTCACTCCACCATCTGATTTCCTTTCTTCCATGACATCTTTCCCTTCTTTTAAAAACGTTTTTTACCAATTCTTGAGGATTTCATACAATGTATTCTGACCATATTCACTCCAACACCTCCAGGATCCACCCACCTTTCTACTCCCCGCAGTTCTATGTCCTTTTTTACTTTTTGTAATAACCTATAAACTCCAATATAAACTACTGGGTAAGAGGCCATCCATAAGGAATGGATGACCTACCAGGAGCCGTATCCTTAAAGAAAACTGACTCTGCCTCCCTCAGAAGCTATTGACTGTCCACAGCACTTCAGTTAGGGGTGGGAATGACCTCTAGCCCCTCTACCAGTGTTCTCCCAAAACTTCATGGTCTAGAGAGATGACTCATTAAAAAAAGAAAAAAAAACTAGGCTGGAAATGACTGTCTATATAAACTAATGACCTACAGAAAGTATGTGTAATTGAAGATCTAACTGAAATTTTAGGCATATGGAAAGAAGAGGACTAATCCCTTCCCCCCCCTCCCCCATAAGTCACTACAAAAGTGGAAGGGAGGTCTTTAAGGGAGTGCAAAGCATGTTCCCACAACATGCCACACAGGTGGGAAGACAGTCCAAGCCATGCAGAAAGCCTCCTATGTCACGTTCCAAGCATGCTGAGGCAAGAACACACTACCCAGGCGACGGATGGACCTCCTGGTCTCCTTGGCGAAGCTGGAGTTGGACAAGGCTGTCCTCCGGGAAACGAGAACAGGAATTCGGGTGATTGTGGGGCGATAGCTGGGCACATTGGGGAGGTGCTCGGCAGGGTTTGGAGGGCCAGGCTTAGGGCCCTCCTGGTCAGATAGCTGGTCCTGGACCAGGCGATTCAGCTCCATATTCAGGCCTGGTTTAGCCATGGTACTGGGTCCAGAAGGTGACAGGCAGAGGTGTGACCCTGGGGACTATAATCAGGATCTGAGTTGAAGAAATTGGAGCAGGGTAGGGCTCCTACCAAGCACTGATGCAGACCAACCTAATACCAGCCTGCTGCATCAGCCCTGCTCAGGTCTGAAGCACCACGCTTTTCCCCAACACTCAACCTTGAAAGCATCACCAAGTGCCCAATAACTCCAAGGCACTTCCTAGAGCTCTGGGTCTGCTTATCAACCACAATAGTATTCCCTACATCAGATTCAAAAGATGCTGGACTCAGAACTCAGACCTGAAAGGTTTGGAACTTCAGAACCCAGGCTCCAATATGTTGAGCTCAGAACAATTTTCCTCTTTAAAGAAAGCCTGTAACCAATTTGCCGTTTTTCCAGCCAGAAACAGACACAGGCTAGGACCCTGGGTCAATGGGCTGCATGCTAGAATTCCTTGAAGAGGCTTACATGGTCCTGATTCCCAGCCTTGCTTCAGCTATCCAAGAAATGGGGCTCAAAGCTACTGCATCAAACATTAATATGAAGACAATCACCAGACAGACAGCAGGCAGATTCTGGCTGTGAAGGGCTTGGTAAGACCTGAAATCTGTATTTACAACCAGTTTCTAGGGGACACTGAGGCTGTCAGCTTTTGAATAGGATGAGCACTACTTTCCCAGACTAGCTGGGGGAGGGGACAGAGCCAGCTTGATCTGTTACTTGGTTCACATCTCTGTGGATACCCAGGGTCCAACCTGGACACCACGGGTCCCTACGGATAAGCATTAATCTCAATAGAGAAGACTTTTGAGCAATAGCCTGCACTGCCATTCAACCTGTGTGGGACGTCCTAAGACTCTGACAAAGCTACTCCAGGTCCCACAACAAGGAGGAGCCAGAAGCCATGGAGTCTGTGCCTTCACTTTTTGCCTATACTGGAACACACCATGCCTTAGTTTTGTTATCCGTAAAACAATCTATCAGCCTCACCAGGCAACTCAAGGACCAGCAGCTGGAAGAACAAAATGTTCTGCATAGGAATGTAGCCCTGCAGGCCAGAGGTCATCTATCCAGGGGCAATAGCCCAGTCTCCTTCTTAGGACCCAATCCCTGTGGTTACCGGGTGTGGTGGTTTGAATAAAAATAATCCCCGCCCCCATAGCTCATAGAGAATGGCACTATTAGGTGTAACCTTGCTGGAGAAGTGTGTCACTAGGGGTGGGCTTTGAGATTTCAAATGTTCAAGCTAGGCCCACTGTCTCTTTTCGCTTTCTGCCAATGCAGATGCAGAACTCTCAAAGCTACCTTCCCAATACTGTGTGTGCCTGTGTGCAGCCAAGCTTTCCATCATGACAATAATGGGCTAAACCTCTAAGACATCCCCAATTAAACATTTTCCTTTATAAGAGTTACTGTGGTCATGGTGTCTCTTTGTGGCAATAGAACATTGACTAAGATAGCATGCCTGGGATTGGGTGGCAGAGAGAACCACATTACAGAGCTGGGTATAGACGGAGATTCCCACCCAGGACATGATCAAAAGGATGGGATGTGGCCAAGAGATAGGGCATGGTTGTGCCATTTATAGGCTCTGCCTCCTCCACCCCCAGGGTCTCTGCATAGGTTATGCTACATTTTGTTCTGAGAAAAGGTGTCTTGATGGGCTGGAAGGGTAAGACTTTCTAATACTTTGGGCATCATTTCCCCAGAATATTTGAACAACACATCTAATTGAAATAATGTAGCCCCAAGACATGGAGGAGGTTCTTTGCCCAGAAGGAAGAAGATAGAGAGTATGAAAGAGGGTCCTCACTCCAAGCTGTCACCAGCCTGAAAGTTCCCAGAGCATCTTTGCCAATGTCACTCCTACCTGTTGAGCTGGGGGCCTCTTCTTCCTCTACTTCCTCTACTTCTTCTACTTCTTCCACCTCCTCCACATCCACCACCTCTTCCACGTCTACCAACTCTTCCACGTCCACCACTTCCTCCTCTGGCAACTCCTGCAGAGACAGTAGAAAAGACAATGGGTGCCTCATTGGACTCCCCCCAACTCCTACCCCACCCAGTACCAAGTAGGGCAGCTCATCTCCTGGGCTATCCAAGGAAGTGGCTTACCACCTATAGAGGGCAGTGTGCCCTAAAATTCAAGGCCCTAAACCCAGGGATTATCTCATATGTTGAGGAGACCTACATGAAGCCTTGTTCAAGGGGACAAAGCTACCCAAGCAGCCACCCCCAGAATCTTTGCTACAGGTTCACACCTTTTCCCATACACCCATCTCCAGAGGTTCCCCTACAGTCTCAGCCTTCTCTGTCCTATGGACAGCTCACCAGCAAACCCCCTGCCACCCCATATCAACAGCCCCAGGTTCCCTAGGCTTGGGACTTTACCTGGAGCGATTCTATCTGTGGCTGTGTCCCGTCTAGCTGGTACTGGTCCACATCAGCCTGCACCACCAAACAGCTATCCAGCAGGACACTGTTACCCAAGAGACAGAGGAAAGAGCCAGCGTTAGTGGAAGTTGGCATTTCCAAACCCTGCTGGAGGCCAATGCTGACCAGAAACAGGGGACACAGAGATGTCAGAAGCTAGGTCACATCCACAGTAGTCTGCTGTCTGAGACAAGGGGCTGAAGTAAAGGCCACAGTTATGCGAGGAGAGAGGGCTTCCCCAAGGAAGTGACTTATACACTGTATCTCAAGGATGGCTGGAGAGAGGATCAGTCCAGAAGACACCATGGGAGATGCTCCAAGAAGCATCTCTGGGATGAAACCTGTTCAGAATATATACCCCGGGTTTCCCCAAGTCTGAAGGAAACCTTGGTGGCTGAAGGCAAGGAAAGGTACGTAAGAAAAAGCAAGGGCTGATGTGCAGCTCAGTGGTAGAACACTTGCCCAGCATGTGAAAAGCCCTGGGTTTCATCTCCAGTATGGGGGTGGGTGGAGAGAGGTAAAGTGACCTGATGAAAATCACAAACCTTAACCCAAGGCCCTTGTTTTTTCCCCATGAGTCCAGTGCCAACAGTGTAATGCTGAAGGCCTCTGACATCACTGGTCCAGACAGCAAGAATATATGAGCCACAGGGTCGGGGTGGTGGAGGCCCTGGGAGGGGCAGGGAGGATACTGGCAAATAGAAGCACTCTTGTCTGTATGAATGATGCCCTGATCTGTTTGGAATGAGGGGTCAGGGATACCAGATCTCCTCACTCTCCAGGGGGATCTGAACCAGATTCCTCAGGTAGAACGTCCTAACATTAGGTGCTATATTAGAATAGAAGAGCTGGGCTCTAGTGATCCCAGCACTCAGGAGGTTGCGGCAAGAATATTAAAAGTTCAAGACCAGCCTTGTTTATAGTGTGTTCGAGGCTGAGCTACAGAAGACTCTATCTCAAACGCCTGCCTCCCCCCTACACACACACACACACACACACACACACACACACACAAGATTCAGTCTCTAGGTAGAATTGAACCTTTTAGACATCTGTGTGTGACCCCTGTTACAATGATAATTAAAATGATGTGAATGCACATATCTGTATGTTTGAACAGGGCCTATGCTGTCCAGGCTAGCCTAGAACTTATCACGTATTGCAGGCTGGCCTTGAACTTGTGATCCTCCTGGTGTTGGGATCCCAGGCATGTCCTTCCAAACCCAGATTCAAATGTGACTTTTGAAGTTAGAACTAGGTCCAGCCTCCTGCCAGCCCCACCTCCCCATCAGAGCCCTGTCCCCAAGGGTTCACAGCAGATGTCTCAGCGCTCCCAAGGTGAGTAAGCAGGCACTGAGATGGGATGTAGTAGAGTCTATATGAAGTCCCCTATCAGAGGTTGTGACTGAGCCTGTAATCTCACGGCCATGGCAGCTCCTATAAGCTGTGTGCCAGGTCCTGTACCAGGCTCTTTACCACATTGTCATATCCCTGGTAGTGTTATGGTAAGATCAGTTGAGCTTAGAAAACACAGACTCAGAGAGGCCCAGAGACATCCTGTGGTCACACAGTCTTCGTTAGGTGAATCCAGGTGCAGACATTTGCTTTGGTGACGCCCGGAGCGTCTACACTGCCTCACATCAGATTTTGACCATGTCCCAGTACATAAACCTTTCTGGGCCTCTTTCCTCCTAAAAATATGTTAAATTTACTTCCTGGTGGCATTTATAAAGAACAATGTTAATTTATATCTTACAAAGTTTTCTTAAATCGAAAAGTTCTTCTTTGGGTCTGTTTTTAAAAGATAAAAGTTTCTCAGCCTGGAGAGTTTGCCCAACATTCCTGAGGCCTTAGGGTCAGTCAAAGTAATATTTTAATATTCTCTTTAATATTTAATATTAATAGGACAGACTCCTAACATATTTGGTGCTATGCCTCCCATCAGAAGCTAGCCTCCTGCAGATGGGCTTCCTGTGCTGAGAGCCTGAGTAGATTCTTCTGGCAACAGCCACAGGGCTCTGTTCGCAGCACCCAGCACTAGTCAGAGGCCTTCTTGTCTAGACCCTGTCAGTGTCCGTCCTCTGTGGCCTTGGGCAAACCACCTTGCCTGGAACCCCAGGGCTGCTCCTCCAAAGGACAAGGCCCTGAGTGGACTGCCTGAGGTCA
Source organism: Phyllotis vaccarum (assembly GCA_033318265.1). Taxonomy (NCBI): domain Eukaryota; kingdom Metazoa; phylum Chordata; class Mammalia; order Rodentia; family Cricetidae; genus Phyllotis; species Phyllotis vaccarum. The sequence goes on from JARWLC010000008.1 coordinate 95,974,927, forward strand.
GAGGGTCAGGGAGCCTGAAATGGAAAAGCCCTAAGAATGCCAGGTGCTATCTTGGGATTCTTCTGGATTCTTGTCTCTGAACACAGTAAGATGCTGGCTTTGTCTGCACTTCACTTTTGAGGAGCCAGACCCAGCCTTGCACTTCCTGGCAGGGCAGCCAAGAACATAGCTCTGAACCTCAGTGTCCCTTTCTGTGAAGTGGGCTCAGGAACGGACCTGCCATTCCTGCTGTCTCTAACATGTCTAGCAGTTCTTGTTACCCCTGTTTGTATCCTAAAGCTAATCCCAGAAGCAGCCTGGGCAGCAGATTAGGATACTGCACATATGCTTTGATAAACAACCTGAGCTAGCAAAGCATTTCACTAGCACAACGGTGGCCCTGTCTACATTACCAAGGGCTGCAGAGGAGTCCAAGTAGCAAAGCTATGTTGTTCTTACTCAATAGTATGCCCATGGCCCCCTCTTGTCTGTCCCCAAAGCAGTAGCCCCTCAACTTCTAGAAAGGTCCTGAGTCCTAAGGATCTCTGAGCTAAAGAGCAGAGATGGGCTGAAGTAGGCCTCCAGCAGGCCCCTGGCTTCTAGATTAAGAATTAAGATATAATAGCCACGCCAGCATCTAAGTTCAGTAGCCTCTTCCTCCCCCACCCACCACAGGCCATACCCCCACGTTCACGTCTGCAGGTCACCTTCAGCATGTTCCTCCTCTGAAATTCCAGCTCAGAAGCAAGTAAGAAAAGTGCTCAGAGACAGGAGCAGCCACCTACTTGGTTCTCCTGGGCTCTGCTGGTAGGGGGGCCCATGTTGCTGTAGGGTCAGCCTAGGGCTGTGACAATCACGCCAAGTCTGATACTGGAGCATATGAGTGGAGCTGTGAGGAGCCCTGGGTCAGCCAGGACAACAGCTTCTATGATGCTGTAACTGATTCAGCATAGAGTCACTGGTCCTTTCTGTTTCTGGCCACACCAATGAGCTGGTAGGGAACTGCAGGAACACTCCAGAGGGGGCAGGTGGGGACCACGGGCCAAGGTTGCTAGGCAAAGCAGAGCTATTGCCTACAGGGACAAGGTTGCTAGGTGACCGTCTGCGTTACCAGGACCTTCACGTCATCAGTAACCTGTGTCTTTGTAAAGCTGGCCAAGGGCATCCTTCCCCAGACAGTAGCAACCCAGTTTAGCCTGTCCCCAGCTTCACATCTTCTCTGTGTGTACCTGGGACCACTGACTGTCATCACAGAGCCCCAAAGCTCTGTGAATTTAAAGCTGTGCGTGACCACTTGTGTGGTTTTATGTGTTCCTGAGGTGTCTGAGCTGTGTAAACACTCTCAAACTTATATATAAGTACATTTATGCACACATGTGAGCCGGTGGGATGATGCATGTGTATAGATATGTATGTGTGTATGTAACCAGTGTGTGTCATACACATATACATGCATGCCCATGTCACTACGTCTGAGGACACGTACACATCTGTGTGGGCCTATATGGTCATCGGCCTTTGGAGGTATCTCAGTTTAAGAACAGGAGCACTTGTCAAAAATTTCAGCCCCACAGGTCAGTGGGGGAGTAACTCAGAACCAGCACTGTGTATATAGGTGGATGGAATGTAGAGCGCACACCAGCTTGTGCTAAGGAAGACCCAGAGGGCTGAAGGGGGAGGAGCACATGCTTAGTTTTCCCAAAAAAAAAAAAAAAAAAAAAAAAAAAAAAAGACTTTCCCAATGATAGGGGTGGCATGGAACATTGTATATTTAGTTAGTTAGTTATTTTGAGACAGGGTTTCTCTGTGTAGCAGCCCTGGCTGTCCTGGAACTTGCTTTATAGACCAGGCTGGCCTCGAACTCACTGACATCGGCCTCCCCCTGCCTCCCATGTGCTAGGATTAAAGGCATATGCCACTATGCCTGCCTCAGAAAGTTTTACTCTTAAAAACTGCTTGCATATGTATATGTATATATATATGATATATGTGCACTTAAATAAGCATGTTTATATATGTGTATGCATGGGCTTATGGGATGTGGAGGCCTGCAGTCCTTCCTTAATCACTTCCATTGTATTCACTGAGACTCTCTCAACCGAACCCAGAGCTTTAGCTAGCTAGTCTGACTAACCTAACTCCAGGAATCTCACTTCCACCTTTCACGGCTGTAATTATAAGCAGGCCACCACATCACTTGGCATTTATGTGGGTTCTGGAAATACATCTGAGCTGTCTCCCCAGTCTCTAGAGAGGCAATGAGTTTTCTCATCATTGGAGATAAGCAAGGGGAAAGTGCAGCTACCTATCATGCTTAAAAAAGACAAAAGGTAAACTGAGCAAGGGTCCCCTGAGAGCTGAGGTTATTCAATGGGATTCTACATAGATGTTACATTGGTTTCATGGTTAGCTATTTCCTGGCTGGGGATGAAGTAGCCCTTAGTGGAGACAAGAGCATTAGTCACCAATGGGCCCTTACTTCAGACAGGCCCCACTGCACCCACTGACCACCATCCCTGTGGCCTCTCTGCAAGGGCTACTGCCAGCCTCCTACAGCTGTGGAGGTGGGCACTGGAGAGGGAAACCACTTGCCACGTAGCCCTGCTGACAGGCACGGTACCACTTCTGGAGCAAAGCTATACTCTGAACATGTGTGGTGTTGCCAGGCCACAAGCTCTTACCAGAGAAGACAACCTAGGGATTTCAGATCAGATCTGGGTCAGTGCGGTGACAGTGGCATCATGACAAATACAGGGGACAAGATAAGGGGTTAGAGTCGGTGACATAGAGGTTTCCTCTGTCCATAGCAGCCACTTCCCTGCTCTCTCTGCCTGTACCTCTCTCCAGACAGCTGCCACACTCCTGCTCATGAATCTTCAATGCTCCCCGTGGCTTTTGGGAAACCAGGTCCAAGGCTGTCTACTTTGAACACTGACTGTGTGCTCTTTCCAACCCATGTCCCCTCTCTGGCAGAGTCCTTCAGACCCTCCTCACTGACCATTGCTGGTCGTGTGCTTGTACCGTGCTGTCTCCTCACTCATCCCCTGCTTCCCCCCAGCTCACAGCCCCCCACTCTGCCAAATCTTACACCAAGTCTCCAGTTCCTAACTAGGTCAATGATTTACCTTTAAAATCTTTATTCAAAATGTACTATGTGGACTTTAATGCCTCCTTTGTGTGGAGATGGGAATTAAGCATTACTAGACAACAGAGCAGAGTCCAAGGCAGCTGTAGACACTATTAGAGGCCACCTCAGGATCATTGGTGGGCACGTGTGCGCGCACACACACACACTGTGTGTGTACACATGCATACAAAAGAGAGACAACCTTGGCTTTGCTGTTAAGAGAGAAGTTCTGTGAGCTCAATGCATGCATTCACTCTGGCATCTATGCATGCATTAATTTTACATTTATTAAATATCTACTGTATCGCAAGCATCTGGAATACAGCAGTGAAAACAACTTTCTCACGTCTCAGATTTCGCAGGTATGAGTTAGAGGAGGAATGTTGGGCTGAGGGCTCATTTTGAGCACAGTGGAGACCTCAGCTTTGCCAATCCTCTGGCCAATGCCCAAGAGTGCTTAGCACAGAACAAAGGCAGAAAATACCCCATCCCAGGGCCCCTGAATCCCACTGCCTAGGATAAATGACTTACATAGGCTCCTCTTCCTCTTCCTCCTCCTCCTCTTCCTCCTCTTCCTCCTCATCTTTTCTTTCCTCTGGAATTTGGGACAACTTCCTAAGTCACAATCAGAGCAAGAGGTAAGCCCTCCAGTGATGCTCCATCCCCCCCACCCCATCTCTGATGTGTGTCCTGGGACTTCCAACAGCTCCACCTGAGAGCTCCTCACCAGTAGCCCCAGGCTCTCTCCTGTCCTCATGGTGACTTGAAGAAAGCTCTGAGCTTCAATTTCCCCTTATGTATTTCTTAGCAATGCAAGTCAGGAGATTCAATTGTTCATCATAACAGCCCCTTCCTTTTCAAATGCTTCCCTGACATGAAATCCATTATTTTGCTCTTCCCCAGCATACCTCAGCATGGACCCAAAAGTTGTAGGGCCGCTGCCCATGTATGATGATATATTTTATATTTAATAAAAGCAGCCTGAAATATCAGAGAATAGAATCACCCACAGTCAAGCCATGAGGGTCAGAGAATTGTAACTCACACCTTTGACCCCAGAATGGGAATAACCCAGTAGTGACCTATGCCTTTAATCCCATAACTCCAGAGACAGAGAACTTTCCAATTTTCTGTGAGTTCAAGGCCTAATTACTACAGTAGTAGCTCACACCTTTAATCCTAACTCTAGAATGTGATGCAGAGTTAAGTCCAGAAGTGAAACAACTGGGCAAAGAAGATATTTAAGGAGGTGTAGGCAGACGGTGAGGTATTCTGTAGAAGTGACAAGTCAGGCTGGGGACTTTTGAAGATAGCTTTTACTCTGAGAAGTTGGCTGGGTGAGAATTGACTGTGGTCCGTTTCCTCTCTCTGATATTCCAGCTTTCCCCAATATTTGGCTCTGAGTTTTCATTAAATACCAACTAAAGTTAGTGATTCATCCATGAACTAAACTTCCGGAGCTGTGAGCTAAAACAAACTTTCTTTCTTCTAAAGTTGGTGACTTTGGGTATCTGATTACAACAGAAAGATGACTGACACACAACCTAGATGCCACCAGAGGAATGTTGGAACACAATCCAAGGATGGAGTCATTCGAGGGGAATTCTGGGTGCTTGTAAAAAAAAAAAAATACCCAAGGAAACAAGTGTCTTGTGACCTCAGTTTCTGCAAAAACATGGAATTGTTCTTGGAATGTGTTTTGTGAGTCACCAGGCATAGTAGATAGGAATGAATTTACTTAAATCATTCATTAAAATTGGCTATTGTTATTTGTTTATACGCCTCTATGGGAAAACATGGGTTTTTGTTTTGGTTTGGTTTTTTGCCACATGCAGTTTACCCCTTGTGTCTGCACACTTTACTCATGTGATTCTTCTTAACTCCTGGAGTATAAACTGTCTGATGCTCTGAATAAAGCTGGCTACTGCATGAGACTTTAGTCTGCCTCATTTTTAGGCCTCACTTTCCTAGGTTCACATTTCCAACTAAAGCATCGAACAGTAGAAAGCGTGTTAAAGCTGTGCTTGGTGGCCACACCCCTTAATCACAGCACTTGGGAGGCAGAGGCAGACAGATCTCTGTGAGTTTAAGGCCAGCCTGGTCTACAGAGTGAGCTCCAGGCCAGCCAGGGATACATATTGAGACTTTGTCTAAAAACAAGCAAAACAACAAACAAATTATGGTCGAGCCATAGAATGGAATACTATACAGTCATGAAAACAAAGACGATGGTTTCCATCTAGTGAATTATGGAAAGTGTCAAGGCAGATAAATACACATGAAAAAGAGACAGAGCGGGATTGTCCAGGTTAGCCTTAATTGTCATCTTAACACAGTCTATAGTCATCTGAATTGAAGAACTCAACGGAAGAACTGCCTAGGTCAGAGCAGTCTTTGGGTATGTCTGTGGAAAATTGTCTCGACCATTATTTATGTAGAAGCTCAGCCCACTGTGGTTAGTGATCCTGGGCTATGTAAAAAGCTGGCTAAACATAAGCCCAGAGAACAAGCCAGCAAGCAGCATTCCTCCACAGTTTCTACGTCATGTTCCTGCCTGACTTCCCTCAACGATGAACTATGACCTAGAAGTATAAGCAAAAATAAACCCTCTACTCATCTATGTTGCTTTGCTTTTGAGCAGAGTGTTTCATCATAGCCACAGACTCAAACTAGAACAGGGGAGTCGTGTGTATCTGTCTCCAGTCACCTCTAAAATGGAGTCTGGTAGCCATGTGCCCAGGGGCTAAGGACAGGCATGAGCGTGGAGAGGCAGATGTGGTCCTGCACTGGATTCCACACTGTCTGCCTGGTACTTTATCAAGTACTGATTCCTGTAAAGACTTCTCTGTTTTCCCACCTGGGCATCTCCACCATGGCCTCTTCTTCATAAACTGGAGCATCTCCACTAATGCTTTCTTCTTCATAAACCGGAGCATCCCCATCATGGCTTTCTTCTTCATAAACTGGAGCATCTCTACCATGGCTTTCTTCTTCATAAACTGGAGCTGCCTCTATGTCCTGCTGGCTGACACTGTCTTCCTGCTGGATGTCCTCCCAGCTGGGGTCCACCTCCTCAAGGACAAGATCATTCTCCACCTGTTCCATGGGGAGGATGCTAACTACAGGGGATAGAGAGAAGCCATTTGTGGGGTAAAGAGGGTAGCTTATACCCCTGAGTCCTGGGGATCCATCCTGGGGGCCCTACCCAGGGGCCATAGCTTCTAGTTGGCTGTATGACCAATAGGATCATAAGCAGTCAGCTCAATGCCCCGGGGACATCCTCAGATACCACAGCCCCTCATCCAGCTTCTTCCCATGACTCTCTGCCTTTCCCCTCTGGGGAGTGAGTTCTGGTTACAGCTGACCAAGCTTCCTATCGGGACTTTCCTTCTTAAGGTTTGGCCAGAGCAAAGAATATTCTATTCACAGCATCATAGCTGATGTCCAAGAACCCAGACAAGACACTTCACCACTTCCAGGGCAGGATATCCTGGACTGTCCCAGGAGGTGCAGACAAAGCCTGCTCCATGCCTATTTCCTGGGTGCCATCTCTATGAGCTCAGCATCTGCTTCTGGAAACCTTACCCCTCCATCTAGGCTTAGAATCTCCACGGTCTGAGACAATGTGACTTTTTCATAAGTACATGGCAAACAATCACAATTATAGACGCCTATAATTTTTAACATTCTTTGTGTATCCTGACCCCTGACTAGAAAATGACGTGAGCCTGCGAGGCAGTGGGTTCAGACAGCTGGGTGTGGTGGTTCACACCTGTAATCCAGAACTTGAGAGGTAAGGGAATTTCTCTATAGGGAGGATTGCAATGTGGTGAGTTCTAGGTCACAGGGAGACTCCATTTCAAAAAAACAAAGAAGTGGGCTCAGGACGGACATCTCACGGGAAACCCGGCCCACCCTCATTAGGGAAGGAAAGGAAGAATTCCTGCACACCAGCTGTTTCGGGGGTTGTGGTGGCCCTCAAGTCAAGTGTGAGTTAGCAACAGTGACTGGCTTGGGTTTTGGGCATAGGGAATTGCTATGCAACCGAGGCTGGCCTCGAACTGTTGAGGGGAAGTCACTGCATCCCAGGCAATAAACATGCCTGTGAGCGCCTCCCCAGTACTGGCGCCCCACTGGGCACTGCCCCCCCACCCCGGTGTGGCCATCTTTGTTCCTTTCTTATGAACTCTTTTTAGATGCTCCAAGTATGGTCAGAGGTTATTGGTCCCTCGCCAGCACATTCTCTTCATTTCTGCAGGAGGCCTACAAGGTGTCTGTTTATAGCCAAATATGCCACAACTCTGGGCCCAGCCAGTCACTAACCAAGAAAGGCAAGGGTGAGGTGTAGCCAGCAGGAGCACGGGTGGGAGGCCTGCAGGCCTCTGGAAGAAGTGGCTGCTTGCGGTGCTCAGGCTCCTCCATATCAAGGAGCAGTTTACTTACTTCTTATTTCTCCACAAACCACCCAGGAGCCCGGTGCTGGCCTAGCCCATGTTTAACTTTCACCCCTGGAGTCTTTCATTATTGATATGTTACCTTCTAGTCAGCAACCTGTCTGCCCCCACGGCCTCTGCCTGAGATTCTGACCCCGGTAAGTGGCAGCCAATTGCTCACTGAGATAGGAGCTCCTGCTTCCAGATCTGGGCCCATAATAGGTTCTTACCCTCTGGCCTCGGGCCTCCTGAAAGCCAGGACCTGGGCTTCAATCTATTTTCTCTAACAAGCATAGCTCATGATGCCCTTTTCCTCTAGCCCAGGCTACATCTCTTCCCACCTACTCTGCTCTGAAGCACAGGACCTCCCTCACCAACACATCTCTGGAGGTATGGTCCCAGGCACTGCCGTCACCAAAATCTCATGGGAAAGCAGAAGCCTCTTAAAAAAAGCAGATATGGGGGATGGAGCAGTTAAGAGCGCTAGCTCTTCTTCCAGAGGTCCTGAATTCAATTCCCAGCAACCACACGGTGGTTTACAACCGTCTGTATTAAGATCTGGCACTTCCAAGCATACATGCAGGCAGAATACTGTATGTATAATAAATAAATAAATAAATAAATAAATAAATAAATAAATAAATAAATAAATAAATAAATATTAAAAAAAAAAAAAAAAAAAAAACAGATCCGCAGGATGCCCATATAAATAAGGTCTGGAGGTGGGACATTCTTCATAACTGAGCCTGGTCATGTGAGACATGGCCCTGTGTTGAGTAAATCTCTGCATGCAGTACTTGTTCAGCCCCAGAGTCATCTTTGTGAAGTCAGTTCCTACTCAGCCACCTTCAGTAGCCCCACTGTCTAGAACCCAGTCCCTGCAGGTTAGTTAAACCTCCAGTTTTGACTTCATCATCAAGGGCTTGGATCCCAGTTAGCTGAGTGCCTAGAGTTCTCCAGCCCCTTCCCCTTGCCTCCAGACATTTCCCACTTTATTCTTTCTGCCAGACTGCCCTTTCTCATTGCCAGCTCAACCACTGTGGGTCTCGAACTCAGACAGCGCATATGAATGAAGGGACAAATGCCAGCTGCCTACAAGTGACAGCTGCTATGCAGACCTTTCTTATGAACACAATGTAGCCATTACAGCCAGAGGCTTCTTTCAGACTTGTCCTAAGAATGTCATCCAATCACAGATTTGAGGTGTAAAGTCACACTCTTTAATCTCAGTAACAATGTCACAGCCAGTGGTGGTCCCTGACTCTCAGAGAGAGAACTAGGGCAGACCTTGGGAGAACCACTTGTAGGGAACCTGAGTCCTGCAGCAGTGTGGATGGTGCCAGGTGCCCCGGTGTGACCATGCTCAGACATTGAGGCCTTAACAGGGCCCACAAGGAAGTCCTCTTGCCCTTGCTCTAGTCAGGGTACTGTCCCCTGGTGAAGAACCCCAAGAGGAAGCTCTGGGGTTTCACATAATGACTCTGGTTTCCTCGGTCCTGCCTGCAGTTCACTATTCAAAGACGGTGGAGATTAGCAGTCATTGCCCCCTAAAAGGTCTTCTCTTGAGGCATCCTTCTGTCCTTCATCCATCCATCCGTTTGTCCATGGGCTCCCCAGGTTCCCTTCTCCCTTGTTTCAGAGGCCTCCAGCTGCTGTCACCCCTGAAACAAAGGAGGTGACAGAAATGTGGGCACCTGAGTGGACATACAGAGAATGGATGGATAGAAGGAAAGGCGGTCTGAGTAGCCAAGCACAAGATGGATGGATGGATGGATGGATGGATGGATGGATGGGGAGGCTAGGGGGCAGAGCAGAGTAAGAAAGTAAATGTGTACCCCAGACTCCCAGTCACCCCATATAGTGGATTGAACGGTGTCCGTGAAAAGACATGTCCAGGTTCTATCCTATTCTATGTAAATGTGACTTTATTTGGCAATAGGGTCTTTGAAAACATGATTGACCTCAGGATCTAAAAGCATAGGTGCCTCCTGGATTTAGGGCAGGCTTTCTTCCCAGAAACAGATGCCCTTCCGAGGAGGAGATAAGCAGAAGGGACAGAGAGCAGATGGGAGAGCAGCTGGAAGCCAAGGAGGTCCAAGCTGGTCAGGATGGCTGCAAGTTTAACCCTGCTCCTAGGGTCTCGAAAGGACTGGACTTTGCCAGCACCTCATTTGTGAGCATATGCACATTTGTCACAGGAGCCACAAGGGACAAATCTACCTACCTAAGCTCCTGATCTTTGTGCTAAGTTTGTACCCACTCTTGCCTGTTATACATCAGAGACCTGCCTGTTCCAGGAACTTTGGGATAGCCTGATAGCAGCCAGCTAAGAATTCGACATCTTTCTAGAGAGCCAATAGAAAAACAGGAAGACCCAGAACCCATCTGAGCCCTCTGTGGTGTATAGAGGGTCACTGCCCTGGGAAATTTTGATTCTTGAACTTCAGACTAAGTACTTTCTTGCCTGGCCAAATGACTTGCAGGTACCGCTGGCTCTCCAGGGTTTACTGTTTGCCTGCTCTAACAGCCATGGGGTCCGTGCATATTCTGGAATGTCCTAAAGTCCCGGGGGGGGGGGGGGTGCTTGCTCCACCTTGAAGCTGGCCAGCTTCCTTCCACTGAGTATTGTTCTAATTACTGAGAACTCTGACACCTTCCTGGCCTGCCTGTTTGTCTGTGTCCCTGGCCATAGTAGTCACTTGGTTTCAGAATGTTTCTGGAGACTGTGGCCCAGTGGGTCTGAGATTAGATAGTTTTTCTTCCCACCCTGGAAGGCCCTGAGCCATAGTCAGAGGGTACATGTCTAAGATAATATAAGAGCTACAGCTACACGGTTCATAGGCCTGAATGCTGCTTTGCTCACCTGAAGGTGACTGAAGTAGGCTAGAGCAGATGGCAGTAAGCCATCCATCACTATTGGTTGGGTAGATGGATGGGCATCTGAGAGGCCAAGCAGAGGATGGATGGGTAAATGAATGGATGAGTGGGAATATGAGTAGCTAAGTAGAAGATAGATGGATGGGTGGATGCATGCATGCATGCATGGATGCATGAATGTCTATCTACCACCTACAATATTTTATCCACCCCCAGTAGTGCTGCCACTGCCTGTCTCCTGCCTGATGTCACCTTTCTGTCTTCCAATGATGCTACCACATACCTTCCAACTCATTACAAGGGAAAGAATCCTGGCTCAAGAGCTCTGGAGTCTCTAGAATCAGTTTCTCAAGAGCATCCCATCCCTCACTGATTTCCCAGTCTAGATCCTACGTAGCCAAACCCACATGCCCAGCACCAGTTCTGGGTAATTGCCAACAGGAAGGTGTGGACTTGACTTCACAGTTGTTTTCCTGATAGAGGCTAGACGCCAAAGGGGAAACGTTCTAGCCACCAGCTCCATCACTGCTATCTACAGATGCCAAGCAGGAGTGAGCTCTCTCAAATCCGGGTTAGGAGATCCTAATTGTGCCTGACACTCAGATCTAAGTATATCAAGGGGCTCTCTCTGAAGTGAACATGGGGCCCATGAGTGTGATACTTACTGGTCTGCACATCACACGTCTCAGGGCAGCCAGGCTCCTACACGGAAAGAAAACAGTACATCTGCCATGGCTGCCTACCTGCCTCCCTCCCATCACCAACACATATGAGTCCTTTTCCCAACTGAACCTACAGAAGATTCACTGCCTGGGCTCCCCTCTCCTGGCTGCTCTGGTTCCTTCTCCCTCCAAGATCATAGCTTGCTCCCAGCTTTCACTCTGGCTGCTCGCTCTATGAAATGGCATCCTCTCTTTGCAGCACCTGGAAATCTTCCCCCTCCTATATCTGCTTCCCTGGCTGCCATGGTCCCCAGAGTCCTCTGGCATGGTAGCATCCTCATTAGTTAATGGTTCCTGTTCCCTAACCTCTTTTATGCTTGAAAATCTCCGTAGCCACCGCTCTCTGACTTTGGAGACAGTATGATGAAGGATATGAAGCGCAAATCTTTCAGTACCTTCTGCTCAGCGTCCCGCAACACTGAGCCAGCTGGGAGCCAAGGTGTGGACCCAAGGTGTCTGGCTCTTAGCACACCTACCTCAGAAAGGAGAATCAGAGCCTGGTCTCTTGTTGAAGAAAAGGAAGAGATAGCCAAGGCTCTGTTCCCCCTCACTCCCGTGTTGGGCCCTAAGCTGGCAGGAATATGATCATGGAGCCCAGGGGCTTCCTAGGAACATCACTTCTTCCTGGAGTATTTCTGGTCTTTGAATCTTTGTGCATTCTTGAGGGTCACTCCACCAGCAGGGCCTTTCTAAACCCTCCCGGAATCTCTACCTCTGAGCTCCACTACCCCCTTAGAAGTCGGTGCCTGAGCAAATGTGTGCACACAGGCAGTTTCCAAGGCTGACTTGTCGTGGATGACTCCCTCCTTACTGTGTCTCCGTTCCCCAACCACTCAACCTTTACCTGAGTTTCCAAGACCCATCCCTCACCACCGCCCAGGCAGGGCCTCTCCTGCCTGGCTGCCCACTCACCTGCTCTGCAGTTTTCCCGTGGAACACAGGCTGTGGCAGGGCCATCTCCAGCCTGTGTAGGAGCCACTCCATGAGCCTGTAGTAGAGAGACAGCTGAATCCAAATGGGAGTACTCAGGGTGGGGAACTGTGACAGAGCAAGCCTGCCAGGAGGTAGGCTGTGCCAGAAGCCAACCCCAGGTCTCTAACCCTGAGGGCCCCTCCTCACCCTTCCCAGGTCGCCCTAGCTCAGCTCTCATCTTCATCTGCAGCATCCAACCAGATTTTAAATGCACGTGGCCTTTAGTCCACACATCTATCTACTCCTGGTAACCAAATGGGGCATGTACAAGGTTTTTGATTGCAGGAAGAGTGTGAAACAATTCTAAGTGCTTCTGTGTAGTTAAACGGATAGAGCATTATGCAGTTCTTTGAAGTGATTGGAGGAATAAAGTAGAACTGGTGTATAAAACAACCTCTGAGGGGCTTCTTCAAGGAGTTTGGTGTGTGTATGTATGCGCGCATGTGTGTGGGGGTATGAACAGGTGTGCATGTCCGTGCAAGGGTGCAGAGAACCGAGAAAGAGGTACCCTCCTCTATCATCCTCTGCCTTGTTTCTTTGAAGCAGAGTCTCTCCCTAAACCTGAGACAGGATCTCTCCGTAAGCATGAAGCAAGGTCTCTCCATAAACCTGAGGCAAAGTTTGCCTAAATTTAGAGCTCATATTTTTTCAGCTAGAGTGGCATCCAGCTAACAATCCCCCTGTCTCCATCTTCTGCCTCAGTGTGGGGTTACAGTCCTGCACAGAGCCATGCTCACCTTTACATGGGTGCTGGAATCTGATTCTGGCCCTCACGCTCATGGAGTAAGCCTGCTTGTACAGCTTGAGGAATAAGCTTGCACATGCCCTCTTAACCACTGAGCTAGTTCTCCAGACCCTAGGGGATTTATTATTTTAGGTCAAAAAAGGGAGATACGAAGTAAAAGAATGTATGCAACTAGCTTTTTATAGAGGGGTGTGTGTGTGTGTGTGTGTGTGTGTGTGTGTGTGTGTGTGTGTGTGTGTGTGTGTACTGCTTGTTTTCAGAAGAGATCCAGCTATAGAGTCAAAGATGGCCCTGAACTTAATGATCCTCCTGCTTCAGCATCAGAGATTTCAGGTGGGCACTTGGTATATGTTTAAAGGAAAAGTACACTCCCCAGCCTTGCTGATGAGGTTTGCCTGGGGAGTCTGAGTTTTCTCCAAAGTGCATGTTTTAACTTTCTAATTAGCAAAGCATTGAGCCTGCTCCCTGTGGGAGCAGGGAACTCACCTGACAGGGTCCCCAGGTGGTGGCAGGAAAGAAGCCTGGAGGCCAGGCTGAGGCTCTGCAGCTATATCTTCCTCTGGCTCCGGTGTTTCAGGGTTGGGCTGGGAGGGAATCTCTGCTGGCTGTGTCTCCATCAGGGGTTCTGGAGGATCTGAGTGGTAGGAGAGCCAGAACTAAGGACCTCATAGCAGAGTTCCATCCAATCCTTCCCAGGTATAAAGAGCTAGATTTGGAGATTTGACATGGCTAGGTGAAGAGCCCCTTGGGGACCACCCTAATTCCCAGATCTGATTAATGTGGCATTTTCAGTCTTAGAAAGGACTGAACCCACTTATCTGGCTGAGAGCTAAGGCTTCCCTGAGACCACACACACACACACACACACACACACACACACAGAGAGAGAGAGAGAGAGAGAGAGAGAGAGAGAGAGAGAGAGAGAGAGAGAGAGAGAGAGAATGTGTCTGGTTCCCCTAGAGCCTAGCCTGTGACCATTTAGGAAGCTCCTCCCAGCTCCCTCTCTGTACCTGGGTCCAAGACAGCAGCCTCAGGTTCAGCTCTCCAGGCCTGGATGACAGAGAAATGGGTCATGGTTAAAGTCAGCTTGTATTCACCCTGACAAGCTGTGCCCTGGGCCCGTGTGCTCTCACGTATACATGTTCATGGTGCTGGTAAGGGCTATGGTGGTTAATCTCCTTTGTTTACCTGATTCAAGATCATCTAGGAAACACACCCCTAGAAGGGTCTTTTAGGGAGCTTTTAAAAAGGCTTAACTAAGCAGAAAAGATCTACTCTAAATGTGGATGGCACCATGCCATAGGTTGGGGTCCCCAGACTCAACAAAAAGATTTAAGAGAGAGAGAGACAGACAGACAGACAGAGATAGACAGAGCCACTAGCATTCATCTCTGTGTGCTTTCTAACTTCAAATGCAATATGACCAGTTGCCATGGTGCCCCACCATCCACTGCCATGGTTCCCTGCCGTGGTAGATGGTACCCACTTTAAACCATGAACTAACATAAACTCTTTAAGCATATTCTGTCAGGAGGTTTTGTCCCACCACTAAGAAAAGTAATAAATACAGCAGCTCTATCTTGCTCCTAAATGTCCCCAGGCCCTAGTCAGTCACTCTTCCCATGAAAGATACTCCAAGGAGAAGACCTCCTCCCTAGTGGATGTGGCCATGGGCTTCAATCTTCTCTGCTGGTCAGCGACCCACCCCCAAATCATCACTTACCTCGGAGGGCTTAGGGGGCTGAGGCAGCACTTTCTCCAGATTCTGCTCAAGCCACCTGAGCAGCCATGAGCTGGGCCTGCAGAAGGGTCAGGGGTCAGCAAGTGGGTGGCCTGAAATAAGGCCCACTCAAGCTATCATACTGACTGCTAGGGTCTAGGCCTGGCCAGGCTTCTACACACGAAGCAAGGAGCCAGCAGTCTAAGGAACGAATGAGTGAAGGGGTGGTCGAGGTGGAAGGGATGAGTCTGGGTCACAAAGTGGTTGACACTGGGGACATGAAAATGTGAAAACTTAGTAACTGACAATAGGTGCTAGTTAAGGACTTTATATACAGTCCCAAGTTTCTAGCCTTGGGGTTTATTTTGTTTTTATTTTTTATTTGGTTTGTTTTAAGACAGTCTAGCCATAAAGCCCCAACTGGGTTCAAATACATGATTCCCCAATCTCACCTCCTCAGTTCTGGAGTTATAGGTTACAAGTGTGTGCCCATATGTCCAGATTGGCTTGTGGCTTTTCATAAAACGTAGAAGACTCTGCAGTTACACCAGGCAGAGTGTCTGAAAGTGGGCAGGCCCCCTCCCTGAGCAGGCTCCCACTGTGTCATTGTCTCCATCTTGCCTGACACCTCACTCATAAGGCAACTAGCTTCTTTTGAGAAGTCCTAAACTGTGAGGTTGAGACAACCAAGTAGCATATTCCCCATGGTGGTCCAAGCCCTGCTTCCAGATGCCACAGAGGCCCCACACTCCCAGAAGTCTGTCTGCACAGAGTATATCCACGCTCCCTCTCCTTCTCAGAGTGTGCCCCCCAATCTCCAGCAAGCAAGGGTAGCATGGAGTCTACACCACCCCATGCTACAGATGAGAAAAGTGGGGTTGAAAGAGGGAAGGGGATGATGGGTTGGCACACACCTTTAATCCCAGCACTCGGGAGGCAGAGTCAGGCCGATCTTTGTGAGTTCAATGCCAGCCTGGTCTACAAGACAGCCAGGGCTACACAAAGAAACCCTGCTCCTGAACCCAAGGCTCAGCTCTGTGCACACTGCTTGACCCACTATAGCAAAGACTTACTCAGTATCTTGAGCCCTGGAAGCATCATCTGAGCCATCTCCAGACCCTACAGAGTCAGGAAATAAAGGACACGGGGACAGGATGAGGAAAGATTGCTCAGTGGGTACAAAAACTGCCCCTAGAGATTGTCAGAAGCCCTGGCTGTGCAGAGGGTCGATACAGCCAGCAACGGAACACAGCACATCTCAAAATCTACAGAGAGGACGGAATGTTGTCACCAGGAAGAAATGAGAATTGCCTGAGGACATGGGTAGGTTTGGACATAGGTAGGTTTGGACATGGGTAGGTTTGGACATAGGTAGGTTTAACCTGATTACAAAAGCATGCGGGGGGGGGGGGGGGAAGGATAAAATATCACCTTAAAATGCACAATGCTGTGTTTTATGCATCAGTTAAACAATAAATTAACAAAGTGGAATATCTCCGTGATTTCAATGGAGAAAGGAGAAAGTGGGGGGTTGAGGGAGGAGAAAGGAGGAAGAAGTGAGGAAGAGGATGGGAGAGAGAGAAATCACAATATCAAGAGCAAATCCTCTCCTGGAACCCCAGCCTGAAGCAGCATGGAGACCACTCAAGATCAGTGGGCAGGCACTCCCATGAACCATGCACCACGCCCCAAGACACACACCTCTGGACCCATCCCAGTTTCTCTTACAGGCTCCCACCCTTGAGAAGTCATCCTGCCTTTTGGTCTTACCTGGTTCCCCAATGCCACCAGGTCCCAGAATCTGTGCTCCAGCCTGCTGAGATAGACAGACATTGCAGTCCAAGGAGCAGCCTCCAGGACCCATAACCCTCTGCTGACCGGTAGATCACCCTGCCCTTGTACCTGATGTGGGTCTCCCACTCCGGCAGCCAGATTCTCCTCCCCCTTGCTACTGCAGACAGGCTGTGGCACGACCTTTTCCATACCCTTCCAGAACCAGGTCAGCATCCAGGTGCTGGGGCTGCCAAGGGATAGGGATACCAATCCACTATCAACACCCACCCAAAGGACTTGACATGAATCAAGCCACGTCTCCCCACGGGTGAGTCCTTCAAACCTCACTTCCTCTCTGGAAAACATAGGGTACCCTCCGGTCCCTAGCCAAGGAGGTGAGGGTGACCTTTGAACCTGACC
Organism: Phyllotis vaccarum; assembly: GCA_033318265.1. NCBI lineage: Eukaryota > Metazoa > Chordata > Mammalia > Rodentia > Cricetidae > Phyllotis > Phyllotis vaccarum. The sequence continues at coordinate 95,991,695 of JARWLC010000008.1, forward strand.
TTCATTTGCTCTGTACAACACAGCTAGCCTCTCTCTAGACCCCAATTAGTTTGCCTCTGCCAGCCTTCTCATGTTTGGTACTCCAAAAGGCTCTCCTGAGAGTATCTCTAGAGGCAGAGGCAGAGGATGATCTGTTCATGTGAGGGTCCTGAGCTCCCACTTTCCATAAGGCCAAAGTGTGCTTTGCTGGACAAGCTCTATGATCTGAAATGGCTAAGCATCAGGAACATGGCTTCACTGGGAAATCAGAAGCTCCAGCTGTTATCTGAGGTCACCCCAGCACTGATACCATGCTGGCTCCCTGATATTACTGTGGCCTGCTCTCTCTTGCCCACTATCCCCACTGTGTTCAGAGCACCTCCAGCTTCCCTAAAAGCTCCCTCAACCATTCCCTGATGCTCTGAGCCTCTATTGAATGGCCATAGACCTGACTCACAGCTGTACCCTCTCTGCCAGTGGCTCCCTGCAGGGGCAGTTGGAAGGAGTGGTATGATACGGTACCTGTTCACCTTGGCCACAGCAACTTGGGCCTGGAAGGTGGGCTGAGGAGGGTCAGTTTCCTGGGCTTCTGGGAAGTAAAAAAGAATGTCCTATATTTTAAATGTGGACCCCAGAAAGGCCCATTTCTCCCTTGTTAATGAAAAATCAAGTCAGAGGCAGGGCAGAAGGAGTCCACCAAAGGCTTAGAGATGAACTTCTCAACTCAGCTCTGCTGAAAAGTCCCCAGGAGCCCACTCCAAGCTTCCCTGAGCCTTCCCTTCATCATCTGTGAAGTGAGATGCTGTTAGGCTCTGAGAGGAGACCCCAGCCCACTGCCCAGCCGGCCCGAGTCCCAGCACTTACCTTGAAGGTTAGGGCCACCCTCAGCCATGCCTTCACCTTCCATTGGCTCCTCCAGTGGCTGTGGGGTTCAGACAGGACCTGTAAGCCTTGATGAGGCTGCCTGAGGCAGAAAGGACAGCCTAGGGTTCACCCTAGGGACCGGTATCCCCCAACAGTGAATGACTAACCTTCACCCAAGGCCCTTTCTTCCTCACACCATAGGGGATCTGCACCCAGGCTGGGGCCTCATATCCCCACTTCAGTGCCCTGAGAAAAGGGAGAAGCCATAGGAAAAACTTGGAGAACAGGGGCCAAAGATGCTCCCCAGTCAGGCCTCTTCCTCTGGTGCCCAAAGTTTCCTTCTTGCCTCTGCTATTTGTCTCCCTTCTGTTCTGTAACCTCCTCTACCCCTGCACACTGTGTGAAGTTATAGATAGTCATGCATGGGCATCTGTGCAGACATCCACAGGTATATACCCATACCTGGACCTGGAGGACAGTGGGCAGAGGAGAGACAGGTTTCTGGGCCTTTGGAAAAGATTCTGATACTTTAGATCTGGTCTCCTAAGAGGCCAATTTCTCCCTGAGTTCATATTTATGTCTATGTACACATGGACATGACCATGCACATCACATTGTTATGCATACAACAGTAATACACATGTATGCACACATATACAAGAACATTCATACAAATATACTTGTATCTACTTGCACAAATATATGTCAGCAGTACAACTGTTCTTATACACACATACAAACACACATGTACATGAACACGTGCATTCAGAAATATTGCATATGTATAAAGATAGAAATTTGCATATATACATGCATGCATATGTTCAGTCACATAAACAGGCATTTGCACAATTAGGCAAGCATGTGTATAAGCATATACATATACACATGTACATATATACAAATGCACACACATCTAAATATACACAAGTTAGCATATATATGTATACAGAGATATGCAAATGTAAGAACAGACATGAATATGCACAAACATATTGTTTAAACTAAATAAACACTAATTTTGTTTAGAGTTAGATAGCTAGTTAGTGGTTTTTGAGACAGCTCATATTCAGAAATATGTACATACACATGGAACCACGTGTACACAATAAACATACATGCATGAATACGCATACACATATACACATACAGGCATGCATACCCAAATTTGAAATACCTATTTGTGCTCACAGTACACCATCATGAATACACCATATGCACATACACACATACACACTCTATAGCCGGTTCCTAAACACACTCTGCACTAGCCCATGAAAAGCCTCTCTTCTTCCAGGAATACCTTGCTTCTGAATCTCCCCAGTTAAAACTCCCCCACCAGCCTCTAAGTTTGGAGGCTAAACGACCCTTGCTTCTCATAAGCTCTAAAAGCTCTCTCCCTTAGAGTCTCGTCTCCTGGGAGAAGGAGCTGACGGACACTTGTCTGCCGACTCCCAGGGACAACGCCTGATTGATTCTTCTTTATGCCTTTTGCTCTAAGCACAGAATCTAGCATCAATTAGAAGCTATAAAATCTGCTTAATTAAGCTGCTAAATTAATGTCATCAGGGCCCTGAAGGGATGAGACGTTGAACTGGCAAATTTTTGATATGCTTTAAGGAACATGCTAGAAAAAATGTTCCTCAATATGTAGTTCATGGCCCAGTGCCAGCGCAAACAGCTGACTGGTCCGTTGTGAAGGGTTCAGATTTAAAATTAAGGGCTGATGAGATGATGGTTTGTGGGTAAAGGTGCTTGTTGTCTGTCCTGAAGACATATCCTTCTTGAAGGTCGTCCCCTGACTCTGCACATACATACACAATAAATAAATGGAATAAATTTTTCAAAAATCTGTGCCATGTCACAAAGTGCATGTACTCAGTGGAACACTAATCTTGTTTAAAGTTAGTTAGCTAGTTAGTGGTTTTTGAGACAGGGTGTCTCTGTGTAGCCCTGTCTGTCCAGGAACTCACTATAGACAAGGCTGGCTTTGAACTCAGAGATCTGCCTGCCTCTGCCTCCCAAGTGCTGGGATTGGTGGCGTGTGCCACCACTGCTCAGCTCTTTTGTGGGTTTTTTTTTAATTATTTATTTTTAAAGATAATAGAATTACTACACTTCTCCCTTCTCTCTCCTCCCTTCAAACCCTTCTATAAAACCCTCCTTTTTTTATATTTATGGCCTCTTTATTTGATTGTTGTTATATACATATTGTGTATACACATATGTTCCTAATTATATAAATGCAGCCTGTTATGTCTGTATATGTAACTTATATGTGTGTTTTCAGGGCTGGTCCATTTGTTACTGGATAACAAATTGATATGCTGTTCCCTGGGAGACACTATTTCTCCTACTTTCAAATTCCTTACTTGCCTGTAGTTCTTGTACAGGATTAAAGCCTCCTGGATCCCCACACACACTTCCCACCCCCCACTTTATCATGTCTATTGTTACCCTTGGAACACCAATGCTAAAAGACACCGGAAAATGAGATCATTTTTAAAAGACTAGAGAGATAGCTTAGTGGTTAAGAATGCTTGCTGCTTGCAGAGGATTCATGTTACCAGCATCCCTGTCAGGCAGCTCCCTACTATCCTTGGGGGATTTGATGCCCTCTTCTGGCCTCTGTGGTCACTGAACTCATGAGAGCAGACACACACACACACACACACACACACACACACACACACACACACACACACACACACACACACACACTTATACATGATATTTAAAATAAATCTTTAAGAATACTTTTTTAAAACCTGTATTAATTTCCTACCTCCTGAATTGAGAAAGTCTTCCTACTAAATAATTACCAACTGAAGGAAGTGATGTGCTTCTATTCTGGAGATATTTCTGAACATCCTCATGGACAGGTAATAAGTGGATCGTGGACAGGGAACATAGAGTGTCTCCCTCTGCTCTGGACTCCAGAGGCTGACAAATATGGCCATAGAGCATTTCTAACCTATTGCTTGTTTTTGTAAATAGAGAGTGGATATGTATACAATGCATGTACATGTTTAATGGACTTGCCTCCCACCTTGTTTTGAGACAATGTCTCCTCATGACTTTTTCAATGTGTTAGTCAGCCTGGCTGGCCCATGGGCTTCTAGTGATTCTCCTCTGCTCCCAGCTCCCTGGTGCTAGGATCACGGGTGTTGGTTTGTGCAACTGCACCCAGGTTTTGCCTAGGTTCTGGGGATTTGAACTCAGGTGATCATGCTTGCATGGTAAATGCTTTTGCTCTCGGAGCCATCTCTCCAGTCCCATAAACAGATTCTGTCAGCACACAGCCATGCCTATTTGTTATGCATTCTGCACAGCTGTGCTCACGCTATGGCTGGAAGGGGCCGAGCAACGATGGGAGGTGGCCCACAAAGCCTGTTTCACCTTTCACAGAAACAACCTTGAGCAAGCCTGTCCACTCTGAGAGCCTGAGTGCCCTCATTCAGATATGCACTGAGCCTGTGGCCACAGTTCCTGCCGGCTCCCACTTTCTTTCTCTGAGAAAGCCCCTGGGGATCAGGTGGCCCAGGTTATGAGTCCCTGAACAGCAAGACCAGCCTACCCTCCTCACCCTCTCCCTCACCAGGGTCTGGGCCTCTGGCACAGCCTCTTCAGAAGCTATGTCAGGTTCTGGCTCTGGTTCAGGCTGAGCTTCTGGCTGAGGTTCTGACTCCAGCTGAGGCTCTGGCTCAGGTTCTGTTTGTGCCTCTGGCTCCAACTCTGGTTCTGGTTCTGGTTCTGATCCCTCCTTGATCTTCTGAGGGGTCCCTGGAGGCTGAGGCAGCACCTTCTGGACCCAGCTCAACATCCTGACGCCTGTAAGGGACAGAGTCTTTAACTGCTCCAGAAGGCTCACAGGCATGCTCCTCAATCATGGCCACTTTATTGCCCTTTACCATACCTCATCTCAAAAAAGTTCTACAGCAGGGCTGGAGAGATGGCACCATGGTTAAGAGCATTTGCTGCTCTTTCAGAGGACCCATATTTAGCTCCCAGCACCCACATCAAGCAGCTCACAGATACCTATAATTCCAGTTACAGGAGATTCAATACTTTCTCCTGGCCTCTGTGAGCATCCACACATACATAAAATATGTATACATACACATTAAAAATAAACCTTTAAAAGAGTTTCTACAATTATGAGCATCCTCCTTCCCACCACAGCCCCAGAAATGAATGCAAATCTGCTTCCTGCCCTTGCTGTCTGAATTCTAGACTTAGAATTCCAGATATAGAAATTCCAGAATTTCTGTATCATGTGTGGCCTTTCATTTAGCGTATGTGTCTGAGAGTCTTTTATGTAAGTGTCCCTGTCATTTGTTTCTGTTATGGAGAAGTATTCTATGGTATGGATTTTGCATACTTTGCTTCTCCATTTCCAATCTGAGGGAACAATTCTGGGGAGACTTCAAATAAAGCATACATAAATAAAAATATTTCTGCAATGTTATCAGAGGCTCGCTACTGGAAAGAATCTGAATGCTCCTCATGGTTGAGGACTGCATTAAGTAAGTTGTAATGCAGTGATAAGGGGAAATGGGGAAACACTGGAGATGAAGCTGGTTTGTTTGAACAGGAGATGCACATGCTCTAGCATTGTAATGAGTAGATCAGTTGGACCCCTTCATCTCTGTTTGCCTGCCTTTAAAGAGGGGGCACTGAAGCCAAGCATGATGGTACCCACTTAGACTCCAGTACTTGACCAGTGGAGGGAGAAGGATCAGCGATTCCACATCATCCTGAACAAAAATACAAGGAACATTGACAATCCCCACCTCGGAAGCAGAGTGTGAGGAGAAAGTCCATTAAGAGAAGCCAGGCATGGTGGCGCACATCTTTGATTCTAGCACTCAGGAGGCAGAGGCAGGAGGATTATTGTGAATTTAAAGCCAGCTTGATCTACATAGCAAGTTTCAGGCTAGCCAGAACTACACGGTGAGACCCTGTCTCAAAAATAAATAAGTGATTAACAACATTTATCTTTCTTTATGTTTTAACTTTAAAGATAAAATGCCTGTTGGACCTCTGTCACAGTTGATAATGACACATCGACCAATTTCTAGGTAATAAGCAAATGGGGAGCCAGGCTCTATGACACCAAATTCTGGCAAGATGCTCAGTAGCTCCATCCAGGGCGACATGTAGACAGGCCCACACAAGGCCACCCATGACTCAGGTCTACCCAAGGTTTTACCTCACTCCTGTCTCTGCCAGGACCCTTGAAAAAAGTAGCTCCAAGGCCAAGGATCCCTGCCCCAGTGCTGGCCTCCTAGAGCCCATTGCCATTGTTTGACTCCAGCTCTGGCTCAGCTTCTCCCAGGACCAGCCCTTATGTGGACAGAGCTGAAGCTGTGGAGTCAGATCAGCCTACAGGAACATGACTGTGGCCAGGTGCAACCACCGGGTCCTTCTAATTCCCTGCTGGCTGGTGTGTGGGTGGTGGTGGACAAAATGACTTCCTCCCAAGGTCGCATGTTCAGGATGGCAGAATGCACAGACCCCAGCCAGCTACCAGCAGCCCAGGGAACCAGACCGGAGGAAAACCCTCCTTGTACCTGGCTCCCACCGCTGGCTCCCCCCCCCCACACACACACACTCTGATAACATTCATTCTCCTGACCTTCTTGCCCTCCCCTATGCCCTGTAAGGGGGATAACCCTCCTCAGACTTATCTAAGGTGACTCTGGCTAAAATGAGTTTACACTCAGATCTGCTCTTGGGCCCTGACTGCCTTCTCTTGGCCTCTGCTGTCAGACCAGTAAGAAACAATCCTGGCTTGCATTTCTGAACTGCCTGGAAATTACTAGGGAAGTGTCCTCCTAGCCTAGTTTCCCCTAGATGGGAATTTGGAGGCCCATCTTGCTGCCTTCCAATGTTAAAGAGGGAGGCTCAGGCAGGAAGAGGACCTGGGAAAACTGTGGAGTGTTGGACCACCAGCGTTCTGAGAATCTTCTGAGGAGCTAGAGAAAATACAAATTCCTAGGTTCCCTCAAACCCCATGTAACTGTCAAATCTACATTTATTAGGCTTCCTTGAAGCTACCAATGTCTAAGCCAGGAGCGGAGGCACAACAGCTCTCTTGCCAGGTCTACCCCATCTCCTAAATACCCTGCTAGAAGCTGAGCATGGGGATTCCCCAAGAAGTCCTATTGAAGTCCCATTTCATTTTGAGTTACCTGTTCAGATGTCAGCTACCAGCGCCTTCTCTATGCCCCCACAGCTGGCCTCTCAGACACAGCCAGGATTAATTAGTACTAGATGGGTCGAGGGCACAGGATTAGCATGTACAGAAAGGGGGAGGAGTCAGGGTAGAAAGATGACTGGTCGCCAGGGGAGCCAACAACAATCCCCAAGTGTGTTCAACAGGGTCCTAGATACAATGTTTAGGGCCCTATAAATTGCTAGGTACCTACCCTCATGCAGGGCCCGGCTTCCCACAGGCTGACAAATCCAGACAGAGGCTACAGAACAAGGAATAGCTGGATGCCAGTGTGGTTCTGGGAGACTCTTCAAGGTGACAAGAGCCTATTATCTCAGTCAGGGGGACAGGAAGTGTGTCCTTACTCTCCAGCACCGATGCTGGGACTCTGCAGGCTTTCTGTAAAAGTGTTTAATAGCTTGAGCTGTGCCACAAGAACCATTAACACAGGGCAGGGCCTTTAGCCAAAATCTGTATTTATCAGAATTCCAGAGAAACAGAACAAAAGAGTATGAAGTCTCAAGACCAGAAGGCCTAGGATACAGTCCTGTGGGATATATAGGCCCTAGAGGCTTTGGAGGGCCTTGGAGCCCAGTTAAAACTGGTTATAACTGGTGTTCATAGCACTTTTTCATAACCATGAGGGATGCTTGAGTGGGCATTTCTTCATAAGCCAACCTAGGGTCTGCCTGGGGGCTTTGGCAACAGAGTCCTAATGTGAGATGACCCATCTAAGGAGGGTCATTCAGCAGCAGATGCCAGCAAAGCACAGCCCTTTCCCCTGGCTGTGTGGAGGGTATATAAGACTTGCTCTTTCCTCAATAAATTGAGCTTGCTTATTTCAACTTGCTCCCAGCCATTACTTCAGAGCCTTCTTGCCCCCTCCCCAAGGAGAACTAGCAGGACCCAAATAAGCAACACAGTCTCAGGTAGACGTCTCAGGTCTCAGAGTCCCTTCTAGGGTGGCTGGTGTAAGATATAGCATCCGAGGTGGATAAAGGACCCAAAATCTGAGGTCTAAGGCCAGCAACAGCAGGAACACACCCAATTAAGGAAGAAGAATCAGAGACAGCTTCTCCTCTGTCCACTATTCTATCCCTAACCAAGTGGATAGTTCCAACCAACATATTGGCGTGAGTCTTCAGTTTGCTGACCTACATGCCAATCTTGCCTGTCACCACCCTCACAGACACACCCAGAAGTCTTGAGTTACCAATTCTCCAGGCATTCCTTTTTCGGGGGGGGGGGGGGGGGGGGGCGGGGGGATTGAGATAGGGTTTTTCTGTGTAACATTCCTGTCTTTCTTGGAACTCTCTTTGTAGACCAGGCTAGCCTTGAATTCACTGAGATCTGCCTGCCTCTGTCTCCCAGGTGCTGGAATTAAAAGAGTGTGCCACCACTGCCCAGCTTCTCCAGGTATTCCTAGTCAGCAAGTTGAATTAATAGTTGTGATCATTACAGGCCTGATTAAAGGTATGAGTCACCACTCTCTGACCCTCATGGCTTGACTGTGGGTGATTCTGTTCTCTGATATTCCAGGCTGATTTTATTAAATATAAACTATCACCACACAAGTCTTCATGGCACATGTTCATTTCTCTCCGACAAGTGACCAAATTGGTAAACTGAGGCTGGACTCAGAAGAAATACAGAACCAGTAGGAGGGAATGCAAAGGGTGGTGGCCCAGGGGAGAGGAACCTTTTGAGGTGGTTGCGCTTGGGTTGTTCTAGGGTCATAGGATGTTCAGTAAGGAGCAGACTCTTAACCTGATCATCCAGAACAAATGTTTGGAGTTCTCTGTGCCTTGCTGAGGGCTAGTTCACACACTGATTGATAAACTAGGTTAGGGCTTTCTCCAAAGTCCATTGTTCTATTGCATCTGCGTTAGTGTAAGACAACACCTTAAACCAAGTGATTTATAAGGAACAGACATGGACTGTTCAGTGTTGCAATGGAATATAAAAGCAATAGAAGAGGCATCTGGGAAGTGCTTGTTCCTGGTATGTGGTGATGTCTATGTATTATAGACACACCATAGTTTGTTTTTGCCCATGGGCATAAAGCTTGATTCCCCCTTTGACTATAAACCACATCGCTCTGAGTATCTGTATGCAAATCTATTGCACAAATTCTAATTGGTATTTAATGAAAACTCAGAGCCAGATATCGGGGAAAAGCTGGAATATCAGAGAAAGGAAACAGACCACAGTCAATTCTCAGCCAGCCAACTTCTCAGGCTGAACAGGGTAAATGCCCTCTTCAAGGGTCATCCGCCTGGCTGGTCACTCCTACAGAATGCCTGAATGTCTGCCTACGCCTGCCTTAAATATCTTCTCTGCCCAGTGGTTTCACTTCTAGGTTAAACTCTGTGTTATAATTCTAGAGTTCGGATTAAAGGTGTGAGCTACTACTGTTTGGTAGTTAGGCCTTGAACTCACAGATATAGAAAGATGTCTGTCTCCTGAATGATGGGATTAAAGGCGTGAGTTGCCACTCTCTGACCCTCCTGGCTTGACTGTGGGTGATCCTGTTCTCTGATATTCCAGGCTGATTTTATTAACTACAAAATATAACACCACACAAGCCTTCATGGCACATGTTCATTTCTCTCAGACAATTTTTAGGGTAGGCTCTTCTATATGAGGCAATCATATTGGAAACTTCTCTTTCTTGTTGTTCAGGTCTTTCAGAGACAGGATGTTGCTAAAATTCCTTCCCCAGAGGAAACATAAGCAACTTCCACTCCTTTCCCAAGGCCCCAGTAGCAAATCCAGCACAACTCCACCAGCGTTCACTCTGGGGAACCAATGCAGTTAGCATGCTTATTACAGAGTGTGGGTGAGGGGTCACTTCTGGAGTGTGGGTGCTCCTCCCACAAGAATCTCCACCAGAAAGTCTGCTTTTTTTTTTTTTTTTTTTTTTTTTGGCAGGGATGAAGGCTTTCTTATATTGTGTAGACAGAGTAGCTTTGCTGCCATGCCCTAGGAAGGTCTTCCCTCACCTAGAGACCATGTACAGTTAGGCCAGAGTTCCATATAACTGGTGGTACAGAGCAGGTGGATATACACAGATGAGACTCTTGTGGCTACCCCCTCCCCCATGTAAACTGTCAACCCACCTAGCAGAGATAAATAATCCTTTGTAAACTGGCACAGCACAATTCCCCAAGATGGCAGGGAGAAGAGTCCTGGCTCACACGCCATGTAGCCGTGGCTGGATTTGAACTCAGCCTCTGGAGTGCTGATTCCAGCTATATACCAGCATGTGTATTCCACTCCTAACAATATCATTAAATTCTTCTGAAAAGTAAGTACCCTGTGTCTGGACTTACCAGTGTCGGGAGTGGAGGATTTATAAACTACTAAATTACTTATTTATATGCTTTCTGTATTTTTTTTATTTGGTTTTTAGAAGCAAGATACAGCCCTGTCTGGTCTGGAACTCACTATGTAGACCAGGCTGCCCCTGAATCCACAGAGATAGGCTTGCCTATGGAACTAAAGAAATGTGTCACTATGTCCAGCGATTTTCTAACATTATAAGAGTTGTGGCCAGCTCTAGGACAACCAGGGCTACATAGAGCAGAAGAAGAGAGAGAGAGAGAGACTGAGAGAGAGAGTTTGACCTTAGGTTGGTCAGTGCTGGGAAAGTTTCTGTGAGGAAGCTTTCCTTAGGTTCCTGGGTCCTTATAGAGACCAAATCTTACAGGAGTTTAACATCAGGGAATTCTGAATGGCAGGTTTAGCACTCATGTAAGTATATGCAAGTCATATGTCAATATACACAAAAGAATTGGAAGCCCAGGATTCCAAACCTTGGGATGTCTTGCTCTAAACCTAGGACTTCAGGTTCTGAGCTAGGATATCAATAACCTGGCTTTCCTGGGAAGGAGAGAGGTTGCAGTTCCCCAGGAGGTGAGGTGGAGTGGAATGGGGGTGGGGCGGAGTATCACCTGCTAATCCCTGGCCTGCTGAGGCCACCATTCTGCCTGATCCCTGCCCTGACCCTGGAGCCTGACTAATCTCCACCCCCCCAAAGACCAAAGACAGCTTGACATCCTCTTTGAGATTCATGGGGGTGGGGGGATATCCCTCTGGGCTCCCAAGCAGCCCTGACGCAGAGCCTAACACTAAGGGGGCCATAGAGAGGTAGCAGTAACTAGATTAGTGTCACTGTTCTAGTTAGGGCCGCTGTGATGAAATATCATGACCAAAGCAACTTGGGGAGGAAAGGGTTTATTTGGCTTGTACTCCCACATTACAGTTCATCATCAGGGCAGGAACCTGGAAGCAGGAGCTGATACAGAGGCCATGGAACAAAAGGATGCTGCTTACTGACTTTCTTATAGACCTAGGACCATCATCCCAGGGACGGCACCACTCACCATGGGCTGTGCCCTTCCCCATCAATTACCAATTAAGAAAATGCTCTGCAGACTAACCTACAGCCCAATCTTATGAAGGCATTTTCTCAGTTGGGGTTCCCTCCTCTCCGATGACTATAGCATGTGTCAAGTTGAACTAACAAACATAGTGACACAGCCTTGAGTGGGCTCAGCAGCTATCTCTACCCTAATGTGACCAGGTCACCTCCATAGAGCCCCAGCTCTGACATTTCCCAAGATGCTTGGCTTGTGTAGCAGCCATGAAGATCCCAAGCTTCAGGGAATGAGTGTCAAGTGCCTAGGGATCTCTGCAGTCTGTATTGCCAGGGTTACCCGGGAGCTGCAACGTCCTCACAATCAGGCTGCAGTGGGCATTGTCTCTGTGGTGCCCCTTATCCAGCAGCTGCCCACAAGGCCGCCCACCTCCCTTCCTCTGCCCACTGAGCAGTAGTAAAGGAGAAGGTCCTTCCCTGCCTGTGCCCCACAGACAAGGTAGGGGCTGTGGGTAGATGGCAGCAGGACTCTCTCTGTTCTAGCATCCTGTGTTTCTCATGTAGTGCTATCTCTGTCTGAGATAGTGTCCCATACTTTATCCCCATGCCCCTTCCTGACCCTCCATGGCCAAGGTCCTCTCTCCTCCTGCCTACCTAGTACCCATCTTCATTTTTCACCTCTGACTCGGGGGTCAGGAAGTAGAGTCAACAAATTCTCCCTAAGGTGTAAATGACTAAAAGGGGGCTCCAGGGTGTATTGGCTTTTTGAAAGAGAGGTGCTAGGTAACCAACCATTTGTCTTTTTCTAATTCAGATCTTTTCACCCTCTTTAAGTCAATCTCATCTATCTGTAGCAGTTGAGGCAAATGCTATATATATAGCCAAGGCAAATCCAGAGTTGGCTATCTAGTGTCACAAGCTACACAGCATTCTAAGCTACATTCTAAATGGCTTTACTGTGGCTCTTTCCCATGTCTAAAAGTAAGTTTCACCTCACTTAGACAGTCTCCAACTTCAGGCCTCTCAGACCCACACATACTCTGGACTGACTTCCCTCAGCCCTGGGTGTAGCCTCTGTATGTGTGTGTGTGTGTGTGTGTACATGCACATATATATCTGTTGTTTGGATGTCCCTGCTACCCAAGTGGAGTTCATGAAAAAAATCACTGGGCACACAGAAGATGCTCAATAAATGCCTGATGAATCGTTAAATCAACATAGGCCAGGAACATGTACCTATATGGAAGAGCATCTAACTCAACCCTTCTGCTCCTCAGCTATCAGCTATGGCCCACATCATTGACCTGGTGCCCTGGGATGATGGCTCCGCCCACGTGTATTCTTCCCCAGCCATCCTATTCCCGATAGAGTGCGTCCGGAAACCGCTTGCTGGTGTGAAGCACCAGCTCTACCATCCACTCCTGCCAACCCTGCGGCGCATGGACATGGACACTGTCAAGGGCTGCCTCTCGGATGAGCATTCCCAATCTTCCACCTACTGCTCCAAAGGTCAGGCCATGTCACCGCTAGCAGCTCAGGGTCTCCTGTTTGTCTTTGGAGCAAGGGTGGCTCACATGATGGAGATCTTGGTGGAAACGGCTGTGATCAAGTAGCAGATGCAAGAATGAGGGAGGCCAGCCAATCCAGATTTCTACTCCCTTCCAGAAAGTTCCTCGAGGTCTGGCCTCAACTTGCTGAGCAGAAAAATGGGAGCCAGTACAGAGCCTGCTATGGGAGGCAATATGAACTAAGGGTGATGGGCAGGTTGCCTGGTACTGGGTGACTGATCAGCAGATGATCCTGCTGCTGTTATTGTGCGTGGTAGTGTTCTTTTATTTCCTTTAGGTCTTAACAGTATATGATTTCTTTGGCTTACAATTCTGGAGGTGCCTCCCATACTGCATTGCAACATGTAGCCCAGGCTGACCTTAAACTCTGCTCCTCCTGTTGCAGATATATAGCTCTATGCCTGATCTTCTTACGGGTCTGTCATGTGAGGGCTCAAGCGCTATGTGTACATGTGTGTGCTTGTGCACATTAGAATCCAGAGAATAATCTCAGGTGCTCTTCTTCAGCTGCTCTTCACCATGGTTTTTGAGATAGGGTCTCTTACTGACCAGCTAGGCTAGACTGACTGCCCAGCAAATACCAGGATCCTCCTGTCTTCTCATACCAGGATGACAAGCGTGTACCACCGCACTCAGCTTTCTATGTGGATGCCAGGACCAGACCTTGGATCCTCATGATTATATGGCAAGCACCTTACTAACTGATCTTTGAGACAGTGACTTGCTCTGTTGTCCTGGCTGACCTTGAACTCCTGGGCTCAAGCTATTCTCCCTGTTCAACCTTCCAGATCAGCAGGGACTGGTGGCCCACACCGCCACACTCAATACAGAAACACAGACGTTTGTTCCTCGGTTGTATAAGACTTTCACATAGAAACAAAGTTAGAAGGGTAGTGTTATGAGACCTTCTCCCTCTACCCACCCCAAGGTCTGTGTCCGTATATTTGTATTCACACGTCACCTCTCTTGCTTTCTTCCCTTCCTCTCCTGTATCCCCCTTTCCTCTCCCTCCTCCTCTGGTACTCCCCTCACATTCTCACACATATGTGCATGGAAAACCTTGCCAGGTAGTCCCCAATGACAAGAATAGCCTCCTTCATGACATGACACCATTCTCATATCTAGGAAAGTTGACAATTCCACAATATCTCTTAAGTAGCAGTCCTTAAAATTTCCCCCAGAGTCTCCAAATATGTATTTTATAGCTTAAAATGGAAATGGGGTTGAATGAGGCTTATGCACCAGTTAAGTCTTAAGCCTTGGCCTAAAACAATTTTCCATTATTTCTATTTCTTCTTATACTATTGGCTTTTTATTATAAATTTCTGTAACTTGCTTAAGATTAAGATTACATAATCTTTCCTCTTTCCAAATCTTCCCAGGCTCTTCCTCAAAATCATGGCCTCTTTTTAATTGTTCATACATACATACATATTCCTAAGTACAAATGCTCAGTCTGTATAACATTACTTGTGCGTATATCTATTCAGGCCTGACCCCTTGGTCCTGGATAACCAATTGCTGTGCTCTTCCCGGGAAGACTGTTTCTCCCGCTCTTGGATTTCCTTAGTGACCTGTAGTTCTTTGTCTATAGTTGAAGCCTTGTGACCCTCCCTGAATCCATGTTAGATGTCTATTGATGCCTTCCTTGTTCGTGTCATATATAGGCAGCCGTGTTGGTGTGATTTCATAGGTGTAGTTCACTGACATTTCTAAGAGACACCGTCTCACAACAAATCCCTCTGCCTCTTTCTGCTCCCTCTTCCACAGTGATTCCTGAGCCTTGGGTGCAAGAGTTGTGCGATAGACACCACAACTCCCCATTTCGATCATTTGTGGATTCTTGTAATGGTCTTCATCTACTTCAAAGAGAAGTTTCCCTGATGAGAGTGTGAAAATTGCATTTGTCTGTGGCTATAAGAAAAAAATACTTAGAATGTCATCAGGGATTGATTATGCTGGTTTAGTGAAGTAGTAGTTGTGGGTTCCCCAAGATCAATAACTTCACTAACCCCAAGAAATTGGTTAGGTCTTCAACCAGGCATTGTTTCCCCCTTGTTGAGTAGGTCTTAAGCCCAATTAGAGCACCATTGGTTACTGCCAAGGTATGATGGACGTCATGCTGGTCATTGCTGTGACTCATGGTGTCATAGCTAGGTAGAAGGGTTGACTGTTTTCCTCTGTTGGAAGCTTTACCAGAAGGGACAATGAAAGCTAACCCCTCAGGGAGGAGGCTTTGGGGGCAGAGTCAACTTAGGTCCCACCAGCAACTCCCAAATACCCAGCAGCTGCTTCCCAAATAATAGACTTAGAGGCCTAATATTATAGTAAGTGCTAGGCCAGTAGATTAAGCACATTATTGACTAGCTCTTACACTTAAATTAACCCATAATTCTTATCTATGTTTAGCCACGGGACTCGGTACCATTTGTCAGTCCAGCATTCTCATCTTGCTTCTCTGGCTGGCAACTGCTTCTCTGCCTTTCCCTTTCCCAGAATTCTCCTAGTCTGGTTGCCCCGCCTATAATTCCTGCCTGGTTACTGGCTGATCGGTGTTTTATTAAACCAATGTGAGTGACAAGTCTTTACAGTGTACAAGAGCATTATCCCACAGTACATCCTCTGGGTCCCGTGTCAATGTGCATGGTATCTTTAGCCATATTCACCTCTAGGAGGCAACCAAGGACAATACCAATAGTCTATAATGTTTTGGGAGTCTCTTGGATAAACTTGACCAAGAACTCAGAAGAGGGCTTCTCATGCCTAGTGTTGATTTTGTTTGTTTGTTTTGTTTTTGGAAATGATCTATGGCACTTGGTGGGGGGGGGCATTGTCAACCCAGATAGAAATTTTCATTAAAATCATCTGTGTATTTATACAAAGACTTAGATGCATTGTAGATATTTCATGTTTCAAATAACAGCAAGCTATTCTTACTGTTGTAGCCCCCTCCTTTGTGTATTTATCTTTTTTCTCCCTAATTAATGTCTCTATTTTCCCACTTCCTCCTTCCCATCATTGTACTCGACTTCCTTCTCTATTGCCCCCCACTGTGCTCTTTTTTTCCTGGTTTCTGTAGTTACACAGGTTATGGACTCCCAGCCAAAGACTTCAAGCTAGAGACCTCAGACAAGAGGGAATGTGGGACATTTATCCTTCTGGGTCTTGGTTACTTCACTCAATGTGATCCATTCTAGTTCCATCCATCTGCCCAACCGGGCCCTAGAGAAGAATGTATATTATTCATTTTTTACCTTTTTTGGTTGTTTTTTTTTGTTTTGTTTTTCAATACAGAGTTTCTCTGTGTATCCATGGCTGTCCTAAAACTAGCTCTATAGACCAGGTTGACCTTGAATTTACAGAGATCCACCTGCCTCTGCCTCTGGAATGCTGGGATTAAAGAGGTGTGCCACCACTGCCCAGCTATTATCAACTTGTTAAAGGAGTCAAAACAGCCAAATTGTAGACAGTCCTCCATGGTGAGTTCCAGACATTGTTTCCAGGGCTTCACTTGTTAAATGAAAGCTGAACTTATGGACTTGATGACCCACACTCAGCACATCACAAGAACCTGATACTGTAAGAGGGGGCACTAAATTTTTCATCGTTCACGCTGCTAACTCTGGCAATTGATTAAGGTGGTGACCTGGGTGTAAACTCTTCTTGGTCTCTAATAGTCTTGAGATTTCGAGATCTTAAACTTACATGGGCTCAAATGAATACTTTTTGTTGTTGTTTGGGGGGTTGAAAGCAGGGTCTAACATACGCTAGGCAAGTTCTCTACGACAGAGGTGTACAATGACCCTTAGATTTCTGAGACCAAGTCTCACGATATAACCCACACTGATCTCAAGGTCAGAACCCTCCTTCCTCGGTTTCACGTGCTAGAATTAGAGGTATGCACCACCACATTTGGCTTTCAAATTATTCTCAGCGCTTCCTCAGTGCAGGAATGGTTGTGGTTTAATGATTGACAATTGCATTCTTTTGCTGTCAAAACATGAAAATGGGTCACCTTCTTCTGACATCATCTGTGCACTGCTAGGCTGTGGGGTCTAAGGATGTGTGTACGCTCATAATTCTAATATGTTTACTGGACTGCTGTCTGTAGGCTCCGGTCAATTTGCACAGCCTCTGGTGATGTATGAGGAAGGGCCTATTTCTTAAAGCTGTACCAACTTTTGCATTGTTCCTGTCTGGCCTGACGAGCAGAGGAAATTGGAATCTTAATGTCGCTTAAGTGTACATTCATCTTGTGAGCGGAACAGGGAGTCTTTTATGTGTCTAGGGGCCATAAAGCCAAATGTATTTCTAGTATTTATGTATGAGCTACTTAAACATGACATTTACCCATGTTTCTTTCCTTCCTGGTGTTTTGTTTTGTCTTGATTCCTAGGAGCCCTCCAACATTAAGGGAATCATCTCTTCTAAAAAAAATCAGAAAATATTTCCCTTTATTGTTTGAATCCATTTTTTTTAAGTCTTATTTATCAACACACACACATACCTGTGCTACAGGACACTGTTCATTCATGGAGGTCAGAGGAGAAGTCAGTTCTCTCCTTCCATTATGTGGGTAGCAGGTCACTGGGCCAGCAGACACATGCCTTTTATCACTGATCTTTCTTGCTAGGTTTGTGTTTATTTTTGTGTGGCCAAGGCTATTATTGGTCTTTTTTTTTTTCAACGTCTGGCTTTTTAAGGGGATTAAGTCCTTCTGTCCCAGGTTTATAGAGGAATTTGCCCACATTCTCTCCTAGTACTTCTAACTTTTCCTACTGATCTCTATTGAGTTTTATTGTAAGAGACACCGGTATTGTTTTATCTTAAATATTTAACAACTAACTCTTTTTTTCCTTTGAGAGAGACTCTCACTATGTAGCCCTGGTTGGCCTGGAACTTGATTCGTATTCATAGATCAGGCTGGCCTTGAACTCACAGAGATCTGTCTGTCTTTGTCTCCTGAGAGCAGAGAGTGAAGTCGTGATCCACCGCACCGGGCAAAACACTTTTTTTTCTCCTAAGGTGTGGGCCTGTAAGGGCTCCTGAAAGGAACACCTTTATCATCTTTTAACAGATGACTTTAACAAGGCTCACTTCACACTCCTGGGAGTCCCCAGCAAACCCCTGCAATGTTTGGTGAGTGTCCTTTGTTCTCAGCTCTGGATGGGCTCAGTAGTACTACCCCTCAGGAACCTTGGGTCCAAGGCCCTACTGCCTGAGCATATGCAAACTGCCTCACCGAGACTTCTATCCCTCGGCAATCCAGGCCCTGGCTTCTGGCATCCCCTCAGTTCAATGGGTTTAACGTCAGCTCAGGCTAGAAAGCCCCCCACCCCACCCCCAGGATCTTGCATCTGCCATTCTGATCCATCATTCCGTAGAACTTCACAGAGACAGGCAGGAAGCTCTGTCACAAGTACCGCGAAGGAAAGATGGTGCCCATCGCGCCAGGAATCAACCGGGTCGACTGGCCCTGCTACACGCGCGCCATCGAAGACTGGTCTAAATTCGTGTCCAGGTCCGGGGAGTTCAAGCTGCCTTGTGCCAACAAAAGGGGTCAGTCTACCAATCACAAAGGGCGCTCTAGAGAGGGGACGATCTCCCGCAGTTCGGTGATGCATATAAAGCTAGGAATGAGGGTCCTGAGCCCAAAGACTAGCAACGCAGGCACAGGGACCGGGGTTGGGGGTGGGATGAGGCCGAGGGTAGGGAGCTGCTGAGACGACTCTAGGTCTGGGAAGCCACGGGGCTGGGCCAAAGAGCCTAGCTCGGCTCGGGTGAGGTGGGGCTTACTTAGATGAGAGCCGGCCGGGTTTGTTTGGATCTAGGTTCCCAAGGTGGGTTTTCTCCACAGTGGAGAGTTTCAGTGGCTACGCGGTGCGGTACTTGAAACCTGACGTGACCCAGAACTGGCGGGTAGGGAAAGATGCACGTAGCCCGGGCTGGGGTGGCTGGGAGGGAGCGGCTGCTAGGGTGCGTGCCCCGGGGGTTTACGGGTCCCCATTCCTGTGGCCCGCCCCAGTACTGTCTCAATCAGAACCCCAGCCTGGACCGCTATGGACAGAGGCCCCTGCCTTTCGACTCGCTGTAAGTGACATCACGCGGGACCCCTTCGGGACCCCGATCCCGGAGCAGGGGAGGGGGATCGTAGCTGTAGAACAAATAATGAATTCCCACCGAACCAGTGCGCCTGGCACCTCCAAGCTCTGGAAGGCGAGTTCAGTAGGATTCTTCTCGGTTCTTTTTGCAGGAACGTTTTCCGACGCTTTGGCTCCCACTACAGGTAGAGAATGGCCCCGCCCTGGACAGCAGCTGGCCACGCCTCCTGGGGTGGGGTGGGGCTTGAGGATGCTCCGCGCACGACCAACCTGCAGCTTAGTGGGCCCGGGTTAGGGGTGCACCCGGGAGGATGGAGAAGGAAGGAACTGCCATCTACTTCCCGCTGCATGGTAGCGCCCCCAACAGGGTCATCCTTGGTTAAAGGCTCAGATACGAGGTGGAAGTGCTGAGAAACTTTGAGGCTTCCTTCCAGCCGCACCCTGTGCTGCAGATTTCGTGGTGGGATCTGCGCGCGCACACGCAACCATACACTCTGTCTCTCCCTACAGCACACACTCCGCTTCACCTCTAGCTTGCAGCGTCCAGAATGTTACCCTTTCCTATTCCTGAAAATTGCCTTCCTCAGCCCATACACAAGAAAACTTGGGGCTTTGTTGCTGTGTGATACTAGAGTAGGTTCATACATGACTAAAAACCCATGAAGTAGTTGACGTTGAGGAGTCATTGGGAAATAATATGAGGTAAATTAGAGATGAAGAAAATAGCTACACATATACAAAAGGAAACAGGGAACCACTGAAGGCTTTTGGATATAGCCTGGATGTAAATTGTTTTTTATATCCTGAAGGGTAGAGAGGTGGGATTTGGGGTGGGGGTGGAGCTAGGGAAGAGAAATTTGTTTTTCCTTCAGGGCACCCTGGAATTCCCATCTCACTCCTCTTTCTCTCTACAGTCGCGTCAACTATCTGACCCCCTGGCATTAATCTGTGGGGAGAAAGGCTGATCCCTCTGTGGCTGGACTGTGCCATCTCAGGTCCCCTAGCAGATCCGCCCACTTCCCACCTCCCCAGGAATTCAGTTCATGAAATAAACCTAATGCTTCTTTGGAGAGGCCCTAGGTTGGTCAGTCAGTTCCATCCGTCTATGGGGGTCAGGGGAGTCTGGGGAAGGGTCAGGAACACAGTTGATAGTTAGTGTTCCTTGTCGGCTCTTTACCAACTCCTGGGGAATGGGGAGAGGGTATGTAGAGGCTAGTAGAGGATCTTTTCTGGCCTTGGGTAGAATATCGGGGCCTAAGCCTCAAGTCTAGCTGGGGTTGAGGCACAAGGGCAGGCTGGGATCTGGGTTTTCCTTATGCTTCTGTCCCTTACTTGCAACCTCTACCAGAGTTTGAGCATTAAGAGAAAAAAGAGGCTGAGAGAAGGGTCTGTAACACCTCTCTGGAATCCTTACCATACTGGTGTGCCTTGGGGTTTCCTGATACCCAGAGCTTCCCTGAAGGGAAGTCAGCAGGTTAGCCTTGTGCATATATTCCCCATGGAACAGCAGGTTTCAAATATAAACCTGAGATGTGTGGGAACATTCTGGGCTCTTCAAGGCATTAAGAAATCTGTTGCCTAAATAGAAGGCTATTTGCTTTACTCTTGAGCAGTGGAACTGTCCCTCATCTGTCCCTCGACATATACCCTAGTCCTGAGCCCCTTCTGTAATGGTGGACATGATGGCCTAGGTGCAGGGGATCCCCCAATGAAGAGGGTCCCACAGGCTGGTGCTAGGTTAGGGCAGCTGGCATCTGTACACAGCTTCTAGGCCTTCCATGCCTCACCCTGCCAGAGAGCAGACTGCAGGGAGAGGTCCCAGTTGGGACAAACAGCCACTAAGCTCAAGCACTCAGGATGGGATTTCTGTTCCTGGAGTTTCACTGGAGCCGCAGATACCCTCAAACCTGAAATCATGTGCAAAGTTGTGTCCACATGTCATTGTGTCTCCGAGTGACAAGATCCCTTGTTTTCATCGTATCCTCAGCAAAGTTGGCACCATATGGGTTAGGAGCTCATCATTCACTTCCTTTCCTTCCTAAATCCATTGCACAGCTGCTGCACGAATGGCTAATGTCTCAGCCCCACAAATCACAATACATTATCATCTAGTGTTTGGCTTCTGCTGACAACGGGGCAGGAATCTTCATGCAAATCCAGTAGATAGCTTTGAGAAGCCAATGACAGAGCCCCAAGTGTTCCTTCCAAATAGAGAAGAACCGATCCTGCCCAGTGTTCCCAGCAGGGAAGTTCTGCCTTGGGTGAGCATGGCCACAGGAACACTGGTGAACATGCCGACAGTGCATGAAACTGAGTGGCCAGGACTGTTCACCTGGGCCTGCTTCCTTTACTCAGTATGACTAAGAAAGTTCACCACATAATGTGGCCCAGCTTTGAGGCTTTGCCTGGGTCAGTGTTCTCAGGTGACATGGGCAAGCAACTATCTCTGCTTTATTAGTGTTTTGAGTACAATGAGAAAAACAGGTAGACAGGCCAAGCCACTTTAAACTTCAAGCCACATCCCTCTAGGCCAGGACATCACAAGGGCCAACCAACAGCAGTAACTAAGGTTCTTGTCCACTGGATGTACATGTACTAATACCAACTGTATGAATACCAAAAAAAAAAAAAAAAAAAAAAAAAAGAAACTGTGCCTAAGAACAAAGGAAGCAGAAAACATAAGCAAAAACAACTGAGTATATACTTTTTATTGAGTTTTAAGTGTTTCACAGGCCCCATGAGGTAAATCATTTAAAATCCATTTTATAGCTGGTTAAATAAATGGACTTGGAGCTGAAGAGATGGCTCAGAGATTGAATGCTGGTTCAGTTCTCAGCACCCACCCGAAGGCTCAAAACCATCTTAACTCTAATTCCTGGGAATACAACCCCCTCTTCTGACTCCAGGGACACCAGGCACACAGGCAGTACACATACATACATGCAGGCAAAAACACTCGTTCACATAAATCTAAATAAATGGGCTTGGAGGATTGTGATTGGCCCAAGATCTCATAGCCTGTGACCAGAAAAGCTGGAAATGGAAGGCAGTGAGATTGTGACCACTGCATTCTACTTCTTCCCTGTTCTGAGGAATAAGCCGAGAGTGGGGAGGAAACCAGAGGGGTTTCTGGGGACTGGGGACCAAGGACAGGGGCTTAGAAGAGATGTTCCATTAGGAAACTAAGAAGCCAAGATTGGTGGCATACACATATAGCCCCAGATGATCTGGAGGCTGAGGCAGAACAGTCCAGGAGTTTGAGGCTAGCCTGGGAAACAGACAGGAATGCTCTCAGAAGCACTAGCATGGCTACCACCTCATGGCCTTGACCTCCTCTGTACCTTCAGGTGTTCATGGCTCACTATAAACACAGTCTACCAGAAATCATTACTGCAGCTATAACCTTGAGGATAATGCAGCCAGCACGACCTCATCTCTAGACCTTTTGGACCTGAACATAATTCAGTTACCTGGCCTTTACCTTGCTTCTTTGTTGGTCTGTTCTACCCTTTATTCTGTCTCCCAAACTTTGTTCAAAGCCACTGTTCCACCAGAAATGCTTTCCTCTCTCCTTCCCACCCCATCTCAAAAGGCCTCATATGCTTCCTTCTCCCACTCTTCCCAAAGACCACAAGCGCAGGGGCCTTGGCTGGTTCAGAGGACTTAGATCTCTGGCCAGTAGGCTTAGTAGCCAGTTCATTTTACCTCCATTATGAGGTTCAGGAATGGGGTCTGGGGCCTTCAGAACCAATGCAAGCAAATTTGGATTGAATGAAATTCCTACTATAAAGTAGCAGTAGTGTTTATTACAGAGCAACATGGGAAACGTGCATCACAGCCCAGGGGCTGGGGCTGGTAGTAGGGCAGGCTCAGAAAGCTCAAGCTGAAATGGGGTATGAAGACAACAGTCACAGATGTCAGTGGCCATTTTTGTGTTTGCCAGTGGGTGCATGAACATGTGGTGGCTAGAGGTCAACATCGGTGTCCTTAATCACTCCCCACCTTCGAGACAGGGTCTCTTGCTGGCCCAGTATTGAGCAAATGGCTAGATGACTGGTAGAAATGTCCATATGTCCTGTCATTTCCCCACCCATGTCCTG
Organism: Phyllotis vaccarum; assembly: GCA_033318265.1. NCBI lineage: Eukaryota > Metazoa > Chordata > Mammalia > Rodentia > Cricetidae > Phyllotis > Phyllotis vaccarum. The sequence continues at coordinate 96,014,902 of JARWLC010000008.1, forward strand.
GGCACCATGGGTATCCAAACTCGGGTCCTTGTGCTTGAGCACCAGGTACTGCACTAACGGGGGCTTCTCAGCTCCTACTCTACTTCTTGATTCCTGAAACCCTTTAAACTCATCTGAAGTTCTTGCTTTGTGCCTGGCAAATAGCAAGTTCTCAGTTATGGTTGGGAGGAAACAAGGCAGGAATGCAGAGCCAGGGTGGGGCGGGGACATGGTAAAGGAGACCCCACAACCCTTCCCCACACATACAGACAGGATACTCCAGCAGAAACCTCTAGAGATGTAGACTGACAGCAGCCAAGGTCCTTCCTGGGGTGTGACCTCTCAGAACAGAATGCTTGCTTAAGGATGGGATGCAGATCCCATCACCAGAGTCTGGCTGGGGAGGGCCTTGGGTGGATTAACACAGGGTGGGTAGTCCAGGACAGAATGGCAGTTCGCTCTGGAGGAAGAACAGAGCTATGGGCCAGGAAGGAGATGACCTTTCATGATAGTATCAGGAGGTGCAGGCCCTTTAAGGACCTACAGGTGGACAACAGTAGCTTGGATCTGTCAAAAAGTTAACCACAGCTGGGGCAGGGGAGTTCTTTGTGTCTTGATCTCCTGGTACTGAGTGTCAGGGATGGCCTGGCCATACTACCTGTCTTTCACCTGTGTGAGGGTGGAATTCCAGGCCACTTACCACTGTGTGGCTTAGACAATCCCTGGGCTTCCAAACTGTCTAGACAAAGGAATGCTCAGGCCTATTCTGCTCACCAAGCAGAGTTTTATCTAGGCCACACTAGAAAACAAGCTGGGCCTTGGGCCTGACACAAAGGCCCCTTGCTATTAGCTGCTGAGTGGCAGAAGCCTAGAGGAAGGAATCTCCTGGCTTCTCAGGGCCACAGGGGGGTGAGAGAGCATGGGATCTGAGAATGGTCTTAGGAACACTTGTATGTGTAGCCCCATGTCCTTTACCTAGGGGAGAGAGTGCCCATGGCTGTTAGACGCCAGGCTGAGGGCTATTTCTCCCTCCTCAGCCCTGCTCTGACCTTTGAGAAATGGAAAACGTGAGTTGCAGACAAACTGCTGTATTTGAATAGAGTGCAGGAGAAATGTGGAGGACTGTGGTAAAGGCACTGGGCTCTGTCTACCAAGGGGTCACTGTAGGGCAGACCGAATGGTAACAGTGGGCTCATCTGGGCTGAGTCCATCACTGTTCAAAGGAGCACCAAAACAGATTTTTTTTTCTTTTTTGCCATCTCAGCTTCTGACCTTTCATGAGCTGCTGGTTTCTCACGGTTCAGCTCCCTCCTCAAGGGCTATGGTAAAACCTTAAAAGTCGAGGGCTGAGGTATATTGCACTTGGTACCTGTCACCTTGTCCATAGTTCCCCTCAGAGTTTCATGACAGCGAGGTCCATTACCCTCCCAATTTGTTTTTTGACAGATGAGGCAAATGTGTTCCAAAGAGGTTAAGTGACCAGTCTAAGGTCACACAGCCTCAAAGCTAGGACGCAAGCCTAGCCCCAACCCACCACTCTGGTCTGTGTAATTCTCAGCCACTGCACTTCCCATCATTCCCTTTGAAAAGAACAAGTGGAAGAGCTGTGGGCTGCACCAGACAGGGTCTTTAGCTCTAGAACACACATCACACTCACCGTATATTAACATCAAATGTGGCTGCCTAAAATTGAATCATCCGCTTAAAAATTCCAAACTCATTTTATATGATCCAAAACGACATAAAATCAAGCTACACAATGTTATTAGTAGTATAACAAACTGTTTTTAGAATGCAAAATGAAAGGGAAAAATCAGTGGGTAGGACTGGACTGTTGTTATAAGCCTGAGTTCCAGTCTTTTGAGGCTTTGTGACCAAAAGTCAGCCCAAAAGGAATGCTAGCCTGTCTCTGTGGACACAGGAGAGAACCTGGGCAGACAGAGCAGGTGCGTGCAGCCAAGTGGACTTGGAGATGAGGTGTGGTGTCCTCCTACCCATCTGGCCCTTGGCTTGGGTGTTGGTCAGTCTTCTTTCAAGACTCATGACTAGGAGAGGGAGGGGGCTAAGAAGGGCATGGCAGGGCTGGGTTCAGAATGATGACTTTTATAACAAAGATCCTCCAGGCTCTTGAGGTGACTCTGGCCGTCCAGTGATGGAGGTTGTCCATGTGCCTGCTAAGAACGCAGCCTACTAGGCTGTTAACCCTACCTCCAGGCTTGCTCTAGGAGGAAGGCTGAGAGTAGCTAAAGACCTAAGCTCTAGGACTCGAAGGACAGCAAGTTGTTTTGGCAACAGTAGATCCTCAGGACCCAAGCCCACAGACAGACCCGTGGCTCACAGAAGCTATGGGCTAGGAGGGATCTGTGCTGTGAGAAGCCATTCCTCACTCTGGGTACCCAGAACTCCATGTGGCCCCCAGGTAAGGCTAAGACAGGCTAAAGCTACAACTCTGAGCCCCAGACACTTTGGTTCACACAATTTGGGAAGAAGGGACCTGTTTATAAGTGCAGGGGAAATCACGGGCTTGTCCTCCTTCCTCTGTACCCCAGGCATGAGACTATGGGTAAGTGGGGATGAACAGCCCTCCCCTCTACAACTGCAGCTCTCCCAAGAGCATATATTCACTCCCCTGAAGCTTAGAACTACTAGCAGGCAGGAGGGGGCTTCTGCAGACTCAGGATCGCCCTCAGCACACAGGCTTATGTCCCTCTCCCTGTGGACAGCACTGGCTGACCTGAGGGTGTCATGGAATGTTTCTGCTTCCCTCACCCTAATTGGGTCCCTAGTCCCCAAGCACATCCTGCCCAAAGACTACTATCCTATATTTCAACTATCAGAAACTTGGGGTTGGGGCACATTCATCCTAGCTGGGCAGAGGACTATATAGCTCATGGTCTATACTCTAAGTCTTCAGAACTGTCACAAAGTTGCCCCCCCCCTCCGAAAAGCAATCTGAAAAGAAACCCTACTTCCCTCTTCCCAACCACCTGGCTTCTAACTAGGCTGAACAATTTGGGAAGGCTGGGTTGGCATCCCTCACACCTGGGGCAGAGAGGTACCTGACTACAGGTGGGATTCAAGTTCTCTATGAATAAGGAGGCAGCAGGTTCTCAGAAAGCAAGTCCTGTCACGGGGAAGAGGTTAATGGAATCTGTTCTGGCCACAGCAGTGTGGCTCCTCTGATGGCTGGGCTGGTGTACACCCTCCACCTGCCCAAAACCCTTCGGTCCTCACTCCTGAGACAGGATCTGGTTGACAGGCTTGCTGCCATGCAGCTGCAAGCAGGCAAGACTAGACAGGACAGGTGGTGACCCCGAGGCCTTATGGTAGGCAGGCCGCCACCTGGTATGCACCCTCAGCGGCGGCTGCAGCAGCGCTGTGCTGGGCACTATGCTCCTGGAGCAGTGCCACATCCAGGAAGCGTTCGCCACACCACACACACTTAAACTGCTGCTCACGGGCATGCACTCCCTGGTGCTTGTTGAGATGCTCACGCTGCTTGAAGGCTTTATCACAGTTGGGGCATTTGTAGGGCTTCTCACCCGTGTGCACCCGCCGGTGACGCTGCAGGTCTGAAGCATACTTGAAGCGCTTCTCACAGTCCGGGCATTTGAGTGGTTTTTCCCTGGCCGGGTCACAGCGGTGCTGCACGAACTCGGAAGAAGAGAAAAAGCGGCGCTCACACAGGGTGCAACGCAGAGGCTTCTCCGCTGCAGCGCAGTGCGACAGCTGGTGTTTCTGCAGGGCAGATGCTCGCTTGTAGGCCTTGTTACACACTGGGCACTTGAAGGGCCGCTCTGTGGAGTTGGGCAGGCACTTGTGCCTCAGCAGCTCAGCAGACTGATCGAAGCCCTTCTGGCACACTGGGCACTTGAAGAGAGTTTCCAGGGTGTGCACGTGCTGGTGGTAGAGCAGGTGGCTGGGCTGCCCGAAGCCCTTCTCACACAGGCCACACTTGAACGGTTCTTCCGTCTTGTGTGTACGCCGGTGCCGCATTAGAGCATACTGCTGCTTGAAGCCCATGGGGCACTGGTCACACTTGAAGGGCCGCTCAGCACTGTGAGTGCGCTCATGTTGCCGCAGGTCCGATGGTCTCTTGAAGGCCTTCTGGCACTCGCCACAGCGAAAGGGCCGCTCACCGCTCGGGGTACAAGGGTGCTGCAGCAACTCCGAGGACTCTTTGAAATGCAGCTCACACACATTGCAGCGGAACAGGTGGTGCTCGCCCGAATGTGCGTACATGTGGCGCACCAGGTGCGAGCGGTGCTTGAAGGTCTTCTCACAGACAGCACACTTGTAGGGCCGCTCAGAGCTGTGGGTGCGCTTGTGGTGCACTAGGTGTGAGGACTGACTGAAGCTCTTGTCACACAGTGTGCACTTGTACGGCTTCTCTCCAGTGTGGATCCGCTCGTGCCGTGAGAGCTCCGACAGGTGCTTGAAGGGTTTCTGGCAAATGGAGCAGCTATAGGGCTTCTCGGGTTGCTCCGCAGGGGCAATATTAGTAGGTGGAGGTGCTGGGGGCAGCGAAGGGGCAGTAGTGGTGGCTGGTTCAGCAGCCTCAGCTTGCTTGTAGGTCTTATCACAGATGGAGCACTTCACCATGCCAGTGTGGGAGCTGTGGTGTTGGGCCAGTGAGGTGAGCAGTGAGAAGCCCATTTTGCAGACACCGCAGACAAAAGGCTTCTGCTCGGCCTGCACACACTGGTGTTCCAGCAGGTCAGTGGCCTGATGGAATATCTTGAGACACTGTGTGCACTGGAATGAGCGGTCATGGCCTGCCAAGCACTGGTGCTCATGTGGGCTGGACAGGTGTGCCAGGTCATGGCCACACACACATTTGGGGCCTGGCTCCCCTGCTTGTAGGGGTGCATGCTGTGGGGGCTGCAGTCCTGCATCAGGTTGCAGAAGTATGCCATAGACAGCACAGCCTAGTGGGTTTTCAGCCGTTCCTGGGGGCAGCGTGTGTTCAGCCAGGGCTGGTGGTGGCTCTGCATGGTGCTGAGGCTGTGGTGGCTGTGGCTGTTGTGGCTGTGTCTGTGGTGGCTGCTGCCAGCTTTCCGACATGCTTGGGAAGATGAAACTGGGTTTGGATAGTAATGGCTTCAGTTTCCTGCTTAAGGTGAACCCAACCCTGAGAGAGAAGCTACCGGATCTCAGGGACAAGAAGAACCTCACACAAGGCACAGAGGAGGACTGGTCAGATAGCCCTTGTCATGAGCCAAGAAGATAGGCTACAAGGCAGTGTTTACAGGACAGGGGGCTCTTCGAGACAGGGTCCCAGCAATGCCAAGAAGGCTCTGCGTTCCCCAGTAATCGGTTCTGTAGGGAAGAGAGACACAGTGAACTTGAGGCAGAAACAAGTGGCCCTTCCCTTATCTTTCCCTGTGCAGTCCACACTCAATGTATGGACATAAGCTACTTTAGGAGAGGAAGATGCTCAGGACTGGAAACCTGCACCCTACACATGTTATCAATGAAGTCTGGTGGCAGCTCCACTCCTCCAGGCAAGGGGGAAGGGAGCTATTTCCATCCTCATTTTCTTCAGTTCTCCATCCCTGAGCAGGGCATCTCAGCCTCCACAAATCTCCTTTGGTTTCCATATGGCCTTATTCAGTCAGGTGTCTCACAGAGTCTGGGGTGACTTGTCCCTAAAGCCTGCCAGCCCTTCTTACTGCTTAGAAACCAGAGCACCCTGCTGGAAGGAAACCACATTCCCAAGGCACCAGTCCTAAGGCAAGTGGACTCTGGAGGCTGATATGAAGACAACAGTACTAAGGACCACCTAAAAACTCTCTCCTTCAAGGGACGAATCCATGCTCCTCTTCCCTGCACTCCAGGCCTTCCCAGAGTACATGCATCTCTAATTGTAACAGGATGAATGGCCTTGCAGGAGGGTAAGTGACAGGTTCATAGATCCACAAAGGGTGGAGATCCTCTAAGCTGAACTTCTGTCTTCTAGTCACCTCCCAGAGAAACACGATATAAGAAAGTGTACTGTTTGCCTGAGTTACACAGGATAGAGCATGCCATGGGGTGTTTCTCTTCCAGGGCCAAAACATTCGCAGTAATTAATGCAAGATAAAGACCACCCAACCCTAGCAAATCTCTAATTCACCACTTTGAGGAAGAATAAAGAAAGAATTTTTGGCCAAAGGCAATCAATCCCTTTGCGGGTTCTCAGCTCATCTGCTGCTTAGATTTAAAAGTTTCTAAGTTTTCTGTAAGAGGAAGAAGGTAGAGAATGACCTCACAAGCCAGCCTGGCTTAACTGTTCCGCTAAAGAAACCTAAGAATCAAGCTAAAAGTTGCCATCCCTCAGATCTTCTGAGAAAGGAGGGAATGAAGGTGCCGTTGCTTTGGTGCAGTACCAATGAATAAGAGCAAGCAGCTACAGCTGGTCATTCTAGCGTTCCTAAAGAGGAGAGGTAGATTGCTCTGAACGCTGTCTGGTCTAGCTCTACCAATCAAACTGTTATTTTTCCTGGTATGAATGGCTGTCATTCCCAGCGACCACCCCCACTCCCCGCCTCCCAGAGCAACCCCACTGCCTACCCAGACCCTTCTCCAGAAAGGTGGAAGCCAGGAACACCCTCAGATCACTCTGCAAAGGGCTAGAAAATGTAGGGGAGGGGAAGACAAGGGAAAAACTCCCACCTGCGCCCCACCCCAGTCCTTCCTCTCTGGGTAACTGAATGAAAGCTGGTCACCTCCCATCAGGCCCAGCTGGGGGGCCTCCTGTCAGCTCTTGCTCTGGATGGCCCAGCCGCTGCGTCCCGAGAAAGGCTGGCTCGGGCCGAGGAAGGCCCCAGAGCCTTAAACCGTGCCGGAGAAGCGACTCGCTTCCAGGCCTGGTCTGGGCCGCCCCGGAGCTCAGGAAGCTCTCCCGAGGTGCGGTGGGCACTGGAGTGGCCCCCAGTGCGGCCCCGGGTGCCCTGCCGCTCACCTGCTCCAGGCCGCCCGTGGGGTCAGGCGCAGGGCGAGCGGAGACCAGCTGCTCTCTGGACTGCCTCTTTATTCCGGTTCCATCCGCCGCGGTGCGGCCTACGCGCCCCGCCAATCCCCGGCCTCGCGTAGCAGAGGCGGGCAGCCCGGGGGCGAGAGGCGGGTTTGCGGCAGCCAGAACCGACGAATCGACTTGCGCACTCGGGCTAGTCGGACCCGGCAGCGGAGGGACGAGAGAGCGGACAGACCGACGGTCCTGCAGAGACCGGCGTACTGGCGGGCGGCGCGAGGCCCGGGAGGCGGGGCTGGGGGAGGAGCCGCCACCCGGGCGGCGGCTGCGGAGGAGTCCCCGGCTCGGTACGAGGCCGCCCCCTGTCGGGGACCCGCGGGCTCACCGGCCCAAGCCCGTGAGTGCGGAGGGGTGGGGCTGGAACCTCGGGATCGGCTCACCGAAGCGGACAGAGCCGAGGCGCCCGGGTCCAGTCCCAGCCCTGCCCCTACTGACTACGGCTCGTCCCACCCGACTTTCCAGTCTTCTGCAGCTGACGTGCCGCTCAGCTCTCCCACCGGAAGGACCCTGAGGCTCTGACTTTGTGCAGGACTGACAGGCAGACCCGCACCGGGGCACTACGGCGACCGAACGCTCCAGAAGGCCCCCTGCAGCACTTACCGCGGAGCGGGCGGATGCAGTTTGCCCTAGTCCTCTCGACTCCGCCCCCTCCGCCCAAAGCCCCGCCCATGGGTGGAGCTACTCTAGGTCCCGCCCCAGAGAGCACTTCCGGCTCAGCGGAACTCGGGGCACCGGCCTCTGCCGCCAGCGGATTCCGCCTGTGGTCAAGGCCCCATGAGCGCGGCGCCCCTGGTGGGCTACAGCAGCAGCGGCTCGGAGGATGAAGCCGAGGCCCCCGCCGCGGGGCGGAGCAAGCCCGTGTCTGATGTCCGCCCTTGGTGAGGAGCGAGAAAGTTTCTATCGCGAGGGCGCGTTTCTTTTGAAACCCTGATGGGACTCGAGCCTCCAGGATAACCGGGAGGGTGGGTCAGTTCCCCGGGAAGGAAAAAGGGACGTCGAGGGAAAGCCCCCAAATGGCACACACACCCCTTGGCTAAGGCAAAGTTGGGAGTGAGGACACGGGTTCAGGTCCAGCCCAAGCTGGTGCATTTTTCTCCCTTGGTGTGCAAGCATGTTTCTTCCAAGATCCATTTCCTCATTTGAACACAATGCAATAATAACCAAAGCTTTTCATTGGTCTAGTAAATGCTCAGTGAATGGCCGCTGGAAGCCACACTGGAGATTAGATAATCCAGACTGGTATAAAGCCCATGGGAATATACTTCAAGGGCCTTAGGTCTTTGCTGAGTGCAGTATGTCATCAGTTCATTGCACACAAAAGCTCTAATGAGTAGAAATAAGTTTTACACACAAAGATATCAATGTACAACAAGATCACAGAGCTGCTTCAGTTCAGGCCTGGCCAGCTAGGTAATAAGGATCTCCAAACCACACTACCACCTGCTCAAATGTTTTTTATGGGGACCAAGAGCCCCGCTGAAGTCTGTTCTAGATTTCAGTAGTTCTAGAGCTATAGCTCAAACACCTGCCTGGAGATCCGTACTTAACCACTGTGGCTGAGGGAGGAGAATCAAGTTTGAGGCTAGCCTTTACTACATGGCAAGTCTGCTGTGGAAAGAATCCATTGTGCATAAGGGCTCAGAATTCTTGTATGTGCAAAGGGAAACAATGCTTGCTCTTCTTTTGCAGTGGCCAGAACCCCCTTCCCACTCAGAGGTTTCCAGTGCCTGACAGTGTACTAAGCATGTTCTCTACCACAGAGGAGGGGCCTGAAGATGACAGTACAAAACATGGGGGGCGCATCCGCACCTTTCCCCATGAGCGGGGCAACTGGGCCACCCACATCTACATACCATGTGAGTCACTTATGAATGCCAACTACCCAGAAACAAATACCTCCTAGCTATGTATGGCTCATCCCACCCCAGCCCTGAGGAGGTGACGGAATTAAACGTGGCCGCCCTCGCCCCACTGAGTGCTCTGGAAGTTACTAGACTTGTCAGGGTCTCCGTTTCTACACTTCTAAAGTGGGGTGATAATATCTAACTCTTCTCTTCAGAAGGTTAAGTCAGATAATCTATGTCAACTCCTTAGCACAGTACAGAAAGTGGTGGCTCTTGTTTTGGGTGGATTCTCCCATTATCAGTATCCACCACTGAGTGCTACATTTCTCACAACAGATGAGCCTACTTATTTTTGGTTTTTTTGAGACAAGATCTCTCTGTGTAGTCCTGACTGCCCTAAAAATCAGAGATCTGCCTGCCTCTGCCTTCCCAGTGCTGGGATTAGAGGTGTGCACCGCTGTAGATGTTTATGCAGCTCAGATGGAAAGTATTGGGCTCCGGCATACTGAGCACTGCAGCTCCAATGGAAAGTATTCAGGCATTCGGGAGCCAATGAATACTAAGTGTTATAGTTCGGATGAAAAGGTATTCAGGCAGTGGGGAGCCAATGAACACCACAGGTCACAGTAAGCCCAGGCAGCAGCTTTAAACAGCCCTGCTTTAGGGAAAGGCTTCCCAATGTTAACAGCTCTGCTCAGGCAGGGGAGGGTCTCCCCAGTGAAATTGTTACAGTCCTAGTCCGGTATCCCAGAGTGTAACAAGTCTGCTCCACTCAGGGAAGGCTTCCTCAGCCAAACTGTTATAGTTTCGCTTCCCCTCTACTGTTCTCTGTCTAGGGAATGTAACAACTCAGCCTGCTAGGAAAGATTCCTGGGTGGAGTGTTAGAGCCTCGCCCCTTCAGCTGTTCTCTGTCCCTCTGCAAAGGTCTTCACCCAAACCTCATTCAAGGGAGTTGTTGGGAGGGAAGGGTCCAGGAGAATGGGGCTGCCTCAGCCCCGGGTGGGAGAGGACTGCCAGGAAAGGGCAGCTGGTGGTGCAGGGCTTATATAGGGCTTCTTGGGGCAGAGCTTTTTAGGGAAAAGACTTCCAGGGTGAGGATTGGTCATATTTTTTAATTCCTGATTTGGTTTTGGTTATAGGGTCAAAATGTTTCTTTCACTGGCTCTTTTGAGCTTTGGGGCTCTAAATTCAGGGCCAGGGAATATTTGTTTCACTGGCTCTGGTTCTAGGACCAAAGTGTGTTTCTTTAGTGCTGGTTTTAGAGTCAGGGTACATTTCTTTTTGGTTCTGGGTTCAGGGGATAAAGTATTTCTTTCACTGGCCCTGGTTTCAGAGCCAGGGTACGTTTCTTTGGCCACTTTTCCCTACATCCACCACCTGGCTTGAGCCCATATTATAATCACCAGACTTCACGGTTCGTATTATGGAGAAATCTTAGCGTTGTACATTCTGTGAGTTTAGACAAATCTTAAAAAGATGTGCATCTGCACTATCATGTAGAGTAATATCACACTGCTCTATGAATCCTTTCTTCTAAACTTAGCCATCCCACCCTCCACCAACACCTGCTTCCACAATTAGTCCTCTCCAAAATGTCACAATGTGCATTGTATTAAAGGCTTTTGTGTGGCCCATGTTTCAGCAGTTCCTTTGTGTACCTGATAAGGATGTGATTGTGTGGTAACAGGATGTTTAATTTTTCAAGAAACTACCAAATTGTCCCCCACAATGGCTATACCAGTTTACATTTCCAACAGCAATGGGTAAGAGCATCCTTATCAGCACTGGCGCTGCTATCACTCTGCAGTACAAAGTAGCCTCTTTCTCATGGTTGACTGATGAGGAACATCTTTCATATGCCTTTTGCTATCTGTTCACCTTCCTTGGTAAGTTTAATATTAGGATTTTTGGCCTATATAACGAACTTAATTTTTTTTCTATTCTTTCTTTTTCTTATTTGACACAGAATCTCACTGTATCCCTGGCTGGTCTCAAACTCACTAAAATTCACCTGCCTGAGCTCTCAAGTGCTGAGATGGTAAACATCTCCCTTAATCTAATCTAGTTTTCTTACCTAGAGATTCTGTATTTTTATGTATTCCTTATTAAGTATTTCTTTTTAACTCCCCGCCCTATGGGAAGTGTCTTTTACAGAACAGACATTTTTAAGTGTAATGAAGTTGATCTTATTAATAATAATCCTCATAGCTAATGAGCAATGCAGTGATCTGAATGTGGCAGTTAGCGAGACCCTGGAAAGTACTCTCATATGTGCAAATACACATCATACACGCATACCACACATGTCACAATAAATTTATTTGAAGACATTCACATTAAAATATTAGTAGGCTGTCCAGACATAGGCTACTTCTGAGACTAGGCTAATAAGGACATCTCTGCTCTCCGGGCTTTTTATTCATCTGTGACAGCTTGGCTGAAGCCAGTCTACCCCTCCCCCCCAACACACACACACACACACACACACACACACACTCTGCTTTCTCTAGATGAAATGAAGGACGAGTTCCTGGACCTGCTTGACATGTTGCTGCGCCAAGCACAGGCCTTCGTTCCCCGAATGGTGCAGATGGAGGAGTTCCACCTCAGCCTGTCTCAGAGCGTGGTTCTCCGTCACCACTGGATCCTCCCCTTTGTGCAAGTCCTCAAAGAGCACATGGCCTCTTTCCAAAGGTGAGCACTTCTCTCTTCTGTCAGCTCCTCTCCCCTCCTGGGCTTTGGTAGGCCTGGAAATGATGCCAAGCAAGCAGACCAGACCCAAAGACCTGGGACTGGGCCGCCCATAGTTTAGTTCAATTCTGACACCAATGTCCCAGAGTGCAACCTCACAGGCCAAGGGCTTCATCCCACAAGCTTCCCTCCACAGTAGCTACCAGCTCACATTAAGTCCCTGTATTAATCAAGAATTCTGGTTTTGTTATAGATCAGAGCTTCCTGCGATCCCACCCCCACCCTCTCCTATTGACCACTTGCTAAAAGAACTCACAAAATTCTGGAACACAGCTGACTTCCTAGATTTCCAACTTGTCACACAGAATTTTATTTATTTATTTTATTGAGAAAGGCAGGCACCCTAGGCCAGGCTGGCCTTGGGTTTATAGCAATCTTGCAATCAGCTTCCTGAGGACTTAGGAGAGACATAAGCTACCACACCCAGACCTACAAAGGAGAGAGAAATGGAGATATTGCACATGCACTGTGTCAGTGTGCTACATCCCCTTCCCTCACAAGGGACATTTGGAAGGATATAAGAGACACGTCGAGCAGGGTTTAGAGAGGTCACAACTGGCCCTGCTCAAGCTTTCTCTACAAACTTAAGGCATTTCTGTACTTACCTGCTCACACTGCTGCTGTCATCCATGCTTCCTCTTTCTAAGACATTTCCAGTTGTTCTCAGGATCCTGTAGAGTCAGGCGTCACCTGCTCCTGCTGCTGTTGCTGGCCCAAGAATCCATCCCTCATTCTCACATGTACTCATCCCCCCCTTTCTTCAGCAGCCAAAGCTCCTCTTCCGGGACTGTGGCTTCTCTCTGAATGCTCATGGCCTTCTCCGGGGATTCTGGTTCTTCACTGCATCAATAAATGCTTGCTCAGGACTGGGAAGGAGTGAAGAATTTCTTTCTTGGCTTCTCTGGGGCCTCTGAGGGCTAGTTCTATAAGGAACTCACAAAAATTATCTTATTAGTAGATTTCTGAATCTTATTTAATCTCAGTCTTTTAAAAAATATTTTTGTGTTTGGTTTTTCAAAAAAAGAGTTTCTCTGTGTAAACTTGGCTGTCCTAAAACTCGTTTGTAGACCAGGCTGGGCTCAAACTTAAGAGTTCTGGGTATGTGCCACTACCATCCTGATTTTTTAAAATACTTTTTATTTTATGTTATATGAGTGTTTTTAATAATTTATTTATTTTATGTGAATTGGTGTTTTACCTGCATGTATGTCTGTGTGACAGTGCCAGATCCTCTGGAACTGGAGTTACAGGAGGCTGTGAGCTGCCATGTGGGGGCTGGGAATTGAACATGGGTCCTCTGGAAGAACAGTCAGTGTTCTTAACTGCTGAGGCATCTCTCCAGCCTCTGTATGAGTGTTTTGCTTGCGTGTATGTATGTGCCTGTACTATGGAGGTCAGAAGGAGGCATCAGAGATAGGGAAGATTGTGAGTTTCTGTGTGGGTGCTGAGAACTGAACCCCAAGTCCTCTGCCAAAGCAGCCAGTGCTCTTACCCATGGAGCCATCTCTCCAGCTCTAGCTTCAGTCTTTCTTCATAGAGCCCCTGTGAAGGCGTGAGATGGGTAGAAACAGAAGTCTCTGGTGAATCCTAGTCCCACTGCTTAGGGAGCCCAAGACTCAGGAACTCTGGAGTGTGTCTCCTCCAAATGGAAAAGCTCCTCATTTGGTTGAGGAGGAAAGAATCTGTTTCATTGCAGTCAGTGGGAAAACCAAGACTAATTCGCATCTCAGTCTCATCATCAGATTTATTAAGGCAGCTGTATAGTATCAGGTCAGTCACAGGTGCCAGAACCCAACCTAAATTGGCTTCACCCAAAGGGAATTACAGAGAGGAGTTCAGAGACAGCCCTAGTCCTATGCATGAGTACATGGCGGTGACCAGAGATGTTTCCTGGACTGTGCTGCTTCAGCTCCCCCCACGGTATGTGTGTATGCGTCTTCTTACACGTGAGTGCTGGTGCGTGCATTCCACAGCAGGCATGCAAAAGTCAGCTATTGGTCCTTACCTTCCACGCTGTTTGAAATAGGGTCTCTTTATTGTTTTTCTGCTATGTGTCTCAGACTAACCTAGCCCATGAGCTCCTGATGGGAGAACTGGAATTACAGATGCCCACACTGCTGTATCCAGCATTTACACGGGGTCACAGAGTTTGCAATGCACATCCGCTACTTTTGCCCATTGCGCTACCTCCCCCCATCTTTCAGGCTCCTTTGAAAATGTGTGGATTAGGCTTCAGAAACGATGCTTCAGCAGTACGAGAACTGGCTGTTCTTGTAGAGGGCTTGGACTCTGTTCCTAGCTCCAATCAGTAACTCAGACTGTCTGTGACTCTAGTTCCAGAGGCTCTGATGGCTTCTTCTGGCCTCTGTAGGCACTCCATACACATGGCGCACAGATGTGCATACAGGTAAATACTCACACACAAAAAAAAATAAGAAAAATAAAGTGTTTGTGTGGGTGGATATATGTGCATGTTCATGCATATGTGTGTGCCTCTGTGCATGTGGAGACCAAAAAAAAAAAAAAAAACTAGCTGTCTTCTGTCATTCTCTGCCTATTCCTTTGAGGCAGAGCCTTTGCCAAACCTGGAGTTTCTATTTTCTTGGCTAGACTTGAATGCCTGCAAGCCTCAGTGATCCTCCGTCTCTGTCCTGCTTATAGCTGAGGTTACAGGTGCACCCACCTTGTTAGCTGGGTCCTGGTATATAGCTTCAGCAGACGTCATGGGAATGACTGACTAGTCTGACTCTGTTCATACTCCCCCCCTTGTGAGTAAAGAGTAGAAATGCTCTTTCTCTAACTTATTCCAGAGGATGCTGCCCTTATCTTACTGGAGCTCTGTTTCCTGGACAGACTAGCATTCAAGCTGAGTGATCAGCAGCATTGCCATGGTAACAAGACTGACAGGTGCACTGCAGGCATGCTGCATGAAGGTGAGAAGCCAGTGCATGGGAATCCATGAATAAGGGCTGGTGGGAGCCACTCCCTCCGCCTCCTAGTGGATATTAGTTCTTTAACATGGCATGCACCTTGCTAGGACATCTGGAAATTGCCCAAGAGTCATTGCAAATGATATCATTCTCTGCGGGACATGTGTGTAGCTTTGACCAGAGACAGCTCCTGGACTGGCGGATTGCTGCCCCTTGTCTTTAGTGGAGTTAGTCCAGCTGCAAAGCCTCAGCTTATTGAGTTGGGATGACCAAACCCTCTGTGTAGCTAAGCCAGGGGCTGAGTGAGTGGAATCTCTGCCCCACTTTCTACCATCAGACCCACTTCAACAGAGACTCACTTTTTAGGTGAGAGCAAGGGCTTTGCAGTCAAATGGACTGCCTCAACTTCAGCCTCACCAGGTCCGTTTTCTTGTCTATAATTGTAAGGCCTGCCTCACAGGGTCATAGCAGCTTACTGTTTCCATCCACAGGATGAATGGCTTTCTCAGGTGCACTACACAACATGCTACACAATACATAGGTAAAGCTAGCTGCCAGAAAAGGTGGCTTCCAGTTGTTTCTTGAAATGAAGCATTCTTTTTGTTTTTGTTTTGGTTCTTTTAAGACAGGATTTCTCTGTCTAACAGAGACCAGGCTGGCCTCGAACTCACAGAGATCCCCCTGCCTCTGCCTCCTGAGTGCTGGGATTAAAGGTGTGCGCCACTACACCTGACTGTTCTTAGCAGAACAAACTTTTTGCTGAAACCTGAGCACTGCCACATGATACGAGGATAATTTTAGGTCTTGTCTAACTATAAGATATTTTTACCTCAATTTTCCACTTAAATCGTGGAATAACAATATTGATTGTAACAAAATGAGTTAACTATATTTTTAAAGTGTTGTTTTGGGAGATCCTCCTGCCTCTGCCTCTACTTACAGAGATTGATGTTGTTTGTTTGTTTGTTTGAAATTGACTCATTATAAATTGAGATCTTCTGTTGGCCTCTTGAACACAGACTGTAGACATCCATCACCATCCCCAGCTGAATGGGTGGGGGTGGCTCATGCCTTTGATCCCAGCACTCAGGAGGCAGAGGCAGCCAGATCTCTCCGAGTCCGAGGCCAGCCTAGTGTACAGAGTGAGTTCAAGGTCACCCAGGGCTGTTAACACAGAAACCCTGTCTAAGAAACAAACAGTCATCTTCAGCTGAAATGCTGATTTTTAAAACATGAACTATTGTTTTACTTCTTTTTTTTTTTTCTTAAAATATCTTCTTTTAAATTTCAGGTTCTTCTTTACTGCCAACCAGGTAAAGATTTATACTAATCAAGAGAAAACCAGGTGGGTCCCTGACTTTATTGCACTTCATTTTCACGTATGTTGGTGGGGCATCTGTTCCCCATAATAAAATAAATGTATGTTTAAAGAGAGATAGAACCCAGGCTTATTCGGAAGAGCTGAGGGAGCTTGGGGAGCAGTTCAGATGTAGGAGAGCCATCTCAGTAGGGAGGCAGCCTGTGAGAGAGGAGGCCTGCTCCTGCCTGGCTCCCTCCGCACCACAGTGATGCGCCCCTACAGCTGTCCTCTCGGCTCCATTTCTCAATTCACCTACTCATCCGTCGTCAAATGAACCAACAGGGTTGGAAAGCCTAGAACTCCGAAAGCAGAGTAAACGTAGGAGGGCACTTGTATCTGCAGAATCTCCCTGAGCAGTCCATTCACAGAGCCATTCCCTTCGGCTGCTCTGAAAGGGATCCCTCCGCCCTTCCTTCTAGGCTGCATAACTTTATAAGCTGAGGGGTTCCCAGGAGTGGGGAGGGACTGCGCCAGATATTGCCAAGTAAGTGAGGACAGGATTCGTGGCTTTCATAACACAGAGATCGTTGTAATCATTGACCACTTTGGTAAGATATTTCTGAGGGAGCATTAGAGATGGGAGAGCAGACTGTACAGAAGAAGATAGCAGACACCACGATGTTGTTCTACAGGGTTTGGTTGAGAATGGGATGAGGGCTGGATGAAGATGTAGCTTCAGGGAGGACTTAGTTACTAAAGACAGCAGTTCTCGGCACCTGCAGGAGGAAGTGGGTACCAGAGAGCAGTGCTTGGAGAAGGTGATGAGTCCAGGAGTCTGCGGGAGAGCAGAGGGGTGAGGGCGTGGTATGCAGTGGTAGATGGAGGCTGCCCTGCAAGATTCTTAGACACGAGAAGAGATATCAGTGAAGGCAGGTTTTTAAATGAGGGAAGGAAGGGGGATTGGAACAGTTAGTTCATGGAGCAGTGGGGCACAGCCCACATCCCTGGGCTTCCTGTTGGATGTCTCCTGCTCTCACAAGCTGCATTTTGTGATGCTGCTTTGTCCACTGCCTCCTCCTAGGACATTCATTGGGCTTGAGGTCAGTTCAGGGCATGCCCAGTTCCTGGACCTAGTTTCAGCGGTGGACAGAGTCATGGAGGAATTTGACCTTACTACCTTCTACCAGGTAATGCACACGGTTGAGGAAAATGAACAGAGAAATCACTGTTTGTACTACAGGGCTGCTGCTCATTGGCTTGCCTATAAGATTGGTTTCTGATGAGGGATGTGGCTTTTAAGAGGCATCCCTCATTGTGCCCTCCCCCATGGAGAGGAAGGAGCACACCGCTCTCCCCCCTCTTTAATTTTTAATTATTTTTGTGCTTCTGGATGTTTTCCCATCTGTGCATCTGTGCACCATGTAGTGCCTGTGGAGGCCATAAGAGGGCGACATTCTCCCTGGGGCTAGTGCTTCAAACATTCATTACAGAGGCATGTTAACTAATCATCAAGTGAGTGCCAGTGTTAATCTCTGAACATCCACGTCTCTTTTTCTAAGGGTACTACCCTGTGCCCTCATCTAACCCTAATTACCTCCAAATACCATCACATTGGAGGTCAGGCTTTCACTATTTGCATTTTGGGGACAAGTAAAATTCAATCTGTAGTGGGATCCGGCACAAACTAGCTTGTCTGTGTGGATAGGGGACATGACTTCAGCACTGGGGGCAGACCTGGGATCCTACAGGGAGATCTGGGGCTGCCGTGCATCCAGAGATGGCCAGATTCCCTGCTTTTTTTTTTTTTTTTTTTTTTTTTTTTCCTTAGGACCCTTCATTTCATGTCAGTGTGGCGTGGTGTGTGGGTGATGCACGGCTCCAGCTGGAAGGACAGTGCCTGCAGGAGCTGCAGGTGAGTCTCCAGGGCTGGGACACAGAGCAGAGACTGATCACGGACCCAACCAATGAGAGAAAGGGAAGGACTAGATAACTGAAACCCAGCTCTGTAGGAAACTGAGTGGCACAGAGAGGACCTCAGCCCCCTCCCTTCCTGCTCAAAGTGTCATCCCTAGCACTGCAGATGCTCCGGCCCCAGCCCAGGGCTTTGTGTGCCCTGCCTTACTCCTGAGGAGTCATGAGGTAAGCCCCTCCCCCTCAGCCCCAGCCATTTTTCTGAGGTCAGGCCGTTGTAAATGGAGGAAGAATGCCAGGAACCTCCAGCCCTCAGAGCCTGTTGTTACATGATGGGTTTTACTTTTGAGTCAGGGTCTCACAATATCTCCTTGATGACTGGAACTTCCTGAAGGGCAGGCAAGCCTCAAACTTGGAGTGCTCCTTCTATCTCAGATTCTGAGATTGTAGGCATGTGCCTCTGGTGACCTTCCTGTCAGTGGCCCCAAAGAACTGCAATAATGCACAAAGGCAGGCAGCAGCTGGCCTTTTGCTGGTAGCCCCTCCTGTTTTTCTCGGTAGAAGCCAGAAATCCACGTTTTTATGTGCAGTCTTGTTGTCCAGTGTTAGCCACTGATTTGGATTTTTTTTAAAAAAAAAAGATTTATTTGTTATGTATAGAGTTCTGCCTGCATGTGTGCCTGCAGGCCAGAAGAGGGCACCAGATCTCACTATAGATGGCTTGCGCTTCCATGTGGTTGCTGGGACTTGAACTCAGGGATACTGAACTAATAGTATTAGATACTAATACTTGAACTAATAGTATTAGAATTAGTACTTTGGTTTGGTTTTTCAGTACTTTTTGTTGTTGTTGTTAGACCAGACTGTCCTCAAACTCTAAAAGATCCACCTGCCTCTGCATCCCTGACTTGGATTTTTAAAAAGTACTTTGCAAGTCAAAATCTGTGCAGGCCATGGGCCATCATCTTTGTAGGCACCTTTCCCTTGGCCTGTTCCTGTGGATGGCAGGGAAGAATTCTGTGATGTCTAGCTCAAGAGCCTAGCCACAAACTAAACCAAGCTTCGTGGTAGCCCCTAGAGCTCTATGTGTGTCCTCATCTGTGAACTGAGATAGTAGGGCCTACCTCCTAAGAGTGTAAGGTGATTGGACACGGTAATGATTGCAGAGCCTGGAGTTTGTGAGCGGGACCCTCTCAGCATCGCCCAGTTCACCATACTGGTGGTGTTTGTGGTGCCTTTGGGTCTGATTCCCCTTAACATGGTTGTCATCTCCTTGCTGTTGTCTGAAGGAAATCGTGGATGAGTTTGAAGATTCTGAGATGCTGTTGCATGTGCTGGCTGAGCAGGTCCGCTGCAAGTCTGGGAACAAATTCTTCTCAATGCCTTTGAAGTGAATTCTGTCCCATGCCTCTCTACAGGCCAACTGAGATGGAGGAGCTTTCTGCCATCCGTGGGATGCTCCCTAGTCACTCACTTAGCACTGTACTAGAGGGTTCCTCTCTCCTGGTCCTTTTGGATCATAGGTTGGTAGGTTGTTATTGTGATGGGATCATTTCCAGAAATCACCAGTAGAGGGCAGCGCGAACTTCTAATTCTTCTGTTAGTCTAGGAAAAGAAAATGGGCCCTGCTGGGGAGCCCACCCGCACTCAGTGGAGTCCCCACTGAGTGCTCCCCACTGCAGTAATCTATATTGATGCCATTGTCATCACGCTATTTTTTAAAATCATCGTGCCCTGACTCACCTCTGTCAAACTGGGGCTTCAGCAGTCTGTCACCCTCCTTTTAATCTCCTTTATTTATCACTTTCCTCCTTCATCCCACCCTGTGCCAGGAGAGGTCATTTCAGGGCCAGGGCACAGGGTGCTCATTTGTGGTGGACAGCAGTGCTCTTCATCCCTTCCTCCCACTCACCCAGCCAGGTGCCTGGGGAGAGCCCAGCAGATGTTTCATGTTGGCCTGGCTGTGGCTGCCGGCCAGGCCTCCTACACCTAATGACCCCTGGTTTCCCCATCGGCTTCCCCAAAGAAGCACAGAGGCACCTTTCCTCCAGGCAGAATACCCTGTGGTTGAGGGGTGGGAGGTGGAGAGGGCCAGGGAAGTGCAGGAGGTTTTATTTTCCATCAAGCTCTTCTCAGGGCAAAGAACCAACCCTCTCCAGTTGTCATGGGGATTTCTAGTGATGGATGGAGAAATATTTTTTTTACAGTTTTAAATTATGTTCAACAAATAAAATCTGCCTTTTAAGTGTGGTGTCTTGCTTTAAACTACTCCCATTTTAAAAGGTGAGCGCTGCCTCTGCCCTCCCTTCCAGCTGTGCTTCACAGTTCAGGGGCTCTTGGGAAGCTGTTAGGACTTCAAAGATTTTTATGTAGTTAGATGTGATTCCACACCCGTGTGGCAGCTCAGAACCATCTGTGATTCCAGTCCTTCTGGCCTCCTCAGGCACCGGGGATGCACACAGTGCACATATATGCAGGCAAACACCCATCCACATAAAATTTTAGCTAAAAGAAAAAAAGAAGAGTGTGGGAGTTGGAGAGCCACCTCAGTCAGCAGTGGTCTTCCTTGAAGGCGTAAGGACTGAGTTCAGTCCTCAGAGCCCTCCTTTAGAAGGCTGCAGTGGTAATCTCTGTACTGGAGAAATGGACACAAAAGGAGCTCACTCCAGCCAGCCCCACCCATTTGTCAACCTCTAAGCCAATGAGAGACCCAAAAAGCAAGGTGGATGACCCAGGATTGGTCTCTGGCTCAAGTCTATGTGCACACCCATACACCCATGCACATCTACCTCTGAGCACATATACACAAACACACTCCTATACACGAAAAAGAAAAGATGGGGTTATCCTGTCTTTCATGGAGTGAAACTGCATGTAATACATGGAGCCCAGTTTTGGCATGTCCCAAGGAAGGGCTGTCTCCACTCCTCCAGCACAGACAGCTTTTCTAGGGCTGTCTCAACTATTCCTACAGCCGAGCCTGAAGAAAGCAAAGAGGGTAGAGGAGATTGGCATGGAAGAGCAGTTACATGACTTGCCTGCGGACATGAGAACTTGTTCAAGCCTGACTCAACCCTGGCCTTGGCTTCTGCTACGATGCAGCCTAGGCCATCCCTACACTTGCCTCCCGCTCACGCCTATGGCTCTGGTTCCCACTCCTTGGTTCATGCCCTCACAGCCTTGCCTTTCCCTAGTGTCAGAGAACACAGAGCCGCCACAGCAGTCTGCTGGCTTCAGCTGACCTGCTGCCTGGAGTTGGTGGCATCAGAAGCCACAATGGAGAAGAAGCTAAGCATGTTTTCTAGCCTGCAGGCAACATGGTAACCCACAAGTGACATTCCTGACACCTGCTCCGTGCCAGATCCTGAACTGTACCTTGGATAGACCAATCCAGATCTGGCCCTCTGGGTGCAAAGGAAAAACAGGCAATGTGGGCCGATCAGAATTCCTATCCCTAACCTTGTACTTGTCCAGACCACTGAGGTCTGCCCCCTGGGAGAGGATGTGGCTCTGCAGGTTGTCTGTGAGGAGAGTGGAGTGCAGTCACTTTGAGAAATGGGCAGCTCTTCAATAGAGAATGGAGGTGGCAATGGAGGAAGGAAGCCTGAGCTCTGCTGAGGGGGATGGGCACGTAAGCAGTGCCTGAGGAGGCTGGCAGCCTCTGCTTGGCGGGCACCCAGACACGCAGTATGTGCTTCTAGAGTGGAGTGCCTTTAGCAAGCACTCCGCTGACAGTGCAGAAGCAGCTGGGGTGCTTCCTTCCAAAAGAGAAGTGTTCCAGAAACCGGAGAGACAACTGGAGACAGAAGACCAGAGCAGGCTCGTCCACCACTAGGTGAGCAGTGTACAGGGAAGAATTGCTCTTGGTGAGGATTTTATCATACTTGGGAGAGTACAGAAGCAAAGCATCTGGCTCTGGCATCCTCATATGTTTCTCCCGCAGGGCAGGGAAATATTCATCTCAAAGCCTCCTGGCTGATTTCCACTAGTACTAAGACCTTCTCCATTGCCTATTTCGACCTCCACAGCTCTGTTTCCAAGAGAGAGGGAAAGGACTTGATGAGTTTGTTCATTCCTTTTCTTGGTACCCAGAATCCAAAAGGCTGTCCTGTTACCAAAAGGGTCCCTTTTTTGCCAGCCTGGCACGGTAACAATCGCTGAAGTGATAAACAGCCACATGTCAGGAGGCAAGAGCTTCAAATCAGCCTCACCAACATTAGAGATATTTACAGGGTAAAGAAACAGAGTGGTCTGAGGCTTGAAGATCAATAGAGGTAAGGAAAAGAGGCATAGTGTGTTCTGCACTTTCAAGCCCCACAAGAGATGGATTGGTGTGTATGTCTGTACACATGCATGTGTGGGTGCTTACTGAAGCCAGAAAAGGGGCCAGGTTGCCTCAGAGCTAGAGTCCCCGCCAGTTCTGACCTACCTGGTGTGAGTACTAGGAACCAAACTTGCATTCTCTGAAAGATAGGCAAATGTTCTCAACCACTAAGCCATCTCTCCTGCCCATTCCAGCCTTTTAAGATGCCTCCAAGTACTAAAAAGCTGGCAACCTATTCTCCCCTGACCCTCTCATCAGAGGGGTTACTAACAGCAAAGCTAATGGGAGTGTACGGCATAGCTACATACTTCTAAAACTGCTAGGAAAGACCAGGTAATGAATAGCAAGTGCAACTAAGCTAATCAGGTTTTTCCCCAGTTTCTTCAGCCTCACAGACAGTGGACGCTGCCAGAGGAAGCCCTCTAACTGGGTAGCCAGGGTATCGCCATTGCAGGTGTAGGTATAACCCACATCAGCTTCACAAAGGAAGATAACCCACTATTCAACTGTTAGCCGGATCTGAATCCTCCTTTTATAAACCTAAAATAGGAGACACATGTTCCAAATTCCAGTAAAGTAGACTGGGCAAGAATCCAGAGACCTGGCTTCGAATTCAGAGCTTGAAGCCATTCCCTTGAGTCAAAAGTTCCCACCAGAGCAACCAGCAATGGAAGAAAACACCTGACCTGACTGACCATGGTCTCTCAAACCTTGCCTACATACCTGAGATTTTATTTATTATTAGGTAACCCTATAAATTCAGTTATTTTTTAAAAATGGGAATAAATTTTGCAAACAATTGCAGTACACCTTCACTCACTTTCATGGACTGTTGTGCACCAGACTGTGAACATTTCTTAAATTTCAAATTCGAGAATTTGGAAGCTGGTCTCCGTTTCATTCAAACCCCAATTTCCTTTTCATTAGATGTTACCAGGCACCAGGCGTGTCTTACTTTCTTCACCCAGTGAATGGGTTCGAACCAGTCATTTCTAAGGTTCTTTGCCAGGTCTATTTCTGGGAAATGGGAGGAGCAGAGCACCTGGAGAGCCTATTCTACCCTTGGGAGAAGTAAGCTCCCATTTGTCTGTAGGGAGATGGTGAGGTTTACTGCCCTCTACCCTGGCTCCAGTGATCCTCAAGTGGCATCCCAGTTGCCCCAGTTCACTACACTAGGGCTACCTTGGGTTGGACGAAGTTTCCATGGACCTTCGATGCCCTTAGTGTCCACTCCCAAGTAAAAGTTTAAAGCCTAGCCCATACTTCACGGGAAGGTCTGTCCTTCCACCCAGCGTTCTGATGAACCTCATCGACACGCTGACTTTCACGTAATAGGGACCAAGTAGAGTAGGTTTGCTTGAAAACAAAATGTGTGCACACTAGGAACCAAACCCTGACCCCAACAGGGAGACTCAGAAAGATCTAGTAATCTGCTCGTATTCATACATCAAGGGAATGCAGATTACTGTGCCTTGTAAGCCTGAACCCTCTGTTGTTGCTCCCTAACCCCTGACTTTGGGACTTAGAAAATTTACTAAAGAGCCTACGAAACACGGGGACTTGTGAGCCACAGTGGCCGCCCTGGTTCTATGGCTCCACCAAGTGGTCCTGGGGATCGAACTCTTATTGCCACACTTGACAAACTTGCTGGTGACCAGACCCTTTATCTACGGAGCCATCTTACCTTACCCTCCAACTTCTTTGTTAATGAGTTTGTGTGTGTGTGTGTGTGTGTGTGTGTGTGTGTGTGTGTGTGTGTGTGTGTGTGTGTGTGTGTCATATTTTGAAATGTAAAGCAGGACTTCAGGTCCTTACCCCGGTCCTTTTGAGACCCACCTCTATCTGCACGTCCTTATCGCCTTCCTCCAGGTGACTGGAGGAATCTACGTGCTACCCTCAAGGGAGACCACGCCTTTCTTGCGTCCTGCTTCAGAATGGTCAAGTTATGGGGGCTACCCTTGCTCCCCAGAAGCAGAGATGGGAGCAAAGCAGACTAAGGGGAGGGGTTGCTGCCATCGGAAAAGATGAGCAGGGTCACCCACGTGCTTGGGCAACACAGCCGGCACCTGCTACCTCGAAGCCTTGGGTTAGGAACCGCCCCCAGCCTCCGCCTAGGTTTGCGCACTGGGAGCACACTGGCCCTTTAAGAGCGGCAGCTCCCGCCGCGCACTGGGAGAAGGGCTGCGGAGCCAAACTCGCTGGGGACGCGGGGCGCTGGCTAGCTGGCTGGCGGGCTCGTTGCTCTCTCTGGCCGGTTCCTTGCATTTCTCCAGGGACTGTCTGGAGATCCAGGCCGGGTTAGGTGCGGTGGCAAGCAGAGTCACCGGCGGGAGGCGCGCGCTCTGGGAAGCGCGGGGGCCCTGGGCATGGACAGAGAGAGCTGGGCGCGCAGGGGGCGCCGCGGGACCGGGCGGCCGGAGCGCTGAGCCAGACAAAGGCTCTGGAGTTGTGCTTGCTCTCGGGGGCCGGGGCCAGGGCGCACCGCGCCAAGACTGTGAGACTCTTTGGCGTGCAACTCGGCCGGTCCCTCTCTCCTGCTGGCGGGTTCCCGCGTGCCCCGACCTGCCTTGCCCGCTTTGGGAATTTACAGAGGGGACCTGAGCGGCTCCCGCACGCACCAGGAGCCGGAGATCCGCCGCGCGCCCGCAGGGCCGAGAGCCGGGGAGCGTCGCAAGTTTCCCAGCCGCGTGCGAGGACTGGGTGCTGGCCGGCGAGCCAGCCCCGCGTTCAGCGCTCCGGACCCGGCTGGCGGACGAAGAGCATGGGCAGCGATCGGAGCGTGTCTGGACCGCGGGGCCGCACCGGCAGCTGCCTCGGCGGCCGAGCTGGGCTGCTTCCGCTGCTACTGGTGCTTCTGGACTGCTTGGGCCGCGGTACAGCGTCTGAGGACGCCGAAGTGTACGCCGCTGAGGTAAGGACCTGGAGGGACGTGGTGCGAACCACGCCCGCAGCGAGAGCCTGCAGGTGGGGGAGACGCACCCCACCTTGGGGATGAGAGCCGATCCGGACTGAAGAGCTTGGGCAGAAAGCGGGGCTGGCAGGCTGCCACTCCCTGGCTGGAGCTCTGCAGCGCGCCTCTTCCCAAAGCCCTGTGCGAACAGGACTGTTTGCAACCTCCCGGCACCCTGAAGCCTTTCGGGGCACTGAACCTCCCTAGCTTGAGTCCCTACAGCCGCTTCCGCAGCCCCCAGCCCTCGCTTCTAGTCTTTACTGGAACGGATTCCTCGAGAGCCAGATCCCCGCACTGTGGGCTTTGCGAGTAGGGAGGGGGGCTGTGGGTAGGAAGAGCTCGGGGCGAGCAGGAACCCTGCAGAGCTCACACTTTAGCTGACACTCCTTTGGGTGGTGACATCGTGCGTTGCCGGGCAGGCCGGGATGGTTGGGGGATGGGTGAGAACCACCCAGGCAAATGACCGGTTGCAGAGGGGCTTTGGCGACTTTCTAGCGATGAATCATTCCCACGCTAGGGTGGGGATCTGAGGAACAGACCCTACCTCCTGAACCACTTTTACCACCAGTGCCCCTAAGACCGGGCCTGGGTGAAACAGGGTAGACTCCACGCCTCTTTTCTCTGGAAGCCCGACTGACGTCCTTATGCTGGCAGCTCCCTGGATTGGTTCGGCGAGTGACCACGCGCGTTCTCCCCCTGCACAGAGTCCCAACCAGTACGTCCCACTTCTTGTATCCCCTCAGCTCGGACACCCCAGAGTGCCATCCAACTTTTAAAGATCATCCTTTCCAGCCCTGGGAGAAAGGGAGACTTAGGTGTGAAATCTGGAGAGAGGACGAGACAGGAACTGCATCCTTGTAGGCTTGGGCCTTGGTGCCCTTGGGCTTCCGAGAGCGATGGCCTCAGAGACTGAGAACTGTAGACAGCTCAGTCTGCCATCCCAGCCCTGGGGGTCTTCCTCACTTTTCTGGTCTGCCTGGAGAGACTTCTCTAATGGAAGTCTGACTCTCCCCACCCTACTTTAACATAAAAATTGCCAAGACCAGCTTCACTTAACAGCCAGCCAGCCTTCCACTTGCTGTGCCCCTTTACCCCCCATCAGGTCAGAGAGTTTCAGAGAGCATTTCTGCCCCAACCCAATCACAAGGGCTAAGGGCGGAGGTTTACAGTGGGCTCCTGCTGGTAGGAATTCTTTGCCTGTATCCAAGGTAGCAGTTGCCAAAGAATTTCAAGTCACAGATTCACCTTAGAGAGTTTGTGACCTACACAGACCAGACTGCATTGGGAATGGGCCTCAGTGGATGGCAGGATCTGGGTGCTGGGATCTAGGCTTGGGGAACTTGATGCGATTTCCTTTGGTGTGCAGTTCTTCCATCTCATCTCCTGCAACTGAGGGGGGCACAGTCCCCCACCTCCACGGAAGAGGGCCATGATGACTGGCTAGGACCGACTCAAGACACAATTTTGGCTGTGCCTAGGCTGTGACTGGAAAGGACTCTGAAATATTTATTACATGTTGGAATCCACAGTGGATGGAAGGCTACAGATGGCTGTCTTAGCCCCTAGAATTGGCTTTGGAATGCAGGCAGCTCTGTGAGACCCCTCAGGACTGGCCATAAGTGGGTATCTTGGTGGCCTGCCCATCTGCTCAGGCTTGATCTGACTTACATAGCATCTACATACCCTTTCCTTTGAGAAAGGCTCTGGTTCTCACCTAAGGAGTCCACAGCTCCAGATCTCTGGTCACTCATGGCTGTGAGTACATTGATAACTGGCCAAGGCCAACACCCCACCTCTTTCCACCCTCCCAGGTGGCAGCCACAAGAATTCACTGAGCTAAGGAACCAGAAACTGGCCTTTGCTAGGAACTGCCACACACCTGCAGCCAGCTCACAGGAGCCTGCCTTCTTTGGAAAAGCGACTCCTCGGCTACTCTGCTCTAGCTTTCCCGTATTGTGCCCAGGGCAGGTACTATGTTCTAGAATCCCACCTAGGTGAGATACCAGCTTTGTTACCCCATCAGGATCCGGTCCTGCTCTGTGGCTGCCATACCTGGCAACTTGAATGTCTTTCTTTTTTACTAGAGAAACTTCCTCCTGCTTCTCTCAAAGCTTAGCGCCCTCAGCCTATCCCATGGATGTGACTCAGGCAGCGAAGTTCACAGGTGTGGTGTCACAAGCACCAGAACTGGACATTCCCACCTTCCCTGAATAATGTCATAAGTCTTCCTGCCGCATCTGACCACTGAGGAAAATGAGCAAAAGGAAGCTGAAAACTAGAGCGCTCTCTCTCTCTCTCTCTCTCTCTCTCTCTCTCTCTCTCTCTCTCTCTCTCTCTCTCTCTCTCTGTGTGTGTGTGTGTGTGTGTGTGTGTGTCTGTTTCTTGAGCCAAGGTTTCTCTGTGTAGACCAGGCTGGTATCAAATTTAGAGAGCCACCTGCCTCTGCCTCCCTGGTGATCTTCAGATCTGACTGGAGTTACTGTCTGTGTGACCATCTCCTCTTGTATGCCAACAATGGCCCCTGTAGCTGTGGACAGAAACTGTAGTGGGCCCATGTCTTCCCTAAAGAAAAGGCTCATAGTAGGAATGTTAGGCTCGTGGTAGGGATGAGTAGGAGACTGTGTCTTCACACATTGGAGAACTGGTGTGATGAACTTGGATATGGACCATCTTTCACAGCAGCCCTTTACGTGTCACTGTGTTTGGGCTGTTCTTAGTCCCACCTATCAATTACTTCCTTGTGGGTCTTCATTGGAAAAGCATATAGACCTGGCCTGCCACAGTGACCCCTGGACACACTCACCACATTTCCATTACCTCACCCCAAGGGGGAAGGAGACTTCTTAAAAGACACCCCTGAAGGTAGACAGGAAACTTCATGGGATCATGCCCATGCCTTCTCCTCCAAAGATTTTTCCAAAAGCCCAGTATCCCACCACCCCATCACTCAGAATGGCACGCTATGGACATGGTGGCGTTCTGTCTCCTGTTTAGTTCTAAGTCTCTATGTGTATCTTGTGACTGGATCCAGATAGTCCATGCCATTGTTACCCTGAGGGTGGCCATGATAATTACTGTTCCCTAGACTCCTAGTTCAAAGGTGGCATCCTCAGTGTCACCCCCAAAACTTCAATGGACACTGAGGCAGGAAGAGAACTCCTTGGCCAGTTTTACTTGAATACAGTAGTTCTGTGAGTCAGCAGAATCAAAAAGACATTGGAGATGCTCTGCTTGGACACTTATTCATTGCAAAGAGGATCCTGAGAGATTCACAAAAGTGGGGCCCTGAGACCCTGAGAGTAGATGAGCATCCCCAGACCTGAGCACAATGGCACCTTCTGCTGGAAGAGCCCCCTGGAGGGCTTGAGAATTAGGGCTCCTGAGCACTGCTCCCCAAAAGGAAATGTGTTCTAAGAATACCTGGAGGCTAGACCTTCTGAGGGAAGTAACAGGTTGTGCAGCCCCAGGCAAGAGTGGTGGAGATGGATCTGCCCTGGGACAAAAGGGGGTACCTCCCTTTGAATCCTGTCCATACCAAAGGAAATAAACAAAAGACCTGATTTGACCTCTGCTGTCAGGAGAAGTTAGCATAGACAGGTGAGGAGCCAGGTTGCTGTAGCCACTGATGGCTTATCCCCTAAAGCTACGAAGCCTGGAGAACAGGGTCTGGATCAAACCATCTAAAACCGACCCCAAGGACCCTAGCTCCAAGTCTAACACTTAACAGCATCACCACCCTTGGTAAAGTTAATAGCTGAGAAGGAAATGTCATTGGTTGTTGGCAGGTTGTTGAACCTGCCCGAACCTCAGTTTTCTTGCCTGTAAAATAGAATATCCATAGTGTTTATTTAATGGAATTATGGGGAAATTTATTCTGTTTATAGGCAATGCTGTGAATGCTATGCACAGCCTGCCCAAGAGGTTCAGCATTGCTTCAGTACCTTCATGTACTAATTCTGTCCAGGAACATTCTAGAAGCATTTTCACATTTCGTCTGCCTTGTGACTCTTTGCATATGTAGGAGGAAACCAATCCCTCCAGATGAAAGAAAGCACCTCAGGTTACACAGCCAGGGACTGCAGAACTGAGGTTTGAATTCAGAACCTTCTCAGATTGGGCTAAAGGTGGAACCCTATGAATTTCTACCTTCTGCCAGCTGGAGCCTGCTGAGACTGACCTGTATAAGAATGTCTTTTCAGGGATGCTGCCAAAATTGCTCTGTTCCTTATCCACTCCCACCCAGATCCTGCCCTGGACAGCCCCATCTAGGAGTCATCCTTGCTTTATGTAAGGTACAGGTGATACTCAAGGCCAACTTACTCTTAACCAATCTTGAAAACTCCTGGCAAACAAAGGCCCCTTCCGTCCCACCCCTTCCCTCTCACCGGCCAAAGAACCAGTTTGTTTTTCCTTCAGGTTAAGGCTTGTGGGGGCGGGCTGGGCGGCTGCCTCCTTCCTGCTTCTCCGGCTGGAAGTCCCCCAGAGTCTTCACCTACAGCTTTCTTTAAGACTCAACTCCACTGGAGTCGGGCCTGGTGGTACTGGCCTGAAAATTTCAGATCCTTGGGAAGCAGAGGCAGGCGGATTTTTTAAGGCCTTCCTGTGCTTAGTGAATTCAAGGCCAGCCTTGGCAACTTAAGGAGACCCTATTTTAAAATAAAAAGTATAAAAGGCCTAGGATAGAGATCAGAGGTAGCGTACTTGCCTAACATGTTCTAGGCACTGTAGTCAATCCCCAATACTGGAGGCAGGGAGACTCGTGGGCCTGGAAACAGAGATGATACCTCAGAGAGTGGATAAGGGTGCAAACTTCAGAGCACTCAAGAGTCCAGTTCCCAACATTCACAACTGGCCTCCAAAAACATATTCACATGCACATGAACACATACAAATGTATTTTGAATATGTGTGTGTGTGTGTGTATAGGTAGATGGATGGATATTATAGGGTTTTTTTGTTTGTTTGTTTACTTTTTTGAGTAAACCAGCTCCCAAATAACTCACACATAGAGGCTTATAAATGCCTGGCCTTAGCTTGGCTTGTTTCTAGCCAGCTTTTCTTCATTTAAATTATCGCATCTACCTTTTGCCTCTGGCTTTTTTCCTTTTCTTCTGTATATCTTACTTTCACTCTGACTTCATGGCTGGCTGGGTGGCTGGGTGGCTGTGTAGGTGGGTGGCTATATAGCTGCGTGGCTGTGTAGGTGGGTGGCTATATAACTGCGTGGCTGTGTAGGTGGCTGGCCCCTGATGCCCTCTCCCTTGATCCCTCTTGCTCTTCTTGTTTTCTCCCAGGTTTCTCCTCCTCTTTATCCTCTCTGCCTGCCAGCCTCTCCTACCCTTTCTTTTGTCTCACTCTTGGCCACTCAGCTCCTTATTAGACCAATCAGATGTTTTAAGCAGGCAAGGTAACACAGCTTCACAGAGTTAAAACAAATACAACATAAAAGAAAGCAACACATCTTCCCATCATTAAACAAATGTTCCACAACATAAAAAAGGTAACACATCTTAAAATAGTATTCTACAACAATGTATATACATTTTTTTTTTTTAAGACTCATGGTGGTTCGGGTGTGATAGTACATGTTTATAATCCCAGGATTTGGGAGGCTGAGGCAGAAGGACCTCAAATTCATAGTGGGAAGTATGTTAGGCTCCCTTAGCACACATGTCCTGTAACTGTTTAAACGGACCATGCTACCCTTGGGAGTATCAAGCAATAAGGTTTAGATAGTCTAGTCAGTCCTGTATCTGTGACAGGGCCTCTCTGAAAGGACTTCCAAGTCAGCACAAGACACCCCAAGACCAAGTTCTTGGCACAAAAATGTAGTTGCCCCAGAAGGACAAAGAGAAGGGAATAAGAGACCCAGACAGGAGATAGAGGAAGAAGAAGAAGAACAAAGGAGGGTGCCCCAGAGGGACAAAGGACCTGCTTCTGGATAGAGAGGAGAGAGATGCAAAGGGAATTGAAAAGGAATGGAGGAACCCCCCCCCCAGGATGAGTTGGTTAATTTTGATTGGGCATGTTAATTAGGATAACCAAAGGGGAGCTTTTAATTGTTGGACTTAAGGACTTTGATAGCTTTGATAGTCAGCCTCAGGAGGAAATGACCATATAAGGGAGTGGACCAGGAGGCTAGTTTTCTGGAGGAATGCAATCTAATGATTTAGTAGGGATAGAGGGGATAAGGGAGAGAGGGTAAAAGGCAAAACCTGTCAGGTGACTGCTAGATCCCCTCACTTTCTGTGTAACCCTGACTGGCTTAGTACTTACTCTTGTAGCCCAGGCCAGTTTTGAACTCTGCTTCCCAAATGCCAGGAGTACAGGCGTGTGCCACCATGCCCAGCTAATTCTCTCTTCCTTTACTGGCCTGGTGTTTCTTCATTTCAATTCTTAGCCCTGTTCTGCATGACCCCATTTTGCAGAGGCAGAAACTGAGGTTCAGAGTTATCTTAGCCACAATCAGTTTCTGTCCGGCCCTTAATATGGACAAGCAACCAGAGCCTGGACTAGTTTCTACTTAGCCTTGAGGGAACTTTCTAGGGGTCCTTGCTGGCACAGTTGCCATGAGCTGCAGAGGGCCACTCTGAGATCCCAGTCCTGCAAGGATGTCTGCTGGATAAGTCTGGTCCTGCCTCAGGGAGGTGCCTGAGCTTAGTGGGTGGCTTTGGAAACGGGCCTCACCATCCCATACTCCTATTGAGCTAGTAGAGAGCAAGCCCTATTCAGGATCTCCATCCCAGAACTAACTACTCAGTGCCTGTTCCTTCTCCTAGGACAGACAGAGCAGAGACAGGCAGAGAGCCCTGGTTTGTTACCAAGAATCCTCCACGGCAGAGGAAGAAGGAGCCTCACAAGATCTTGGAAGGTCTGGGGGCTGATTCATCTTTGATGGTCCTGACAAGCTTCCCTTTGTACCTGGCCTGGCAAATCTCTCCTGGGGCTGCTCAAATTACGGAGGGAGTTAATAGATAAAAAAGAGCCCTGAGATTGCCTTTATCACCTGGGGCCTGATAAGGGCCCTGAGGGGGAGGGGCTGCTGTGCTACTGGTCACCTTGGTGTAAATCCCAGGAGCTGGCTGTGGTGACTGCAGAGGCTCCGGCCCCAATCCCCCAATGGCTGTTCTAGGCACAACATGGACCTGGGTTCTGGGGACTCCTCAGGACAAGCCCTCCCTGCAGGCTTGTGTCCCTTCCATATTACTTCAACAGGCTTGGGGGAAGGCAGCTGGCTCAGTGCCCAGACCCAGCTAGAGACGTTGGGTGTGAAGGGGATCAGGTGCCCTGCCCAAAGTGCTGCATGGTTCCTGAGAAGGGCCGGAGCCCAGCATAGTAGGCTAAGGAACTGGAAACACTGCAGAGCCCTCCTTCCTGTACTTAGGCCTATTCCAGAGCAGCTGTGTGACTCTGAGCAGGGAACTCACCACCTCTGGACCTTGCTCTCTGCACAGTGAGAATAGATATTTATCTTTGAGGAGTGGTTGGGAGCATTAAATGACCCACAGCAGGTTCTCGGTGTTGTGTTTGCCAGAGGGACACCCCACATACACAGTCTGATCTAAAGATGGGTGAGGCCTCCTGGCTCAGTGGCCTCTTCAGAGCCCTCATACTCTCTTTGGACAGAGTAGTGACCCACATGCAAAGGGTTACAAGCCCTGAGTTAGGATCCTTTACTATACCCAGTACTGACTTCTGTACCTCAGTTTCCCCATCAGAGAAGCACAGCTTCACCTGCTTGGCTCACCTGCGAACCTCCAGATGACAAAGAGGATTAGGAGGCACTGTGATAGGGGACAGACATCATCAGTAGGAGCTCTGAGGACTTGACCAGATCCTTCTCTCACTTTGGGACCTTGGGTACTTTTCCCACTATTTGTCCTAAAGAGGCAAAGCACCTTAGCTTCTGGAGCTCAGGGGCCTGGGTTGCCTGTCACTATAAGGCAGTGGTGGTTACCATGTGGCTAGAACCTGTCACAGCCACTAACTACTGTGCTGGTGTGATGGAGCTTACTCCCAACCCCATGAAGAGCAGAAGCCCCAAGGCGGTGGCTGCAGACACTTGGCACATCTGTGGATACTTGGTGTTGAGCCACCCTGAGCCCATGTTTGCCAGAGAGGCAGGCCGGCCACCAGCTTCACCTCGTACTGGGAGTTCTGTTCACCAGCCCCTGTCTGAGAGTGTCATTAGCCATCTTCATCTCAGAGGTGGCTGCATGACACAGCTGATAGGGAGATGGGACTCTGCTTCCTGGGGACTTAAGTGCATTTAACTATGTGAAGGAGGACCACCAGGCTCCCTCGGGACCTGCCTGGCAGCTCCTGAGCTGGCTCTGGGATTAAGCAGCTCTTTTGCCAGACCTCTGCAGATCTCTGGAACTCTTTGCTGCATACAGGCCAGCTCCCCTCCCCCACCATGCCCAGGGCCCCTCCTGAGCTTCTATCCCCAGCGTGTCCCTCTTATAGCTCTGCAGATAGGCTAATCAGCCCCTCTGTGACTCTGATTGCTTGCATGGAGATATTTTTACCTTATGCAAATAGGTGATATGAAGGTGCCCTCATCTGTTAGCCACCCCCACACACACGTACACATGCATCAGCTTGGTGCCTTTTGCCAATAGCCTGGCAGCCTTGCCCTTTGGATCTTTCCACGAGGCTTCAGGAAAACTATCCGAAAGGGAAGTGGACCTGCCATAGGCCCTTTGGGGGAGGTTCTGTGCCTGAGAAGAACTGAAACATTGTTGCAGCATTGCTACTATGTGGGTCCCAGTAGTGAAAAATGGGGAAACCACGGGTTTGCTTTCTCCTCCCTCAACCTGCATGCCAGGCCAGTCTCACCAGAAGCCTGGACCCCTCAGCCCTGTTGGCAGAAACGAGGTTGCCAGAGCCCCGGTCTCTTCATCTACAACCCTTACAGCACACTTTGTTACTTGATACTTGCAGAATGTCACAGATGAAGCAGGCTCCAATCCAGTCCCTTCTTAATGAGCAGAAGCGTGGCCCCACTCTGTCTATACAGAGCTGATAACTCGTTTTCTCAGCTCCAGGCTTCTGCTTGCTGCTCTGCCACCCAACAAGGTCCTGGGGCCTCCGAGTGGAATTGCACAGCCAGCCAGCCTGTGCAATAGCTCAGCAGCTCTCTGCCCATCAAACTTGGACACTGCTGCCCTGGGCCGAGTGATCCAATATGTGGGTGTCAGTCCAGAGCATCTACTATGTCCAGCTACTGTCTTGCCTTGGGGTCCCTCAGCATATACCTTTCCCTTTCTAGAAAAACATATAAAATGGGTCTTCCCAATGGCCAAGTGTATGTGAGAAGAAGAAGAAGAAATCTTGCCTCTGCCTGGGTACCATCTCTTCACCTTAAGGGCAGGAGGCAGGCTGGTCTTTCTTAGCATTTCTCAGAATCACTCACTCATCAGAGTTGGTCCTTCAGGTTTCAGGTCATGAAGCCCTCCACTCCAAGTACATGGTCTCCTGGAGCCTATAAGCTCTACATGGCCAGGTCTCTCCACAGTCCCCAGCTGGCATGCTATCTGACACAGTCAGAGAGTACAGGAACATCTGGCAGAGTGGGTGATGGATGACTGATGGATGAATAGATGGCCAGGTAGACGGATGCATGGATAGAACTTGTGTTGGCAAGTTCTAGAAGAGAACCAAACACTTGTGTACTAAGTGCTTTTCCTGGGTTCGTGCCTCTCACATCTTACCCTAGTTTTCTGTCAGCTTGACACAAGCTATAGTGAAAGGAAGAAACCTCAATTGAGAAAATCCCTCCATAAGATGTGGCTGTAGACCATTTTCTTAAGGGTTGATGGGAGGGACCAAGCCATTGTAGGTGGTGCCATCCTTTCTATAAAAAAGCAGATTGAGGAAGCCATGGGAGCAAGCCAGTAAGTAAGCAGGACCCTTCTTCCATGGCCTCTGCATCAGCCCTTGATTGCAGGGTCCTGCCCTGTTTGAATTCCTGTCCTGACTTCCTTCAGTGATAAACAGTGATGTGGGAGTGTCAGCCAGACACGCCCCTTCTTCTCCAAGTCACTTCGGTAATGGTGTTTCTCATCACAGCAATACTAAGACACCCCACCCCATAACAGCACATTGGTCTTCATTTTGCAGATGAGAAAACAGATCTAACACGGACAGTAGGAGCCAGAGATGTAGATCTGTTAGTAGAATGGTTGCCTAGCATGCAAGAAGCCCTGAGTTTGTGCCCTAGCACCGCATGGAACTAAGCATGGTAGTACATACACATTTGTAATCTTGGGAGGAGGTGGAGGCAGGAAGATAAGAGGTTCAGGGTAATCCTTGGTTACTTAGTAAGCTGAAGGGTAGCCTGACTAGAGACACTATTTCAAAATTAAATAAACAAATTATTCATGGCAGAGCAGGGAAAAGGTTAATGACTGGTAAAATCGTAGGCGCTAGGGCTAAACCTAGTGCTGTTATGTTTAACAATCATACC
The DNA here is from genome assembly GCA_033318265.1 of Phyllotis vaccarum. Taxonomy (NCBI): domain Eukaryota; kingdom Metazoa; phylum Chordata; class Mammalia; order Rodentia; family Cricetidae; genus Phyllotis; species Phyllotis vaccarum. The sequence continues at coordinate 96,050,372 of JARWLC010000008.1, forward strand.
GTTGGACTGCCTTCTAGATATTTATATTTAAACCCATAGATTTGTGTTACTCTTATCTTTGGTCAGAGAAGCCTCTTCGCACAGTGAGTAGTCTGGTTAACGCAGAGACTCATGACTGGTCCACGTGCCAAGTGTAAGTAACTGTGAGTGTTCAGCTATGGATGAATCATCTATGTTAACAGATCAGGGATCAGTGAAAGAGTGTGCAGGAGGAATTCAGAGCAGGTGGGTGGGGGAAGAGTTATCAATGCCGACTTTCAGACATGATAATGTCTGTTGAAGATCAAGTCTAAGATCAAGCCAGTCAAAATTCAAACATGAATGGGGAAATGTTCAAACTGCATTGGATAGATGTAAGAACTTCAAAGAATAAATTAAAATAAATCACTTTTAAATGGTGATGGAGAAATGGCTCAGCAGTTAAAGCATGTACTGCTCTTGCAGAGGGCCCAAGCACAGTGCCCAGGACCATGGCAGGTAGCTCACAATTACCTCCAACACCCTCTGCTGAACTCCATGGGTCATAAAAACACATACATAAATATTTTTTTTTAATTAAAAAGAAGGGTTGAAGCAATGGCTCAGCAGCAATTAAGAGCATTTGCTGCTCTTGCAGAGGACCAGAATTTGGTCCTCAGCACCTGCATCCGGTAGCTAACAGCTGTCTGTACTTCCTGTACCAGGGGATTCAGTACCCTTATCTGGCATATTCAGGCACACACACACACACACACACACACACACACACACACACACACACACACACACACACACACACACACACACACGGGGAGGGGAGGGGAGAATAAAATCTTAACAGCAAGAATTTTTGAATACTTGAATGTAGTTGGCATTTTTGGGGGGCTGCCAACCAGCTCTCAAATAGAGATGTGGAGATTTATTATTAATCATGAATGCTCAGCCTTGGCATTATCCCACTAGCTTTTAACTTAAATTAACCTGTTTCTAATCATCTACGTTTTGCCATGGGGCTTTCTACCTTTCTGTCATTCTGTATGTCTTACCTTGGGCTTCCTCAGTGTCTGGCTGGTCCTTGGTCTCTCTTTTTCTTTCTTTCCCAGAACCTAAATTCCCCCTCACTTACGCTCCCTGTCTAGAAGTCCTGCCTATACCTCCTCCCTGGCTATTGGCTATTCAGCTTTTTATTAGACCAATCAGGTGTCTTAAGCAGGTAGATAAAGCAGCAACACATCTTTGCATTGTTAAACAAATATTCCACAACATAAACAAAGGCAATACATCTTTGCATAGTTAAACATTCCACTAACATTTGAAGGTCCCCAGCAGTTTGCCTGGAATAGTAGAGTCTCATGCTGGAGGGGCCAGAAGAGAATGTGTCAGGCAGCAGACATTGTACATTTGGCAGCAAGAAGAGCGTGCAGTGACCCCGATACTAGTGGGTTGTAAGAATAAGGCCAGTCTCAGATGGTTCTGAGCAGTGACTGAGAAGACCTTGTTTGACTTCTTTGCAGAACTGGCTGCGGCTCTATGGCTACCTACCCCAACCCAGCCGCCACATGTCCACCATGCGCTCTGCCCAGATCCTGGCTTCTGCCCTTGCGGAGATGCAGAATTTCTATGGGATCCCTGTCACTGGTGTGCTTGATGAAGAGACAAAAGCGTAAGTCCTCCACATAACTCCTCCCAGACCCCATGGACCTCCTGCCCTCCAGCCTGCTCTGAGGAGTATTAGCATATGGAGTTTCTGGAGGAGATTGACCAGATAAGGAGAGACAAATGATTTGGTCTTCATGCTAATTCTTTAGAATGGCTGCCTAAAGCCTGATATTAAAGTTAAGAAGGAGAGATAAGATCACTGACTGTTCATACTGATGACTCAGGATTGGCTCCTTGTGCCCACATCAGACATGGGATCTAATAGAGCTTCAGTAAGCATCTGGATGCACACAGTGCACACACAATTATTCATGCATACATACATAAAAAGAGAGAGAGATGAAGTAGATGTAATCCAGCTTTGGCAGGAAGGGAATAATGTTCGATTAGTGATGTCTGCTACAGGCATGAGGAATGGGAAGGGCAGTACAGAGAATGGGAAGCCCTAGATGGGACAACCTAGTTAGGCTTTCCTCTACTCTATTAGAAGTGATAGGACAGATACATTGAAGAGTACAGAGCTTGACATACCTATGACAGGAGACCTCAAGAGCACCCATGCCATGCTTGGGTTACACTCAGAGAGGGAGCATACCTTTTGAGTCACTGCTGAGAGCTCAGTCTTCTTAAAACAAAATCTTTTAAACTCACTTTTCTGGAAGCCAAACAGTCTCCCACCCCCAGTACATCCCTTTGAGGGAAAACTGGGAACCAAGAGGGAGTTGGAAGGAGGTAGACTGCCTGGAAGAGATGACCCATAGCTGACCCCTCTATATCTTTGGTCCAGGTGGATGAAGCGCCCCCGCTGTGGGGTGCCTGATCAGTTTGGGGTACGTGTGAAAGCCAACCTGCGACGGAGGAAGCGTTATACCCTGACAGGAAAGACGTGGAACAATCGCCACCTAACCTTCAGGTATGTGTTCAACTGGGAAGGGAGCTGCCCCGACCCTCTCATCCCCTTCTCAGAAGGGGACTGGCTGGCTGTGCTGGTGGTTCCAGGTCACAGTGTAGGAAGTATCTCCTGCTGGGTCCTTTGCTAGCTCCTGCTAGCTGCAGGCTAGACTGGCCTAATGTGGCCAGATGGACTCTTGAATCAGTATGTGAGTAGGTGTGGGGTCAAGCGCTCTGCTTTCCCTCAGGCCTCAATCCTAGAGTAAATTTGGTCCACCCAGTCAACACTCCCCCCCAACCCCCCCACCCCCCACAGTTGACAGACATCTGTCTGGACCAGCAGCTCAGTCTAATCCACAGGGAGGGTGTGGGCTTTGTGTTTCCTCATGTGTAGGCTCTGGGCCAGTGGTTCTCAACATGTAGGTCACGACCCCTTTGGTGATTGGATGACCCTTTCCCAGGAGTTGCATATCAGATATTCACATTATGATTCATAACAGTAGCAAAGCTGGTATAGTTATGAAGTAGCAATGGAATAATTTTATGGTCGGAGGTCACCACAACATGAGGAGCTGTGTTAAACAGCATTAGGAAGGTTGAGAGCACTGCCCTAGGCTGTATATCGTTCGTGAGCATTTTCCTCTTAATCCTCTCAAGAACCCCACGAAGAAAGTATTACTCCCTCCCCTTTTACTGTCTTTTAAACAAAGAAACGGAAGCTGTCTAGTCAAATGTTCAAGGTCACACGGATAGCTAGGGTCGGCCTGGCCCTAGGACCAACATTCAGGGTGGCAGAATGCTTGTGCTGTTTCCCAGACCTCATCCATCCCCATCCATGGCCGCAAAGCACCTGAACTTTCATTTACTCACTATTACTATCTTTTGGTTTGGGGGTTTATTTATTGAGACAATGTCAAGTTCTCATGTTATACCCAGGATGCTGTGTAGCTGAAACTAGCCTTGAACTCCCAATCTTCCACTTCCCAAATGGTGGGGAGGCAGGCTTGCACTACCATGCCCAGGTTCTTGCTCTTCCTTCCTTCCTTCCTTCCTTCCTTCCTTCCTTCCTTCCTTCCTTCCTTCCTTCCTTCCTTCCCTTTTTCATTTTGGCATAGAGGCAGGATTTCACTATGTAGCCCTAACTGTCCTGAAACTCACTCTGTAGACCAGGCTGGTCTTACACTTAGAGATCTACCTGCCCCTGTTGCCCACATGCTGGGATTGAAGGCGTGCTCTACCACTGCCATGCCTTTCTTAATTTAAATCTCTGTTTGTCTTCTGTGATGAAAACGTATGGTCCTATTTTAACGAATTACTGGATTGACAAGTTCTAATTCGTATCAAAATGAACTTAACAGTGGATAGCGTAGCAGCTTTGTATGTTCTTAGGAAGGTGGCCACAGAGGACAGTATTCCACAGGGCCCTGTCCATGTTTATCTCCCTACCCACCTGCAGCATCCAGAACTACACAGAGAAACTGGGCTGGTACAACTCAATGGAAGCGGTGCGCAGGGCTTTCCATGTGTGGGAGCAGGTCACACCCCTGGTCTTCCAGGAAGTATCCTACGATGACATTCGGCTGCGAAGGCGGGAGGAGGCTGACATCATGGTACTCTTTGCCTCTGGCTTCCATGGCGACAGCTCACCGTTTGATGGCGAGGGTGGCTTCCTGGCCCATGCTTATTTCCCCGGCCCTGGTCTGGGTGGGGACACCCATTTCGATGCAGATGAGCCCTGGACCTTCTCCAGCACTGACCTGCATGGTGAGGACAGCTGGCCAGGATGGGAACAGGCCAGGCAGTGCCCAAGCTAGGCTGCCCCTCCAGCACAGTAGCTTCAGGTTTAGGAGAGGAGAATGTCCCCTATCCATGTCTCTGGAGCCCTGTACTTAGTCTCAATGCTGTCCCTCCAAGGGAAGGTGGGAAAAGAAGGATATATTGAGCCCATTGCTCAGATGGGGATATTAGAGGCCATAAGACAGAGCGACTCAGCCCCATTTAAAAGAGAAGTTAGAGTGGTATACATGGCAGCCAGGAGGCCTAGGAGAACCAGAGTGACTGTATATGCCCCATTACAGGAATCAGCCTCTTTCTGGTGGCAGTACATGAGCTGGGTCATGCACTAGGGCTGGAGCATTCAAGCAACCCCAGTGCCATCATGGCGCCGTTCTACCAGTGGATGGACACTGATAACTTCCAGCTGCCGGAGGATGACCTTCGGGGCATTCAGCAGCTGTATGGTGAGTAGGCTGTAACAGTTGGCCTTGTACTCTGTCCCCATTCTATAGACAAGAAGACTGAGGCTCCATCACTTAGCCAGAGCCTACACTGTGGCTCCAGACTAGAGCTGCAAGGGGGTGCAGATGACCCACCTTATTTTCCTCCTATCCTTGGCAGTATTCCTACTCGACTAAGAGTGTCTAGGTGTGAGTCGGTTCCCAGCATTCCCCAGCCTTCCCAGAGGATTGTGAAAGCCGCTTACCCAGCCCAGACTCCACACAGCAAATCTACAGTGGCCAGGTCTTCCCAAAGCCAGCTCTTCTGGTCAGGGCCTGGGCCTCCATGTCCACACTGACAGATGCCCACTCAGTAATGAGGGGCGCCTCAGGTAGAGTTCAGGCCAGAGCTGCAGTCTAGACCAGCCAGCACCATAAGGGGCGTGTCCTCAGGGAAAGCAGAGGAGACAACAGAAAAGTTACAAAAAGGATCATGTAGAGGAGGCTTAGTCACCCTCCCACCCCAGCCAAAGATGGTGATGGGGTAGCAAAGGAAGGGGGCCCGCTGTGGGTAGACAGGACCTTTGTACCTGGAGGGGATACTTCAGGACTTTAGCGTTGTATGTAGTGGGAGCTGACATCCAGGCTGGGCTCTGGGTGTGCTGTCTTACTTCTTGACTCTCCCCTTTATAGGCTCCCCAGATGGTAAGCCACAGCCCACCCAGCCTCTCCCTACTGTGAGGCCCCGACGTCCAGGACGGCCAGACCACCAACCCCCTCGGCCTCCCCAACCGCCACATCCAGGTGGGAAGCCAGAGAGGCCCCCCAAGCCAGGGCCCCCAGCCCAACCCCGAGCCACAGAGAGGCCTGACCAGTATGGCCCCAACATCTGTGATGGCAACTTCGACACAGTGGCTGTGCTTCGTGGAGAGATGTTTGTGTTCAAGGTCTGGCCCTGTCCTCCCAGAGCCTGGTCCTGCCCCACCCTCACTCACATTACCTCTCTCAGCCCACCGGAGCCTTGCCTGGCTTCTCCCTTGCTAACATCTCCTGGGTACCTACCAAACCCTAGAGCAGGAAGAAAGCAACCCAAGAAAACAAAGCACTTGTCTAGGGTCACACAGCAATCAGGCACCTGTTCCTCAGCCCCAAGCTCCCTCCTTGGAGCTGCTTTGGCCCCCTAGATACTGCCTGGCTCCTCGGGGCCTGATGGCCTCTCTGATGGATTTCTTTATTCTGGGAAGAACAGCATAAGCCCACGCTTCGCCAAAGCATCTTGGGCATATTGCCTAATACCCACCCTCTTCCACAGGGCCGTTGGTTCTGGCGGGTCCGGCACAACCGTGTTCTGGACAACTACCCTATGCCAATTGGCCACTTCTGGCGTGGTCTGCCAGGGAACATCAGTGCTGCCTATGAGCGTCAGGATGGACATTTTGTCTTTTTCAAAGGTAAGCCAGGATGGTGTGAGAGGGCCTGGGCAGCCTTCATGCCCTATTGCTGACCAGAAGAGAGTCTTGCATCTCCAGCTCCCGTTGTGGGCTTGCTCAACACCTAGGAGTCAATAAGGTGTGAGTGGAGAGGTATGCAGATGCTGCAGGAGCCTAGACCCTGGAAGCCAGGGCTGCCTGGGTTAAGGATGTATTTCTGCCATCTTCTGCAACCTAAGAGTCTCCTCATTTCCCTCACCCCTGCCTCTTGTTGTCCTAAGAACGAGTCCCTATAAAAACAAGCCATCCTTTTTAAGAACAGATCCCCACAGGGCTGGAGAGCTTGGAGCCTAAGAGCACTGGCTGTTTTTCCAAAGGACCCGGGTTCAGTTCCCAGCAACCCCTTGGAAAGTCATAACTGTCTAAAACTCCAGTTCTAAGAGATCTGACACATGTAGACAGAACACCAATGCCCATAAATTAAAAATAAATTACTGCTGAGCAGTGGTGGTACACACCTTTAATCCCAGCACTTGGGAGGCAGAAGCCGGCAGGTCTCTGTGAGTTTGAATTGAGAGGAAGTTCCAGAAAAGCCACAAGTGTTACATAGAGAAATCCTGTCTCCAAACAAACAAAAACAAAAACAAAACAAAACAAAAAAAACCCAAAAAACCAAAATCAAAGAACAGAACAGAACAGGTCCTCAAGCCTACCACTTGGCCAGGATCTCTGCAGTCTGTCTGCGGAGAAAAGCCTTTGTGGGTAGGAAGGCAGTACCCCTTGATAGATCAACTGTATCTTTGGCCTCAGGCAGGAATCTTTTGAATACAGGACTGGACTCATACTGAACTGGGGGTATTCCAGACCTGGAGTCACAAGGCTACTTGAGTATCCTGGAGATATAGCTCCCAGGCCTAGAGGAGGTGTCCTGTGGAATAAAGAGCCATGCATAGTGTGTGGATGGGCTGGGTGGGAGCAGCTGACTTATACACAGAGAAATGAGTATCTCATAGTTTTCCAGGATCATAGATATGTGTGTGAGTATCATGCTGAGTAAGGCTCTGTGTTTACATGTATCAGGATGGGCAGCGATAGTGTGATTGTAAACTCAAAAAAGCGTTTCCTCTGCCAACCCAGGCCCATCCTCACACAACCTCCTGATCCCAATGCAGGTAACCGCTACTGGCTTTTCCGAGAAGCCAATCTGGAGCCTGGCTACCCACAGCCGTTGAGCAGCTATGGAACAGACATCCCCTATGACCGAATAGACACAGCCATCTGGTGGGAGCCCACAGGCCACACCTTCTTTTTTCAAGCAGACAGGTAAGCATTTGTTACACCCCTTTTCCTAAAGGAAGAGGCTCTAGCCAGGCCCCATCATTCTCAGATCTGCCCAAAGAGAGCCTATGGCAGAAAGGCCCAAGGCCCAAGTAGGGCTACAGGTTCATAGCCTGTTACTTCTGGTTACAGGTACTGGCGTTTCAATGAAGAAACACAGCATGGAGACCCTGGCTACCCCAAGCCCATCAGTGTCTGGCAGGGGATCCCCACCTCTCCCAAAGGGGCCTTCCTCAGCAATGATGCAGGTACCAGGCTAGTCCCTCCCAGAGGACCCATGACTTGCCCAGTGCCATTGTGATGGCGTGGAAGGAGCACCCAGCTGTGCCTGGGACCTTCTCCAGCATGACTCCTACCTTCCCTGCATCATTACTGCCCTCTTTGATGGACCTCCAGACCTACAGCTGGAAAGGCCACCATCTAGGTACCTCCATGCCTGTCAGTGTCCAGAGCTGGAGCTTGGGAACTCCAAACCTTGGGGCAGTGAGCCTGGTTCAGTGTTAGAGCAGGGTTCTCTCCAGGTAGTTGTGACCCTGTTTGGCTCTCCAACAGGTCCCCATGTGTCTGATCCTTTACCTGGGACACTCATGTTCAGGTCAGACTTGCTGGCTTTGCCAGTGCCTGGCCTGATTACTTGACTTTGTACAGGCATGTCACTGCAGCCACTCTGAGCTCACTGTGCCCAGTAAAGCCCAGACACGCCCCTTGTTTCAAACCTGACCCTTCTTGCTGTCAGTGTGATACATCCAAGGTGCCCAAGGCCAGGAGTTAGTCTAGTGCAGCACCGGGTTTCACCCAGGTCCATGAAGGCCCAAGGCCAGCCACATGGTCACGCTTTTTCCTACGGTTGGGAATAAAGCCAGTCCTGGGATGAATAGCAGGGTTCCTTGATCAGACCCTGGCAGGCTGTGTGGACCCCTTGCCCTGTCAGCCTGGCCAGGAAGCTGGAGTATCACTACCACCCCCCACCCACCCAAGCCATCCAGGGTAGCAGATTTGTGAAAACTTGGACAAGCAAGTGAGAAAAAATATTCTTTTTGTTTTCTGGTTTGGTTTTGGTGCTGGGAGGCCACTTAACACGATCCACAAGCACTGTGCCACTAATTGGGCTTCCCCAGCCTGAAACCATCCTGGCCTGTCTTCCTATAGCCTACACCTACTTCTACAAGGGAACCAAATACTGGAAATTCAACAATGAACGCCTGCGGATGGAACCTGGCCACCCCAAATCCATACTGCGGGACTTCATGGGCTGCCAGGAGCATGTGGAACCCCGACCACGATGGCCCGATGTGGCTCGCCCACCCTTCAACCCCAACGGGGGTTCAGAGCCTAAGACAGATGGTGATGGCAAGGACGAGGATGTGGGTGACAAGGACGAGGGCAGCCGTGTGGTCGTGCAGATGGAGGAAGTGGTTCGGACAGTGAACGTGGTGATGGTGCTGGTCCCCTTGCTGTTGCTGCTCTGCATATTGGGCCTGGCCTTTGCCCTGGTGCAGATGCAGCGCAAGGGTGCACCCCGCATGCTGCTCTACTGCAAACGTTCACTGCAAGAGTGGGTGTGACCACATGGCACCCGCAGCACCCGGTGCTCAGGTCCGCAGGGGCAGGCATGTGGCTCCCAGATGCTTCCTCAGCTCAGTGGGATCCCCTCCTGGCCACACATCCCCTGTCAGTCCTGCCCCCACCCTACTTTATTTATGCCCAGGTGTCTTTGGCACCTTCTCTGAGCATTTGTTTTTGCTTGCTTGACTGGGGCCAGGTGATGCTTGGAGTTCTCTGAGTGTACCTCTCCAGACGGGGACTAAGAGACAGATGCTTACCTCTAGAAGGTGGCAGAGGGCTGAGAAGCTTCTTCAGCTCTGGCTCTTCTCAGCCCGAACCTCTTCTCCCATGACATGAGCTGTGTGTTGCCTTGAAGGAGCCCAGCTGGGGCTCTACCGTCCTGAATTTGCCTTAGAAAGAACCTATGGCCCAGGGTCCATCCCTATTACTTTGTGGCTGGCTTGGCTCCTTCTTGGACAGCTTCTGAGAGCCCAGAAGCCTGAATGCCCTCCCATATCCTAGCCATCAGCAGCTCCCACATGCCCCTGGGCCTGCAGCTCCTTTCGTCTGGGAAGGGACCCTGGAACTGTCTCACCAAGGACCAAAGGGAGTCTGTCGAGCTCCCCTCCCAATGCTAGTGAACTAGTGACTAGCCTCTTCTTCCCTAGGCTGCCCACATTTTTTCATCACCCACACAGGTCTCAGGATGTTGGGCACTCCCTCATTGCCTGTCTTCTGCTGTTTGTCCCTTGGAGAGATGGGGCTGGTAGTACACAGACTAGGATGCCAGAGGTTCCCAGATAGTGTCTGATGGTATGGATGCCCAGGGTGTTATAGGCCAGGCTAGTAGGCCTCCTTTCCTTCAGATCTCTCTCTCTCTCTCCACATGACACTACTAGGCACAGTCCAGCAGCTCACCCCACACAGAGACTGTAGAACCCCCAAAGGAAGCCACTGTGGCCTGAGAAATCTGCCCTAAGGGTGAAAGGGGACCTCCTTTCTCTTTCTGGAGTCAGCAGGAGGCTTCTGTGGGAAATGGTACTGTACAGCTGGCTCTGGTCGTTCCCCCCCCCCACACACACACACACACACTCCCTAAGGCTTTGAGCAGCAAAGAGCCACTGGGCCATCACCTCTCTGGGTGAATTCTCATAGCCTGGCACTGGGGGTGGGGGCGTTCTGCAGCACTTTCTGACATCACCTCTGCAGAACCTGAGAGCCAGCAAGGGGTGGCAATGGCATCCATCCTATTGTTTAATTCTGTAAATAATCTACACTGATTAAATGTACAGCCAATGAGTGTGGCTGCGTTTATAAATCTGGACTCTAGCATGCAGCAAGGAAGACCCTGCTCCCAGTTTGGTAGGACCTTTGGGGTAGAGTGCAGGAGGGCCACAGTTTAGAAGAGCATGGGGGCTGTAGGGGGCTGAGGTTGAGAATTGAATTTATTTGGCATGTGGTGGTGATAAGGAAGGCCAGCTCAGTTTCCCATATTACTCCACATCCAGGGCGGGTGGGAAGAGGCACGCAAGGCTACTCAGTCACCCACATCAGCTGGGTTTTGGACAGCCTGGGAGGTAGCTTGAACAAGAGCTTAGGGGTGAGCCTAAGTAATTGGGTAATCAGGCCACTTTATCTTCAAAACCTTTCCTCTCAATGTTCAGAGAACAATGCACATTAGGACCTACTGCTTTGTCCTTGCACAGAACTTCACCACAGGCCCCAAGATTGCAGGAACTGGGGTGTGGCTGGTGAACTGGGGTCCACCTGAAATCCTGTGTCCATGCTCAGTTCTAAACCAAATCAGCCTCACTTCCATCACCCAGCCTAGCCCATAGGCGAGGCTGCCACAGCATCGACAAGGCCCCTCAACAATGCTCTCTATCCCAACCCCCCACCACTGCCCCACCTCTTCCTCTCTTTGTATAGGAATGGGCTGAGGAGAGTTGGAAGGGCTGGCCCTCAAAGCCCAGGGCTTCTGGCTCATCCAGGAAGCTGCCCTGAGCTCAGCACTAGGGCCTCATTCATACAGCAGCAGTAGGAGGGACCTGGGAGGAACCATCTTGGCTTTCCTGTGTAGAGAAGCCCAAGCTTGTGACCCCAGCCTACACTGCCTCTACTTGTGATCTCGGGGTGATCAGAAGCCAGAGGTCAAGTAGAAGGCAGTGTGGAGCTCAGAGATAAGCAAGGCCCTGGTCTTATAGGCCCCCCCCCTTTTTTTGCTCTTCCTTATAACCAAGGCCAGAGGAAAGACTTCACAAAGGCCTTCGCTCAAGAAGCTGCTTGCTGAGCCACTCACCACATACTCTGCTGTAGCCCAAGAAATCTGGAGGGGGCTCCCCCCCCCCAGTTCTTTCAACATCCCTTCCCTTGACATTTTCCTAATTCTCAAGTTTGTTTGTTTTAGAATAAGACATTCAAGAAGACATATGAGTCACTGTCAGCCCCAGCCTGGTATTTCCAATCTACTTGTCTAGAGGGCACTTGGAGCTGCAGCCTCAGGTACCCAGAAAACCCCCTGCACCCCCCACGCACGAGCCACCTCCCCGAAGTCAAAGCTGTAGAGGAGGAACATGCCCTGTCTCAGTCTCCATGAAGAAGAAAGGATGGCAGAAGCCTGGCTGGCACTGATCATGTCTGTGTGTGATATGACCCTGGCCAACCAGCGTGCTCCCACTCTCAGTTTATTTAGGAAGAAAATGGCTCTCAGAGGGGAAGTGACTTGGCCAAGGCCATGCAGCCTGGAAGTTACCATGCTAGGATCAGATCTAGGCAGACCAATTTGGCAAATCCATGCCCGTCTTTCCCACCTGGTGCTGATAAAGAGTGAAATGGACTAGACACTCCCCCACACACACACCTCCCAGCCTTCATTCTATGCATCCAAGATTCCAGGGCCTAGGACAGAGCCTCCTTTCAGGCGGGGGGTTGGACGGAGCAAGCCTGGCTGCTTCCTCTCCTCCACTTGGCAGAAAAGCCTTTTTGTTGTGGTGCACACAGAAGTCATTCTCCAGTGCGGAAGGAATGGCAGGCTTCCTGTCCACTCAGCTCTTCAGGACTCTGAAGGTCTGAGAGAAGCAGGGCTTCTGAAACCCTGGGCCACAGGCTCTGTGTCCCACCAAACTCAACTCAAGAAACCACAGAGGGTAGTAGAAAACTGTATCCATCAGCTGTTATAAAGCCCTGGGTGTTCCAGGCGTCAGGACAGCTGCCTCAGCCCACCCCTCATATCCCATAAAATAACAATGGCCCCAGGTAGGCTCTTCCATCCCATATGTCTGAGGTTTTGCTCAAGGTGTTCTCTCCCTGAGAAAACCCTTCCCTGTCCATTTCATCCATTCTAAATTGTGCATCTGCAAGGCCTAGATTATGCCCTTTGCCTTCCCCAGATTCCTACTCTCCACCCCTAAGGCAGCTGAGTTTCCTCCTGCCTCTGGCTAGTTTAGCATTTAGACCTACTTATTACTCAGCCTGCCCTGCCCATGGTTACAGGCACCCAGATGCTGAATAGGCTCCATAACTTAGAAGCTGTGAGTCCTTCAGCAGGCCACTTGACTTCTCTGAGCCCAAATTCATAATCTAGATTGGCACAAACAGCCACATCTAATTAAAACAGTTGTGAGACTTTAAAGTTGGCACTAGGGAAGATGAGGGTCTCGGGCTGGGAGTGCTGGTATGGGGGTGAGAGTAGGCAATGGACACTATGGCTTTTCCAGTGCCTCCCCAAGAGTGTTTATGAGGTGGGGCCAAAGGCCACAGGAGCCTGAAGACAGGTGCCTGGGAGGAGTGACACTCTGGTCCCACCAGCTCCCTCCCAGCTGTCAGGCCCTTCTCTTGCCCCACCCCAGCATTGGTGCAGCTTCCAAAGTGCTGGACTCCAGTCTTAGCTCAGGTTTCTTCCCTGAGTGCCCGACACCTCCCACACCCACGTGTCTCCCCATTTCAGGCTTCCAGAAATAGCCTTCACTCTCCCCTTTTAAAGCTAGCACCCAGGCTCCTCCTGGACATCCGGTATCATCCACGCCCAGCATACCACAGCAACAGGCTGGATCCACTAAGAAATTATTTGTAGTCCCCAGACTGAGAAGGTCAGCTGTGCCCCGCCGTGATCCAAAACTCATCCAATACAGCTCTGAAATCTGTGGCCCCCGGCTACACGGCCGCTTTGACAGATGGGCCCTGACTTCTCTCTGTGGGGCCTGACTTGGGTTGTGTTTGAGGTGATCTTACCCATGTAACCTAGATTGTCATGAATTTGCAATCCTCTTGGCCTACCCCTACTCAAGTGTAGGAATTGCAGGTCTCCAGGCCCTGACATCTTGCTGATTTTTTTTTAGTTATTTTTATTTTATGCAGATTCATGTTTTGTCTGTGTGGGGGTATCGGATCCCCTGGAACTGGAGTTATAGACAGTTGTGAGCTGTCATGTGAGTGCTTGGAATTGAACCCGTGTCCTCTGGAAGAGCAGCCAGTGCTCTTAACCACCAAACCATCAACCCAGCCCCGCTTGCTGATGTTTTAATTTTTTTTTTAATTTTTTCTTTGGATGTGCTTATGTACACACATTGTATATGCCTGAGGCCTCCACACATGCAGAGGCCGGAGGAGGACACTGTTTTTCTCTATTCTTCACCTTAGCCTTCAGTCTGTCATTGAACTGGAGGGTGTTGGCTGCAGCTAGGCTGGCTGGCCCATGAGATCCCAGGATCTGCCTCTGCTGCCCTGCTTCCCATGCACCCACACCCGGTTTTTATGTGGGTGCTGTGGATTTGGACAGCAGTCACTCTTGCCTAATTAGCTATCTCCCCAGAACCTTTGCTGATCTTGGAACAGTCTTCTCGCAAGATAGGATTCTCCTCACATAGAGTTTCCTTGAAGAAACCAGGCCCCTGCACTGGGAACCTAATTCTAGTCAAAGGACACTGGAGCAAACACAGCTCCTAAGCCGGGGGACAGAACTCTGCTAGCCAGTCCCTCCCTCTGCCAATAGATCCCCACTGTCTAGGAGAAGAACCCTTTCCTCCTTCCCTCTCCAGGCAGAGGTGCCCAGTTCTGCTAGCCTAACCTCCTGCAAGCCCCTGACCACACTTTTCTAGGTCTTGAAAATTATCTTTAGTTCAAGCCATCTAGAGTGAGTATAGACCCTGATTCAAAGTCTAAGCTTCCCTGAGCCCCAACACTGTGTATAATCTGTTTTCACATACACCTCCAAATTGCCCTTGCAGGCCACCCTGGAGAGGGCTTATGGGGTCTCAGGTGGTTCCCGGGCTCCTCCACAGGACATGTTCTAGCCCTGATATGCCACCTCTGACTCTGAGGTAATGACCTGGCCAATCAGCAGCCCATGGTACTCAAGGCTACTGTAGCAGCCAGGCTACTGCCAGCTCCTGTCAGCACCTGCCAACTGAGACCAGGTGGGGCCACCTTCCCAGGTCATGCTCAAAGGCTGCTCAGAAACCTGACAAGCATGTTTTCACCAACCTGAGAGTTTCGGCCTCTTTCTGGGGACTGTTTGTGTTTCGGGTCATGTTATTGGCTGGCCCCACCCCCTTGTTTCCTGTGCCAAGTTGACATTCCCCAGGCCACCAGACCTCTAAGAAGTGGCAGTTCAGTCCCTGAGCTGCTCATGGGAATCTTCTGTTCCTGTACTAGGTATGACCATGACCTTTGCCACATTGCATCTGCCCCATGCTGTCTGGCAAATGTGAGTGCTGCCTCCATTTACTGACAGGCAGCGGAGACCTCAGCAAAGGCAGCAATTTGCCCAATGTCATACAGCAAATGACGGCTGAAGTGACATGCAGACTGACCTCCAGTCAGTAAACACCCTTGTCCCCATTGAATGAGCTCAGATCAGGCCCTGCTAGCAACTTCAGCAGTCAGTCCATTCATCCACTCTGCAAATGCTGGTGTGGACTACACAAATGCAGACTAAGGAACTTCCAACCTAACCCAGCTCCTGTCTGCTTCTACAGTGCTCTATTGCAGCTTGGCCACAGCCCTGCATGTCTGCTGTCTGTTCCTGTCTGCTACAAAACAGAATCTAGTAACAACAATGACTGTGTGGCCCCAGTCTGAAATATGTACTGTCTCCTTCAAGCAGCTTTCCCGAGATACACAAGAAAACCCTCTAGAAAACCTACATTCCCAAGCCTTTTCACTAAAAAGGATACACAGTTAAAAGCTATAAACATGTAGCACAAACACACACTGCCTTTGCTAGTGTTCTATTGCTGTGAAAAGACACCACGACTATGGCAATTCATAAAAGAAAGCATGCAGTTTCAGAGGTTTGGTCCATTATAGTGGTGAGCATGGTGACACGCAGGCAGACTTAGTGCTGGAGAAGTAGCTGAGCATCTGGAACTGCAGGCAGCAGGAAGAGAAAGACACTGGTCCTGGCTTGAGCCCTTGAAACCCCCAAAGCCCACTCCCAGTGATGCACTTTCTCCAATAAGACCACGCCTCTAATCCCTCCCAAGTAGTGCCACTCCCTAATGACCAAACATATGAGCACTACCACACAAACAAAATTTGATTTTATTGCTATGTTGATGTGAAAAGAAATATAACCCAGTTTGGATTGTATTCTCATTTTTCTACTAAGAAAACATGTTTTAGCCAGGAGATGGTGAGCCATACCTTTAATCCCAGCACTCAAGGCAGGCAGGCAGATATCTCTAAATTCAAGGCCAGCCTAGTCTTTAGGACAGCCAAGATTATGCAAAGAAACTATGTCCAAAAAAAAAAAAAAAAGCACTTCCAGAAGATTCTAGTTTTATTCTGAGACTTACCTAGAGGAAGGGCGAGAGCCAACTTCCTCAGGCTGGCCTCTGGCCTCCACTCCCCATTCCATGCAATAGATAATGATTTTTAAAAAGAGAAAGCAGGCTTTCAGCAGTTCCAAGTTCTTCTGGAAATGTTATGAGCCTTCCAGGCTTCCTGTGCTCTATGGAAAGGTCAGCCTAGGGTTTGTCATATGTAAGGGTCCTTACAGTGAGAGGAAAGCCCCCAAAGGAGGCATCCCCACCCCATGACTAGCTCTTCACCTTGGGACACCCCCATAGTAGCTGGGCAAGGAGAAAAGTGGTCTTCTTGTTCAGTCTACTCCAGGAGTCTCTCTGAGAGAAGATCTTACTTTATAGCCCAGGCTGGCTTTAAATTTAGGATCCTCCTGCCTCAACCTCCTGAGTATGCCTGCCTTGGGAGTTTGAGTGGCTTTAGAGGCGACAGTGACGGACTCAGAGGAAATGACTGAACACATTTCTTGGGGCGATCACTTTCTTTCCCACATCTAGATTTCAAAGTTCTCCATTTTAATTAGATTTTAAAATAATGAACGTGCGCGGATCTTTAAATGTTTTGAATGATCTAGTTTGCAAAGGAATTCCACGGCCCCTCCCCGTATGCACATGCCCTTCTCACCTCTGGCCCTGGTGGTCCATTCAGTTAGTTCTTGTGTCTTTGAGAGATATACCCACATGGCATTCTGATCTGCCCATCTCTGTGGATTTTTCCTTTTTCCCCTCTTCATCCTGTGTTCTCCGGTATAAATTTGCCTTGTCTTTTTTTTTTTTTTTAAACAAACATTGTCTATCTTTTTTAGATTTGTGTACGTGATGAGTGTCTTGTTTGCATGTGACCCCGGCGCTGTCAGAAGCTAGGGAGGGGGCAGGCAGACCCTCTGGAACTGGAGTTATGGATGTTTGCAAACGATTAGTGGTGGGAACTGAACAAGAGTAGCAAGCGTTCTTTGCTGCTGACCCATCTCTTCGGCCCCTGGTCTTGTTTCTTTAAATGATTCTTCAGTCATCTATTGGATTGATATGAGCAAATTAAAGTATATAATTAGGATGGTTGGTATTTGGGCATTTCTAGCCTCTCCTGCACCCCATGCTGGAATATTAAGCAATTTTTTTCTTCATCTTCTTCTCCAAAACAATTTCTTGGAGTAGAAGGCATCCCTGTCTGCTCAAGTTCTCATACAAGCACTGCCCTTACCTGATGATGTTTCCTGGTTCCTTTATTTTAAACAAGGAAATAGCTATTTGAAGAAGGCACAATAGCCTGAAATGACCTTAGCAATTTCTAATTTGGATGATGGTGGCAGTCACCCAGCAGAATTCCTTAGGGGGAAAAAGGAGGTGAAGGCATTTAATTCAGCTTTAGTAATTTTTTCCTGTGGCTGTGATTTATCAAGCAGACACTATGAGCAATGGCTACTGTAGAAAGTACCTAGAAGTGATCGCGTTCACTCACCCACAGGCTTCCCTTGCACAAGGAAGAGCAAGATCCCGGAGAAAATGCCAGCCTAGAAAAAACCTTATATCTGCATGTGCAGTTCTACAAGACAGACAAACAAACAAAAAAAAAAAACAAAAACAAAAACCTCAGGAAAACATGCATAGATGACTTGGCCATTACTTAAAACAATATCTCAGAAACCATTCAAAAGTTGAAAACACATCCAACTTCAAAGTCTAGCTGTCAGACAAAGAGAAGTTAAGACAGCACAGTATCACAGCAACCAATCTGCCAAAATGGCTAAAGTGTAAACCATGACAATACTAAATGTTGACACGGGTTCAAAGCAACCTGAACTCTCATAGAGTGGTGATGAGGACTAAAACAGTATGCCTTTGAAAATCTGGTCTGGGACTGGAGAGATGGCTCAGAGGTTAAGAGCACTGCCTGTTCTTCCTGAGGTCCTGAGTTCAATTCCCAGAAACTACATGATAGCTCACAACCATCTTTAATGATATCTGTTGCCTTCTCCTGATGTGGGGCCTACATGCAGGAAAAACACTGCACACATAATAAATAACTAAATCTTTAAAAGAAAATCTGGGTCCATCTCCCAGTGATAGGGCACCCTCCTTTCTATCTTCGGCATGGAAACAGAACAATATAGAAACTAATATAAACCAAAAAGAAACGTAATAACATCAGAAAATCATTTGACATCATCTGTCCCAACCAAATATATGAGAAAACACATGCCCAGCAGCTTTATTCAACAAAATACATGCATATATTCATGAAAAGGCAAGTACTGAATATTCATAGCAGAACTGATTGGGGAAATTAAATACTGGAAACAAATCAGCTGTCTGTCGATGGGGGAACTAATACATTGTGGCATTTATATATACAAAGACGTACTCTATAGTACTAAAAACACGCAGGCTCTTAACGTAAGAGCCAGAACCTCCAACACATGAACAAAAGGGAACCTGACTAGTAAAGCTATCCAGCTGTTCCTCGGGTCACAGATACAACCCCTGAAATGACTTCCAAGCTTGGGGAACCTGAGGAAGGAGAACAGGATGCATGGGCCTAGACTAGAAGCCAGGGGCACCAGTGAGTTGTGGAGCAGCCAGGGAGCATCCACAAACCCTACTTGGACTGCACACTAGGCAAGACTGCCACTAAGGCCCCAGGTTCCAACACGAAGCTTTCTATGCTACTGTGTCCTAATGAAAATGTGTTCACCGTAGCCAGCAAGCCAAGAGGTGGGTGGGGGTAACCCCTAAGAGTTCTACAGCCAGTTATGCCCTAGACTGCACTGAGCTCTTCCAGCTGTGTCTAAGATTCCAAAGCTCAGGCCAGAAGCAGCCAGAAGATGGAGATCATTCATGTGTCCATCAACAGGCAAATTGTTAAACACGGTGGGATCTGTCCTACCAGAGAACAGTATTAATATTTTGCCATAAAATTCTTATCCGTGCCCCAACATGACTGAGCCTTGAAAACATCATGCTGAGTGAAATGCGTCACCCACGGATGAGCAGAATTGCATGAGTTCTTCGGAGTAAGCAAGTTCAAATAGTAGATTAGAGGTTAATAAGAAACGGTGGGGTGGTGGCGCACACCTCTGATCCCAGCACGTGAGAGGCAGAGGCAGGGGGATCTCTGTGAGTGTGAGGTCAGCCTGGTCTGTGGAGGGGCTTCCAGGACTCAAAACAGAAACAGAAAGACGTTAACAAGAGCAGAATACGGCGGGTGATACATAGTAACAAGCCCAGCATGTGGGAATCCAAGGCAGGAGGATTGCACGTTCAAGGCCAGACTGGAAAATAAGCAAACTTTATCTCAAAAAGAAAAGAAAAAGAGAAAAGAAAACATGAAGCAGAGAGAGATAGAGAGGGAGAGGAGAGAATTAACTGTTTAGTAAAATATCACAGAAAGACATTTCTTTCTTTAGAGATCTATTTTATTTTTATTTGTGTGTATGTGTATAACCTAACATGTGCACAGGTGTCCAAGGAGGCCGGAAAAGGGTGAGATACCCTGGAACTGGAGTCATAGGTGTTTATGAGGCACCCAATGTGGATACTGGAACTCAATTCTGGCCCTCTATACGAGCAGCAATGTTCTTAACTGCTAAGTGTTTCTCAAGCCCCCCAAAGTGCATCTCTAAAATAACGTTTTACCTAATGTGTGATGTTTTGCTTTGAGATAGGATTTCTCTGTGTAACCCTGGCTGACCTGGAACTCACTCTGTAGAGCAGGTTGACCTTGAACTCAGAGCTCAGAGATCCTCCTGATTCTGCCTCCTGGGTGCTAGGATCAAAGCCTGTGGTCCTGTCCCCTGCTCATTGTAATGTTTTAAACATGTGTACAGACCTAATACATTTTTATTATGGATGTGGAACTTGTGCTCATGGCCATGCACATATTAAGGAAGCACCCTACCACTGAGCTGCACACTCCCAAGCACCATCTAGAGTAGCGGTTCTCAACCTTCCTAATGCTGAGACACTTTAATACAATTCCTCAGGTTGTGGTGCATTCAACCATAAAATTGCTTCTGTTGCTACTTCATAACTGTAATTTTTCTGCTGTCATGAATCGTCATGTAAATATCCGTGTTTTCCGGTGGTGACCCTTGTGAAAGGTTCATGACCCACAGGCTGACGAACGTTTGAAATATAGTGTGAAGGCCATGAACAGAGCCCAGCAGTGGGAGAGCCCTTGCCTAGTGTGTGCAAGAATACCATGTGAGTACCTCTGTGTTATATATAGTCTTTCTCCTCTTTTCTTGCCTCATCCAAACCCCGGCAACTCCCCAATCATCCTACTACCTTCCTCTGTGAATGTGATTATTCGGGACACATCACGTAAGCAGAATCTAACAGAATGCTGTAGCATATGTGAGGATTTTCCTCCTTTTCAATGCTGAATAAATATACCAGCGTGTGGATATGCCATATTTTGTTTATCCACTCATCACCGGACATATTTGCTCCCACCCTTGGCAATTGCAAGTCGTGTGCTGCCTTTGAACATTGGTGTAGCAGCACCACTGAGCTCCAGCTTTCCATTCTCTTGAGAATACACCCAGAAATGAGATTTTGTGTTAAATTTCTGAGGAAGCACACCATACTACTCTCCACACTGGCTGCATCATTTTGCAATCATACCATCAGTGCAATGGGTCCCAGTTATCCCACCTTCTCCCAGGCTCCTGGTATTTTCTTTTCATGTGGACAGTGGTCATCTCGTGGGACACAATGTTTATCTTGAGGTCTCTGAGAATAGGAGAATGTCGTATATTCAGAAAAATATGGCACTTCCTGGCATCCATGGGCAACCATGTGGTATGGGTACATACAGAGTCTGTGCCCATTCTAAAGTTACTAATTCCTATCCCCGCCACAGGAGGCCACTTCCCACTGACGCCTCCCATAGGGCACAGATCTGTTTCTATGGACGAGCAAATGCTTTCATGAGCTAACTAACCTTCTTGTTATCCATGAGTTGGGAAGGGAAAGCAACCTCTGCTTAGTTCTGAGCCATGCCGCCCATCAGCCAAACCCTGATTAAGATGCTTCTGAGATCCTCCTTGCCAACACATCTCCACCTTACTGCCTCCCATGCAGGTCCCCAAAAGTTTCCTCGACAGCTGTCCCCAGGTTTGGAATGGTTTAGGTTCCTGCTCACGTAACGCCCTGTGTCTCAGCATTAGTTGACCAATGAGTCACCTTTGGGGAATTCATAGAGCAGCTGCAGGCCCCTCCCATATTGCACCCAGAGGGAAGCCTGAGGTGAAGATTCCTATGAAGGTTCTGTAGTTGTTTGCTGATGATCTGAGACAGGAGTCGGGAGTGGGAAGAGAAGGGTGGTGGGCAGAAAACAAAGTGCATATTACCTGGCTATTCACGACTGGGAGTAAAGAGAGATTCATGCCACTGGTGCACTGAGAGATGACCTGATGGTGACCACCACTTTCAGGTCATCCTACCTATTACCAAGCTTAGCAGTCTCCAGCTGAAAGCTGCTCTAGGAATTATGTCTGTTTCCCCTGGCTATGACATGGGCAGAGTCTCTCTCGAGGCTATAGGAAGTTGGACCAGACTGTCTGACAGGCAGGTGAGAAGCCTGGACAGCTCTGCCACACCCAGGGGCCCTGTCTTCTAGAGTGAATAAGTGAATAGACTTCTGCCCCAGCAGCACACCTCACAATAGCCTCAGGACAGGTGACTTGAGTGTGGTGGAGTGTCCTCTTACCTGGTTCTGTCTTTTCTGTCCTGGCCCTGACACCACAGATTTTGCTGGCTTCTCGGCATCTGCACTGAAGTGTGGATGGCTCAGGTATAGGGCTGGGGACATGACCAGTGCATCACAGATCAACACTTGATCCAAACTCGAATCTCAGAACACAGCTATTGCTCCTGGGAGGGCACAGCCCCCTTTCTGATGGGCTTGTGGGTCCTGAGCCGACTGCTCTTTGCCATTTCACCATTCTGGGGGTGTCTTTGGGTAGGGTCCCAGAAAGAAGCATTGCAGGGAAAGACTGGCAGAGACATGATTGTATTACTGGTGTCTCAGAGTTCTGGACACATACACGTTCTTTATAAGATGGGCTCTGATACCCCAGGACAGCAATTTGCCCTTTTAGCTTTAGTTAGTTTGAACTGAATCTCTGCTGTAACCCTGGGACCAGCTCACTAAGGCCCCTTGGTAGACATAGCTACTGAGAGTGTGAGTCCTACCCCACATGTTTTTGGAGGGAGATCAAACTGGGTCTCCCTAGTAGGAGAAGCTCAGGCAGGACATTCTCCTCCATATTAGGGGTCAGAATTGTCCCTGTGCAAGCTGGACAATGGCCCACCCTGCTCCCAACTTCCTACTCCCCTCCCTTTCCAGTCTCTATCCTGCCCTCCAGCGACCCCTCCCTTTCCGGTCCTGCTCCAGGAATCCCACACCTCTCCTCCACACCTGGTCCAGCTCAAATAGCCAATTTGTGAAGGCTACCAGGGACAAGATCCTGAACAGAGCATCCCATTCCTTCTTCTTGGCTCCTACACTACCTACATGTGAAGCCTCCTACTAAGTGTAATATGTGGGACCACATGTTCCCTCATCTCTCTCTGCTTTGGATTATCTTCCAAACATTTCATCCAGCACTGTTTTATACATTGGGACTCTGACATGGTAAGTAATAATAATAATTTTAAAAAAAATCTGTCTTTTTGTCAGGGATGTTGGTGCAGGCCTTTAATCCCAGCACTTAGTGAGGCAGAGACAGGCAGATTCCTGAGTTCACGGCCAGCCTTGTCTATAGAACAAGTCCCAGGACAGCTGGGGCTACACAGAGAAAACCTGCCCCCCAAAAACAAAACAAAACAAAACAAAAATAGATAAATAAAATTAAGTTAAAATGTTGTCTTCATGAAGCTTGTGTTCTGGTATAAAGACCAATAAATATCCATGAGTCCGCCAACCACAGATGTGCATGTTGCACAAATCCTCATTGGGTATATAATAAAAACCCAAAGTCAGACACGGATCAGAGAGACAGAGGAACAAGCCACGGCCTCATCTCACCCAGCCAACTCCTCAGGCTGAAAGAGGAAGATCCCATTCCCATCAATCCTCAGACTAAATGTAAAGGAAGTGGGGAACTCTGTCTTCCCTCACTTTAAATACTTTCTCTGCTCAGCCATATCAGTTCCTGGTTCAAATTTCCTAGTGCTGGGATTAAAGGCACGTGTGTTTCCCAAGTACTGGGAGCAGAAGCATGGGATCCAAGGGCTGGGATTAAAGGTATGTGCCACCCCTGCCCGACTCTGTTTATTTCCTGGATTGGATCAATCTCGAGTAGCCTAGTGTGGCCTTGAACTCCTAGAGATCCAGAGGGATCTCTGCCTCTGCCCCCCTCCCCCAGTGCTAGGATTAAAGGTGTGTGCCACCGCTCCCTGACCTCTCCGGCTAACTCTGTGGCTGGCTCTGTCCTTTGATCTTCAGACAAGCTTTATTAGATACATAATGTATCACCACAGTGCACTCAAGAGTAAAATACTGTAGAGGGAAGGGGGCAAGGAGAGCTCAGGTGGGTTCACGAATGTATGGACTTTACATACATGCCAAGGAACACTTGAGGAAAGGCCTGAAGGAGATTAGGGAGTATAATGAATTGAATGATGTCTCCTGAAAAAATGGACCCAATTTCTGATGCCTCAAACATATTCGGCAAAGGGCTTTGGAAGACATAGGATCTCAATGGGAAAGTGTCCTCGGTTGTGCAAGTTGCCCCAGATCCCACCGCAAGTGTCTTTATGAGAAACACCCAGAGTGGGAAGATGTCTGGTCTTTATTGGCGTTGCTGATCTCCTACCAGACATAAAAGGATTACAAATGAACAGAATCTAAGTTTGATGGTTGTTAAGGGGAAGAGAAATTTACTCCATTGTTCAGAGAGAGGTGTATTCTGTTTGATGCAGGTGTGGGTCCCAGGTTGCTATCAGGTTGCTAGGCGCATTGTTCAGGGACCAGTCTGTGTACACTATGAATGAATGCATAAGCCATCAGTCGTTAGTATTAGGAAAGGGGTGTGTACAGCCCAAAGCAACCAAGTCTTAGGTTACCAAACTATTCCTTATGCTTGCCTGCCTCCCAGTGCTGCGCAGAAAGCAGAACTTACCAGCAATGAATTTGAATGTTCATTGAAACATGATGGTCTGACTCTCCTCACTGCTTAGAGTAAACTGTGAGATGGAAAAAGTAAACTGAGGAAGGCCTGATAAGTGAACGGGAACCAGCCTTGCAGACAGTGGAAAGTCATAGCACGTCTGTTTGCAGAGGGGACTTTTTGAAGAAATCTACTGTTGGGAACCCAAGTGCTGGCGAGGTGAGGAACAGGTAGCTGAAGAGGTTAGGGTCAGATCTACTCAGCCATCCCGAGGATGAAAGAGAGATGAACTTTACCAGGAACCCCCTGGGGTGGAGCCTTTGCTTAATGGCACATATCCCTGCCCCATGGGAGACGCTCGAGGTTCTTGAGGATTTTATATCAGCACCACCTGGGAGAGCAAGGGATGAAGACAGAGGAAAACTATTGGATTTCAAAATCCAATTTATCTTACAAGTGCTCTCTCTGCAGGTATGCCTTTATGCCGGAAGAGGGTATCAGATCCCACTAGAGATGGTGCTGGGAATTGAACTCAGGACCTCTGGAAGAGCAGCCCATGCTCTCGAGCTTTGCACCCTCTCCCCAGCCCTCACTCTGAAGCAACTTCATGGATGAAGGGCTGGTGCTCGGCTCACAGCATCAGAGGATCTTAGAACACCATGGCAGCTGAGGAGAAAGCTGGCAGGAACTTCCAAAGGCCCACCGCTGGTGGCCAACTCCTTCCAGACACGCCCCACATTCTAAAGGCTCCACAGCCTTCCAAAGAGCAGCACAGTGCAGGAGCAATGGTGTGCAAGCCTGAGTTTGACCACAGGGACTCAACGTGGTAGGAAAAAAACAACTCCCATAAATTATCTAACTACTTCAACAGTTCTCAACCTGTGGGATGTGACCCTTTGGGGTTCAAATGACCCTTTCCCCGGGGTCACCTAAGACCATTGGGAAACACATGTAGTGGAATTATATAATTACATCGTAAATAATTGTCCTGCCTACTAGTTTAATAAAAATGCTGATTGGCTGAAAACAGACAGGAAGTGTGGGCGGAGCTACCAGACTGGGAAAACTCTGGGAACAGGAAGAACAGGGCAGAGAAGCTAGAGAGACACCACAGAGACACCAGAATATGGTGCCAGAGGAAAGAAGTTGAAATTCTGCTGAGAAAAGATACTGAGCCGCATGGCTGAACAGGATAAGAATCATGGGTTAGTTTAAGAGCAAGAGCTAGTTAGCAATATGCCAGAGCCATAGGCTGATCAGCATAAAATTAATACAAGTGTCTGTGTGTTCCTGTGGGACTAAGGGACTAAGGGACTGAGGGACTGTGGATCTGGACCACAGGCCAGACAGGCCAGAAACTTATTACTACAAACAGATATTTACATTGTGGTATATAACAATAGAAAAATTACAGTTATGAAGCTAGCACTGAAAATAATTTTATGGTTGGGGTCCCCACAACATGAAGAACTATATTAAAAGGTTACCGTGTTAGGAAGGTTGAGAACTATTCATCTAGTTGGGCTGTGGTATATACTCCCACCCTCAAAATAAGTCAGTAAATATCATTTTTTAAAAATTCCAATATAGGTCTCAGAAGTTACGAGTGCTTACTGGATTCACAGAGGATCTAAGTTGGCTTCTAGCATCCATGTTTACTGGCTTCCAATCACATGCAACTCTAGTTCTAAGAGACATAACACTGTCCTCTGGCCTCTGCAGGCAACTTCACTCGTGTGTGCGTGTGCAGCTGGGGACAGTTCATATTCAATTCTTAACAGCTAAGTACCCATTATTCCTTGTATGCCCTTTTGAATGGAAACATCTGTCATGTGACTTTCCAATATGGTATTTTGGAAGTAGGAAATACATCTTCTAGATTTCTGGGTTGGAATGTACAGAGTATTTGCCTCAGGGTGAACTGTACCCAGATTCTCATCCATGTCTCAGCTAGATAATGAGATTTAGGAATTTTCTCAGGGAACAATTTCTTCTTTGGTTGCTTGGTTTTGTTTTTGTGTTTCTGATTTTTGAAACAAAGACTCATTTGGTAGCTCAGGCTATCCTGGACCTCACTATGTAGCCTAGGCTGGCCTTGGACCAGTGATGATGATTCTTCTGTCTCCATCTGGATTTACAAACATGAATCAATCATCATGTCTAGTTTTGAGAAGAATATCTTTAAATGAAAATTTGAATTTGTTTTGATGCTATGATGGGTTAGGATTTGGGAGGAAAGGTGCAGGGGATGAATTATTTCACTCTGATGGATTTTTTCATTTTCTTTCTTTCTTTTTTCCTTCCTTCCTTTCTCTGAGAAAAAGTTCCTCTGTGTAGCCCTTGTTGTTCTGGAACTCACTCTGTAGACCAGGCTGGCCTTGAACTTAGAGGTCTGCCTGCCTCTGCCTCCAGTACCAGAATTAAAATGTGTACCACTACCGCAAGGTGGGCTATAGGGACCTGAGTGCTGTCCACCTCACATCTGCCCCTAGAACCTGTGTCTGCAGTCTTGGGAAAAGGATCTTATAGATGTCATTAAGTATCTGAGATGGGGTCATCCTTAATTATCCAGGTGGGTCCCAAATACAGCAAATGTCTTTATAAGAATAGTACAAAGGACAGCCAGGGATGTAGCTCAGGGGCAGGTAGGGCATGTGCCTAGCATATTCAAAGAGAGGCTGGATGAGTTATGTGAAGACAGAAGCAGCCACGAGTCAAAAAATAACACCTGGAGCCACCAGACAGGAAAACCCTGGAGTTTTCTCTCAGAGTCTTTGGATGGTGACCCCTACATGCTGAACTTGGGACTCGTAACCCCCAGAGCTGTGAGGGAACAGAGGTCCTATGTTTTAGACTCTGAGTATCTGAGTATTATTTGTTACAGTAGCCTAGGAAGCCAACATAGGAAGGAAAATCAAGAGAAATCTGGGTAAGAATGCTCCAGAAGGGTCAGGGAGAGAAGTGCAGAGTGTGTGAGGCAGAGCCTCAGGAACACAGTGAAACAAGAGAGGAGAGAGCAAGAGGGGAAGGGTGTGCAAGTCAGACACTCAGGCTCAGTAAGCAAAGCCTGCAGTCACCATAGCAACTGCCACTCATAGTCCGTCTTTTGCCTTCCCTCCCAAACCAGCAACACTTCTGTACATGTTTCCCCACCCTCCAGCCCCGTGCGTGCGTGCGTGCGTGCGTGCGTGCGTGCGTGTACGTGTGTGTGTGTGTGTGTGTGTGTGTGTGTGTGTGTGTGTGTGTGTGTGTGTGATATAGCATCCGACTTTAATAATCAAAGAGCTTCTACAAAATTAGCAGGAGAAAGAAAAACAAATATTAGGTGGGCCAAAAGAAACACAGTATTTGGCAGATGTGAAGAGAGGCTGGTTCCATTCTCAGGGAGACTTGCGCAGAAGCTTCATTCATAACAAAGTCGTAGGCAGCCTGGGTGCTCATCAGCAAGGGAGCAGATGAACAACCTGTGTATCAAAATACTAAGTGAATATTCAACAACAAAAACCAGCAGACTAACCAGGCCATGGTGGCATATGTCTTTAATCCAGCACTTGAGAGGCAGAGGTGGGTAGATCACTGAGTGCAAAGCCAGCCCGGTCTACAAAATGAATTCCATGACAGCTTGGGCTACATAGAGAAACCCTGTCTTGAAAAACCAAATAAGAGAAGAAAACCCGTGAACTATGAACAACATAGGTAAATGGTACAGACACTGTGGCAAACGGGAGAGCCAGGCACAAACATATCCGTCATATATGATCTAGCATGTAAGATAGTCCCATAGTCAAAGCGAATCCATGATGCAGGTGAAATGACCATAGTCTCTGGTGTGGACAAAGACTGGCTAGGTGACAGCAGGTGGTAATTTTCTGAATTCCCTGTTCTGTATCTTAGTAACATTTAGCATAATCAATCAAGTAGTACACTTAAGATCCCAAAATTAGCATATGTAAATTTTACTTTCAGAAACAATACTGAACTCAAGTTAATGCTAGGTTTAGGAGGTTAAGTGTGTTGGGGGCTGTAACTTGCTTTGAAAAGAATACTTTGTCAGTAGTAACAGAGACTAAAGGAAGTCTTGGGAAAATCTTAAGCCAGACGGCGTTCACACCCATTCTTTCTACATTACCAGGTGCTGTAAGAAGCCTTAGTCAAGGATGTGGTAATAACAATAAAATTCTCTCTGGTGTGCCTGGAATTGCCAGAGCTGCTGGCGCGGCCTGGTATACCCGGAAGGTGGACTGTCCTGTAGGTGACAGGGCCTTAATGACATCAGCATTTCTTTCCGGTGCCTGCCTCATAATCTCATCCTTTACATGCAATGTATACACCTTTGTATCCTGTTTTCTCCAAGAACCTTTTATTCACATTTTCCCACTCACTTAAAAGCTTATGCTAAAGATATAAAATATTTTAGAAGGTGTGGGTGTTCAGTGTTTGTTTGGTTTTTTTTTTTATGACTGAAAATTTTACTGTAGGGAAAAAAAAAAACAAAAAATACAAAGCAAAGTCTCCAGCAGCCCTGACATTTTGATGTTTTGTGGACCCATCTGACTTTCTGTGTGTATGCACATGCGTGTGAGTTGTGTGTGCGCACACACACATGAATACCACAGCATGCATAAGGAGGTCAGTAGACAACTTGTGAGCTCTGTGTGGTCCCTGTGGTGCTGGACTTGACCATAGTCACTTTAATGCACTGAGCCATATCACCTGTCCTTGTGTGGACACTGAGATACTATAAGACACTGAGTTTTGTTGTCTGTTTAATGGTTTCTCTGGCCCTAATGAGGGGCCACATCCTATGTCCACAGTTGTGGTGCAGGGTCAGCCTGATCTTCCTGTATCCTTTGGGTAGCCTGGGATGATAGCAATGAAGGTGTGCAGGTTAGTGTGGTTAAGAGGCCTGGCAGAAGTACCCAGGGATCATATAGAAGCCCACACTATTCTCTGGCCCTGCCTGGCTTCCCCATCAGTCCCTACTTGCCTGATGCTGGGGCTCAGCTAGGAGGTATCCACTGTCCCCTTGCTGTTTCATTGCCTGTCCTAACTTCCCATGGCCTGTCCTGAGCTGCCCTTAGGGTGAGGTCGAGACTTGAATGTCCCTAAAGGCTGTGGTAAGAGCAGCTGTCCATGGCTACCAATCAGGGAGTCTCACTTCAGGGAGAGGGGCTCTTGGCCCCAGTTGCATCCTCAGACCAATCCTGTACCTAGAGGAAGCCTCTGTGCACTGGGCCTCATTGTGTTTCAGGATTTCCTGTTTCCTGACCGCCTAACCTATTTATGGGCCACAATAGTTCCTTCCCCAGGGAGCTCTACTGTACTGGGCCCAGCTGATGGAGCCTCTGGGCAGGTCCAACCTGGGATTGGTCCAGGGAAGTGACTATAAGTGTGTATCATTTTACATGCTATATTATAGAGCCAGTCAGTGTGTGGGGTCGATGACGCTGAGGCTCTGGATAAAGCATTCTATCAGAGACCATGTGTGCAAAACTCCCAGTCCTTGGCTCAAGGCATCGTGACAGGCACCAGTTTTCTTTCTCATATCCTACCTCCCTTAGCCACTTACTTCTTGAGACATGCCTGTCTTTTCCTGCCCTAGGCTTATGACATTCTAAGACCATGTCCTTCCATCCACCTTCAGTAATTAAATCTAGCAAGGTTTACCCAAGAAGAAGACACAGCTGTAGTTGGACAATTTTTAACTAGCCTTCAAGGCCCATGTTCAGATGTCATTTCTCCTGGGAAGCTTTCTTATGCTTGGATCCACCCCCACCCCAGTTCCGATACCATTGAGAAAATATCAAGCACCTCGTATTTGAGATTGAGCTCCCCAGAAGGAGAGCCCAGAATGGAACTCCTGGACTTGGAGAGAGAGAGTCTTAGGATCCCAGAAAGAATGCAAAGGAATTTGATGGTGCTGGGAAAGGGCTAAGCAAATCCACAGCTTCTGCAGAAATCTTGTCTAACCTGACCTTGGGCTCCAGAGCACAAGCACAGCAGTGTGTGGAGGCTAGGGAGCAGGGTAACTGTCCAGGCCTTCAGCTTCACCCAGGATCTCCCAGGCATAAGCAGGGAACGTGTGACTTTATTGCGTCAGGGTATTCTCTGCAAACAGCAGCAGCAGCTGAGGGAGGGGTACTAGCCATCTGGGAACCTGGGGAGGCAGAAACAGCATTTTCCATAAGGAGTCCAAATCCTGTCAAAAGAAGGCTCCCTGGAGCAGGCAGCCACCCAGGCACCAGGTTATAATAGCCATCCTAGCTCATTATGGATTGCATCAGCTGGAATAAAGAATGTCCATCAGTCCACTGGTACCTTTAGCACGGTGGTGACTGCTTGCTATGGTTGGAGGGGTAATGACTGATGAGAGACTGTATGAAGAAACTAGGCAAATTACCAGCCAAAGCATTGCTCTGTGGGCTCATTTGAAGTCAAGTGTTCTAAAGTTCAGAAATATGAATAACCACAAATAGGAGCTAAATAACAGATGTGCTCTTTGTGAACCATGCAGAGGCCTCGGCATCTTTCCCAGGGCTTGGAATTTAGTACGGATCAGTGGAGGGATGATGGCTATATGGGTAGATGATAAGTAGGTAGATAGGTAGATGAATAGGGATAAGTAGGTGGTGAATACATGGTAAATAGGTAGGTGGGTAAATCAAATGGATAGATAGATGGGTAATGGATGGATGATAGATGAATGATGGCCGGATGAATGAAAGGTGGATAGGCAGGTGATGAGTAGACAGATAAGTGGATAGATGGATAAAGTGACTGGAAGGGAGGATAGATATGAGATAGAGTGAAGAATGTGTAAATAGGTGAATGGAAGGGCTAGTGAGTGGCTAAATGGATGAATGGATGTGTGTAAGTGAATAAATGATTTATTTATTTTTATATCACACATAGGTCTGTGTGAGAATGTTAGATCCCCTGGAACTGGAGTTACAGAGAGTTGTGAGGGGGCATATGGGTGCTAAGAATTGGACCTGAGTCCTCTGGAAGAATAGCCAGTGCTTTCCAGCTGCTGATCCATGTCTCCAGCCCCTAAGTGCATGTTTTAAACATGGAAAAACTGAAGTCTCAAGAGGCAGAGGTCACAGGGAAGTGTGGCTTGTGCTCAAAGATTTAAAAAAAAAAAAGTTGTAGAACAAAGATTCCAATTTACTTACCCCAGAGTTAGGAAAAAAATTAATGAGTAAACAAAAATCAACATATTCAAGCCCTGCCTTGTTCCTATGACAGGGGATCATCCCTGAAGATGAAGGATGGATGGGTAGATGATAGGTGGATAGATGATAGATAGGTGGGTAGGTAGAGTCCCTATGGGGGATGGCCTCGGAGAAGGGGCCCTGCTCTTGCTGCTTCATGGCCTCTGATGGTGGCCATACGGTAGGCTTCATCTTGATCAACAGAGGCCTAAGCCATGTGATACCAAGCAAGTGTTTATACAGGGGAGGATGTAAGCAGAGTAGACACGGGCTGGAGAAGGACACCCTTAGATGGAGGTGATGATGTTTAGAGAAGGGGAAGGGAGAGGCAGATGTTCAGAAGCCCTGGTATCTCCATGCAGCTGAGCCCTTCTCTGAAGAAGATAGGGAAACTGTGGTGGGTTTTCAGGTCAGTAAAATGGGGGCATCTGGCTAATGGTGCCTGTTGCCTGGACCAGAAGTCAGGAATCCCTAATTATATACAGTTTGCAACCTTAAGCCATGTGCTGGGACCTCAAGCTCCCCAAACAAATGACAAAGGTCTGCCCAGATGTCTATGGGAATGCTTTGAGTTGGCATAAACTGCAGACTATGTCCAGTTAAGGGGGGATCATAGTTCTCCTGGGATCAGAGACCTACTCCCCAAGGGCCAGGAGGAGAGTCTGAGACTCTGCGTTGCCTCAGTATTACCCTGTGAGATCTTGGGTTGGAGAAAATGCCCGAGGCTTTGTCATAAATCAATTAGACCTGAGGCCTAACCTCAGGTTGGCCAGATTTTGGGGCCTCTGTCTCCTTCTGGGGCAGGAGAGTGAAACAGGTGTCCAGGGACTCAGGGACATGTGCCAGCCTTTCCCACCTCGCTTCTCTGTGACATTAACATCAGTCTTCAGGAAGCAGGCAAATGCTGTCCTCATGTCGCAGGTCAAAAACCAAGCTTCAAGCATGTGCAGTGGTACATATTTACTGTCGCCGCCACTCAGGAGGTTGACAAGGGATGATGACTAAAGTCTGGAAGGTGAAAAGCAGCCCGAGCAACGTGACATGATCCCGTTTCAAAAATTCAACAGCTATAAATAAACAAACAAATAACCATTCCTGGCCCTAAATAACAAACCCAGAGCCTCAACTTAGTCCTGCCCTCCCCACCCCACCCCCCAAAAAATCTGCTCTGTCTCAGTCATGGCACTTATGTCCACGGCCAGGTTGTCTCTATTTCTCACAAGCATCTGTCAACTGCAGCAGTATATGTGTGCATGAGTCCAGATGTTCACAAGTACACTATTGTACACATACCTGAACTTGCATACTCACCTCTCTATCGTGTTTGTACATATATGTGACACACTCATGTAAATGTATCCGTGCTCTTACACTCTCGTGTGCACGATACTTCTGCACACTCCTGAATACACTTACAGGCCTGCCCAATCTGCTGGTATCCAGGGTCCATGTGCTGGGGCAGTTGCTACAGAGACCAGGGTTTGTCCTGATGCTAACAGGAGAAGGAGGATGAAAGGGAAGCAGGGGGAGATGAGGTGGTGAGGAGGGGGAGGAGTGAGGAAGGGGAGGAGTGGGGAGCTCCCTGTCTGTTCCATGAAAGGCTCAGATTTTCCCTGGAAACACCCAGGCCCCTGCCCTCCACCCCTCCTCTCCAGTAGCCTTCTCCTGATTTTCCTGGAACAAAGGATGTGTGCTAAGGATCCACCTGGGCATGGGCACACACTGACCTCACCATTCTGTTCGGGCTGGAGTCCCTACCCTGCCTGCGATGCGCACTACCCACAGCTCTGACTTGGCCAACCTGCAGAAGCATGTGTACTCCATACCTTTCAAAGGGCCATGGTGGCTAGTTCCCTGCTTGGCAGAGGGATGGGCCGCTGCACAGGGAAGAGGGGACCTTCCCAGCAGGCCTTCTAGTGAGAACCTCCTCCTTGTGTCTAACTGAGCCCCCTTGTGTGGTTCCCACCCCTGTTCTCCAAGAGCCTTGCTTTGTGTCTTCTCTGGCAGGCAGAACTGGACAGGCCACACTAGGGTGGCTGGGTTGAAGCGACCTCTGCACAGGGCCTCATTTCCATCTGTGGCTTCCGCTCAGACTTCCTGCCCCCACCCCCACTTTGTCTCCTCATTTCCTTCCTATCCCTTCCTTTCACTCCCTCCCCACCCCCCACTCCCAGCTCCTCATCCTCACCCCCATCCCACAGCCCACCAAGCCTCTTGGGCTTTCTTCTTCTTCCCTGGTGCTGCCAGGCTTCCCTTCTCCCTCTCCCGCTCTCAAATCATCCTCTGGGGCACTCTCCTCCCCCAGGGATGGCTCCCACGGCTCCCACCAGGGCTGTGTCCTGAGTTGGTCCCCGGGGACAGACTTTCAACCCTTCCCACCTTCCTTTGCAAAGCTTCATCTCAGCTGCAGGGTCCACCCTCCATTCCACCCCAACCCTGGCCTTTGCAAGTACCCCTCCCCTCTGCCTAGGAGACTGGCCCCACTCCATACACACTCTCCCGAAAGGTAACAGCCTCACATCCATTCTTTATCATGATTGTTACTACTATTATTATTGACAATTTCATATACGTATATAATGAATGAATTATGGTCCTTTTTTCCTATAGCCCTCAAGTCACCTTCCTCCCTACCGAATCCTTCTTCATAGATCTTCTCCTACTTTGATGTCTTTTTGTGTGTGGGTTGAGAGAGAGCCACTGAATTTAACTAGAGTTGCCTGCATGAACACCCATGGGGGTTATTTACTGGAGAATAGATGACTTATCAGTGGCTACATCACTAAAGAAAAATTACACCCCTCCCCCAGCCACCACTAACTGCCAATAGTTCCTCAGGAAGGGGTGGGGGGGCCTCATGAGCCCCTCCCTCACTTTGATGACATGTTTCCAGGGTCAGTTAGCAGGAAGAGACTCTCAGATTCAGTAATCACAATACCTGCCCTGTGCCTTCCCAACAAGGGGTTTTCATCATTCTCGTGACCAGATTCCCCGGCCACTGGGAGGATCCTTCCGTCTGCCCAACCTCCTGCCCACCTGCTCTAAAAGCAGGTCTGCCCAGCCCAGAATGTAGCAGCTGCAGCAGGAATTTGGCCTTGGTTGAGGTGAGAAATTCAGGCCAACCATTCAGAAAGAACAGTTAACACTGTGAAAGAGGCCAGCCCACGTGGCCCCAGGACAACAGAACCGAGGAGGCCTCTGACACTTCAAACCTGACCCCTTTTCTCCAGTATGGAAGATTCCAGTTCCCATTTAGAGCTGTGCGCTAGATAGGCACCACACACCCTGGTTGGTACAAGGCCCTTTGCCTGCGGGGGTTCCCTGAAGCTGAAGGCTGCTGCTGACCCAGTAGCCACTCTGCACTACAGGCCATAAATCACTGCTGTTGTCTGGCTTGGCCTGTCTGCACATACTTTGAAAGGGAAGGGCAGAATCTTGCTACCCCCAGATGCTGCCCCCGCCAGCCCAGAAGCTGATGCAGTAAAAGAGAAAGAGGGTCTTTATGCCCACAGGCTAGAGGGCACTATGTCCCTTGTCAGTCCCCACACAATGCACTTTGGTGAAAGGGCCTTTTGTGATTGGCCGGGGCAGACTTAGCACCCTCCCCATTTAGGAGGCGGTAGTCACCAGACCAGGGGCCCTGCCCTGGATTAGGGGACAGTCATAAGCCACAGTCAGGAAATCCTTGGACCCAAGAACTCTAGGAAGAGGCCATCTGAGTCTGAAGATATATAAGGACACAATGGCAGCCAGAGGCGAGGGGCTGGAGTCCGGTGTTCCCTGTCCACACAGCCTGTGCTCCCATGGCTGCTTGAGACCCTTCCTAATGGAACTGTCTCGGAAGAGCTCATTCCTGAGTGATGGCTCCCACTGCCTGCCTTCTTTTCATTCCCTCTCCCACCCAGCACATGCCACCTCAAGGATGCACAGGAGGTGTCCTGCCACCCAGGATGCTGGTCCCTGAGACAGCTAGCTACATGTCACCGCTGGAAAGGAGGGGTCTACAGGGACCTCTTGTCTGGCTTCCTCACTCAGCACTATGATGACTTACTGTGTCCGTACATGTTTGTTAGTGGTCTTCCCGGGTAGGATAGCAGTTCAGCAAGGGAGTTTACATTAGTTTACATCCTGGCTCACTCCTAACACCCTATTGGTTCACTGTGACTGTGTCAACAAATAGATGGTTGTCTAGCCTTTCTTCCACCCTGAGAGGATAGCACAGTGAGCCCATTTATAGATAATGACGGCTCTGGGAACCGGGGGATGTTTCCCTAGCTATGTGGAAAGGGAGAGGTAGAGCTGTGTTCTCGGACTCGTTGCCTTCTCCAGCATGCTTCCTGGTGTTGGCCCCCACCTGACTGGCCCTTTGGACATGTGTTTGAAGATGCCTTGCATGGCTGCCTCTGAAGCTCAGCTTGACACATCCATCCCTTGGACGCTGGATGAACCCCCGTGCTGAGTCTTCATGCCCCTGTCACCCCCTAAACCTCTCCCCTACAAGGCTGAACCCACTAAGCTGCGCACAATACCCCCAACCTCAGCGCCCTACTCATGGTGTAGGGCAGTCACTCCCGTCCAGCAGGTGTATCTGTGGGGGCATGCACAGGAAAGGGTTCCTGGGACCTGAACAAAACCATAGGTATCAACAAGACCCTTGGTCCTCTAAAAAAAAAAAAAAAAAAAAAAAAAAAAGGGCAGAAGGATCACAGAGTCTGACTTAGACCTCCAACCTCCATGTCCTCCCCATCTGAAGGAAGGACTGAGAGAGAGTTGCCAGAGGGGGTCATCCTCTCCAAGGCCAGACAGAGGGCAGGAAATGAGAAGCCAGAAAGCCTTCCTTTGTGGGAAAAGGATCTCTTCAGAGGAAGCCACCATCCAACCAGGAACCAAGTAGAATCCATCTTTTCTGAGCCTAAAAGAACTTGTCTGTCAGCAGCTTCCATCTGGATGGTACTAGGGAGTGGGAAAGAGGTTGTCCTATAGAAGTAAATGCCATGTTTCTTAGTCCCCACCCTTCTCTCAGACACCTTGTCTTGCCCCGTCAATCCTGCCTCCCTCACCCCTGGTGACTGAACAGGGTCCTCTAGAACAGCAAGCTGGATCATCACCTTGCAGATGGGATCATGGGCTAGGAGCATGGCAGAGGCAGAGCTGGGGTGGAGCATGGTGGCCTGGTCTGAAGGCAGGGCCTCAAGTGCAGCTGCAGTCTGCAGGGTTGGCTGGAACCTCAGGCTCGAGTGAGCTTAGACTGGAGACCCCCATTGCGTGTCCCTCTAAAGCCTTCTCCCCCCCCCCCCAGGTAACCTTACACATGGCCAGGCCCTGCCCAGCCTCCAGGCCTTATGAATACTGTTCCCCTTGCCTAGAGTCTCTCTCTCTCTCATCTGCTCTCCCTGGCCAACTTAGCTCTCAATGCAGACAACACACTTGCCACTCGCAAAGAGCCCTTCCTCTTCCTGTTCACCCACTGCCTCCTCCCCACTCTTTCCATTATGGAGGTTAATCTGCAGTGCTATGGCTTGGCCTGGATGAGCTAGCTCCTCACAGGTGCCTGGGGGATCATGTCTTCCTCCTTCTCTCCCACCTCTGGCTGCTCTAGGCAGCCGGGGACATGGAAGGCATCTGAAGAGCGGCCAGTGGAGGCTTCTCTCTTGGAAGGGCTGATGACCCTCAGCTCTCTGAGTCTGTGTTTCATAAGGTCCTGTTCCCCAGTTTCCCTCTATTTCCTGGTTCAAACTCCAGAGAGGCACCAGATGGCTGCATCCTGCTCACTGCCTAGTCTAGGACTTCATGGAGCCTAAAGCAGGTCCACATTCTAGGGAGCCATCATTTAATTCATTCATTCACTCATTTATTCTTTCACTCATTTGCTCACTTATTCATTCCACTAATTCATCAAGTTCACTCAGTGCTGTGCAGTCCAGGGGCTGGCCCCGCCCTCTCAGGGTACATGGTCCAATGTGCTCCCCTTGGTCCCTAATGCTTTCCTTGAGTCTCGGGGTCTTCCTCCTGGCAAGAATATCAGCATCCCCCTTATTACAAATCCCTCCAAGTCTCCGTAAGAATAGTCAAGGCTCAAGAGCTATGCCAACCAGTACAATGTCCCAGTGACAACTATGGTTACCATGACAACACACCATGAATGGATCTAAGACCACCCACTCCCAGGAGACATGTGTTGCTCTCACGATTCCTATTTCTGCAAGGGAAGGCTCTGTGAGGTAGCCTGTGGCTCTTGAGGGAACAATGCTAAGCATAAAGAGTTGGAATCCAAGTCCAAGTTGGCCTACCCTAAGCCTTATCACTGGACCACTTGACTTTTCCAGGCTCAGAGGCTCATGACCACCATCCAGGTGGGGATGTCAGACAGCCATGAAGACGTGAAGTCCCCACAGAGCCCAAGTCCTGATAGGCGGGCATTGTGATGGCTTGCCTGGCAGTAAGGGATTGTTTCTCCCGTGGTCCAGACAGCCAGTCCCTTATAAGGAGAGGCCCTATCCCTTCTCCAGAAGCACTAGTCTTGGCCACTGGGACTTTCTTTTCTTTTGCTTTTGCCAGGGTCACGGGACCAAGATGGGACGGTTGAATGAATCC
The DNA here is from genome assembly GCA_033318265.1 of Phyllotis vaccarum. Lineage (NCBI taxonomy): Eukaryota > Metazoa > Chordata > Mammalia > Rodentia > Cricetidae > Phyllotis > Phyllotis vaccarum. The sequence continues at coordinate 96,088,152 of JARWLC010000008.1, forward strand.
ATCTTTAGTCCAATCTTGTCCTGTTACTCTCACCAACTCCACAGTCAGTTCAGATGCCCTCAGAACTCCAGCCTCTCTTCTGAAGCCCTCTTCTGGCCTGCTTCCTCCATGGCCCCAACCCTCCTCCACAGCTTGGGCCACCCTCTGCTGGACCTGGCTCTGGCCCTGTTTGCCTACCCCATTGCCAGTCCTTGACTCAGCCAGTCATATTTCCTGGTTGGAAGCCAGTGGCCCACTCAAAATAACTAGTTCCTTTCCCTGAGGCAGAGAACAGCTGCAAGAAATTAGAGTAGGGACCGGAACAAGAAAACCCCCACCCACAGCCCCATACCCACAGAGCTGCAGCAGGTGGCAGGGGCCTGTGGTGAGGAGGCTGCCCTAGCCCTGAGATCCCCAAACAAGGCCTTCTCCTACCAGGATAGAGAAGACAGAAGGAGACTATGAAAGCTGGCCTCCCACCCCCAGCACCCAAGCCTGTCCACCTGTGCCTCCAACTGGGCCGCTCATGCCTGAGGCTGCAGCTCAGAAATCCGATGTCAAGGGATAGTCTATTTTGCCAAACAAAGATATCTGTGCACCCTTGGTCTCTCAGTTCTTGCCGTCCTGTTATAGTTCTCTCCATATCCTGGGTTTGCGTCACCTCGGTCCGCAAAGGCCTCTTTCACAAAGCCTTTCTCCTTCCTGTAACCTTTGACCCAACACACACCATCTCTAGCCATAGTTTGTGAGGAACCAGAAGCCACTGCTGTCTCTCAGCTCCATCACCCTTTCCCTCCACACCACAAGAACTCAAGAAATCACCCCAAGCTGATTTGAGGTAAGCAGCATCCTGCACACATCTGGGGACCTGGCCTTTTTGCCTTTCTTTAGCCTTTCCCTTCCTCCTCTTCCTCTCTCTTTGAAGATGCTCTTCCATCACGTGTTTTAGCGAGGCTACCTCATATCCTTTTGGGGGACCAGAATGAGCTACCTGCTAATACGTAAACACGTCAGGCTTTCTCCTCACCAGAACCACTTATGGGAAACGCAGGCTCTAGTTTTGGAGCCCCTGACCTGCCCAATCAACTTGCCTTTTAACCAGATCCCTAGCTGGTTTATATATGTGTGCAGTGAGACTCACACAAGATCAGCTTACTAAAGACATGATTATACAGTAGTGGACATTTTTGGGTGGTGATAAAGTTTTATTTTGATCAGTAAAGCATTGATAGTAGCAATGCTCAGTGCAAAGTTCAGTATGGCTGCTGTGAGCCACAAAGAGAGTGACTGGGCAGTCCACTTTGCATGCTGAAAGCTGAACACAGCAACTAAGAATTTTGCAAAAGAGCATTTATTCATTTATTTGCGAGAGAGCACTGTGTGCAAATGGAGAGCTTTTTGGACTCCACTTCCCAGGATAGCTGCTTTATGGGAAATGTGACTGGAGCTCATGAGGCGGTTGATGGTCTGTATATGCAAAACTAATCCCAACCTCCATAGCAACTCACAGGTCAAAGGTATTGCTGTTTCTCTAAAACAAGTGATTTGATTTGATTTTTAAATTTAATTTATTGTTTACTTATTTAATTTTTAAAATGGGGTCTCACTGTGTAGACTAGGCTGGCCTTGAACTCAGAGATCCACCTTCTTTTGCCTCCTGAGTGCTGGGATTAAAGATGTGTGTTACCACTGCCTGACACATTTCTTAATTAGTGATTGATGTGGGTGGTGCCTCCCCTGGGCTGGAGGTCCTGGCTTCTATAAGAAAGTAGGCTGAGCAAGTCAGTAAACAGCACCCTCCATGGTCTCTGCATCAGCTCCTGCCTCCAGGTTCCTGCTCTGTTTGAGTTCTTATCCTGACTTCCTTCAGTGATGGCCTGTGACAGAAAGGTATAAGCCAAATAAACCCTCTCCTCCCCAAGCTGCTTTTGGTCATGGCATTTCATCACATCCATAGTCACCCTGACCACCATGCCTCAAAACCAAACCAAGGATTCTGAATTCAACTCAAAGCCAGTAAATGAGAGCAGGTAAAGTGGAGAGTCAGCTTCAAGTACTCAAGTGTCCCCCAGATTTAAGAGTTCGCTGATGTGATCGGATTGAAAATTTAAGAAGCTTTATTAAAATATTAAATACTGACCAAGATGGAATTTGATCAGGACCACTCCTGGAAACAGCCCAGCAGAGTGGCCTAATTCTATTTTTTTAAACCAATATAAATTTAATTTAAATCACCACATAGAATTCCTAGACAGGGGGAACATGAGATTGCCTTTGTTTTCTAATGGTCCCCAAACCTAAATGGTTGTCACCAGTCTACCTCTCTGTTCCCAAAAGAGTCTGATGTCCTTGTTATGTGTGATTTCACAGAGAGGCCCATGGACACTTTAGTGGGAGGGGAGGGGAGGGTGCTATCATAGGGTCCCTGGGGTGAGCTGCAGCTCCTGGGGAATATCTTACTGCCTGGGGTCCCTGGGGTTCTTTTGGCTTCAGTAGTGGATGCTGGGGACACATCCAGGTACACAACCAGATTGCCGGGCACATCCGGGTGCACAGCCCATCCAGGGCTGGCTGCCTTAGGAAGTCTAGCCACTTCACCTCCCTTCCTTGAGGCTGCTGGGATTTTGCAGGTGGATGGGAGTTCGGGGAAAGGTTGGTTACAAGGCATCCCCTCTCCTGCCCTCTCCAGTGCCATGACCAGTGACCACAACTTCTTGGAATGAACTTTTATGTCCCTGAATTAGTACAGGGTCCCATAAATCTTATTTGTTAACAAAACAAAGCAGGTTCAAAATGAGTGCCTAGATGTGTGCACAGAAATCTCTGTTCCCATTTTTATACTCATAGGGAAACTGACGCCTAAGTATTATCATGCCCCAGGTTGTACAGTGCGCCCCCTGGTGGTGGAAGCAAATTTCAAACTCGGGCTTTTTAACATCAGTGGTACCTAAGCCACTAAGCTTGAAATGCTGTATCCTCCTCAACATTATCCTATTGATAAAGGGAGAAAAATGAAACTGGGAGAAACAGCCATGAGTGATGGATTACATCACACGTGCTACCTATATGCGATGGAATACTACACAGCAAAGCAAGCAACAGATGACAGCTAGGTATAGCAGCCTTATAACTGAAGTGCAGAGTGAAACCATAATCCATAGATTGTAAGGACAACTCCATTTATACAATTATAAAAACAGGCAAATAATAGAGTTTAGGATACAGGCAGGGATTAGGTGTGTTAAAGCTCCGAAGTATTTGGGAGACAGAAGTAGGAGGATCTCTGTGAGTTTGAGCCCAGTCTGGCCTACTTAGAGAGTTCTAGAACAGCCAGGACTGCATAAAGAGACCCTCTCTCTCTCTCTCTCTCTCTCTCTCTCTCTCTCTCTCTCTCTCTCTCTCTCTCACACACACACACACACACACACACACACACACACACACACACACACACACACACACACACAAAGCAAAAGAAATGTTTAGAGCCAGGTAGAGTGGCATGTGCCTTTAAATCCCAGTACTTGGGAAGCAGAGGCAGGTGAATCTGTTTGAGGCCAGCCTGGTCTACAGAGTAAGTTCCAGGAAAGACAGGGAACAAGGTGCTGTTACATGGAGAAACTCTGTCTTGGAAGAAGGAGGAGGAGGAGGAAGAGGAAGATGAAGAGGAGAAAAAAAGAATGTTTGTTGTATAAGCATAAGGACATAAGTTCAAATCCCCAGTATCCAAGTTAAAAAAACATGGGCCTGCCATGCACTATAATCCTATAAGCCTATGGTCCAGTTGTTGATGAGGATGGAACAGGAAGGTTACTGGGGGTTCTGGCCACCAGCCTAACTCCAGGTTCACTCAAAGGAACGAGACCGAGAATGATAGAGCATTACACCTAACATCCTCTGTTCTGTGTGTTTACAGGCAGGTGCATGTGCCTACATGTACACATATACAAACAAATAACAAATTCTTTGGCTCTGGCTTATTAAAATATAGACTTCTGGGGCCCAGATTGTTCAAATGAAGATTAACTGCCCTATCTCAAAAGATACATCTCTCTCTCTCTCTCTCTCTCTCTCTCTCTCTCTCTCTCTCTCCCTCCCAGTTCCCCCACTCTCTGTCCCTTCCTCTCTCCCCTTCTCTGCCATATTCCTGAGGTCTGGGGTTCTGTCCTGTGACTGATCCTACCCCATCTATCTTACTTCCTATGCCTTTTCTAAGGCCTGGAGGTACAAGGCATTTGGAAGCAGCCAGCTTGTGCCTCTGAGCTGTGATGTAGGCTCCAAATTATAAATCCATGAGGCACTGAACATCTGGATGGAGTATGAGCCTTGGAAAAACCATGCCTGTTGGTATCCATGGTGTCTGAAGCTAAGCAAAACAGTGCAAGATGTAGGACGTGGAGCAGACCAACAGAATTCCTTATAAAATGTCAACTGTTTCATTGCATGAGAGTTATGTGTGTTAGCAAACAACCTCATTGGTTACCCATCACCCAGGGTCCCCTCACTAATTTCCACAAAGTGAAGCTGTAGAATCACCCTGGAGAGGGTGTGAGCCCAGTGTTCTAGAAGCTGAAGAAGACTGTGAGTTGAACACCTTGGATACATAACAAGACCTGGTCCCAAGAGACGGAGACAGTACGTAAACACAATAGCCCTTGGGTTCCCAGCCTCACTTCACAGCCTCCTCTAGTCCCCTAAAGCTGGCCTGTGTTCACTTGAACTCAAAACATCCTTTGAGCCAGGGACACTTCTTCTTACAGTTAGAAGCCTCCCTGACCTGATATGGGGTGTCTTTCTGTACACTGTGAATTTCCATTGGATAATAAAGGAATTGTTTTGGCCTTTGGCAAAGCAGTTTAGAGGCAGGCTGGAATTTCAAGCATAGATAAAGGGGAAGGAGGGTGGAAGTCCCAGGGAGGCACTAAAAGCTGTCGCTGAGAGAGCAAGATGTAAAAGTACAGGTAAGCCATGAGTCACGTGGCAAAACACAGATTAGTAGAAATGGATTGAGTTAAGATGGAAAAGCTAGCTAGCAAGAAGCCTGAGCCACAGGCCGAACAGTTTGTAATTAATATAAGCCTCATTGTGTTTCTTTGGGACTAAGCAGCTGGGGGACTGCAGGTCTGGACCTCAGGGCTAGGCTGAGTCAGAAACTTCTGACTACACTGACCCTCTGGCCCTGAGCAAGGGAGAGATGGAGTCCTTTCTCAAAAACTGAGGGGCACTGGAAGCTGAGTGGATATGCAAAATGGCTCTGTCACCAAAGCCCCCAGCAAGCTTACTTCTAGGGTGCTTCTGTGATAGCTCTGGGCTATGAGTACTCAGGATCCAAGAGAGAAAACAGGCTGTGGGTGGGCTTCAGGTCCTACAGCCTGAGACATCCCAAATTGGCTGGGCTCACCAGATTCTTATTTCTTTCTTAGCTTAACAATGCGGCTACTGGTGTATATCTACCACCACCAAAGACTTGGAGAGGTAAGAAATGGCTTACAAGACCTAGGAATCTTGGAAAGGCTCCTTCCATATAGGAATGGAGATTGCCTACCCAGGCTAGAGCCCTTTCAACAGCCAAATGTACTCAGTGGAGAGCCCACAATGCTGGCCCAGAGCCTGTCACATCTAGGGACCTCATAGGGACAGCTGGTAGAAACATGACCTGGCTCTTCCTTGGCTCAGGGCTAGTTGGGCAGTGTAGACTGACCCCAGAGAGCTCACTGTCCTCAGGGAGTGTGGTAATGGCCCAGGATGAAGAGGTTAGATGGGTTAAGGAGAATGACTGTGGATTCTGGTGGGTCAATTTCCCTGAGCCATGTTGCTATACCTAACATCGTTCTTCTAACAATTGTTACAACAATGGGATCTTTTCCTACCAAATTGGACCCTGCTGATATCTTTATCCTTTTAGACATTGTCTCACTATGTAGCCCTGAGTGGTCGGGGACTATTATTGTAAGGATTCCCAGCACATAGCAGCCACGTGGTAAACCCAATATGGGTTTGCAGGCTGGCTACAAATGAAGCAGTCAGTGAACCAGTGGCTAATAAGGGGCGAGATAGAGCTCCAATCCCCAGAATGAGCCATGGGGACAGCTGCATGCCAATAAACGAACTGTCATTTAGAAAGCAGCTTTTATTAAAACATGACTTCCTAGGAGCTGCACAATGCAGCCCTGCCAGCCCCGGTGACCCCAGACCAGGCCTTTACCCTCAAGGTCCCCCCACCCCCACTTCTTAATTAGTAATTGCTTGTCAGTCATCTTCCTTCTAAATTGAAAACCAAAGCCAAGGGCCATGTCCTGGTTGATGCCACTGTCCCACTAGCTTGGCTCCAGTCTAGATAATATCTGTCTTCCTCAGCACCCCCTCACTTCCTCTCAGATGGGTATGCAGAGCATCAGAGAAGTCAGCAGCTGCTGCCAGCCACCCTTTAGAGGCTGGTGAGGTAATCCCGAGTGCCGGCTGACAAGAGCCTCAGGGTGAAAGGGGCTCTGTGTGGAGGAGAGTGTCTTACTGTTTCTCTCAGTCTCCAGGAGCGCTTCACTGGTGTCCTGGCACCAAGAGCAGAAGAAAAGCTACCCCAGACTTCCTCGCCTCCACAAAAGCATCATTCACTCCACAGCAGACAGGCGGCAGCGAGGATTTCAGCACAGTGGTGGGCAGGAAGCCCTGTTGAGGTCACTGACCACCCTACTCCCACCTTATTTCAGGGATTCCTTTTGTGGAGGGGACAGGCACATGGCAACCAAAGTGGGGGAAATCCTTAAAAATGTGAACACTGGGTAACTCAGTTATCACCTGGGCTGAGGGTCACTCAAGATGTAGAACTGCCAGAAATTCTCAGGGCAGGGTAACAGCTGTGGAAGGCGGCTCTGGTTGACATGGTGGCTCAAAGAGGAGGCAGGAGAATCAGGTGAGTGGATGTGCACCTGACAATTGTGAGGAGAAAGGAAGTGATGGTCATGTAAAATAGCAATGGGGTCCCTTGTTCCCTGCCCTCCTCAAAGACTCAGAGCATTCTGGAGGCCAAGGATGCTGGAGAAGGGTGCCCTTGTGTTTTAAATTCTTAGGACTAATTGTAATGAGATATTTCAGAATCTGTTTTCACCTTCAGGCAAATTACAATGACTCAGGGAATGAAACCAAATCTAGAGGGATGGAGAACAGTCTGGGTGTCTATTCTTCTTATAGGCAAGTAACTCTGAGGTCACCAACACATGCCCCCACACTCTGATATTCTACATGCCACATAGAGTGGAGTCAGGAGCCAGTGAGATAGTTCGGAAGGTGGCAGAGCTCAGCACAAACCTGACAACCTGAGTTGTCCCAGAACTCATGTGGAAGGAGAACCAACTCCCAAAAGTGGTCTCTGAGGTCCACATGCATGTTATGCTAAACACACACATCCCATGAACTAATATTATTTTTAAAGTTCAGGTTTTGGGAGATGGTCTAGCAGTAGACACTTGCTATCAGGTCTGACTACTTGGAATTCAACCCCTCAGGCCCACTCCGAGGAAGGAGAGAACCAGAGCTGTCCTGTGATTTCCACGTGTACAGCCCTCCCATGCAATATAAATGTTAATTTTTTAAAGTTATTTTTTGCTGAGTGGTGGCACAAGCCTTCAATCCCGGCACTGGGAAGGCAGAGGCAGGGGGATCTCTGAGAGTTCCACGGCAGCTAGGGCTATGCAGAGTTCTGCAAATGTAACAAATAAAAACAAAGAGGTGAGCTCAGGGCCACTCCACCGTGGGCAGGAATGCAAGCGTGATCTGCTAAGTCCTCATCGGGGGATCTGCTCCAGTGGAGAATCCAAGTAAGAGCAATGAAGGGCTACAGGGACCTTCAAAGGTTTTTAAGAGCAACTTAGGCTAGATGCCATTTTGACTCAATTTACAATCCACCCCTATTAAGGCGACTTTCCTAGTGACATTGTGGCTGTATTCTGTTATTAGCCCATTTAGAAGCTGCTCCCTATCAGTACACACAAGTCTGTCTTACACTGCATGCAAATGTTTGTATTTTCATAGCAAAGAAAAACAACCATAAAAAAGTAAAGTAGAAACCAATTTACAAACCAAGAATATAGCATTTTATTCATTTCCAGATTATGTGTATTACACAACATATACATATATTTAGATAATATATAAAAGAAAGACTAAACTGTAGGAAGAAATATTGGTCTGCATCTGCCTTGTAGGACGTCTTTAGTTCCGTGCATCTGTTGTGAGTGTCTCTCACATGCCAGGGCAGGCAGCACAGGAACCCCAGCAGTTTGTCACTCAAAGCTCTGCTTTCCCCCACTGAACTTAGAATGCAGTAACAGAACTGTGGCATGGTCACGTTGTCCCCGACAAAGACATGAAGTAGTAAGTCAGCCACAGCACAGTGGATTATTTCAATGGTTTGCATCGTCTCCATGTAGCTTTTTAAACTAAGAGTCACGTCCAGAGTCTGTCCCCCTTAGTTGCCATCCAGTTATTGCTGAAGGAAAAAAGCAGTAAAGAGCAATCAGTTACAACTACTAGAACTAAAGGTCACTGTCACCAGTCCCTTATTTCTGGTGACACCCGAGTACACACTGGGCTGTGGGGACACAAGCATGGCTGTAACAGGCAGGCATGCAAAGTGCCCACCATTGTACACTGCTTGCTCATTAGCCTTTGAGGCTGACAAAGAATCAGCCGCAGGGCAATTTCCCAAGAATACCCGTGAGCAGGAACTAGAAAGCCCTGAGAGGGGAGGGGGAGGCAGCAGCATCAGAGCAGTCCACAGCTCATCCCCAACGTGGTGCTGCTGTGCTGGCAGGAGAACTAAGAGGAGACCTAGGAACCAGACCTCCAGTGCAGCTCAGTCAAGGGAAGGTCCGAGGCCATGGCTCCCCACGCCCTGGTTCCCTTAAGGAAGGATATCTTACTTTGGCCTTGTTCTGAACTGGGAGATACAGTTTGAACTCTGCTGGCAGCTCATCTTCTGAGTAGAGTCTGTCTGAGAAGTAAACCCTTCGGATACGGCAGTTTGCATGGATCTGTGGAGACAAGCCTCATTTTGACAGGCTAAACACAACTGCCTCTTTGCCTGATTCTCCCAGAAGCCCTCTCATGGTACTCCTAAAACTTCTAAACTACTAAAATCTCCACTAGCAAATTGGCTTTGCTTTGGGATAGACTCCAAGAAAATGATACAGGGGCTGGAAAGATGGTTCATTGGTTAACTTTCTGTGCTTGCAGAGGGAGAACCTGGGTTCAATTCCCAATACCCACACCATAGCTCACATCTATCTGTAACTCCAGTTCTAGGGATCTGATGTCTTCTTCTGATCTCCTCAAATACTAGGCACACATATATACATGTGGGCAAAATATTCATATGTATAACATAATATTTAAAAAATTCAAGGGTGCTGGAGAGTTGGCTCAGTGGTAAGAATACTTGTTGCTCTTGCAAAAGACCCAAGTCCAGTTCCCAGCAGCCACACCGTTTGTAGCTCATAACTATCCCTAACTCCATTTTCTGGAATCCAATAGCCTCTTCTGGCCTCCCTGGGCACCAGGCATGAACACGGTGCATAGACGTACCTACAGGTACAACACGCATACACATAAAATATAATCTAAAAACGTTAGGAAAAAGGAGGAGGACTTGATTGCTGAATTTACCGTGTTTGAACAGACCTCAGAATATTTTCTGGACCTTCTGGAGGCCAAACCCCCTCTGAACAATACCTCGGGACTTTGGCTAGAAGCCCCACATTGTTCTGCCACAAGTGCCATCAGCCAGGCAGCATGGGTCCTCAAGTCCCTAGCATGGACTCCATGTATAGAAGGCCAAGTACCTGCACTCTCAGGGTCTCAATGTAGTTTGTACCATACGCCCGCCGGGTGAAATCAGACAAGTTGAACTGAATCTGGTTCCAGCCGTCATCCAGCCGCATGGGCATGGTACAGATGAAAGGCTTGACGCGCGTGGTGCTCTGGTAGTTACTTGCTCGAAACCGCCGACGAACATTTTTGTCATCTAGTACCTGCAGCACACACACATAGGAGGGCCACACTAATTCCACGTTCTCTGGCTCAGGGAAGCCGCTAAGACATGAATCTTAGCCTCCACAGCCTGGTTCCCAAGGCCAAACCCCAGGGAGAATAATCAGGCTGGAGATAGGTCACAACTGGTCACAGATGGTCTGGAAGTAATGAGTTTATCTAATGTGTTGTCAAGACAACAGCAGCTGTGATGACATATGACACAACCCACAGGCTCTCAGACCGTACAATGACTGCATATTTCTTCCCTCTAAAAGTTCAAAAGTACTAAAACAGAAATAATAACTCAATATAAATATTTATGCCCAATTGGACATGATAATCTTTAAGCTTTGAACTCTTGTAGCTATTGGATAGCTTTGCTGTTTCTCTGGTTTTGAACACCAAGTTTCCCTCACAAGAGCTGCACTGAGCTCTGGCAGGGACAGGAAAGAGCACATCCCACAGGGTAACATACTCCTAAGCACACTCACCTGTACTTCAAATGTAAAATACTTCTTCAGGTTTTTGATGATCATGACGAGGAAAGGCAACTTGATGCCCAGTGTCTTCTTAGGGTCTGCAGGACATGTGATGTATGTGGTACTGTCAGCAGAAACACCAGGAAATGGGTTACTCATCTTTCTTCCTTTGTGCTGTGTACAACACTACATGACCTTAATGGTTCAGTTAGTGAACACTTTTTTAAAATGTCAGGACTGGCAAGACAGGTCAGTGGGTAAAGCCACTGTTGTCAAACCCGATGACCAGCTTGATCCCGGGGACCCACGATGTAGAAGGAGAAAACTCTGGCCTCTAAACACACACCACGGCTCAAGCTCTATCCTCCTTTCCCCACATACAACAATAAACAAAATAAAAGGTTCAAATGTGCTAGACAGCGGTGCACACGCTTGTAATCCCAGCACTTGGGAGGCAGAGGCAGGTGAATATGAGTTTGAGGTCAACCTGGTCTATAGAGGGAGTTCCAGGACAGCCAGGGTTACACAGAGAAACCCTGTCTTGAAAAACCAAAAATAATAAATAAATAATAAAAAGTTACAATGTTGATGTCAAGTGTAGTAATCTGGCAGACTGCTGGAGGCCAAGAGATCAAAGCCAACTTGGGCGACATAAAAGATTCTATCTTAAAAAACCAACCCTAGTCAGGCTTTAATCCCAGCATTTGGGAGGCAGATCTCTGTGAGTTTGAGGCCAGCCTGGTCTACATAGTGAATTCCAGGACAGCCAAGGCTACATAAAACCCTGTCTTAAAACCCTCCCCCAAATCAAATCAAAACAAACAAACTCAAACCCACTCAAACAATAAAGTAACCAAAAAACAAAGCGCAGGAAGTTCTCCCAGTAAAAGAAGACTTCAATTCTGAGGCAGCTATGAAATGACAGAGCATCAGGAACCCGCCCGGGGTGCTAAAGCTACAGCAGCCACAGCTAGAGATCAGAGCACTCTCCCATATTCTGGGTGAGCAGCAATAACACGGCTAACTGCTCTCTATGCTGGCACGAGTCTAGGGCATACTCAATCTTCACACTAACCCTACAGGAAAACATCCCCATTGTGCAGACGAGGAAACTGACACAGGCTGTAAGCAGTGTGGCAGATCTACAGAGAGCTGGATTGTGTTAATATCAGAGTCAACTGCCCTCCTGATGAAGCGTCTTAGACAAAGCTGGCACCCACCTGACATTTGTCCCTTCAATCTCTAGCACCAGGGACTGGATGTCATTGTCAGTAATTCTTTTGATGTGACCATTCCGTACCTGTCAGGAAGAGAATTTGTCATTGTGGCAGTATTTGACAACAGCCTTATAAAAATTCTGAAGGCTGAATGAGCCCTTTGGAAGAAAAGTGGCCCAATGCACACAACCCACAAGTTAGCAACAGCATGTGCATAAGGAATACCTTCCCGATTCAGACTCAGCCAAGTTACTCTCTGTAACCGCAGAGCTCATCTATAATCTTATCCAACTCCACAGCAGCAAGAAAGACTAAAGTAGAGCCGTAAAGTTCTCGGATATGAAGGTGGCATCCAAGGGCTGTAAAGGGAGGGCCTAAGTAGGAGGCTGGGTTTCCTAGGCCTTACACCAACCACAGCTTCTCTGTCTGCCTGATTAATAAACTACTGTCAGCTGGGCACCATGATGCACATCTTTAAAGGCAGAGGCAGGCAGATCTTTGTGAGTTTGAGGCCAGCCTGATCTACAGAGTGAGCTCCAAGAAAGCCAGGACTGTGTAAAAGAGACCCTGTCTCAAAGGCAAAAACAACAAAAAGTTCACTTAGAAGGAAGGCAGCAGGTGAGGAGAGAAAGTGGCATCCCCAGCCCTGTCTGTGGGTCGCACCCAAATCAAACTACTATAAAGCTAAGGCAGGAGACTGCTCTGAATTACAGGCCAGCCTGGGCTACATAAAGACCTTGTCTCAAAGAAAATGTGTGTATGTAAGTGTGTCCCTTGAATATACTCCTACTTTTTCCTTTACCTTCTTTGATAAAATTTTATACTTTCCTCCAGTGTGAGTTCAGGTCCTTCCCATACATGCACACATATCTTCATCTTCAGTAAACAGATCTCTCTCTTTTCTGATTTAGTTTCCTGTTCCTGTTGTCTAGCTGGTATAATTCAGTACTTCATATATACACAGACATACACACTACATATTACACAATATGAGAAACCCACATTAAATATTAATTCCTTTTCCTCAAAATAATTAGGAATAAGCAAGCACTTCTGAACACTAAACCTGGAAACTGCTACTATGTCCAGGAGACATAGGGCTGAGTGTTCTAACATGGAAAAAAAAAAAAAGTCTCCCAGCTGAGCCAAAAATGGCAGTGTTGGCTTCAAACTCCATTAGCGACTCAATCTCACTAACTAAGGCTCCTTGTGATCAGCCTACTGATCACAATTTTATTTTCCATTAGATTTGCATAGGGAGAGGGTATCATGGGTCTGGCAATAGTGTTGTGGGAGATCTGTACACTGTGTGAAGATACACTGCCGTGACTGGTTTAATAAAGAGCTGAACAGCCAATAGCAAGGCTGAAGGTATATGGGTGGGACTCCCGGCAGAGAGAGATAAATTAAAGAAAGTAAGCTAAGGCCAGGCTTTCATAATTAACAAGTCTCCACATCACTCTCTGTGACTGGGCAGGGACAATAATGCTCACTCCACCATGCTTTTCATGACAGCTCTGTGCTGTCTCATCAATTCTGTGCACTCTGTCACTGAGTCCAATCTTCCTTCACTGTACGTAGTGTTCTTGGTGACATCTAGAACCACTGCCCATCTTGTGGTCTTGTCTGTGACGCTCAACCAAGAGTAGGGTCAAATCCACGTGGCCTCAGGATCTTCTACAGTGCTCAGTTCTGTGTGAGGCATAAGCTAAGCATTCAAATATGTGGTGACCCTGGAATCTGTCACCTTAAGAGCTGGCCCATCTGAATAGGTTCAAGGAGGGCTTTAAACATTCCCGGATAACATATCGACCATGGACTATTATAGGAAGCTGGAGATCACGGGAGAGTCAGAAAGCATGTGAAGCTAGTGGCGTGAAGAATGTTTCCTGCAGAACAGTCCTTGGTGCTGTTTTCAGGCACAGAGCGCTGGGCTAGACGGGTCTCTCATCTCCGCCAACGGAGCAGTTCTTGGGTTGTCAAGACACAAATGTCACATTGAAAAGCTTCTCAAACAAAGCTGGCCACATTCAATGCCCTACTGCTTTGAATTCTGGGCCACTTTCCAGCAGAGATTAAGAGCACAAAGGCTCACGTCTGTAGAACATGCCAGCACTGCCCACCTCCTTCCCCAATGCTCCCAACTAACGTGGAAAATCAGGAACTTCTTGAAGGAGGAATCCATCAAGAAATGATTTCCAAATAATGTGCTATAGCTCTACTGATACCACAAGATGCCAAATTAATTTTACAGCACACCACTGGTTATTCTCAATAACAAACATGCTTTCTTAGAAAGCTAGCTAAAAGGGCAGGGGAATTAAAGGAACTAATAAGTAACTACGGCTTCAAGTCTACTATTGCTAAAAGGCAACATGTTGCTATGTATCTAACATTGTTTCAAATAATAGGGTGAATCCTAACATTTCGGAATAGCTGTGTCCAAAGTCAACAAGAGGTCTCCCGGCTCAGAAAGCAGCTGGATCTCACGCGGAGGAACCATTAGGAGACTGGCTTCCGCCCTTCTCTAGGTTTACAGCCTGTAAATCTGACCTACTCGGGTCCTTACACAGAGAAAAAAAATGCCTTCCAAAGCATGCAGAGGGCAACAGAGGGAGCTAGTCTAGTATCCTTAGGCCTCTCCTCACCCAGAGTCAAGCCAATCTGATTTGTTAGTAAATTACAATTCCCGCCTTTTTAAGGCCCCCTTCAGAGGGTTGTAATACAAACTCACTGGAAAAAAGGAGTGGAGTATAGATGATGATTCCAGGATATGAGCATTCAAGGATGGGAAACTTCCCAAGTCTCTTCTCTAAGGTTCTGAAACAAGGGAGTGGTTCTTGGGGCAAAGTTCCACCCTATCCCCTCTAGAAATGACTACATTAAATTACAGGAACTAAGCTGGGGTGTGGTATGCATGCCTGTAAATTTAGCACTTGCAAACTAGGAAGATCTCAGTAAGTTGAGGCTAGCCTGGTGAACGTAGCAGATTTCAGGCTAGCCAGGGCTATATATACAGCAAGACCCAATCTCCAACAAAAACAAAGCAAAACAAAGACACAGGCAGGCTGTCACCACCTTTGATTGTCCAGGCCTTCCAGGAAGTAAGCCCATCCTCTGAGCAGCTTCTCATAAACACATGTGGTAAGTCTTATGGCCCCAGAAAGCGTTAACTTCCTTTCCTTAGCTCAGAGTTCACTGGGCAGGCTTGGCCTTCGGAGGAACATAAAATGTATTTGTTGGCATTTAGTACTCAAGGTGGAAACAGATTTCACTTAACTTCTTCCTCTAATTAGGGTGCACCACTTCTGTGTGGCCTCTGAGGTTTGGGACTTTTTTTTTTTTTTTGGCTTTACTATCCTTTTACTAATACTTAAAATTATGGGCTGAAGAGATGGCTTAGCACTTGCTGCTCTGGCAGAGAACCCAGGATTGGTCCCCAGCATTCATATGTCACTCATAATTATCTGACGTGCACACACGCATCACACCCCCTCAATCTTTAAAGTCAATGTGATGGAGATACAACTCTAGATACCTGCTAGAGAAGTTTAAATGAAGACCCCCTCTGAATGTGGGTGGCATCAATTCATCTTCTGCTCTAACTCCATCATTGAATACAAAGAAAAAAAGATGAATTCTTTTGAATAGTGTCAAAATTCCCTGCTCACTGATTCCTCATCTTCACAGTCATAGTTACCTGTTCCTACTACCATGAGCTTGGCCATGCCTCTCTCTACTATGATCTAGCTCCTCCTTAAACCAAGAGCCAAAAAATAGCTTTCTTACCTTAAGTTGTCACAGCAACAAGAAAACTAATATTAGTATACAAAGTAACAGATTTATCCAGGCACAGTGGCTGGTGTTTACAATGCACTCAGAGACTGAGGCAGAAAGATTACTACACATTTGTGGCTACCATAGGCTTTGTAGCTCCAGGCTATCCTGATTATATTATGAAGACCTTGTCTTGTATAAAGACCTTAGTTTGGATTCCCAGCACCTACATTAAAGTAGGGCATGGCTAGCCTTGGCATACACTTTTTAATCCCAGTACTCAGGAGGCAGGGACAGGTGGATTTCTGTGAGTTTGAGGCCAACTTTGTCTATAGAGGGAGTTCCAGGACAGTTAAGGCTACACAGAAAAACCTGCCTTAAAAAACCAAAACCAAAACCAATCAATCAACCAACCAAACAAACAAAAAGCTGGGCGTGGCAATGCACTGCCTATAATCCTGGCACTGGCAGGGTAGGTTGACAGGCAGATCTCTGGGTTCACTGGCTAGCTTAGAAGACATCTAGTGTTCACATTTAGCCTCCACAAGCAAACACATTGGCACATACACTCCACACACTTGCATGTACACATACACTACCCATACTCAAAAAAATGGATTCATAATGATATACATAAATGTGATTATATTTTATTATTATTCATTCCTGTGAACCCTGACCCCCTCCAACCCCATCATCCCACACATGAAGTATGTGGGGGCTTTTAAACCCAAGTTACTGGCAATTACAGAGAAGAATGACCTTCAGTACTACAGATACCAAAGGAATAAATCTTAAGTTCATCTCTCAGTTCTTCTCCCAGGCTTTTCATGGTTGCTGGACAACTAATAACACTGATTTTTTTCCCCCTTCTCAGTGTAAGCCCCAGGGAGGAGGGTCAAGATGAGGGAAAAATAATACTACAGGGATGGGGAGGAAGCTGGCCAATGTCCACAATTCTACAGAGTGTTTCAAAAATAACATATTAGCTGTACCATTCCCATCCCTTCCCCCACTTTCATTTTCTGGCTCCACTCACTCATCCTGGCAGGCAGCTGAACCCTTAGCCATCTGGCATGTTCTCTTAATGACCCATGTCCCAATTTACATTAAGCCCTTAGAGCAGGCCACTGCAGCAGGAAAGTGTCTGCCCAGGGCCAAGGGCCGGGCTCCAAGTCAGAAAACAGGCAGAGGGAGCCCTCTGTAGGAAACTGTGGTCATTGCTCAGACTCATGGGACCCTGGGCTACTCTGCAGTACTTTTTAGGACAACTTACACAGCAGACAGGCAGTTAAAACTCTGTGGATCAGGCTAGCCTTGAACTCACAGATATCTGCCTGATCTGTCTATCATGTGCTGGGATTAAAGGTTTCCAACAGTACCACCCACCTGGTCACAGTGATTCTTGAAAGGGCACAAGTGACCAGAACTCATTATGCTTTCATCCAGTTATAGTAAAAAGGTAAAATTATAATAAAGGCTGACCTTGAGAAAGTGAAAATCATTTTACTATATCTAAACGCACTCAATTCCACTCACTGAATGATTTAACATATGTCAAAAGGTTTGCCAAATTAAAAGTCAGGGTCTAGGGCCAGCAAGCTGGTGCAGAAGATAATCACTTGCAGCCAAGCCTAATGTCCTGAGTTCAATTCTTAGGCCCATGTGGTGAAAGGCATGATATCATACACACTCACACACACACAAACACACACACACACACACACACACACACACACACACACACACACACACACACAAAGCAATTATTTATTTTTAATTCTGGAGAGGGATTTTGTTCATCCTTAAAATGAGTGAAAAACTGGGACCATCATGACTATTCAACAAAAGGTCAACAAAAGACTCTGATAGTCACATTCCAGGTAGGAACAAACAGTGGCAGAGAAGATGGGAGGGAGAGAAGAAAGAGAGAGCACGGCCCCTAAACCAATCGCATGGCTTTCCAGTCACTTCAGAATGGCAGCACTGTGCAGGATGAGGAACACTTCTTTTTAGTTATTTTTGTCTTTTTGAAAAAAGATCTCACTACGTCACCTTGGCTGGCCTGGAACTTGCTTACTGACCAGGCTGGCCTCGAACTCACAGATTCACTTGTCTCTGCCTCCTGATTAAAGTTGTACTCAACAAGCTCTACCATTTTAATAAATGTAAGATTCGTTAGGTCCAGAAGTTAAGGAACATTAAACAACCTGTTGAGTTTTACTACACTCTTGGTCTGAAAACCTACAAGCATCTAATATCAGGGACCTAGTGTAGCCCTGTCTTAGCTAAATTCAAGTATGACAAGAAGGAGGCTGCAGTTATGAGTTGATAATAAACTAATTAGGCTGCAGGGTCAAGACAAGCATCAGAGGCTCCTCTCAACTGTGACCCAAAGACTAAGGACCAGCAAGTGCAGAGGTTTTCAGTGGAATTGGTGTGGCAGGAATCTGTCTGTAAGGAGGGGAGGGAACCTGGGAGGCGCTTGGAGAACTGGGCAGGCGGGTGCCTGCCAGGCTGCGGGCCTCAGAACACAATGCCACTCTAGAGATCTATCGTGGGAATGGAAAAGCCAAAGGACCATAACTACATTATCTTAATGCCAGAAACCTAAGCAGATGCTACAGCTAATCTTTCAAGATTGTTTTTCATAGAAACCAAGTAGGTATTCTCTCTATGCACAAACTCAGAAGTCAGAATAGTAAATATCTGTAATATTGAAATAAGGACTCAAGATAGTCATCACCAAGCCATATGTAGGTAATACAGACAGGCTGGTCTGCCTCCACCCTACAATCAGACTTTGCCCTGATTACAGCTCTGCATCATTCACCAAAAGGAGAAATTTTTTTTCACAATTCTGTCTCCCCAACTCTATACAATGTCAGTCACTCAGATGTTGCTCATTAAGTCACTCAATTCCCAATATTTCCTTGACTGGACTGGATTCCCACTTACTGAGAACTTTCTAAGTTAACTGAAAGCCCAAATACAACAGAACTAATGTGGACAGTCCCAAACTTCCCCTTTCCTCCTCTGAGCCTCAGATGGAGAAAACCTCTCCACCAAACAAAGAACTGGGAACATGTAATTATTCTGTATTGTGAATATCTGGCTCAAAATGAGTGTTCTGGGGTTTTCTTTGCCAAAATGTCTGTTTACTTTGCTCCATGTAAAGCTGCTCTAATAATGCTTCCTAAGTGTTTATGTCATCGGGGCACCATCAGACCTCTGGGGGCATTGTTAAGGGACATAACACTTGCACCATGGTTACTCTGCTTTCATATGCCATGTGTAAACATGTGGACTAGTAAAAAGCCATGCTTGATAAGAAACAAAAGACATATCAAAATAAAAGCCAGAGGGTATTGAATGAATGCTTCTTATAAAAGCTTTAACCACTCTCTCCCACCACGATGCAGCATGTTCTCCGGACCTGCTCTGACTGCTTTATACCAACACTTCATACAGCTCCGTTTCCAAGTGCAAGCAGCACACAAGCCTGCTCTCTCCATACTCTCTGTTC
The DNA here is from genome assembly GCA_033318265.1 of Phyllotis vaccarum. Classification (NCBI taxonomy): domain Eukaryota; kingdom Metazoa; phylum Chordata; class Mammalia; order Rodentia; family Cricetidae; genus Phyllotis; species Phyllotis vaccarum. The sequence goes on from JARWLC010000008.1 coordinate 96,107,156, forward strand.
ATAACAGTCAAGATACCAAGGCTGGTGAGCAATCATGTTCACCACTGCTAGGTGGCCCCACTCTGGGTTCTCTCTGCAGAGGGCTAACTTAAGAGCGTTCAGGAACATAGGGGGCAAAGATAAGGGTCCCCTTCCTCTGCAATACCCTTGATGTAACTCAAGCTATGGATAGAATTATTTGAAAGGTATTTGGTGAGATTATTCACGATGAAAGGCAGGATCCTGTTGTGCTCTCCTGTTTTAACCAATGACACGATACTCTAAACATGCTTCTCTCAAAGCTGTCCTGAGAACACACAGCTGCCTGTCAGTGACACACAGAAGGCAGTACAGGTTCTCTCTCTCTCACCACTGTGTGGCTCAAAGCCCTCCTCTGCAAATAAAGAAAGACACAGTACTGTTCTCGTCTCGTTCCGCTACTTGGCTTACTTCGCGCATTCAACATACACCTTTATACCCTCTACTAGGCACACCACCTCTCTCCACTCTCCTCTGAAGAGAGCAGAGCTAAAGATATCCCCTAAATCCCCTTTATAGTCAAAAACGGTTCAGCTAACTGCCCCGGGAATCAAGAGAAATGAAACGCCAAGATAATAAATGCAGACCAACTCACATCCTGCTAGATCTTATCATCTCCAAAAGTGGCTCCGGAGGGCCACCATCTTATGTGGCAGGCAAAAATACCATCCATTCTAGAGAAGGCCTGGACAAAAAGTACTAAGACCTAACACTGAGTCTGAATTTACGGCTCCCATTTTGCAGTGTTCCCAATGGAGAAAGCCTGTACGGGAGGAACAGTATAGACTCCAAGTCACACAGAGCTTGCGGCAGGTTCCAAAGGTTAACCTGTTAGCAATCAGTGAAACGGAGGAGCTAACGAAGAGAGAGAGACGCGAACACGTCTAGCTTGGCCCGTTGGGTTCTGGCTGCTCCTCTGTTCAGGATGTTAGAGACAAAGGCCCTTGGTCTACAGATCAGCACAGTGCCTGGCACCACCGAACACGTGCGCGCCTTTCATCACTGGGGTGAAAGCTAGGCAGTGGGCACTCCGCACCCATTCTACAGCCCGGGAAACCGAGCGGCCACACCATCACGTGGCGGCGAGGGTGTCGTCCGGGCTGGCCCCGCCCACGCCCCGCCCCGCCCGCTCACCTTTTTGTCCCAGATCTGCAGGGGCTTGCTGCCGATGCTGTAAAGGATGGAGAGGAAGCCGCTCTGGAACGTGTTCTTGAACATCTCGCCAGCCGCGGCCCCGAAGCCACCCTAGGCCCGGGACTGAAAGTCGGCACCAAGAGGCGAAGGAGAGGGGGAGCCGCCGGTCCGAAGGAAGGACGCTGAGCTACAGCCACGGACGACGGAAAGCGGCAACGCGACGTGGATCCGCAAGCCTGGGCGCGCACAGAGCCACCTCAGCACCCAAACCACTGCAACTGCCGCCCGCGTAAGCCTGCCTGAGAGGAGGCGGAGCGCCTCCGCGGCTCTCCAGGGATCCCTCCGCACTCCTGGGCCCGCCTCCCGGAGGCGCGTCGACCAGTCGGGCCGCAGGAAGAGCAGCTTCCGGTTTCTTCTGCCCTTAACCCCGCCCCTTCCTGCTTCCTAGGGAGCCGAATTGGTTGCCAAGGGACTATTCCTCTCCTCTCCCCACCGCCTCCGAATTGATTCATAAGAGCGGAAGGAGACATCGAGTTTACAGCACTTGTTGACATTACCTGCTGAAGTGTCATGGGAACCGGACCGGCGTCTAAAGAGGGTGGGGTCACGGAAGGCCCCGCCCCCGAGGGGCGGGACGAGTGAGGAAGGTGGCTTTCTGTGAATGACAGCTAGATGTTTATTGGGGTGGTGGCGCCATCATTTAATCCCAATACGGGATTTAATCCCGCCAGAGGCAGAAAGATCTCTTAGTTCGAGGCCCACATAACAAGGTCTACATAACAAGCTCCAGGACAGCAAAGACTTAGATCCTGTCTCAAAAAACAAACGTCCTCTGGGTTGGCCCAGGACAGAAAAACGTGTGAGTGAACTGGCATTGAGCATTTTATTTACATCATCACCTTTAATTATCAGGTCAGATCACAGTGAACATGATGCTGTCAAGGCAATATTCTGAGGAAAACGTATCACCTTAAATACATTGGTTAGAGAATAAAACCTGGACATTAAGATAAAGCAGAAATTAATAAAATTAAACAAAATTGGACTGGTTGAACTGAGCCAACAGTTGATTTTTTAATTTAATGCGCCGATGCCCTGAACATTTTAGGAAAGATACGCTGTGGTATTTCAAGTAGAAGTAAATCTCAAATGTGGGAGACTTCCCCTGTCGCTGAACATCTTTCTCAATGGTATAGCGTGCACCTGGGTCTTTGTTGGGTGTTCTGGCACACTGTTTGCAGCAGAGGAATAATTTTAGCAATTTTTATCATCATAGTTGCAAAGATTTGCAACTATTACTTAGGATGCAGTAAATTACTTAATACCTTAGTACTAAGGTATATAAAGTACCTTACCCTGTGTTAACTCACTCAATCCTCACACCAAAGCTTTGAGTACTCCAGCCAGAATTTCTAGAAACTGTGAAAAAAAAAAAAACATGAATTTTATTACTGTATAAAAATAAAACTTGTTATATGTAATTTTTTTGCATGATATTTGGATATCTGCCTGGCCTGTTTAAAGTTCTTAAGACAGGTGGATCTCTGTGAGTTCAAGGCCAGCCTGGTTTACGTAGTGAGTCCCAGGACAGCCAGGGCTGCTATACAGAGAAACCCTCTCTTGAAAAACAAAAACAAAACAAAAAAAGCCCCCCCCAAAAACCCCAAAGTGTATGAAGTCTTTTGAGTTGGAAATGAACCAGTCTAGTGTTGAATTTTGAAAATTATTGCTCATGTTGGGGTTTCTATATAGATGATCGTACCATTTGCATAAAAACTTCCTTTTCTCCAGTGCTTAGAACCTCCCCCCCATTCCTGTAAAGGTGTGACATGACAGGCACTTCATCCTAAACTGTCCAGGACAGAAGTTTCCAGTCACTTCCTTCCCAGCCTTGTGTCCTGTGGACATCTGCTCCCTGTCGGCTTGTCTATTTTAGTAGTTACCAACTTGATTCCTTGTGCAGACCAAACCCATGGAGCCAGCCTCAGCTCCCTCTTTCTCACTGTAGGTCTCCCTATTGAATATATCCCCAATTTAATTGAAACTCTGAGCTATGGGCACCATTCAGGTCCGGGCTGTCAGTCACTCCTCATGAAGCCCTCTGCTGGTGTCACCTAGTACCTCAGTTGCATCTCCTTGCCTCCAGCTGGAGTTCCACTTAGAATGCCACTTTCAACTTAATCCCAGCACTTGGGAGGCAGAGGTGAGCAGATCTCTGAGTTGGAGGCCAGCCTGGTCTATAGAGAAAGAAGCTTCAGGACAGCCGGGACTGTCTCAGAAGAAGAAAAAAAAATTCACTTTTATGCTCCTATATGTGCTTCCTATGGCTGCCATGATAACACACCACATCTTTTGTGGCTCAAAACCTCAGTGACTCAAAACAATAGAACTTTCTTCTCTAATGGTTCTGGAGGTGAGATGTCCAAAATCAGAGTTGTCAGAGTCACTCCCCACTGCCTTTGAAGGTGTTAGGGAAAAAATTCTTCCTGGCCTGAGGCATTTCTTGGCTGGTGGCAACGGGAATATAAACTCCACATCCATTTTCACATGGCCGCCTTCTCCACTTCTGTATCCTCTGCTCCTCAATAAGGACACTAGCCATCAGGTTTAAGGCCCACCTTGATCCAGTATATTATCTACTGTCTTAGTCACTTCTCTATTGCTGTGAAGAGACACCATGACCAAGGCAACTTATTAAAGAAAGCATTTAATTGTGGGCTTGCTTATAGTTTCAGGGGGCTAGTCCACACCATCATATTAGGGAATGTGAGGACAGACATGGTACTGAAGAGGTTGCTAAGAACTTACATTCTGATCCATAGGCAGCAAGCAAAGAGAATGAGACTGAGCCTGGCATAGTGGTGTATCATGTTTCAGGCCCGGACTTTCTGGCCTAGCCTCGTGGCCTGGACCGGCAGACCCACAGTCCCATAGTCCCACTGAAGCACACAGACACTTATATTAATTGTATGCTGATTGACCTGAGGCCCAGGTATATAGCTTGCTAACTCTTTACCCTCAAACTAACCCATGATTCTTATCCTGTTCAGCCATGCGGCTGGGTACCTTTTCTCACAGCAACATAGCTGCCCTCTGCATCTGCTTCTCTGGTATCTCTGTGGCATATCTGCTCTGTTCTTCCTGTTCCCAGAATTGTCTTAGTCTGGGAGCCCTGCCCACACTTCCCGTCTGAGCATTTTTATTAAACTAGTAGGCGGGACAATTATTTACAGTGTAACAACATAATCCCACTACAGCATAGGCTTTTGAAAACTCAAGCTCATGCCTATCTACACACATCCCCCAACAAGGCCACCCTGTTGTGGGTATTCACCAGAGAAGACTGCTAAGTATTGGATCCCTGTATTGGGTATCCTCCACAGATGTAATAAGTCAAATCCACCTGAATTAATAAATCCAGGCCTAATAAACAGAGGAAAACACCTCCCGGGTGACTCTTGGAAAGGCAGGCGAGAAAAATTACATGGCAGGTCTGGCAACCAGGTCTAAAATACCCTGTAGGTGTGCTCTTGACCCTTGGTGGGCTTTCTCTGGGTGAGGTCTGAAGAAGGGAGCTCCAGGGAACAGCTGCTTGGCACCCTGAGGGCGGGGTTTGGAATGGGGCCCTCCCAAGCTGGAGATCCCCAACAAAGACTCTTGGACAGGGGTTTAAGCCAATAGAAAGTCTTTATTAGCCGGCCAGCAGCTACACTGGGTGTTAGAGATCCCAGTGTAATCCTGAGTCTTTTTTTCTCTGAGTGAACTTTTAAGCTTAACAAACAAATAAACAAAAAACCTCACATGTTCTGGGTTAACATACTTCTAGAAGCAGTATGTTAGAAGCCGAAGCAGAACTTCAGAATCTAAAAAGCAAAGTTAGCTACACTTAGAGGCCTTCAGAATTATGGGCTTTGATGGATTAGGCCTTTGTTTTAGTTTGGTTGGTGGTGCTATCTATGTGCTGAATTTTACAGCCTCAATGACATTTTCATCATGGAGTCAGTTGTGTTGAGGTCTGGGTCTCTGTTAATCCTTCTAATCCTTCTTAAATGTTCATCAGCTCTGAACCAAACATTCAAATATATGAGCCTACAGAGGCCATTCTTATTCAAACCACCATGACCACATGTACAAGCCTTCCTCTTTGCAAACAGGAACATTCTGAGGTTCCAGGTAGACAAGAATTTTGGGTGTTATTCAATTTACTGCTCCACCTTTTGAGGTGATTTGTTTGATGCACCCCCTCCTTGACTTATCTGTTCATCATCCCTCCACTTACCATTTATCTCCTTTCCTTCTCCCTCAGTTTTGAACTTCTTGGAGAACAGATTTTGTTTTCTTGCTCACAGATGTATTCCTGGAATCAAATCAAATGCCCACAATTTGAAGTGGCTATGCAATAAGTATATATTGAGTCAGTGACCCCGTTTTTTGGACTTGGGACTCCAGGTCACAGTGGGGCCAGTACTGTCTCAATGATTCTCCTCTCTGCAGGTCCAAACTTATTCAGCTGATGGACCTGCTCATAATCGGGGTGACCAGTGCCATTCACCTGCTTACAAAAGCTCTGTAAAGTGTCTCTCTTTTTTCTTTTTTCCTGTTTATGTATGGACTACATATCCATGTATATGTAGGTTCTCATGTGGCAAGAGAGACAAGGATATTAGATATCTTGCTCTGCCAGACTTTTATTTCCTTAAAATAAAAGTCTGTCACTAAGCGGAAACTAGGCTAGCAGCTAGCAAAACCCAGCACTCCTGTCTACTCACCACAGTTCTGGGATTACAGGAGCCCTCAGCCATGCTGGCCATATTACAAAATGTGGTGATATGTTGTATATTTAATAAAATTAGTCTGGAAGATCAGAGGACAGAATCACCCACAGCCAAGCCAGGAAGGTCTGGAGTGGTGACCCTCACCTTTAATCCCATCACTTAGGAGACAGAGATCCATCTGGAGTTCTGTGAGTTCAAGGCCTAACAGGCAGTGGTAGCTCTTATCTTTCAATCCTAGTTCTAGGAGAGTTAAATGAGGAAGTAAAATAGCTGGGCAGGTGTTGGGAGCCGCTGGCCCCAGCCCCTCAAGATGGCGCCGATATCCGGTGCTGGCCAACCCGCCTGAGTCAGTAAACAAGGCACGGTGCATGCCTTTGGTAATTTTCCGAGACTGGTCTCTCCGCCTCTCCCGTGGCGTCATGTGGGGTGATGAGCTGCAGCCTATAGAGAGGTGACACGTCCAAGGCGGAGGTCTTTGGTCTATATAAGGATTGGGCTTTTCCTACCTCGGGCTCTCCATTTTCTGTAAGCTGATGCTCTCCCTCAAGACGCATTAAAGCTTTGCTGCAGAAGGATCCTACGTGTGTCGTGCCTTTTCTTGTGGGCGAGAAGTTGGCGCGGGACAGGCAGGGAAAGAAATATAAGAGACAGGAGAAGGCAGAAATTCAGCCATTCTGTTTGAGCAACCAGTCAGGCAGAGGACCTGTAAAGATAGGACCCTGTTCGGCCTGAGAAACTGGCTGGGTGAAAATTGGCTGTGGTCTGTTTCCTCTCTCTGATATTCTAGCTTTTCCCCAATACCTGGCTCTGGGTTTTTATTATATACTAACTAGAGTTCGTGCAAAAACAAGGGCTCTGGAGCTATGAAGTCAGACCCCACATGCTCCTACAGCAAGTATTCTCACCCACGGAGCCATCTCCCCAACCCTCTCAAAGTCTCTTACTGTTCCAGGTTTGTTTGTTAACCATGTAGTTTTCTTAATTAAAATGAAAGCACCATTGGCATGTGTGACCTTAAGAGCTTTGCCGGTCGATAAACTCTGTGAGGGAGGAAAGTATTGCTTCTTCACTGCTCATCTTGGGTAAATATCTATGTGGACAATATTTGGTCTTCCTTATATTGGGGTTGAAGGCTTACTGTGTATACTGGATAGTTTTATTTCAATGTGATTCAGGCTACAGTCATCAGAGAGGGGGGAGCCTCAATTGAGAAAATGCTTTCACATGATCTGGCTATAGGCAAGCCTGTAGGATATTTTCTTAATTAATGATTGGTGGGGAGGGCCCAGCTTCTGTGCTGCCATTCATGGGCTGGAGATCCTGGATTCTATAAGAAAGGAGTCTGAGCAAGTTGAATGGGGCAAGCCAGTAAGCAGCACCCTCCTCGGCCTCTGGGTGGGCTCCTGCCTCCAGGTTCCTGCCCTCACTGCTTTTGATCATAAACTGTTGTATGGAACTTTGAGTAAATAAACCGGTTCCTATCCAGGTTGCCATGGTTACAGTGCCTCATCACAGCAATAGTAACCCTAAGACATTATGATCCCAGCTTTGGGTTCAGTAAGGACCACATGATGAGAGGCAGGGAGAATAGCGGAAAATGAGCTTGATTTTAGCATATTTCTCCCAAGAATATGTAACAAGTCTTTTTCTGTCCCACCACTTACTCCCAAATAATGACACAGAGACTTCTTATTAATTATGAAGGCTTAACCTATAGCGTGGACTTGTTCCTAACTAGCTTTTATAAATTAAGTTAACCAAGTTATATTAATCTGTAGTAGTGGAGTTTCTCGGTCCCAGGTGGCCAGAGGTCCGAGACCCACAGATCTGCCGCCTGAGACCTCTTAGCCGCCCAGCCGCCCAGGCCCCCAGAAATGACTCAGACGTTTATATTAACTTCATGCTGTTTGGCTGATGGCTCAGGCACATTGCTAGCTAGCTCTTACATCGTAAATCAACCCATTTCTATTAATCTGTCTGCCACGTGACCCGTGGCTCACCTGTGTTCCTTACATGCTTTTTCTTCGGCTTCAGCTCAGTCTGCCTCTGACTCCACCCTTCCTTTCCTACCTATTCTGATTCCTCCTCCTACTTCTTCTATGGTGCCTGTCATGGCCCAAACAGCTCCTTTATTTAAAGATTGAGATTCACAGTATACAGAAAGACATTCCCACATCGTTAATCTATGTTCTATCACATTACATTACTTCTTCCAACTTGCACCTCCTGTTTCCTCTCTGTCTCCTGGGAAACCCCCCCCCCCCCACTACTCCTTCTCTCTCTTCTCCTTATATCTCTCCTATACTTCCTGTCTTGGCTCTTCAGCTTTATGTTACACCAATCACAGCAATTCACCCTCATACAAATATTCTACATTTCCCCTGTGAGATGAGATATCAGAGGGATCTACCCACAATCTAGGAGGATCAGACAGTGGTAACTCACACCTTTAATCTCAGCCACAGGGAGTATCCAGGGAGTGGTGACCTATGCCCTTAATCCAATTAAATCTGAATTTGAGGCCATCTTAGTTTACAGAGGGAGTTCCAGGCTCCCAGGCAGGCAGTGGTGGTGTCAAGCATTCAATCTTAAGCTGGATATGAAACAACTGAGTGAAGAGGGTATTTAAGGCAGGGGTAGTAGAAAGAGCAGGCAGGCAGAAGCCAGGAGGAGTGAGGCTGAGGAAGCTGGAAGACAGCTGGGTGAGATCTGACTGTGGTTTTTCCTCTCTTTGATATCTCAGCCTTTCCCAGAGACCTGGCTCTGAGTTTCCTTTATTTGTGCAACACTCCCCCCTTTTTGTCTAATTAGGAAGGAAAGATTTTAATTGTAACATAGTAAAAGTATATACAATAAGAACAATTATGAGGTAAGAATTACATTTACAATGCCCAGTCCATTAGTGTTGGCAAATCAAAGAAAATACTCTATTATCTATCCTATCTTGGTGAGACAAAAATTTTGTATTTGATTTATGTTCTATCAAAACAAAGGAAACCTATAACTATAACCATCTAAACCTTAAGCCCATCAGAGGACCAGAGAAGGGATATATCACCTGATTAAACAGGAAGTGCAGAAAAAACAACTTTCAAAACCAAGACATGACAGAGACATTTGACTGCCTGGAAGTCACCCAAGGTTCCTCTGCAATACTGGGGCATCCATCTTCAGTCTATAGACCTAGAATATCTGACAGACTTTCCTGTGACGCAGAAGATTTGAAGGACTGTCCTAAGTTGTCTTGGCAAAATTCAGCAGTCACTTTCTTTTGTATCCTGCTTGTCCAGTTTTGACAGCATACTGTCAGCAGTTGAGGCAAGGTCCATTTCTTGCCCAATGGCTAACTTTGCCACAATCAAAGCAAACTCCACATGGAGGTTCTTCAATGTCCATCATCCTTTTTTAAAGTAGATTGGTACTTCCAGGAGCAGACATATCTTGCTGTCATGAAAATCCTTATATTATTAAACACATCTTAAAACTATAGCCTGTAGATCTCTGAAGTATTTGAAGATCATCTATCTATCTAAAACATATCTCTATTTGACCTTGAAAACATACCTAGCCATTGTATAAATAAATGAGATTCAGGGATAGATCTCTGAAGAAGTCGGAGATATTAGAGAGAATAAACACCACAGTCAGATATTACCCAGTTGTCTTCCAGCTTCCTCAGCCTCGCTTTCCTTGGCTTGGCTTTCCTGTCTTAAATACCCTTTTGGTAAAGTAAGGCGTGGCTTCACCACTGCCTGTTTGGGACCCTAGAATTCCTTCTATAATCTAAAGTGACCTCCACTCAGTTGGGATTAAGGGCATAGGTCACCACTCCCAGGATACTCCCTGTGCTGGGATTAAAGGTTTGAATCACCACTCTCTGATTCTCCTAGACTGACTGTGGTTAGAGATCTGGAACTTCTGGAGCTTTTATTACCCCACATAGACTGTGGGTAGATTCACTCTGATGTCTCTGAAACTTTTGGATCTTTTATTAAATCCCCACACCTAACATGATTATAAATTTTATTGTTATAGATGACCATTAACCTATATTTCTTTATTATCCTAAATTGATTTCAAGGTCTAAAACTTTACATGACATTTTTAAATGAGGTGCATAGGTACAACACCTTAAACAAGAGTAGAAATATATGCATTATAACAAAAATAACCTTCAAATTTTATCAATATGCAAAAATCCATAGCAATGTAAAATATTTTAGACTACTGTTTGTTCAAAAGTAGACTGAACAAATCACCCTTTTATCCCATCATTTCTATACTATACCCCCCTTTTCCCTCAGAAAGAGATCCCTGAATCTAATCTCCTTTGTTAAGCTTTTTTCCTGACCATGATCAGTAACAATTTGTAACCAACCCCACTAAATGATGACATCCATAACCCACCAAATGACCAAAAACCACCCATACCACCTCTTAGGAATGTAGGCATCATATTTTCTAGATTGCTTCCTGTTGTCTAGGGGAGACAGCATCTTTAGCAGACCTTGAGAAAATTAGAATAATGCTTAAGCCCTAGAAAAGCTAGCTGTATTATTTTTTGTTTGGTCTCTGTGTGATGGGAGAGTATAAAAGTCTTGACTGGACCAACTAGCATCTCAACTAGCATCTCTGAAATTGTTCTGGATGCAGAATATTGAGGAACCTGCAAGAGAAGCATTCTGAGAGGCTGGATCACCTGGCTATTGTCTTTAGTGGTATCTGGGCTTATTTTTCTAAGAACAGATAAACTTTTAAAGGTCACATATATATCTGGATTAACACAAGTATAGAATGTGCAGTGTGCACAAGTCAGTTAAAGATGAGTTTTTGTTTTATGTTTGAGCACATAAAAAGTATCTGTATTTGTTGACTTTATAAGTTTGTTTGGGCTGAATATCCAAACCTTTATCCATGCCATATAATATTATGAGAATTCTGTAGCCAACCAGATTTATCATGTCTCATTTAGTTCCCATAGAGGGGTAAGCATATATGGTACCTGCCTTTCTTTATGTCTGTAGCTAAGATTTTGAGGAGGGCTGGCTCAAGCTCACAGGCAATGGCCAGGAGCCACCCGAGAGACTGCAGACCGGGACCACATCTAGCTCAGTGTTTGTGTGTTTGGAACAGGTCCTATTTGGAAACACATGCCCCCGTGTTGGATGCCGTATGTAATGAGTCTTTCTCTGTCCCACCAACGAGTTCCCAAATGATGAGATGAAGACTTACTATGAAAAATCAACCTATAACTTAGGCTTGTTCCCAGCTAGCTTAACCCATTTATATTAATCTATGTTCGTTCGGGCGTTACTTCCCTTTAACTTTAGAGCTCCCATTTCCTCTCCCTGTCTGGCTGGTGATTCTCCCTTCTCTTCTCCAGAGTCCTCTCTGTTCCCAGAAGCCCCGCCTCACCTTTTTCTGCCTAGCTATTGGCCATTCAGCTCTTTATTAAGCCAATCACAGTAACACATTTTCAGAAATATCCCACAACAGGGATGGGCGTATGCTTTGCTCTGTTAATATATCCCAGGCCCTGCCAGTTTCCACTACTGTGGCAGGTACTCAGTAAATAAATGAATAGCTAGATGGCTGGATAGATGAATGGAAAACCAAATGGTCATTTCTGTTATTTTCACATATGGATACATCCAATGGTGTCATTCTTGTTTTTTGGCTGCCTCTAACATACTAGTTATTGTATGTGTATTTCATAGCCTTCAATGGTATAGGAAGCCTTGCTGATAACTGGACATTATCAGTGACAGCAATGAGAATGTATGTAGTCAGATAAAGTGCTTCAAAAAGATTTGTTTTATATGAGTGTTCTATCTGCATTATGACTTTGTGCCTCAAGAGGGCATCAGATCCCACTATAGATGGTTGTGAGCCACCATGTAACTGCTGGAAATTGAACTTTAGTCAGAGCAGAACCAGAAGAGTGCCCTGAACAACAAAACTCTAAGGGGGCAGGTGAAATATAGGGACCTGGGCTGCTGCAGAAGTTCCCACTGACCTGCCAGGGAAGGCCACGTGGGACTCTGTTGGACCCTTGAAGGTAACAATTTAAAAAAATACTTCCAAGTTTATTATCAGGAAGATGAACTGTAGGAAGATTATGTTGTTACATTGTAAATAATTGTCCCCACCTATGAGTTTAATAAAAAGCACTGGTTGGCCAAAGGCAGACAGGAATGTGGGCGGGGCTACCAGACTAAGAAGACTCTAGGAACAGGCAGAACAGAGCAGAATGCCAGAGAGAAACCAGCAGATGCAGAGGACAACTATGCTGCTCTGAGAAAAGGTACTGAGCCTCATGGCTGAACAGGATAAGAGTCATGGGTTAGATGAAGGGTAAAGAGTTAGCAAGTTATATGCCTGGGCCTTAGGCTGATCAGCCTAAAATTAATGAAAGCATCTGTGTGCCTCTGTGGGACTGTGGCTCAGCGGGTCTGTGGGTCTGCAGGTCTAAACCTTGAGGATAGGCCCGAAAGTCTGGGCTAGAAACCTCATATTACAAATGGCAGCCCAACATGGATAAAATGAATACACATAAAGCCATAGAAAGCTTTAAAAAGTGGTCTAGAGCTAAAAGGAGCTTCTGAGTTGTGTCTCTCACGTGAGCCATGGTACAGAGACACCCTGGTGAGGCCTCTGGGCTTGGGCTACAATGGCAGACTTTTGGAGTGCAGCTTAAGGTATAAAATGGCTGGTTCCTGAAGTCTCACAGGACCCTCAATATAAACAAAGAGTTGTAAATGATTTATTTAAGGTTTCTGTTCATAAGGACAAAAAGGGAACAGAATCAAAGATGGCTTCTTAGTGGTGGTGTTTTCATGGATCAGCTCTGTTTGCCAGAGGCAAACTGAGGCTTTTTAAAGAGAAGCTTTCTGATTCAGCCTTAGAGGCAAAACACTTGTGAGTTTTTTGAGAGGCCCTGCTACCGAATACTTAAATGAGCAGCAGATGGCAAAGCTTTACTTGGTGATTATATGGACCCTAAAATTCCCCAGAGTACCTGGGTTAAAAAGATAAATTCTATGAAATTAGACTAGGAGCTAGATGGAGCCAGCCATCCATCCTACCAACCTTTAATCCTTAGCCAAGGACCTTGGCAGATTAAAGGTGTGTTCAGAAACAGAAAGAAATAGAAGAATCTGTGTGGAGTCAATCATCCTAGCCAAGCAAAGGTGTGGTCAGAGACAGAAAAAGTTGAGAAATAAATACACAGTAAAGGAAGTTTTTTTAAAAAAGCATAAGTGGTTTATAGTGTATTGAAAATATATATACATAGGCTTAGAGAAAGAAAAGGTAGAGAAAGCCCTTAAAAAAGAAATAGAGTAAAATAAATAAATAAATAAATAAATAAATAAATAAATAAATAAATAATAAGCAACGTAAAGTTGGAAAATACAAAGAATGTCTGGATACTGTATATTATTGTCTATCTTTAAGCTTCTTAACTGAAAATGATGTAGTAAAAACCTATATATTTTGTAAATGAGTTGACTTTGACATCAAAAGATACGCAACTTTGGAGAAGAGGTTTTCTTTTTATTTTCACATAAAATGAGAGGTTGCAGATTTATTCCTGGATAAAAACCATAAAGTTTGATAGAGGAAGACCCCCTGAAAAATCTCCAATGGAAATGGATGGCCCAGATGATTCAGCATTTCAGAGCGCCTCTGTTGAAGTTTCCAGGTTTCTGTATCCAGAACAGTTTCAAGGACACTGGCTGAGATGACCCAGCCTTACAGACTATTCCACTAAAGACTTGTGCATAATCCTACATTTTTCTTTGGATTCCCATAAGATTGCCAGCACCCCCATTCAGCAAGAAGTAGCCTAGAGAGCAATGCCCACATTCCCAAAACATGAATTATGGATGTTTGTGTTTATTTACAGTGTTGTTTATAAGTTGTTATAGATAAGGGGGGAAATAATATTAGATTTGGAGTTCTTTTTGTTTTAAAAAGAGAAAAGGGGATATTTTGTAGTATGAGATTTTTGGCCCGGACTTTTGGAACTAACCTCAAGGTTTAGACCTGCAGACCCACAGACCCGCTGAGCCACAGTCCCACAGAGGCACACAGATGCTTTCATTAATTTTAGGCTGATCAGCCTAAGGCCCAGGCATATAACTTGCTAACTCTTTACCCTTAATCTAACCCATGACTCTTATCCTGTTCAGCCATGAGGCTCAGTACCTTTTCTCAGAGCAGCATAGTTGTCCTTTGCATCTGCTGGTTTCTCTCTGGCATTCTGCTCTGTTCTGCCTGTTCCTAGAGTCTTCTTAGTCTGGTAGCCCCGCCCACACTTCCTGTCTGCCTTTGGCCAATCAGTGCTTTTTATTAAACTCATAGGTGGGGACAATTATTTACAATGGAACAACATAATCTCCCTACAATGGACTCTTTACATTAGATAGTTTTGACAAAGTTGGCATATATAACTTCACATCTACACTACAGAATTCCTAAAAGACATCATGCTAACCCCCTGTAGCCATACTTCACTCAGACAACTGTGATCTACTTTCCATCCTTCCTTAAATGTCATCATTTGGAACACAACCTTTTAAGTCTGGCTTCTCAGCACAATGCATGTGAGGCACCATGTTAAGAACCCAAGAAAGAGAAACTGCATTCTGGAAAGAACAGTTCATCCTCTTCACCTCCTGGTTCTCTAGCCATGTCTGTCCCCCTCATCTCCCCTCTGTCATGCTCCATCCATCCCCTGTCTCATCACACACACACACACACACACACACACACACACACACACACACACACACACACACGCACACACACATACACACACAAATTTTTGAAGGGGAAGGTTTAACTATATACTCCTTTAAAAAGTAACTTTTATTCTACATACATTCCATCTACAAATGTGGAGCAGATCTACACACTTGGCAAATCTGAAAAACTAGAAACAGTCCAGAGTTTCTGAAGGAATTGCTTTAACTGTGGCACATTACACAGTGGAACGCAGTGAAGCCATGGGGAGAGGTGAGGCAGGTGTATACATGCTCAATCCTTTCACTCTCAACTGGAAACATTTTAGAAAAAGAATGTGTCATTTTCTTACATTTGCATCATCATGAAAGTCACTGTACATTTTAGATGGGTGCAAGGGTGTATAGGAACATGAATAAGGTCAAACTGAGTATTGGTTACCATGGCTTAGAAGAGCTTTAACTATTTAACATTTGAAAATGTTTGAATTGTTTACTACAAGCACAGTAACTTGACAGAAAAGATACACAGGACTATTGACGATTTAAGGGTTCTCTGATGGCCCATGTGTACTGGGGATGGGCTATGCAGGTTCTCGGGTTACACAACCTCTTATTTTTTTCCTTCTTATCATTGATTTATTTTTATTTTGTGTGCATTGGTGTTTTGCCTGCATGTATGTCTGTGTGAGGGTGTCAGATCTTGGAGTTACAGACAGTTGTTGAGAGCTGCCATGTGGGTGCTGAGAATTAAACCCAGGTCCTTTGGAAGAGCAGCCAGTGCTTTTAGTCACTGAGCCATCTCTCCAACCCCAGTGTCCTTTCCTCAAAGTCAAAACCAAAGTGAAAACTACTTTTTCCCTTTCCTCTCCAGGCACCCAAAAACCTGAGTATCTGATAGGCCAGGCATTTCTGAAAAGCAAAACTTCTACACTGGGACTAAAAATGGGGGGGGGGTGGCAGGAGATAGGACACAAGGACTAAGCTAACCTTGCCAGTTCTTCATGAGTTCATAAGCATTCATGGATCCTCATGTCCCTACTTGTGGATCCGTCCAGCAAAGACCCTCCACATCTGCAACAGGGCCTTAACTGCAGACTGGCCTGTGGAGACAGCACACAACTACTGTACACACTGCAAGAGTATGTGAATGAGCTATTGATGCTGGAATACCAATGGAGTTTCTAGAGCCTTGAATTGAAAAGGGCTCTAGAAACAGCTTGAGAACATTAGGCCAGTGGCAGAATGAGACACCAAGGCAAGATGCTTGTAGTCACTGACTTTTTAGTCTACTAGGGCTAGTGGTCTGAAGAAATCTAGTGGTAGAGTGGGGTAGGGTGTGGTAAACTCCCATACCTGGAGAACTGACTGGATCTAAGTGAGTCCAAAGAACACTGAGACCATGGTGGTCCGGTAGGGGCTTCTTATATTCTTTCCACATAATCACTTTAATACTGTGAGTGTCCACACTTGGATTCACAAGGCCATTCAAAGCCAAGAGAAGGGTGCAGAGCAAGTGGCCCTTGTGAAGAGGAAGCCTGCCCATGTCTCTGAGTGCTACAGGCAGTGAGAATGGTTAGTGGTTAGAGGTTGGTCACACACCCCAGCTGCATTTACTTCCCTGTACAGCTGTTCTGTCCAGGATCAGTGGGCATTGAAAGAGCCACTATAAACTGGCTTTG
The DNA here is from genome assembly GCA_033318265.1 of Phyllotis vaccarum. Lineage (NCBI taxonomy): Eukaryota > Metazoa > Chordata > Mammalia > Rodentia > Cricetidae > Phyllotis > Phyllotis vaccarum. The sequence goes on from JARWLC010000008.1 coordinate 96,123,509, forward strand.
CTTCCTAACAACAATGGTTGTTATTTCTACTGAAGACTGTGTGTGTTCATCCCAGGACAGGATGGGAAACATCTTTGGGCTTGATCCCTTCCTTCCCATTGGATAGCAAATTCAACCTGCCTCCAGAATTGATGCATTTCTTCAGAAGGAAGTGGGTTGGACTAAGTGACACAATAAAATGTTGAGGCAAAGAAACAGCAAGGGTGTCTGACTGCATCTTCCTGAAGTCACCACAGGGGTATTTAAACCCCTCAAATACAGAGCCACTCCTCATTTGGAAGAGGCAAGGGTGAACAAATGATGAGAAATGATGCATCAAGGTAAGGTCCAGCTCTCCCGGCCTATGCAGCAACACAGGCTGTTCATTTTTCTCTGCCATGTGCCATCCCAGGCCTGCTTCCCTCTAGTTAGAGCCTGGCACAGGTGCACTGGTCATTCAGTCCTCTCCGTCCACAGGTCTTGGTCAATGGCCCCGTCCATACTGAAAACTCTCCATCCACTTCTTTTAAAACGTTTTATTCAATAATATATACTTTTAAAATAATAATATGTAACTGCCCATCATGCCATACACTGCTCCCATCCCGGTCTGTGGAGTCTGTGGTCAGCTAGTCCTTGAGATTTGCTGGATCAACAGGCAGCCATGGGATGGGTCAAGGGCATGGGGAGCAACAGTAACCAACAACCATTTTTGCATACCCTTCACATTTCCCATGCTTTCTGGGTCAGGAAGAAGTCAACAGGAAGCCAAAGGCATGTGAACCTTTTACATTCGGAAGTGAGGTCTGATTTACGGTGGTGGGCTGCCCTTCAGATGGTCTAGTTCATGCTCGCCAAGCCTGCCACCATTTTGTGTCTGCTCTCGGTACATGATCTCGCTACACGCATTAAGACGTTTGATTTGGTTCTTGTTCTGCTTATGGAAAAGTGTGAGGAACCGCAACAGACCTGGGAAGAGATGGGAGGAGGGGAAAAGAGGACATTAATCAATCTGAGGCAGGCCACCTGGAACAGAGCTGGGGACAGGGTGCAAGCCTGTCTTCTCCATAGGACACTGGCTGCATGAGCACAGGCCTTGAAGCATCATCTCCTGGTCTCTGAGCCCAACAGAGGCAGCCACCGGCCTGCCTTTTGGAGAGGAACTCTGGCCACAATCCTCTTGCCCTGTCCTTCAAGTTCAGGTGCTGAAGCAAATGCCTTGTGATCACACTGGCAAACCAGACAATAGGTACAGTTCCAGTCTCTCAGACTTTACACATTTACCGAGTGTCTTGTGTCTTAGATGACTTGGCATCTCCTTGGAAAGGGCTGAGTCCACTAATTATTGAAGGGCAGCAGGCAGGCTCAAACTATTTTCAATTTACCTCTGCAAAAAGCTAGCAATCTGTCTGGCATGGCCTCCTTCCACACTCACCATGGTAAAGATGATTGACAGGCCAGACTAGATTCTAGAGACCACAATATGGAAAGCACTTGGCATTCAGTAAGCTGTCTCACTTTGTGAAAACTCTGGGAAAGAGTTCTTTCTACTGCTTATGAGAAAAGCTGCTCCCATGCATGTTAAGAAATTACATTGTATCCAAGCTCTTCAGGTGTTGTCCAAAGGTCCAATCCAGAGGTACCAGTGAGGGTTAAAAGCACATGCATGTAAGATCCCTACCATTGGCCAAGTGATGGCACAGGCCCACATTCACATGCACGTGCTGCAAGAATGGTGGGGAGAAATTTTTTAAAATACTCAAGCTTAGGTCTCAAGGTTAAATTCATGTAACAAAACAAGCCATTCCCGAGAAGCAGGGTTTTGAGTGATGCTATTCAGAAACAAGAGAATATATCCACAATACTCTAGTCCCACTCTTAAAGATGCCCTCACAAAGTGACAGCAAAGTGACAGCCTCAGCCACCAAAGGTCTTCAAAGCTCCAGGTTTATGCCAGTGCCCCCCCCCCCAAGTCAGGGACCGCAAACTAAGATCCCCAGCAACTGTCTCCTAGTTGGGAAGATTGGGCATTGTCAACATAAATTTTTATTTAGGAAAACAGGATTGTATATGGCACCGCATCTCAGTCATCTAGGGCTACACCACGGAACTGGATCTGTAATGTTCACTTGGAAAGAATCAACACAGGCCATGTTGTTTTCCTGCAAACAGAAGGCTCCTTGGTTCTTGAAGATCATCCAAGCTTGCCTCTAGATACCAGGATTTCAGTCCCAAACTTAGTCACCATTTACAGCAAGAAGAGCCAGCAAGTGAAAAACTTAAATTTATTGATTCAAAGTTTGTTTTTTGTTTGTTTTGTTTTCTTAAATCCCCAATACATGCAGTTCAGGGATAGGTGTCACATTTGTAGCACATTGTTGAGAATTGACACAAAAGTCAGCATTAGCTGTAAAATCCAACCTTGCCAGCTTCCATATCAAAGACCCCGCCCCCTCACACACAGCAGGAAGGCAAGCTTTCCTGGCCACCTCCCTTCCCATCACCATCCCCACACTGGGACTTAGTTTTTAAAGGCAGGACACGATTCAATTTTAATTTATTAAACTCCCTGACAAACTCAGGTTCTTGTGTGTTCACAAGATCTGCTTGCTTTGGCTTTCAGGAGGACTGGGATTCTGCAACCACCTCTTCCCAGCTCTTAACCACTGCTCTTGCCTGTAGGTGTCTGGGAAACTGAACTGGCATAACTGGCTCCTGTATTGATCTCAAAGCACATATAAACTCTTCCTGTCGTTCCTGCTCCCAATCTCTGCTGACAACAGTGTGCTCCTGGAGAACCTAGGTTGTTTCCCTGAGTAGGCATAGACCCCGAAGCCCTTGGCAACTACCTCAAGAACCACTAGACCTAAGCCAGGGGCAGTGTCCTTTCCAGGCACATTTGTGACAGGAGCTTAGTGTCCCTAGTTTTATTATCACAAAGTATGAGCTCTTCAAGGCCTACCTTGCAGTTTTCTTATTTGAATCCTTTTCTTTCACACCCCCCCCCCAAGACTCTACTATTCTCAGGAGTTAGCCTGAAAATCCTTTCCTTCCTGCAAGATGGCTCATGTGCCCTAAGCAGGTGGGCATGAACATGCTCTCTCATTACATGGACAATGGCTTCTACCCAGCCATTCACAAAGGGGGCAGGAGCAGGGTTGGCTGACTGGAGCCTGAAAAGAACAAACGACCGCCAACATACTTCTTAGCAGTATGCTCAGCATGGCTTTCTTAGCCTAGGCAACCTTGTAGTCATGCTCCTTGTGGATACCAAAGAGAGATACTGATGTGGAGTCAGCTCTGGAGCCCCTGCTCGGCATACCAGGTGCATGTTCTTGAACACAGGCAGTACCTGAGGTGACAGTGCCAACACTACCCTGTTCCTCACCATTGGTTTGTTTGTTTGTTTTGCTTTTTATTAGGAAATAATTTAAGTCCTTGTCATAGGCACTTTTAACTTGTTATAAGGTAATGAAGCAAACAAATGAAATCACTGAGATGAGTTTAAGAAGTATGTATTCACTGTAAAGGATACTGAGTGGATAAATTTACCAGTTTAGTCTGAATATAAGACTAGACCCCCATCCCTATTCACACACTCATACACACACTTTAAAACTCTCCAAACCCAGGTAAAATCTCTAGGGGGCTGGGCCCAAAGGGAGATTTGGAGACAGGTAAAGGAAGTCTACTAGACTCACTGTAGCTCAGGAAAGACCAGCCTTGGCAGAATCGAGATGGAGAGGGAGCAAGCATGGTAAAGTACAGGTACCACTGCATACAAAGGACATGTCTCACTGAGCTGTCACTCAAGGTCCTCGCTCCTACATGCCAAAGGGAGGGTCAGGGGAACATGGCCAATTCTTCTCCCAAAAGTTTTCACTGTCTTTGGAGGGCCCAGGGCAAAGAGGTAGGGTTACTGCTCAATTGAGACCCTCCAACACGTTCTTGAACAACTTAAAAAGAGAGAAGAAAGAGAAGGATGGGTGATCAAGGAGACGAGTCAGAAAACAGGAAAAATATACGGCGACACATTCCCCTGACAACCAAGGGCACACGAGAAGGCCCATAGTAATCCCCAACACTTGAGGTTTGCTATTTGACATGTTAACACAGGTTCAGTTGCATCCATGTCACATTTGAGTCTCAGGAAGAAGAAATGGTAGTATCAATACACAGAAGGTGTGATGTAAGGAGGCAGAATCTGTATGAATGCTTAACTGCATGTCAATGTGCTGCCTTTATAAAGAAGGTGCTTAAAGCTTTATTGATTGTGCCACAGCACACATGTGGGAAGAGGACACTCGTGGAAGTAGGTTCTCCCTCTACCACAGAGGTTTTGAGGACTGAACTCTAGTCATGAGTCTTTGCAACAAATGCCTTTTTGCCTGCAGTCTCTGGCCCATGATCTTACTTTTTAACCTATAAACTCAACTCCATACTATCAAGAAAAGCCTTACTTTTACCTTTTAAGTTCCCACAGACCAAATGACAAAATAGAGTTTGCATTTAGAGATGGACCTGCTACCAATACCAATGCAAGTTTATTGGAATTTGGAATGTAAACAGATGTTTCAAACAAACAATCTAACCTTATAAAAATGTATGGCATCATTAAATAGTTAATGAAGAAACCCTAAGTGTGATGTGGTAGATACCTCAAGCGTTAGGTCCCCAGAGCTGAGGCATGGCACTGCAGTCAAGGAGAGGGGACTAGCTGGCAAACCATGTCAGTGACCAGGCCCCCAAATGAAATCAGCCCTATAAAAGACAAAAACAAAAAAACCCCAAACAAAATCTAGCTCTTTGCTAACACGAAGATTAGCAGAGTGGATCTGTAAAGCATTGACACCTGCTCCAGGAGCCCCACTTCCTCCCCCAGCCCTGGCCATCCCTCTCCAGCCAACTGCAGGAGTCACAGGCCAGCCTTACCCACAAGCCAGCGTCTGCATGCCAGAGAATTCTTTGCCATCACATTCATATATGACCTATCAGAGCTGTAAATGCCAATCATCCTGACTTGTTTATCACAGGGTTAGAGAGGGAAGATGATGGGTATGCCTTTTGTATATGTGAGGTCTTTCCTGAATAAATCCTAAAAGAACACTTCCCTCTGACTGAAGACTAACTTTTCAGCTGCAGCTATGGTTGGCGAACAAAAATAGTCTGTGTTTTAGAGTGGTACACTAAAGTAGGTGCTCGCCCACACAAAGATGTGCTGAGAAATAGGGAGATTTTCCTTACGGAGGGGAGGGGTGTGGAGGGAAAAAAAAAAACCTTAAAAAAAAAAAAAAAAAGCAACAAGATTCAATAGGCAAATTAATAAAGTTGAGCCCCAAGTTATGCACACAGCATGGAACTTCTAATGAGCCTGGGACTGTTCATGGCATCTCAAGATTTACAGTGCCATCTTCTGACACTAAAGAAGACGTGGTGAGAAGGACTGCAGCTTCCTTTCAAATGAATATATTTAGAAGAAAACTGCAGGAATGAGGTACACTTCCTGGAGAGCTCATGTCATAAAAAAATACATAACACATGAATTTGTAAAAGAGCTTAAAAAAAATACTGTCACTGTTTTAATCTTTTTTCTTTTTCTTTTTTTTTTTTTGTAAATGAGGCTGGTGTGTCAGAACAGACTGCTGACTTTTGCTAAAACTTGAGTCTGAATTCTCACAGAAGAAAACCAGACCACAATGGAATAGATAGGAAGTCAGATATTCAGAGCTTGTTGACCGAACGGGTTAATTCAACAGTAGTATCCTGTTAAATGCAGGTACGTTTACAACAAGTCCGAGCTTCTCATCTCCCATGCATTCCAAAGGGAGAGTCCCCTCAGATCCTGAACTATGTGCGCTGCCACTCTGCAGTGCAGCTCCCTGCAGACTAGTACTGGGGAGTCTCTTGTTTTTGACAGGCTTTAGGTCTTTACTCTTCTTTGCCTTTAGAAGGAATGGTTAAAATTTCTTTTTATCACATTGTAGTTTCCTTCAAGTTTTTGTTTGGTTGGTTGGTTTTATTGGCAAGCATCAGTGCCGCATTACCGTCGATTCCCCAGGCTTCATCGTGCTGAGGTGAGGCCACTGGAAAGCACAGCATTCTCTGCACAAGGCTGGGACTGTTCCTTCACCACAGGGTCTAAAAGAGAGCACAGGTTGGCACGTCAGCACCAGCACTGAGGGTCTAGTGAAAAAGCCATGACTAAGCTACCGTTCCTCTTCTCTATGCACCCAGACAGACATTTATGTGAACTCAAGTCACACAAGAACCAGGCACCAAGACAGGATCAGGACAGAGCTTCTTTTCTGTTTGCCCTCAAGGCAGGGAATAGAACCCTCCCCTACATGCTAGGCAATCAAACTTGCACTAAGTCACACCCTCAACTCCTGAAAATTTTATTTTGTTGAACTCTCGCTCTTCTTGAGCCTTAGCCTCCAGCTCAGCCAGGGTGGCCATCATGCTCACTGGGGAATTATTTGGAGGTACTTTTTCTACTTCCTTAGAATACAGACCCTAACTTAACCACTGTTCAAAATTCACATAAATTTCTTCTTTGAGTACCAACATATCGAATCCCTAATTCTCTAAAGCATGTTATAAAAAGGGTGAATAAAAGAGCCAGTGACACTCTACCAACAATCTTAAGCAGCAGTGAAATATGCAGTTTATTTAGAAAAGTAATCAAACAATGAATGATCTGACCTATCTATCAGGTTGTTTTGCTGTTATTTCTGAAACAGGGTCTAACTATATACCCTAGATGGTGTTAAATTTGCAATCCTTATGCATTTGCCTCATGAGTTTACACAGTACTGCCTTTTATTTTGTTTGCTTGCTTGCTTATTTTTTGAGATAGGATTTCTCTGTGTAGTTCAGGCTAGACTTGAATTCAGGGATCCAGCTGCCTCTGCCTTCCCAGTCCTGAGATTAAAATGTTATGCCTGACCTTTTTTTTTAATTATTATTCTTTTCTTCTCTTTTTTTAAAGACAGAGTCTTACTATGTATCTCAGGCTGGCCTCAAACTCACGAAGATCTGCCTCTGCCTCTAAGTGCTTTGTTTAAACAGTTTCCTGTGTTGGAAATTCGAAAGCAGACAATGGAATATCAACTGACTAGGGCCCAGAAGGCTGAAAGAGAAAACCCTTTAAATTTTTTGTTGCCTTAAATTTCTGCCCTAGGTTTTAAGACCACAGCAATAAGTCCGTTGGATTCATTGATACTATTTATTAGGAATTAGTTAAGCTCAAAGGAAAAGGAACAGAAAAGAGCACATTGTGATCAAACAACAGAAAAACTTAAGGATAGAACTCATCTTGATTTAGAGTGAAGTAAGAGTTAAGCCACTACTCAACTCCTTCCTTTCCCAGCCTCTCCCATGACGACTCAGCCACCTCCTCCTTCAACGACACGGGTGAAGGGTATGTGACCCTTTCGATGGGAAGGAAGGACCACATGTATAGAAACCACAGCCCAGTGCAGAAGGAACACATGCATACTCTGGGAGAGTCAGACCTGTCTGCTTACCTCAGATTCCTCTTACTTACATACTGCTTTAGAAACATTAGTGTGATGTTACTACCCTTTTTTTTGTTTTTGGAGACAGGGTTTCTCTGTGTTACAGCCTTAGCTGTCCTGTAACTCACTCTGTAGACCAGGCTGGCCTCAAACTCTGAGATTTGTCTGCCTCTTCCCGAGTACTGGGATTAAAGAAGATATGCACCGCCACCACCAGTCTGATCTTACTATTTTTAACTAATTAAAAAAAAAAAAAAAAAAAAAAAAAGCCTCGGTTTTTACACTTGAGAAACAACAAAGCAAAACAAAACTTGCATACCTTCAGTGTACAAGTCCAGCGTGATGGGAATGGGTAGACAGCTTAGCCTCATAAGTACTATTAACAGGGGCAAAACACCTTTGAGAACTAATAAAATCACCTATAAGGTGGTCTCAGCGATCCAGAATAATGAATAACATGGAAGTCAAATTCCTAGGTTAATCTAACCCAAATACCTAGTTTTCTGACTGACCTCAAAGATAAAGGGTGACATTATTGCTTCTTAGTAACTCACAGAAGTACGGGTGCTCCATGGCCTCTTTGGCAGTCAGTCTCTGTTGATGGTCGTACCGCAGGAGCTTGTCGAGAAGATCCAGGGCCTCAGGACTGACAAGGTGTCTGTTCTCACTATGGATAAAGTTTTCCCAGCGCTTCCGTGAATGTCTAAAGAAATAAAAAAGCGAATCATTACTATTCTGAGACTAAACAAGAAAACTTCTAAGAGACCTAACATAAACTAACCCTAAGAATACTGCACTTTTTGAAGCAGCTGAAGCTCATTCTTATGGGCACCTACTTCAAACAGTCTAGTACATCCACATCCTGTCACCCCCAGTTATAACCACGGTGTACAGACATAATTGTTCAGTGTTTCTGGATTATTCTTATGCTTGTCTTTTCATCAACTCTGAGTAAGGCTGGTGGTCACTAAGTGATGCACTGGTCAGTAGATATATTTAGAAACAAGTGGTTTCATAAAATGTCTGAAGACCACCAGTCAAATATTTGCTTTTAACATACTGCACTAAAGCTGGGCATAGTGGTCCACAGCTATAATAGTGGTCCTAGCACTGAGGTTGAGGCCAGCCGGGGCTACACAATAAGACCTTGTCAAACAAACAAACAAAACAACCCACAAAAAAATAATACATAAAGCACAAAAGCTGGCACAGTATCTGAAAATTCCACGTGCCTTAATATTTATTCTAAGACTTACTTCAGTGAGTGAGCTATTCACTTATTTGAAGAAGCAGTTTTTAACATTTGCCATCAAAATAAGCATGTGCAGGGCTGTGGAGATGCTGCTCTTCCAGTAAGCCCTGGTTCAGTTCCCAGCAGCCACATGGTGGCTCTTAACTATCTGTGACTCCAATTCCAGAGGACACCTTTGCTGGTTCTGCAGACACCAAGCATACACATGTGGTGCATATACATGCACAGACAAAACATGCTTATAAATAAAACAAAAATAATTTTTAAAAAGGAGATGCTTTGACCAACCCCCCCATAACAAATTGACTTTATTTTCCATTTGCTTCCAGAGGATCTCATCAGACCCGCTTCAAATTCAATGATCCTCCTGCTGCAGCCTCCCAAATGTTGTGATTAGAAACATGGACACCCACACATGGCTTATTTTCCATTTCTATTGATACATAGGAGTCCTTGTACTTGGGAGACCAAGGCAGGTAGATTTCTGAGTTCAAGACTGGTTCTGGTCTACATAGCAGTGAGACCCTCCCTCAATAAATAATAAATATCAATATTTATGTTAGAAAAGGAAAAGAAATTGGATTTTGTCTAACCTTCCCATTTCTGAAATAGAGCAAAGTGCTCCCTCCCTCCCCCACTTCTTACTTACTGTCCCAAGATATCATTGAAGTGTGGATCTAGATCTATGTGGTACTTCTTCAGATACCCATACAGTTCATCTGTCCCCAGAACCTTGGCAATTCGAACAAGCTGAAACACAAAACAAACTGACCAAACCACCAAGCACAGAGCTTCCCCATGACCTTTGGAGGACACTGTGCTGAACCTAGGAATCAGGAAATTCCACACTATTCAAATTTCTAGGACCTAACAGAGACCCAAGTCTAAGATAAACAGAGACTTAAGACATAAGGCTCACATGAATGCTATTTTCTAAACTGTTTTAAAGGGCTAACGTAATTTAGATGCTGACATCTTTGTAGACACTGATCAAATGTCTAGAATCTGACTTGTTAGACAAAGAGATGCCTTACTTCTTAGACTCATCTTCAGAGTTCACTACACAGCAGTGTCTGTCTCCTGGCCCCCTTCCCCTGATTCTGAACAACTCTGTAGCATATAGAGCCCATGTGTGGCAAGCAACATTCCACACTTCCTTCCTGTCCCGAGCATTCATGCAAACAAGCAAGGGCTGAATCTGCTCACCTGGTCATAGTTGTCCTGTCCATGGAAGAATGGCTCCTTTCGAAATATCATGCTTGCTAACATACAGCCCAAGCTCCACATGTCCAAGCTGTAATCATACATCTGAAGGCGATAAGGATGGTTCATCAGTCAAGGATGATCTGAGTTTCTCATATTCACCTGACTTCTGAAGATCAGCCCTTCCTTTTGAGGCAGTAGAGCCTTATACATATTAGACAAGCATTTACTACTAAGCTCCACCCTCAGCCTTTCTGCAGTGATTTAGAAATAAAAGTCACTCCTTTCCCCTTAAAGAAAGACAGAAAGCCAGCTAGAGACAGGCTGTTAAAGACTGTCAAGCCTACTAACCAAGTTTGGCTCCAAGAACCAATATGGAGAGAACAAACCCCTGCAAGTTGTCTTCTGACTTTCCCATGTGGGCTAGGACCCAAGTATGCTCATACATACACATACAAACATAAAAATATTTTTTTAATATAGCTGAGAAAAACCTTTAAATTAATAACTGGGTTTTGACTGCATCCAAACTGACTACAGAGCAAGCAGAACATCCCCAAGAAAATATGAAAATAGCTCAGAGAAGCTTCACTGACACGTTCACCTGATAGTCCACAAGGAGCTCTGGTCCCTTGAAGTACCTCGAGGCCACTCGGACATTGTACTCCTGAGCAGGATGATAGAACTCTGCCAAACCCCAGTCAATCAGTCGGAGCTATGAGAAAGACAAGACAAAACAGAATGCAAAAGGGCACTTCAACAGGCCTGTGCCTATGATGAGGCCACACCACATTCTACAACAGGTATTGGACCGAATATAGTATACTCATGAAAAACTGTACTTTAGAAACTGCAGATGAGGTCATTTCCGGAGCAGAGTATTAGAAATGTTTTTACATTTTTTTTTCCTTTTTAAGTTATCCTGGTTTTTACTTTCCAGATCAAAAGCACTCAATCTTTTTTTCTGTCTCCATGCTACTTACATGTGGAACACCGCCATCATTCGTAGCTTTTAACATAAGCTCCAGGAACTACTGAAAAACTGCTGTAGTTGGTCATTAAGCTAACACAAGCAGACCCACATGTACTTTTTAAAGGGCTAGTCAGATTGGTCTAATGGTCACGAAGAAGCAAAGCAGAAACCACTGCTATCATTTCTTCCTGAGGCCCTTTGAACATTAAAACCAAAATAAAACTGGTGACCAGTCAAGGTCAGCATGTACTTCCTGAAGACTAGAGGAGAGTCATAGTAATGCACTTTAGTGAAGAATTGGTGCAGTCTACAGACACCACAATGCTACTGGGCAATGTTCAGGTTTTTCCCTAAGCCTTCAGCAAAGGCTTGGTACTGCCTGGCAGGATTGGTACCTTTTTTTGTTGGTGATCTATCATGACATTGTGAGGTTTCACATCCCTGTGCATGATTCCCTTGCTGTGGCAGTAATCCAGAGCCTAGTAGATAAGAAAGCACAGAAAAGTAAGCAAATCCTCTAGTACCCAACGCAAATGCATTGCTTTATCATTTGTGACACTTTAACTCCTCAACAGTCTCCAAAAAGGCCTTCAAAGAGAAAAAAAGATGTATGTTCTCCATGGACACTACAGCTGGCAGCCAGTGAGAAAGAAGCTGTCGATGATCATGCTGAAGGTTGTTTTAAAAAGAGGGAATAAAAAGCTAGAGTGTGGGACCTCAGAATCCATGTGGAAATGAAGAATGATGTCTTAACGTATCTTTTAACTAAGGCAGACTCTTATAAACCATGTGGGTTAGTTTTCTAGATTAAGAAGTATTACAATTTCCTTAGATATGAAACCTGAGCCAGCATTTAAGAATTATATTATTCTGAGACAAAACTACTTTCTGTAATGAAATCAATATAAGTTTTTTAAGTGTTGAAAACCAATGATCTTTAATAAACCGAGTTATGTAATCACTGCCACCATGTCTTAGACCCTTTCAGCACCTCTATAGTTCCCTGAAGCCATTTTTAGTTAATGCCTATGCCAAGCTGCTTCTAGACACTGGTAGATCTGCTATCTGTTCTAGAGATTTCTTTCTGCTGGATATTCATAACAGAGTACTCTGTCCACTTTTCTCGCTGAACTTATTTATTTTTGAGACTGAATGGGTTATGAACTTCTTAGTTTATTGACTTAGGTTGTTTCTACTTTTGGCTGTTGAAAACAATGTTACAATCAACAGTCACATGTAAGGTTTTTGGAGGGCATGCATCCATTTATCGTAGGTAGATTTTTTAGAAGCAGAAGTGTCTTGTTGCAGAGTAACTTTACAATTTCTAAGGAACTGCCTGTATTTTCAAGTCCAACACATGGTTACAGCCTCTCCACAGTCTCACCAACACTTGTCCCTGTTTTTGTCTGTTTGTTGAGACAGGGTTTCCCTGCGTTGTCCTGGATATCCTGTAACTCACTCTGTAGACCAAGCTGGCCTCTACCTCCAGAGTGCTGGGATTAAGGGTGTGTACCACCTGCTGTCACTGTTAACTATTTTCTCTTTTGTGTGAGGGCTGTGGCTGTCCTTGAATTTGCTCTTTAGAATGGGATGGCCTCAAATTCATAGAGATATGCCAGACTCTGCCTCCCTCCTGGTGGGATTAAAGGCAGGTGCCACCATCTCCTTTTTTAATTCCAGCTATTCAGGTAGGTCAAAGTGGTTATTGCAATGTGTTTCTCATTTGTATTTTTTTTTTAAGTGATGAAACAAATTATCTGCCAAGTGTTTACTGATCATTCTATATAGTGTCTTTGAAGAAATGTTGATTTAAATTTTTATCTTTGTTTGGATTAATAAGCCTTTCTTCTTTTTGTTACACAGCTCAGTCAGACTGTCCTTTACTCTCTCTACACCCAGACTGGCTTCAAAATCAATATCCTCTTGCCTCAGACTCTTTGGGTGTTGGGATTACAGGATGTTCACCATATCTAGCTCACCCTCCCCATTATACCTTCCCCACCCAAACACATACAGCTCTATGTCTCCTTTTCCACACACACCATCTTTGTGAACCCCAAAGTTAGACCCTTTGGCTTAAACAGCACTGGGAAGCTTCAAGAGACCACAAAACTCTTCATGTAAGGGTGGCCCTGTATTAAAGCATGTTCAGCACAGCACCTGGCATCTACTATGGTCTAGGCGTACAGTTGTGCCACTCAGGCTGTAACAACCAAAAATAATTCTAGATACCAAGTACCTCCTGGCTGGGGCCCAGTAAAACTAATACACCACACCAGGCATCTATGCTGGAAGTGTATTTAAACAGGGGACAACAGCATGGCAAAAATATGCTCCCTCGTCATGGTTTGAGTTTTTCATTTGAATTCGGGGCATGGGCAATACAAAATCTAGGGACAGAGGTGAGTTATACTCCAAAGAAGGAAATACCAGAGAGGAGGGTCTAAGAGTACTTCTGGATGCCAGCCTTGTCATCATTTTCTGCAGCAAAGGTAGCAATCTATAGCTGTTCTGTGTAGTGGAATAGCCACCAGCCACGCAAGGCCACTAAGCACTTGGCGTGTTAATAGTATCTCATGACAGAGAAAAGAATTCTTAAGTTTTGCTTGAATAGCTACCATAGATCAAAGGACACTTGGCTGAAGACTTAGCTATATAAAGTCTATTATCATGGAAACTCAAGTTTTACTTTACAACAGTAGTACCAAGATTCCAATACAATGATGTGCCTTCTTTCAACTGGTATTTTGTTTAAGCAGCATTTCATAACTCCCACCCAGATGCCACCTTGGCAGTTTTCTTATGAAACCAGGGTCCATGAAGACACATCCCCTTGAATCTGAATCAGATTACATAAAACCTGGGGGTGGTCATTAAGTAGTCACACATAGCCTTCAACCTCAGTTTCCTCTATATTTGTTGTGAGGTTAAATATTTATATTTCTTACTACTATTCTTTTAAAAGAGAGAATGTTGAATTCTGCCATTTTATTCAGTCTTTGTCAAAGATCTAATCCAGATAATACCCGGGATGTGAAAAATACTGAAAGCAAAGGCTGAGAAGAGAAAAAAAGCAGAGTGATGAATTCTTGGCAGCGTTCACTGGCCAGACAGCCTGTGGGCTCTTAACATACTTTAAATTCCCCGAGGAGATACTTCAGCTTTAAAAATCTGATACAGCTTCTGATCACTCATTAGAAGAGATAGAATACTGCTACCACTAGACAGTAGTACAGTCCCCAGCACTGTGGACAGTTATGCTAGCTAAAATCCACACCTGAATACTGACTTAAATGAGCCCTTGGGAGAAAAGAGCAGTGGCTCTCTAGGGGACATGTGTGGGGATTTCTGAGAAGATCTCTAGGAAATACATCTAGCTATTCTTAACATTGCAAACTTCTTCCTATTGAACTTCTATTCTGAAGATGACACAAAAAAGGTGGACCAGGCCGAGTTCTAGTCGACCCTTACCAACAAAAAGGAAGTTCAACAGTCATGGCTTTACCAACAGGCACATCATTCAAGTACATTTCTAAGGAAAAGCACTCATTTCATTGAGCCAGCTCTTTAAACTTCTACTCTCTAAGTCCAGCCTTCCTTCAATCTGGTATTTTGTTCAATGTTTCACAGTTCCCACACAAACCCCACCTTGGCAATTTTCTTAATTGAGACCCACAACCTCTAATTTCCCCTTAATTTTTTACAATACTTTTATTTATTTAAATAGTAATTTTTATATTTTAGTTTGATTATTTATTTATTTAGGAGACCGAGGTCTCACTTTGTAGCTCAGTGACCTGGAACCCACTATGCAGACCAGGCTCACCTTGAATTCAAGAGACTGCTTGCCCTCATCTCCCCAGTGCTGAGATTAAAGTTGTACACCACCATGTCTGGCAAATTCTATATTTATAAAGCAATTCTGAGGGGTAGTTTATAGTCAGGTTTTTAGGGATTCATTATCCTAAAAGGTACATGTAGAATTTTCAAAATGCTTTACTCAAGTGTTCATCTAGACAAATAAAAACTTTCCTCTGTAATTGACAACACTTCTTTTTTCTTTAAAATAGTACTTGGTATTTTTAAGTCATTTAGAAGGTTCATCCATCACTTCTTGGATTAAGCACTAGTCAGTCCTTAGGGGGTAGATATTCTCATATAAGAGAGGGATGTTAAGATAGTTTTGGGGAAAAAATGGCTGCCAATTCTATACACATGCCTCTACATGACTTTCCCATTAAGAAATAACTATTTTATACCCTTTGAAGGGCTGGCTACAGGACTGACTTTGGCCAGCAGGGTGCTGGAAAAACAACACAGGCCAGGTAGAAGTGTTTACACACTGAGGTCTCCATTCTTACTACTATTTGAAAGACAAGACTTTAACTATTCCCACAATTCCAGCCTACATCATATATGAATGAGGCCAACCCAAACCATTTTGTCTCAGTCAGGCACGCTTGAATCTAAAAAAAAGTTACCAGACTAACTCATGAGATTACGAGCAATAAAAAGCCACTTTTAAAGTCTTTAAGTCTGAGGCAACTTTCTACAGATAATTAATTAACTGGCCAAGAAGAAAATTCAACTGCCAACAAGAGCCACAGCTGGTTGTGAGCATTGTATAACAGCCCTGTATTCCTTCTGGCCAGTCTTCTAAGTTTTATTGAAAAATCTATGAAGTCTCAGAAAAGAATTCTCATCAGAAGTTAAGTCTCACTAGATTCTCTGGGTATCAGGAAATAGTCTAAATATTCTGCTTAAATTCTGTCTTTTCAAAAACTTCTTAAAGGAATGAGCCTGAAGAAAAAAAAAGCATCTACAAATGCTACTTACTTTAAGTAGTTCATACATATAAAACCGGATATCAAAGTCAGTCAGGATCTGGTAGAGTTGCTGAAATAGATTTAGAAAACAAAGTTAATTTAGTCTGATTGTATTTGCTATTCTAAAGGTTGGCCTTCCTCTGCAAACTAGTTACAAGGACCCCACAACCTCACTGCCTGACCTGGAATGGCACAGATGAGAAGACCAGCATTCCACCTTAGTAAAGGGGAAAGAAACGAGTTCTGGGAGAGGAAACTACTTCAGCCAACTTGTTCTTTGCTGCTTGATATTCCACAATTCTAATAAGCACAGCCACACTGCTAAAGTCTATGTTGTCTGTCATAATGAGCTGAGCCCGCCCAGCACAAGCACACCTGGATACCCCTCCTCAGCTGATGTGTCAGGAGAATAAAGAAACAGAAAAAAAGTGAGGGCCACTTAGAGATTCCAAGAGATTTTTCAAAAATCTATGTCCTCTGTTCCCCACCAAACAATTCCAGGCTGAAAAAGATTCCAAAGGCAACAATTGACATTTTTTAAGGAATAATGGAATAAGGCATTAAAAATACAAAGGCATCAGTGTCAAACATGATCACAAGACAAACTAACACCATTCATGGAAACTTTCACTATGGATAATCCAGAAATCCACCTCATGGGAGTTTGATACAAATTTCAACTTCTTGGAGCAGAGTACCAGTGTCATCATTAAAGTACCACAAGTATAGGACACTATGCACCCTGCTTTTGATAGTCAGTCAGTTCCAAGTAAATCTCTTTCACTTTCAATCTAGGCATCATTTTCTATAAATAAAGTTAACTGAAATGACTTTAAACTTTTCCTCTATTAGAAAAAAGAATCACATCACAAGGATGCTCCAAGGAGCACAAAATGGTTACACTTCGATTCTATAAAGAAGATCAAATCACTTATCTGCAAATACAACAAAGAAACTAATAAAAGCACAGATGTAGAAGGAAAGTAACTTGCCTTTCCATCTTAGTAGGAATACAGTAGAGAAAGTTCTCAGCCCCAGACAGCTGCTGGCTCAGGCCCACAGTCTGCTGTTGACAGGGGCTAAGCTGTACTCAAGCATACTTACTCACCATTTCTATCAAGTAGTTTCAGCTTCCTAAGGACCAAACCCCAGGCTTCTGTCTTCCCAGATCTGTGTTTAAAGCTAGTTCTTAGCTAGTCACAACTGGCCACCAGAATGTACAGGTCTAAGCTTCAGATACCAACCTGGGTATGCGAGAGATCAATCACAGAGGCTGTGCTAAACTGAACCATGAGGTCAATAAATAGCCCAGAAAGGAGAAAAGATCAAATTCTCAAACCCCCAGAGTGCTAGTATTTTTTATTTCTAGAAAACCAATGTGGGCTATTTTATTTGGACCTTTATCTATAAAAAGCTTTTCTCTTGTACCATGTACTATCAATCATCATGTAAAGAGCTTAAGTTATAAAAATAAATGTCCTTGGGCTGTCAACAAAGTATTTCTGACTATTCCAACCAGTACCAATTTTACTGAATATGAAAAATATTACCTACACTACAGTGTTGGACCTATTCCATCACAATGCCCTGGATGTCTGGCCATCAGTCAGTCCTTTTCTTGAGTTCTTGATGGGTTAAATTAAAGTACATTTGGACCAAGTTACCTCCTGGGTTTAGGATTAAGGTCTCTCTGGGGGCTAATCCGGGACTCCTCTACCTGTTGTTCCAATCTCCACTACAGGTTTCAGAAATCACCTTCTCTGAAGACACTGACATGTACCTGCTCCCCCATTGTCCCTTCCCAGTGCTCCTCTCCAAGCCACCCCATCAGCTTCCTACACAGAAACAAGCGCTCTCTCCCTTCTTTGAACCCTAGGCCATGCTCTCCCTCCAGGTTTCATCCTAATGCTGAATATTTAATTCTTCATGTTGTGACCCCCAACCATACAATTATTTCGTTGCTACTTCATAACTGTAATTTTGCTCCTGCTACAAATGGTAATGTAAACATGATACACAAGTGAGAACCCACAGGTTGAGAACATCTGCTCTAAGGTGTTCACAGCATACTGAGACTCTCAGAAGCCCTAGACTTAGCACCAGGTATTGGTAATGATCCGGAGTTCTGAAGTGAATTCTCACTACATGAAACTGCTACTGCCTAGAGTCTCACGCTGATGCTGCCTGAGTACCTGCATATACGTACGAGGAAACAGACACCCTTGCTGATGGTCACTAGTGTGGTGATTCAGAATCTCTGAACTCTTCCTCAACTTCTCAAGTGTCATGAATCCGCTGCAGAGCTGTACCCTCACCCCAAACTCTCAAGTCACACCTGCACACTGCAGGAGAGCATTTTAGCTCCTCCTTTGTGTTTATAATGCTCACCAGTTAGTGGAACAACAGAACCCATCTCCCAAGAACTAGCAGAATCCATGTGAAGTTAGAAAGGGACATTTTCTGAGAACCACACTTTCCCCTCAGCTATGTAGAGAATATTAACAAAGCAACTGCAGAATGCTGGAAGACAGTAAGCTTTGCTCAGACTTGCATAAGAGACATCAGAAACAAACCAAGCTGTGTTTCCCAGAAGACTTGCTACCACAACCAACAACCTGAGTCAGATCCCTAGGACCAACACGATACAAAAAGAACTGATTCCCACAAGTCTGATTTATACACACACACACACACACACACACACACACAGAGAGAGAGAGGGGGGGGGGGAAGGTAGTACAGAAGAAAGCACTTACCTATTCCAGCTCTGCTGCAAAGCCTCAAGCACACTGGTTTTGCTAGTAATCAGTTCTACTACAGGAGTAATCTAAGGAGTCTGGGTGAATAATAAACCCTGAAACATGTGAAGGAGACTGGCAGACAATGGAACTTGATGACCAGGCTTGAGGTCTACTGTCCAGACACCCAAGGAATGGCCCCACTCCTACTGCATGAATGCAGAGCTTCAAAGACACTGGAGGCAGGGCAGTGCACCACAGCCAGTTAGTTTCCACGCAGAGTCCTTGCCCAATGGTTACAATTCAAGAGGACTTCATTTTCTGTGGACTCTGACCCACTACACAAGAGCACAGGGACGATCGATATGAGAACACAGAGCAAGCATACACTAAGAAATCTCAGGACTCAATGGAGAAAGACCAAAAGGGAGGGATTAAGTGAAAGACAAGTGTTATTTCATGCTGTAGTCACCAGCTTAGATACTGCTAAATGTAACCTTCAAGACAGAATCAAAACAACACAAAAAACCAAAACATCAAAATAGTGTTTTTGGAAATTTAAGAAAGTAGAACACATTTTTAATCTAGCAAACACGCTAAAACCTGAAAGTGTCACAAGTCTTACACAGAAATAATAAAAAGTCAATGACCCCTAAATGCAGTCCACCTGTTCCTGTGATGAGGAATCCAGTTTATAAATCCCACAGGACCAGCTAGCACAGGGCTACTACTCAAAAGAATCAAGGTGGATGAATCTCCTACCTTCTCAGGAATGAAGCTCAATTCAGGTCTTACCAATATTCAATGCTCAAACTATGTTTGTTACCTAAAACTTAGGTTCATGTTAATTTATAGCATTCTTAATGCATAGATAACTGACATGTCAACAGGTACTTTTTCTTTTAGACCGGAGACATGATTTTCCTGTGCAGCTCAGGCTGACCTAGAGCTCACCATGCAGCCCAGATTGGCCTTGAATTTAGAATTCTCCTAACTGTGTATCCCAAGATTGCAGGGTGTGCCACCACACCTGACTCTCACTTCAGACACTTCCCAGTTCAGGAATAAGCTAGTAAGTGGTCATCCTGGCTCTTGAAGACAACTTTCCCATTTCTTTCAAATTTTGTCTTTTTAAGGGTCATTATGTTTCTTCTACTATTTAACTTTGACAGAAAACTGGTGGCTTTTGATCTGTTGGGGTTTTTTTTGGCAACCTGTGGTTTTAAAGGGGAAACTGATCCAACTAGCACCTCCTCCATAAGTCAAACACTAGGGAAAATAAGTAAGGAGTCATCATGGTCTAAAATATACCCCATTTTAGAATCACAATCATCAAGTTCCAAACGGCCAGCACTGTACAGGATGGGATCTGTGGTGTTTGGGACCAAAAGCTGCCTGTCTGTTTTTCAAGATAAGAGTCTCTGTGTATCCTTGGCTGTCCAGGTTGCCCTTGAAGTCAGATCTATGCCTGTCTCTGCCTCCCAGATGCTGGGATTAAAGGTATGCACCGCCACTGCCCTGTTTCTAATGTCAGGTATTTTTCACCTTTTAGAATATTTACATAGGAATAATAAGTATCTTAGTGACAAGACCCAACATAAAATTCATTTATGGTTTTATTTTGGGGATATCTTCATTACTTGAAATATAATCGTTTGTAGCCCAGAAGCTCTCTGGCTTCTGCCTTCCTCCTTCAGCTTCCAGTGCTAGGATTAGATAGATACCTAACTACATCTGGACAAAATCCAAAATCCATTTTGTTTCCTACACAGAACAAAGGAAGTCCAAAGTTTTTGGTTTTTTGTTTTGTTTTATTTTTTTGAGACAGGGTCTTATACAGCTCTGGATGGCCTCAAACTCAGATATCTACTTGTTTCTATCTTCCAAGTGGTGAAAATAAAAGATGTGTACCATCACATCCAGTTCATTCAATGTTTTAAATAGTTCTGGTCATGAAACAGAACTTTCATGGTGTGCTTCCCATTTTCTACTTTGTGGGGTGATAATGATACTGTGAGATTTGTAGACTAGAGATGCACAATCTGGAGAGATCATATTTTATGGACATAATTACAATCTACATAAGAGCCAACAATAAAGTAATTTTGAAATGCCCAGTTATCTTGATTCATATACTTACACACACATTATGGGGACAATAGTTACCAAGAAATAGTTCTGAGAAAGAACATGCTAGTAGATGGATTATAGTGTAAATAATTTTTTGGCTACTGTGGCTAAAACAGGAGAATGCTGTTCCATTAACAGCACATTCAAGAACCAAGTATAATAATATCTAACTAACTCCAAGATGAGTTAGCAAAAGAATCAAACTAGCTAACAGCAGGCAGGAAAAACAGATGTAACAGCAAGGGTGTCAAAACACTGAATGGCCAATCAATCAATGGGCTGACAGGTGGCCAATGTGCACAAAGTCTGTGAGGAAAACTCCTAATCCACAAATTTAAAATCTGCATTTCTAAAAAACTATCACCATGATTAACAACTAAGATGTTAGGAGGCGAACTGCTTAGATTTACACACTGTATTCAAACTTTCAGAGACTACAATGAGGAAAAGTTGCCTAAATATACTTTACAAAAGTAATATAACCTAGATACCAAAATTTACAGATCAAAACTGATTATCAACTGATGGATCATTAAAGCTCATGTGAGGCTGCAAGGCTGCTGTTGTTCTGTTGTGTTGCTAGTGATGGAGCCTGAGGTCCTGTGCATGACACCCAGCATCAAGGCACAACATAAGAGAGCACAGAGCAAGCTGGAAACAGGACAGCGTTGAGCTAATGCAGCAACACCACTGAGGTCTGCAAGAGACTGCAGAGAACGCTACTGGAGACCCCAACAGCCAGGTGTCCTCAAGACAGGTGACAGTCCTTCAGAGCATGGCTCCAAAACGGAGCAGCAACTTAAAGAGCCAAACAACAAAAACTGCCAAGAAAAATAGATGAAAGGCACAGGAAGAAAATGCAACCATCTCTATGAGAAACCAGATATTACATAAAATATAAGAGAACAGGACACTATTTTTAAAAATTCAGAGACTGAAAGGAACTTCTAAAATACAGTTTAACACTTGAATTATATTCTAGACAGTGAGAACAAGAGGGGCAAGAAATCAAAGAACACTGACGTTATGGAAAGCCATGAGCATTCAGATGTAGAACAAAGGCTGAAAGGCTGGCCCCACAATGCGCATGTCTGAACATCCAGAAGACCAAGAAAGAAGAGACATTGCTAAACAGTTCCAGAAAAAGGAAGGAAAAGTCTGTAAGACCGAACAGGAGCGATGTTCTAGTGCTGACACCAGAAGATATGCTTCAAAACTGAGGAAACCACAGTTTTCCATACAGAATCAACCACACCCCAGCTCTCACATGCCCCTCAAACCACCCATCTCCACAGCCCCTTTAAAGCACCCATCAGAACGTCCATATCTTCAGGACACCTCCTTTATATCAAGGGTTCAGATTCCAGAGAAATGGGTTTCCCAGGATGTTAGAATTCCTGTCAACTTCCCACAGAGCCTTGAAGCAGCACCTGGCAGACACCACTTTTGAAAAACAAAATGCTGAAGCCACACTGATTTTACCTGTAAGGGAGTTAGTTATAATAACAAAGTATTTGTTACAGCCAGGAAAGGCTGCATCAGGTATAAAACTTACAACTCATTTTAAGTAAATGCATCTTTTTTCCTTAGATACCTTAGAGAAATAACCTAAAAAAATTACATGGGCAAATAAGGTTCTTTCATTTCACCTGCAGCATGGATGCTAGATACCTGTATCTTCAACTGACAAGATGGTTTTATCTCCAGCTTCTAGCTCAAAAACTCACAAATGTGACTCACTGCCAAAGGTAATCACCCTCAAGTCCTCTCATACCCCTGGAAAATCAACATCACCATTTTGTTTTTTATATTGTTTTTAAACTGCATTCTAAAAAAGGTTTTATTTTTGTACATCTTAACACCAGAAACTTCATTAGCAGGTTAATGCTTTTAACTGCAATAAAACAAATCCATGAATAAAGTTAAAGCTGCATTTGGCTGCTTATTCCTAAAATCCCAGCACTCAGGAAACTGAGGCAGAAAGGCTATGATGAATTCCAGGTAAACCTGGGACACAGTGTCTCAAAAATCAATGTTTAAAACATTCTTTTAAAAGAAGGCTTCAGCTGGGAACCCTGGCAGGCACTGTAACTCAGTACTCAGAAGCCTGATGTATGAGGATAAAGTCTGGGATCAACCTGAGTTAAATGAGACATTATCTTAAAAATCTTCAGCGGATAGATAGGTGGTGTTGGTACATGCCCTTAATCCCAGCACTCAGGAGGCAGAGGCAGCCTAAATTCAAGGCCAGCTTGGTCTACGAGTAAGTTCCAGGACAGCCAGGGTGACACAGAGAAACCCCGTGGCAAAAACCCAAACCAAACAAACAAGAAAAACTTCAATACAAAATAGTATGCCCTGGCCAAAATAAGGCACTCTAAGTACCTACCCCAGGAAGGGTTCTCTGACAAGTATATTTTTGGTATCAACTACTTTGGACACTGTTTGAACACGTTTAGCAACTTCAACCCAAGGACTTCTTTCACAGATACTCTGTATCCACTTATCCTTTCCTATCAGCAATGGAAGACTTCATGAAATTCAAAGTTAATGTCCACTAAAGCTATGCCGTATAAGACAGGAGTGTTACAGAGGAGGTCATTACATGAAAGGACCCCACAGTGCATCTAACTCCTTGAGAAAGCAGGTCAACAGGCAATGAGTAACTCCTTCAAATTCAAGAACCCCAAGCAAGGTCGCACTATTTGGGATCCAAGATGCCACCTAACTCAAAAACATCATTCCTGCTGCCGGGATTCCAAGTTAAAGCAGTACCCACCCACCCTTCCCACCCCCCATTAACCCCATGCCAGAAAGAAGCATACACACCTTAAAATCTGTATTATTGATATATTCAAATACCAAAGCTGGTGTCTTTGACTGAAAGAGAGAACAGTGATTCTTTTTAGATACTCAGACAGACAGTAATAAATTTGTAATTGCAATTTGCAGCACTCATTTTGGATCTGATCCCTCTGGAGCTGGATTTACAGGTGGCTCTTGGTCATTTGACATGGGTGCTGGGAATAATATTCAGACCTCACAGATGAAAAAGGATTGTTTTTAGATTTGTTATTTACTTATGTGTTTTTCTGTGTCTGTCTCTAAAGAGACCAGAAGGGTATTGGAACCCCTGAAGCTGGGGAACTAGGCAGTGAGACGTCTGAAATGAGTGCTGGGATCTGAGCTCAGGCCCTCTGGCTGAGCGGCAAGCACTTTCATCTGCTGAGCAATCTCTCCACCCTAAACACCTGTTTTGTTGTTTTATTTTGAAGTATTTATGACATCTGGATTGCCTCAAAATAACTGAGAAAGTGGGAGGTGGGAGAGGGTAGACGGACATGATGATGAATATCGCTATAATATACAAGAAGCTCAGTATATATTGTTTATGTCTATGTATATGTAAAGTTTTAAGAAGGAAGTTAGCTATTCTCAGAATGATCCAGCAGCAGCCCCAAGAAACCCATTAGTGATTTTATTAAGATTTACACTCAGCAATATCCCAAGTTGCCACCTGTATCAGGTGTTGCACACTTTCATCTTTAGCAAATAACATGCACCTGACAGTTTTTATTATAATCTATTAAATCTTTTTAGGCTCCAAAAGGATCATTTGGATTCAGAGGTGAACATCTATAATCCAACTTATAAAATCACTATAGCTGGAGAGACTGCTCAGTGGGTAAAAGCAGTTTCTGTGAAAGCAAGAGGACTTGAGTCCAAATCCTTAGCATCCATGCAAGTGAGATGGAGACAAGATCCTAGAAGCTGAAGGTCAGGCAGTCTGAGACTTTGGCCTCCAAACACATACTCCCTCCATTCATCTGTATATGGTACATAGCTCAGAGCATATAAGCTCCACACAAAATAGTCTTTAATGAAATGTGTTTGGTTCAGCACTTCCTTGTAGAAATCTACAGCTTCAAATGACAGGTTACTTAGGAGAAATAAAACCATGTTAACTGGCAGAAATAATGTTTCAAAACTGGGAGAAAAGCATGGGTTTTAAGGGTTATAAAAATAAAAACATATCTCAAAAAACTTTATGGTGCTGGGAACTTTGGCTCAAGAACAAAGCAAAAGTTGTTAGGGAGATCACAGTGAGTGCACACATGCCACTCTCCTCCCCCCATGGAAGGACACAGAGAGAAAGATAGACACACATACACACAGCCCTTTACCTGTGCAATGGAGTCCTAGGACCGTCAAGAACAAATAGGTATAACACTGTCCTCAAGAATTTGGCCTTTCTGTACACTCACGTAAGCCTGATCCTCTCAAATTCAGGGGCTATGGTTTAAGGTTCCCCTTTCTACCTCTATCTACATTATTCAAAAATACTTCTTAGGCAAATATGTATGTGTCTGCTATGTGCACATGAGTATAGTTGTTCAGAAGCCAAGTGTCTGATCCCTCTGGAGCTGGAGTTACAAGTGGCTCTTGGTCATCTGACACAGGTGCTGGGAATAAAACTCAGGTTCTCTGGAAAATAACATGTGCTCTTAAGCACCGAGGCATCTCTCAAGCTCTGATTCAATTTTTTGCTTAACTCGTATATTTTACAAACATGTTAACAAATTCAAATGTTATGTCAGGGATTACTAAATTCAGCTGAGAGAGGGAGTGAGAAGAAAGGTGGACAATGTACCATTTGTCTACCAAGTGCAAGGCCTTAATTTTACTCCCCGGTATCATTTTCTGAAGTCTTGTCCCAGTTGGGGTTTCCACCTCAAGATGGCCTTACATTCCTTATGTAGTTGAGAATGACCTTGAACTTCTGATCATCTTGCTTACATTTTCTGTGTGCTAGGATTATAGGCAAGTATCACCTTGCTTGGTTTATATATTTCTAGGGATCAAACCCATAGCCCATTCACACTAGCAGGCACATACCAAGTCAGCTATATCACCAATTCACATTTTTTCTTTCTCTCTGTTTGTGTGTGTATTCTTAAAAGAACAATTATCTATTTTAACCTCATGCATTATGACTATATATATACAGTATATATATTTTTATATGCACATTACTCATTTTAACCTCAAACACTAATATTATGTATTCAATGTGTATATGTGTGTGTGTGTGTGTGTATACTTAAGTGGACAATACCCATTTTAATCTCAAAAAACATTAAATAGTTCAGAACTAGTCACCAAATCTGAACAAAGTAGGATGGGATATATTATTTAATGAAATCGGTTATAAACTAGCATATAATCATGCCATTCTCAGCCTTGATCAGGGTCCAAAAGAAAAATCTTTTCTCATCCTATATTACTGTGCAGCTGGGCAAATTACTTAGCCTTTGTAGATAGTCCAAGGTCAACAATAGCAGTATCTATCCCCTGGATCACCATGGGGATTAAATGGTGTGATACAGCGGACTATTCAGTACAGTGCCTGGACTACAGGAGGCTAGCTGTTATAGTATAAGGGTGTCCTCAGCACAAAGAAGCAAAGATCTGCTTCTTAAATAAGCATACGTAAAACTGACAGAGAACAAGAAAATAATCTCAGATAAAGCAGGCAGACAACAGAAAACAGGATACAAGTGGCACCAAAGTGGGTTTTGCAAAGATAGAAGCTTAGCCAATCAAAAATACTGTCCCTTTTCCCTAGGAAAGGAAACAAGGTAAACAGAAGCTAGAATAGGCCAAAACTAAGCATGTTATTTTAACATATCTTTAAAAAATTTTTATTATTGTGAGTATGCATGTGTAGGTATCTATGTCAACACATGTGACATGGCACACATGGAAGTCGGAGGCCAACTCTGTGGAGTAAGTTCTATTTTACTCTATCGTGGTTCGTAGGGATCAAACTCTAGTCACCAGGACTGTGTGGCAAGGGCCTGTACTTACTGAGCCATCCTGCTCCAAATTAAGTATTTTAATTGTAAAGATATGCATATATTCTTAGTTGTACATATACAACATGAACTAAAGACAGGCACATCAAACAGCCAGGCTTCCTTCTCAAAGGACTGGTGGTCTGGGATCTGCTTAGTTCTCTATACTAGAATCTGAGACATTTCCAGTATCAGGCTCACTAGAGTAAGGTAAGATAATACAAGCTGGCAGCGAGAAGCTTCCGGGGGCTAAATCAACAAAATAGACAATAACAGGTAACAAATAGAGGCAGGGTTTTTCTCTGTATGTAGTCTGCATTTAATGGTGGTAGCTAGCTCATCATCGGGCCACGACAGTGGTTTTAAACCCACTTACAAGTACATACCAGTGCCATCACTCCATTATGCAGTACTACATACACAAGGCCCTGGGTGTTAAACAACACCCCACCCCAATCCACTAGTACACTCCCCAGCCACCAGGCACCTACCACAGGGTCCTTTACAGTGTCAATCAGCTTAATGATATTTGTTCCACCACGAAGGTTCTCCAGAATCTTAACCTCTCGTTTTATCTTCTTTTTCTTCACTGGCTTAAATACACAAGAGTAATCAGAAGTGAGACTTCTTTTGAAGTTAACATAATAAATACAACTTTAAACAATGTTAAGGCAACACCATGATCATTTGCTGTGTAATATGTGGTGTTAAAGAATACAATTAAATTAGAAGAGAAAAAGTGAGCTTACCCATTGCACACTTTTAGGTTAAATAATTTATAGTTTATAGCTTATGTGGCAAGATCATTAAGGAGTTACATCTAGGGCATTTGTCAAATCTGAACATCCATGTAGTATTTTAAAAAGAAATGCATGCTTACTGGATTACTGCCAGATGTATTATAGCTCTGAACAGCTGTATATCATGGACAAATGGAAAAACCGAAACAAAATGGCCAGACACTTGGTTTTCCAGTGAGTTACATGTAATTGTGTCCTCAGGAGCAAGAGCCAGTTCACTGACATCAAGTTACAAACTTGTTTCCAAGCTGTCGGCTCCCATTTCCTGCTGCCACTCCCACTTCCTTGATATTTAGGATCAAATCAGCTCAGAGCCAGTAACTCTAATAGATCTCATTCCTAGAGAGAGAAAGCTGTTGGATAAGCAAAGGAGAAAGCTAACTGCTAAGCCACCAACCTACAAAATAGGAAATTAAAGGTCCTCTTAAGAAATATTCCCATTATGTGTATCCTTTCTTTTCTAAAATAGGATCCGAAGTCAACAAATAAAAGCAGTTCTGAAAAGGCAAGTGTGTCATAATCCGTGATCTGCAAGTCACTCAGAACAAACACATGTTAACTCTCTGACCTAAGCCCATTCACCCTCCAGAGCCTCTAAGCAGGAAGGTTAGCAGCAGAGGAGCTAGTCACATACAGTCACAGGTAACAGGAGCAGAAGCAAGGTTCAGGCCTGGCAATCTGATTGCTTGGTAGCACCCTCTTCATCTCTGGGTTTTATAAGGGAGAGATTGTGCTAAGGAAAAGGACTACTTTATTGTTAAAACAGTTATTAAAATAGCACTGGAAAAGAGGCCCATGGACTTTCCATAAAATGATAAAAACAAGATCTAAAAAGCTTCGAGTTGGGAGAGCTTTGAGATGGTTCCGTGAGTAAGAGTGCTTGCTGTCAAGCTTGATGACCTGAATCCAATCCCTGGAACTCACAAGGTTGACTAGACCCACTCTCACAGTCTGTCCTTTGTCAGTCACATGGTGTGTGCTCACCCTCAATCCAACACACAGTCCACATAAATGTAACATTTTAAGGCACAGAGATAATAATTAAGTGACCTCTTGGTTACTGAGACATACACCTGAAAAGGGAAAAGCAGGGAAGGTGTGAGTGCTGGAGAAACGGCTCCGCAGACAAGAGCTATGCCAGCAATGAGCACCTGTGTTCAGATCTCAGTGCCTATGTAAGAGCCAGGTGTGACTGCAGCTTGTTGGATGGCCAGCCTAGCAGAATGAGAGCCTATCTTAGAGGGAGTAAGGTGGGGCATGACAGAGCAGGCCACCAACATTGTCCACACACAGCATATACATAGCAGGAGAAACACTGGAAGGAGAGCACAGCATCTGCCTGGAAGCACATTAAGTATGTTTGCAAGCCAGCTGTCCCAGCTGCCACAGCTGCCAGAGTCCCCATCTCTCCTAGGAACCTTACTTCCTTGGTCTGTAATCACAGACTTCAATGCAGCCAGAGAAGAACATATACATGGCAAGTAGCCTAAAGGTCTAAAAAATGCCAGCATCGAGAAAGGTATGGAGCAACTAACTAGTTTGGATTTAAAACAGAAGACAACTGGATGTCACACACAAGCTGAGAGTCTCCTCACAGTGAAGAGTGATATAAAGGAAACTAGCAAATGGGAATAAAAACAGACTAGCCAACAGCACTGGATTAATGCTGATTCTCATGATACTATCCAACTGTGTGAGAAACCACTGTTTTAAAGAAAATACTAAAGTACTTAGGGATGACTGTGATTTACTCTCAAACACTTCAGAAAAAAGGTAATTATACTACATTTATATACAACATCTGAAAACATTCATCTACATAAAAGTGGTTTGCATGGGCGTGTGTGTTTGTGTTTGTGGTGTGGCATGTGTAGTATATTTATGGGAGAAAAACAAAAGGATAAAGCCAGTATCAGTAATTGAGGAAATCTAGTGAAAGATGTTTGGAGTTTGTTGTTGCTGTTGTTTTAACATATGTATTTTGAGATAAGGTCGTTCTACGTAGTCCTGGCTGTCCTGGCACTAAGTATACACCTGTTTCTGTTCCCCAGTGCTGTAATTAAGGCTATGTGGTGACTCTTACAACTCTTTCTTTAAATTCCAAAATTACGTTAAAAGACAAAAGCTGGCTATCTTCTACACATCTAAACTCAGGTAATGCCACTCTTGTTTTAAAAAGCCTGCAGCCAGAGCCCTGTACAATCAAAACAGCTCTTGTGCTCCTGACAGCACCCACTTAACAGGGGCGGTCAGTGCACAACTGCTTTTATGCCACTGACACTTTCTCCTCTTGATTCTCAGCTCTCCAACAACATAGGAGTGCAGCTCCTGGAGCTCAGAAAGACTGACTGATTTTCATCATGTCTAAAGGGAACTTCCAGTGCAGCTGAAGCACATTCTGATGCCCCCAAACTCCCCAGAGCAGAGACTGGGAAAAGCTGAGCAACTCTGAAATGGTCCAATGGAGCCCAAAGCAGTTGGAGTCCACAGATGCCAAGATACCAAGAAGTTTCAAAAGAGAACGTAACCCACAACTCAGGACATACCCTCTAAAGCACTCAGCACCAGACAGTAAAAGCAGCTCCATCAGCCTCCATGTACCACTCTGAGCCTGAGTAAGATTCCAGGAGCTAACTATTGAAGAGCTTCAAGAGTAAAGGAGATTTAGCCCTGTTTTCCAAACTGATTTTTTTTTTTTTTTTTAACTCAAAGTAGATAAAACAGGAAAAAAACTTAACTTGCCATCCTCTTGTGGCAGCCACTAGAGCACTGGAATCACAGGTATACACTACCACATATACTGAGAAAATATTTAAATGAAAGAAAAACAGAAACAGTTTTAACTACAAAAACCTGTTTGATATTTACAATGTTTTGGATGTACACTCAGAAGAGGGTGAATTGTCTGTCCAAAAGGTTCCACATGTGAAGGGCAGTGCTGGTCATCTGGAAGACCCCTGTTCAAAGTGGCCTAGGATAAAGAATGTCTTTTCTATTTACCCATAATTTTTAAAAACTTCTGATAAAATATAAATTTGTGACATGCTGCAGAAAAGGAGAAGTTGACAAAAACCTATCACCTTTTACTCACCCCAGAGCTTCACTCGTTTAGAACCAGTGCTGAGGACAATGACAGTACTAACTGCAATATAGTATTTATTAACTGCAATTCAGCTGTCAACTTTTGCTTACCAAAGGTATGAGAATCAGGACCTCAGTTCATTCCAGTTAGTATCAAAGGCAAAGCCCCTTTCACTTTCTTTTCAAGTTTAACTAGATAGTGATAGAGCCACAACTTCACCTGACTATATGATAGCCAAAACAAAGTACTAACTCATCACATGCAGTAAAAAATTATAATCAACAATGGGTGCCGGCAATGAGTGATGAAGGAAGGAAAAGGCTATGTTGGGCTGACATTTATTTATTTTCAGACATCTTTGAGAGCCACTGCATTCAACCTAAATAAAAATATTAGCTTAACAATATTATACACAAAACTTTTGACCTAATCTTTCAAGTCTCATCACTACCAATCCCTGGAGGGGAATTATTCTCAAAACTGAAGAAAAAAATAAGGTAAAAAGGCAAAGCATAAAATCCAAATAACAAAATATTATTAGGAAAATTAATTTTAAAAAAGGAGACAGAAAGTTAGCTCCTGTGATGTGCATTCCTGTAATCCTGGCACTTGAGAGGCTGGTGCCTGAGACCTTGTCTCAAAAAAGAAAACAACATGCTGAGAGATGTAGACAAGAACCTCACACAGTGCTGTTGGCATTACTGTGCAAAGTTCCTCAAAAGAAAACTAGTCAGCACGGTGGCAATATAATCTAACTCCAGAACCCAGGAGGCCGAGGCAGAAGAATCATCAGTTCAAGGCCAGCCTGGGCGACTTATAGAGATGCCATCTATACATAAAGAGGAAGATAAATTACCATATAAACCACCAATTGCACTTCTGAATATACATCCCAAAGCAGCAAGGCACAGGCTCACAAAGTCATTTGCAGACCCGTGTTCATGGCAGCTCTGGTTACAACAGTGAACACAGGGAAGCAGTTTAGTGCTGGCCATGGGATAATGGATAAAGCCCACTATACTCTAAAAAGAAGAAAATTATTTTTTTCTATCTTTAGTTTCCTTTGAAACAGGGTCTTTAACTGAAGCCCAAGTTTACTCTGAATTTAAGGTAATCCCCTAACCTCAGTTTTCCAAGTGCTGGGATTATCATGCCTAGCAAAAAGTAAACTATATTTTTATATGTAAATAATGTGTAGGTAACATGTTAAGTCAAATAAACCAGTCATAAGACAGAGCTTTATGATTTCACTTATGAGATATCCAAGTAATGCAAATAATGAATAGTGGTTGCTAGGAGCTGGAAGACAGAGGATTGGGGACCATCATTTAATGGGTATAGTTTTAGCTTTACAAGATGAAAAGAGCTACTCAGATAGATGGACTGTAATAGTCCTAACAGCACTTTAAATGCATTTAGTGCGATGAACTGCATGCTTAAAAACAGTTATAATGCTAAATTCTAACTATACACAGTATACAGAATAGAAGGGGGGGCAAGGCACAGAGCAGAATCTTTTACTCTCAAGTTAATGTTACAATCCCATTGATTATTGACTGTTTCTAAAATTGTTCAATTAGTCCAACTGTAACACTGTTATTACTGCTTCAGATTGCTCTCTCAGCACCAAGATTATTAAGTATATTTAATCCTCTCAGAAGAGTTAATTTTCTTCCTACAGTTTATTCAAACCACCAATGTCATAGAGCTAAGTTTTGAACCTGACATCTAAATTCAGGCAGTCTCTTTCATGGGCACACTCTGGAAGAAAACCACTGTGGATTATGATAATACTTCACCTACTATATAATGCACATAATTCTACTTTAATAGATGAGAAAAAAAAAAGGTTATAAATGAGCCACCTAGATAGAAGCCAAGTCTAGAGTCAAGGTTATAAATGAGCAACGTAGAACTCATCTTCTGCCCTTTTTCACATGGCTAACAGTCTACCATCTAAATCATAAAGTGGTAGATGCAGAAATTAGGTTATGGATGACACACAGAGCCTTGAGCCATACTTAAGGACGAACATGCTCTATCACTGTATACTTTTCACATACAGTTCAGTTCACACTCAAGATTATCTCTAATATATGAAAGGAATTAAACTACACATCCCAGAATCTGGGAAATAATTGTTATGAGACTTAAAGGAACTGTATGGGTCAAAAGTCTAAAGCAGCAGTTCTCAACCTCTGGGTCGGAACCCTCTCGGGGTCACTTATCAGACATTTACATTATGATTCATAAAAGCATCAAAATTATGAAGTAGCAACAATATTTTATGGTTGGAGGTAACCACAATATGAATTGTATTAATACATGAAGAACTGTATTAAAGGGAGTCACTACAATATGAGGAACTGAATTAAAAGATTGCAGCATTAAGAAGGTTGAGAAGCACTGATCTAAAGTACTTGGAAACAGGGCAGTTGAGATGGCTCAGCAGGTAAACTCAGTGATCTGAATTCAATCCTGGGAACAACTGTGGAAGGAGAGAGCCAGCACCCACAAGTCATTCTGACTTCATACCATAGCCCCATGTGCCTCCCCACACGTAAATAAATGTAATCTTAAAAATAAAAATACAAACAACAAAAACACTGCCAGGGCTTCAAAGCAAGGAAGCAAAGCAAGCAGCAAGGCTGTCCACATAAACAATGCTCTGTGGGCACTAACAAGGAACCCACTTACACTCTGGTTCTGCATCTAGTTCCATTTCTAAGCCATTCCCTTCAGAAGAGTAATTACAAACACCAGAAACAATTCCCTTTTACTTCCAGTGAGTGCCCTTCCTCTCTTCCACGACAATTCAGCATTACAAAAGTCAACTACCCAACATTTCCCAATTTCCTCTCTGACACACAGATTCCTATTTAGTGTCTGCACCAACTCAGTGATCCTAAGAAAATCACATTCTTTTTCTGGCTGCTGCTTCTAATAGATTCTAAGCAAGTACCTTCTGTGATTCTGTTTAACACATATTAATCACACTCTACCCATGTCCCTATATTGTCAGTATTACAAAACAGCTCTGGTCACATAATTTCTAACATTTCATTTTAAATGTTACTAATACTCCAATACTGTTTTAATAACTACTCTTTATATCATGAGACATTTGATAAAACTAGAATTCACACACACACACAGAAACCACCACTAAGGTGCTGTTTTAGGAAGATTGGTATATACGCCTAACTGAAAGGTGAGACCTACCTCAGACAAAAGAGTAAGTATTTCACCACATGAAAAAAACCACTATTAGAATATAACAAAGCCATCAGCTGACCACTAAATAATGCCAATCTTCCTTTTAAAGCTACCTTTAAAAAATTATTTTTTATTGTACACATCAGTGTTTTGCCTGCAGGTATGTATGTATGAGGGTATCAGAACCGCTGGGAAAGGACTGCCATATGGGTGTTGGGAATTGAACCTGGGTCGTTTAGAAGAGCAGCCAGTGCTCTTAATCACTAAGCCATCTCTCCAGTCCCTTTAAATCTACCTTTTAAGAACTCCAAAATTTTGTCAGGCAGCCTTTAATTCCAGCTCTCAGGAGGCAGAGGCAGGTGGATCTGAGTTCAAGGCCAGCCTGGTCTGAAGAGTGAGTTCCAGGACAGCCAAGGCTACACAGAGAAACTCTTTGAGTGAGAGTGAGAACCCCAAAATTTAATATTCTATTTTGTTTTGTTGTGGGGGAAGGGCAGTGAAGAACTGATCCAGGATCTCTAGTTTGCTAGGCTAGTGCTCAACAGGTGAGCAACTACCCCAGTCCCAACAATACAACATTTTCAAAACAACCCTACAGATATGTTAAACATATTTAAGACAAAATTTAATACTATCATCGCCTTAATCAAGAATTAATTTTGAGGGGAGGACAATGGGTAGCCAAGCTGTTTGTAATACAAAATAATGTTGTTATCAGGAAGTCTTATATAAGACTTCTAAGCCGCTGCAGCACTGCTTCAAAATGTTTTGGATTTTTTTTTTTTTTTTTTTTTTTAAATAGTATTGCTCTTGACATCTACTCAGGAAACAGTAGTTTAATTGAAAACTCTCAAGGACCTCGTTTGGTCCATACGCACAGGCAGTGCTCACTAATACTTGATTTCACTTCTGTGAACACCTTTCTAAGTACTAAGAACTGAAGAATTGACTGCTTATGACCAAAATGAAACTTGGCACTGAAGTAGCTTTCTGTTCTGTTGCATAAACCTTTATAAAATTCATTTCCCCCTTTCTTAACACAATTTCTGACACCACCACCCCCAAAAAAAGAAAAGAAAAAGAATGAAAGACATGACTTCCCCAGGAGCGGTGGTGGCATAGGCACAATCCTTTAATCCCAGCACTTGGGATGAAGAGGCAGACAGAGGTCCAGCTAGTTGCAGGCTATACACCAACACCCTTGCAGGGGGCGGGGCACACCACAGGACATGACTTCTCTATCCATTAAGAAGTTTTAACTTTAGACTTGCATACATGTTCACTTTTCCTTCCAAACACATAAATTAAAAAAAAAAATCATAAAAATCACAAAACTTTCACTAGCAGCTTTTTAAATTTGTAAAGCCCTGAATAGCCTCGATATACCTTTATCAATAAAATATTTAGAGATCTTACATACAATTA
This sequence comes from Phyllotis vaccarum, assembly GCA_033318265.1. Classification (NCBI taxonomy): domain Eukaryota; kingdom Metazoa; phylum Chordata; class Mammalia; order Rodentia; family Cricetidae; genus Phyllotis; species Phyllotis vaccarum. The sequence continues at coordinate 96,158,505 of JARWLC010000008.1, forward strand.
AATGAAATGAAATAAAAGCCCTTCATGGTCATTCTGCATCCAACTGCTTTTACTAAGTAACAAAAGACTGATATTAAGTGTCGATGAGTTCAGGCATCTTGTGTCTCAGTCACCACGTGTACATTAAGTTCCTTCCTGCAGATTAAATACAGCAGGCTTACGTAAAAAGGAAGCTTTCCTAGACTGCCCCAAACTGGGCAGCTGGCTATGACCAAATATCATAATAGTAGGTATTAGTCATAATTTCAACTTACTCGAGTAAATAAGCCTTACTTTGGAATAAAGACCCTTTTCTTTTTGAAAAATACTACTTTGAATCCATTATAACAATAAAACTACAATATTAGTGGTTTCTTTACTCTATCCTTCAAATAGGAATAAAGCCTACATAGGGCTTGGACAAAGGAGTGTGAGGTGGTTAAGGCTGCCCTCTGAGGAAAAAACAAACAAACAAACAAAAAACACCTCATGAATTAGGCCATCAAAATCTCAGGCTCGAACCCTGGAACTTACTCTGTTTAATGCTAAGACCTTATAACCCAGTACTGAAATGAACAGAGGCATGAAGTAATAGGAAAGAATTATGGTGAAGGGTCATTTCAACATTGATGTCAAGTACATTTCTTTGTGCCTAGATCTACCTTTGTAAAAATAATTTGGAGCAGCTTCTATATCAGATTGATAGATATGTGGGAAGCCTCTTTAGAGTAGAAGAAAAACTATCAAGCAACTAGCCTCTGAAATACTTCACAAGAATGACTGAAGAGCAGTAATACTATGCTTCCCTAAACAAACACACTTGGATTCATACACATACCTGAGCGCTGTTCCCTTTAAAACACTACAGGAAATTGCATTAAAATACTATTGCATAGACATTTAGACATTTCCCTGGAATTACTTTAGACTTGGCAATTCAATCCTCCAAATGTACAGCAATGGATTTTGGATATTCCTAACTACAATTTATCTTGCTTAGTCCTTGAAATTAAAATGTCTGAAGTAACTTCTATTAAAAAACACTTATGTTTATGTACATAGTAAAATTGTATGGTTCCCAGCTAGTTCCTTGAAAGAAACACTTTCTGTTCAATGGCCCCCACTTCCACGTACAACACCTATTTGGTGGGGCCAAGCTCCTGACACCACTCTTTCTCACCCAGTGTCTTAGCTGTCCCTTTAGCAATTCTGCTCCTTTATCACTAGGCTAGGATGATAAGGAGCAAAAGCAGCAGCTGCCTTTCTGAAAGATAATTTACAGATTGCTAAAACTGACATTACAATTAAACAGGAATTGCAACAAGGCAGAAGCTTTTCAATCCCATATTTCTGTTCCACAGACTTTTTCCTGGGCGACTGTGAAAATCAGATTCATGTGAAGTACTACCGCTCTCCAGTATTGTCTTTCATCAGTGACACACATAGGTGACCTAACATGAAGAACTGCCCCGATCCTAAGGTGACATGCACATGCCAAATGATCTCACAACACGAAAAACCACTCAGGTCCCAAGAATTGCTTTCCCGTTTATCTTATAAAACATCATTTAATCTTCAATCACCTGTACAGAAACTTGGCCAACTCCTCCTGCTCACTAAGATCATGCTTTCATTAGAGTGATAATCGAGAGGGTTAGCCCTGCCATTCAGTTTTGTCCTAGTTATTAATTATTTCAGTGGCTAGAATGTACTCTACTCTGTGGTCCCAAATCTCTCTTCACTGGGTGGCCTGCTATAACCAGCCCACCTGAAATTTTATTGCTAAATGAAATGGAAGTATCCACTGGGGGAGTTGCCCTGCATTCTAGGCTTGCAATCTATCTCTGGTAGGGCTCCAGCTTTTTGACAACTTTCTAATTCAGAGCAGAACAAGTTCAATGATAAAGGAGCCCTGTAACTGACGGATTCTCCACACAAAATCTTTTTTTTTCTTTGTGAATACTTATCCATTCTATATCAAAGACAGCGCCTCTCACAAGTTGTTTGAGAAGCCTAAATTTTACAACTTTAAATGTTCCTGACCTATCAGACCAGTCTGCAAATTTCCTCAAAAGTTTAGAGGAAAAAATGTGGTAGCAGTGCGGCAGGGTCATCCTCCAGGAGATAGAGAGCCTGAATTGCTCATTCTGGAATGGTCCTTTTGCCCTGTGGGGGGGATGTTACAAGCCATTCATAGGACACTCACCTTGAGAATTTTTACAACCACCCTCTCATTGTTCGTGATGTTAATGGCCTCAAATACTTCACTATACTTGCCCCGACCAAGTTTTCGAACCAGTTGGTAATCATCTTGATTACTGTGAAAGGCAAGAGACACACATAAATGCCAGGATTTGGGATTAAGCAAAACTAAGTCCACTATATATCTGTCCAGTCACTTCCATGAATCAAGCATTTGGAAGCGTCCTTACAGTACGCACCAACTTGTTTCCTACATGAAAGCCACGCAGAAGCTTGGTTCCTTTCACTCTTCAGAGCTCCTAACCTAACTGACTCTTTTCTAATCTGGGGCAAAAGGGCAACCGTCGAGCCTTATGGTCCACGTTAAGGAGACCAAGCAAAAGATGCACCCTAGTGGTACTGGGGTGTCCCCTGCCTGCGGGGATCAACAACACCTGCCACCCATTTTACACACTCCAGGGAGCCACTGCCTTCTTTAGAGAATCGGTACATCTTCAAAAAGGTTCCTCCCACCCAGCCTCATTTCAGGAAAGTAAAAAGGTAGAGAGAGACTCCAACAGCTCAAGAGGACGGCCATGGACTTCCCATCCTATAGGAACCCCGAAGAATGAGGGGGAAGGGCCGCCCCCACCCCTAGCCCCATGTTTCCCCCCACAGGCTGCTGAGCCGGGGGGCCGGGGCCGAGCGGACAGAAGAGGCCGGGGACACGTGCGGTCGGGGCCGAGCCTCCTTGCCAGCCCCGAGGCCGAGCGGCCGGCCGGGTGCGGTTCGCGCGAGGGGGCGGCCGGCGGCGGCTTTACCCCCAGCTCGGGACGTGGGCTTCGTAGTCCCAGTACTCGCGGCTCCTCAGGCTGTTCACCTCGGCGTAGACCCGGGCCCGACTGCCCGCGGCCGGGCCGGGCATGGCGGGCGGGACCGGGGGGCGCCGCGGGGCGCCGAGGACGGCGGCGCGGTGCGGGGCACGGGGTGGCAGGCGCAGGAGGCGACCGGCCGCGGGCCGCCCGAGCAGGAGGAGGAGCGCGGCGGCGGCAGCGGGCGTCCGCGCCAGGCCGGGCCCGCGGGGGCGGGCGGACGGACGCTCAGGCCGGGGGGCGCGGGGGGCGCCGGCCGAGCCGGCCCGGGGCTCGCGGCGGCCGGCGGGATGGCGGGGCTCGTGCTCCGCGGCGGCCTCCGCTCGGCTCGCGGCCCCTAGGGGCAGCGGCAGCGGCAGCGGCAGCGGCAGCCACCGGCCGGGAGAGGGACAGCGGCGGCGACGGCGGCGAAGAGGGAGGAGGTGGAGGAAACCCGGAAAAGGGGCCGCGCTCGCCAGGAGCGGCCGCCGCCCAGCCTCGGCCCGCCCCGGCCCACAGCGCCCCCTGCAGCTCTGGAGGACCGTGGCCGGTTCCCGCCCCCGCAACTACAGCGCCACCCGCCAAGGAGTGTGATTGTCCGCAGGTCTACCTGCAGGTCACTGTCCAGGAGCCTTTGTCCTCCACTTTGGCTCCTGTCAACACAGCCTCATAGTCCAGTCACCCCGTGTCCACCCAGCACGACCCTGTTTGAGAGGAGGCAGAGCTGAGAAGGGAGGAGTCCTGCCTGGAAGGAGAAGCTAGGGATTGAGCACGGCTAGGTGGGCATCCAAGCCTCGAAAACTCTTTTTTCTGAGGTCTCTGGTTGTCTTTTTTCCTGTCCATATTCTTTATCAACAAGAGGATCCTCACCCAGCTTAGGTTGTTCTGAGTCTGAACTTCTTTTTCATGGTTTTCTAGATGAGACCTGTATTCTCTCTTTTTATACCTAACTGCCCAGGTTCAAGTCTCTGTGATTCAGATTTTGAAGCATATACCCAGCACCTACTTCACAGAGTTGTGCAGAGAGTTAAGCTATGTAGAACAGTTGCAGCTGTTCAATACTAAGATACCGCATGCCCATACTGTTTGGCTATTCTGGAACTCACCCTGTAGACCAGACTGACCTGAAACTCAGAGATCTCCCTGCCTCTGCCTCCTGAGTGCTAGAATTAAAGGCATGTACCACCACCACTGGGCCTCATACTGTCATTAAGCTCTATCACCTTTTCTTCCCTGAGACCAGCATGTCCATCTTTCAATTCTTCCCTTCAAGCTTGGCCAGGGGGTATGTCGCCTTCTCACGGCTGGCTTGCTCTTCCTATTCAAGTCTTACCTGGAAAGTCATGTTCTCTGAAGTTGATACTTCTCTCCACGTCCCTTGTGAAACTTCAGCTGGACATGAGTGCTCTCTCCTGGTTCACCCCTGTCCCCTTCCAGTGAGAACAATGTGAAAGCTTGGCTGGGTCTGGGTGCTCACCACCAGGTCACTTAGGGTCTGCCATAGCTGGAGGCCTGATGGTGACAAAGGGGACCCTGGACCCGGAAGGTCACCACATTACCCATGGACCAACTGTGTGATACATTGAGAAAGGACTCCTGTCGAGAAAGTTCAACCTGTGTCCAAGTGGACACAGCTAACCTGAGGGGTTATTTGGCACATCTAGTCTGAACTGCCTAAAATGTCATTGTCACAGTAAAAAGAAAATGTGGGATGCTACTTTAAATTAAAGGAGAGTGAGGACCACTCACAAGGCTGCATACTGTAATCCTGCCCAAGGGGTTGACTGCCTGCACGTTCAAAGCCAGCCTGAACTACATAGTAAGATCCTGTTTGTTGGTTTGTTTGTCTGTTTTCAGGGAGTGCAGCCAGGTGTGGTCGTACCTGTCTGAATCCACAATACTTGGGAGGTTAAGACAGGCATATCAGGGTGTGTTTGAGGCCAGTCTACTTGTACTATGGAGTTGAGACCTGTCCACAAACAAAAATAAACACCACACATTTTATTGCTCAGAAGCCTGAAAAGAGAGATACAGAATCTCTATGACTCTTACCACTCACAATCATCAAAGAAAGAGCATCCAAAATTAATAAATTGATCAAGCCAGGTTTGGTAGTGTGTGCCTGTGATTCTAATACTTGAGAGGCTAAGGCAGGGAGGTAGTTTAGGTTTTGTAGTGTGTTCCAAGCTAGTATGGGTTACATAGACCCTATTTAAAAAACAAGAAACAACCAAAAACGGCTGGGGCGGTTAATACTAGACCTAATAGAAGGACTCTGAGGTAATTTAAATATGGGGTGTATACTATACACTACTGTTTCCATGTTAAATTGGAGACTATGAGTTTTATATTGGAATTAAACAAGAAAGGCCCTTTGATTTTTAAGAACTTCAAGTGTTGAGAGATGAACTGTTTCAATTTCCACAATGTAGTCTCAAGTGGTTCTGTACAAAATCCAACAAATAACAACAGAGCCCATGGGCTCCCAAGCTCATGATCATCCATCCACAGAAGGAACCACTAGTTGACAATGAATAAAATAAGAAAGACAAGCAAAAGCAGGTGTGGTGATTCCAGCACTCTGGAGGTGGACGAGCAGGAGAAACAAGAGTTCGAGGCCCACCTAGATTTCATAGCAAGACCTCGTCACAAAACAAAAAAAGCTCTCAACAAGACCACAGCTTTGGGACTCTGCACAAATTCAAACACTTTCAGGAACCAAAACCGAAAGAAAATAAAGCGTTTAGAGAATAAATGGTCTTTGATTTCAGACCTATCAGGCCCCTGGTCTTTGACTTAGCATTCTCAAGATCTTAAGGCTTCTCTAAGGTTTTTATGTTTGTTCATTTTCCCCCTCAAAATTCCCTAATAACTTGTCCAGACCAGCAAGTCATAATCATAACCCTTGGGTGGGCTTTCTTAGTTCTAGAAAGCCCTAAACACTGTGCAGAAATTGTAGCAGCTTCAAGCACATGAACCTTTCTTTCCTTCCTCAGCTTGCATCAGATTCTCACAGGAGGTTATGGCCTGCAGAGAATTCTAAACCACTGCCATTGATCTGAGGACTATGTCTAAACCCAGCCTCAGCCCCATTCTTTGCCTCTCCCACCCTTGCCCACCTCTGGCCCCACCCACACTCCCTGTTCCTGCCTCTCATCCTTCACCACCTAGCCCACACCCATGTCTCATAACCTGATCCCACACCTGTGGCTGCCTGGGGATTCTCCCACACAGGGCTCTGGCGCAACACACTCCCGATTTGGCTGATACTTCATTGGCTCAGCCCTGAAACCTGCAGTCAGCCTTCCCACAGCCAAATAGAAGGTGTTTTTATGGCTTGTTGCAAAGTGTTCCACAGAACTGGCAAAGACTCACCATTGGATTTTTTTTTTCTTTTCTTTTTCTTTATATGGCTATCTTGGAAAGAGTTGACATGAGGTGGTACCCTGGCAGCCTAAGTTGAAGGAATCTGGCTTGGGTTTGCGAAGGGCCAAGCAGGCACTTTGGTGCAAGTAGGTGGAAGGGCAGGGAGAGCCCAGTATTGGTTTTTCTTGTTTACTGTGAAGGCCGTTTTATAAGTGAGTGTGATCAGAGCTGTATAAAAGGCGAGAAGATGCTTTGAATCAAATCATCTAGCATTTTCCCACCAACTCCTCCTCTAGACCCCGATTCTTCCAAACACTAAAATGCTTCCACAAACAAAGCCAAGCACATTTTGAAGATCTTAGAGCATTTTCTGTCTATTTTTTCCTGGTGCTTGGGATCAAACCCAGAGGCCCCATTCACCTGTCTTGACAGAGTCTATTTTCAAGCCTGAGAAGTCTTCAGTCTTTTACCTTCCATTGTTTCCTTTTAAAAAGCAATTACAAGTTGGATGGGAATTGTGTACCTGTGATTTTCCATAGTCTTGAGGCTGAGGCAAGACCCTTGAGCCAAGGAGCTTAAGACTAGCCCACATAATATAGAAGACTGTATCCCCAAAACAAGACTAGACAGAAACCTAGCCTTAAAAGCGTGAAGATTTGGAATAATAGTGATGATAGTTTCTGCATTCAGTATAGTTGAGTTTTACCAGAAAATGCCCACAAAGCTAAAATCATTGAGTTTCTGCTTTAAGTGAGCAGACTATATGATAGGTATATGAAGCTGTTAAAAAAAAAAAAAAATCTATAGTTTAGCCAGGTGTGGTGGCTCACGCCTTTAATCCCAACATTCAGGAAGCAGAGGCTGGTGGATCTTTACTAGTTCCAGACCAGCCAAGGCTTGGTAAGTCGTCAGACCCTATGTTAAAACAAAGAAAGAAAGGAAAAAAATTATGGCTTGGAGATGCAGACAATATTATACATACCTTTTCTCTCATGCTCAGAAACTAAAATAAGCATGTGTGATTAAATATGTGTGTTTGCAGATCACAGAACCGGGAGAGGGGAGAGGGAGAGAAAATAGACTTTATTTTTTCATTTTTATTTTGTATATCGAGGTGGGCTGGGGCAGGTGCCATAGTACATGTGTTGGAGGCCAGAGGGTGACTTTGACGGGCCAGTCCTCATCCACTGTGTGTGTGCAGGGATCGGACTCCAGGTCCCCGGACTTGGCAGGTGCCCTTCCCCACTAGCACTTCCAAACCTGAGTAAAGTGCTTAAGGGCACTGGAAAGCAGGAAGAGTAATGGAATATGTGTACTGGGAAGGCACAAAGGACGACAGGAGGGGAGGGAGTCCGTGGGGGACAAAAACGAGAGGCAAATACAGGGACACGTGTATGGGGATGCCACAGTGAGACCCAATACTTCGCATTTTAACCTAAAGAAGTAAATAATAAAAATCAAGAGCTGGGGAGATAACTGGTGAGTCATAGCTTGAAGACCTTCAGCTGGAAGCTTGAAGACCTGAGTTTCAATCCCCATATTGACATATTCGTGGAGATCACTGGGGCTTCTGGCCCTCTGCTTAGTTCCAGGTTTAGGGAGAGACTGTCCTTGTCTCAAGGTAATACCCAGAGAGTGACAGTGTGGGACACATGCACTGCATATATATTACACGTGTAAAAATAATAAATAAAATCCACAGGTTGGAGTTTTGTGGTGAGGACTTTCCTGCAGACCAAGAAACCAAGACCCTGGTGTCAATGATTATTTGAGGCAGTCAGTATTTGAACTCACAAAGTTATTTTCTTAACCCCTTTCCTATTCAGTCATCCCTCCCCCCAAAGAAATTCATTATCAAAAATCATCACTTTTAATCCTGGGAGTATAAAACAACTCGTGTACGCCAAGCTAAGGGATCAGTTAAAGGAATTACGGTACCTTCCTATAGTGAAATATTAGGCAATGTTAAAAATGGTCCACTTGGAAGAAATTTTCTGTGATAAGGAGAGTTTTATGATAAAGGGGCTTTTTTATTGTTACAAAAAAAAAAGTCGCATCATTAATCACAGTAAAAAGAATGACAAATAACAGTGAGGTGGCTCATTAAAGTGATTACCACACAAGCCTTCCAATGACCTGAGTTCAACATCCAGAACCCATGTAAAGGAAGGAGAGAACCAGCTTCATAAACCAGCTCATGTGGTGGCATGTCTGTACCCTCTCCTATCATACACACATATTAATAAAACCATAAAATTTAATAATATGCCAGGGGTGGTGGCACAGGCCTAATCATTTTAAAATAAAATTTAAATGAAAAGCGATCAGACTCACTTCCTGCTTTCCAGCTCCTTACGTGGGAAGGAGATAGTGCAAGTAGCTGAATTAAAGACTTTTGGAGTGAGAGATTGTCCTTAGAAGTGAAGGAGGGAGGGGGGCAGTCAGAGCAGCAGATGTATTGATGGAAGAAGCAGTCAGTGATCAGAAAGACGAGATTCTGGCTTAGAGGACGAGCTGTATATGGCCTCTGGAAGCTGGGAAAGCCAAGGGAAAAAATTCTCCCCCTAAAGCCTCAAGAGTAAAAATGCAGCCCTGTGAATACCTTGTTTACCAGGGAGACCATTTCAAATCAAGCTGTGTTACAATGTTTGCGGTCATTTTTTGTCAAAGCAATAGAAGAAACTCTCTGACCAAAGCTTGAATCCGTTTGAGTCCCTTCTGAGTGGCCCAGTCAGGAAGCTCCTCTCTTTGTTCTTGTTGAATTCACTTTGAGCAAAAAATCCTGCTGAGCTGATGGTGGCTTGGCCAGGAGGCGTCATCTTCTCTGGTGCTGTCACTCTGCTAAGCTGCCTGTACCCAGTAAACAACCCTACACCCCTGCCTGTGCAAGCAACTGTAGCTAAACTCAGTAGGTCCCAAAAATCAAAACAAAGAAAGAGAGACCCGAAGACAAGGGGAAGAACTGTTGGAAAGAAAAAAAAAATGAAGGACAGGAGAGTGGGTAAGGTGCCGGCAATGCAAACACCTATTTGTGTAAGAAATTGTCAAAGAAAAAAACCCGTCAAGTCTGGCTAGCGTAGATGGCCAGTGTGGTGTCTTCCTGTTCTTGTCATCTTACCATCTTCCTCTGTCTTCGGCAATAATGCCAGGGAGTCTGGCTGGAAACTCCTTATTCGTGATATTTCCTTCCGCAGGCTCGCCCCCTACATGTTCCTTACAGTCTTCACTTGTCCTTGCTTGTGCTGAGTTGGAGCCCTCATTCACTGACAGTCTGGTGGATGAAGGTCCCTATACCTGTCACACTGAGTAAAGTTCCACAAAGTAAACTCCGCTTCTCCATCCTCAACAAGTGACACAAATTAACTGTTCTTCAAAATGAAACCCATTACTTTGCATGCTAAGACGAAAAAGTTAATGTTTTCTTTAACAGTAACGGACATTTTGCAAAGAATTCGGGAGTCAGCAAGGTTAAAAAGCCAGAGCTGTTCTTTGATGCCATCTAGAATCTTACAATTTGGTGTGCATTCTTCCAGGACTTTCCCACAGTAAAAATAAATGATACAACCTATGCTCTTTATTTTACTTGGCTTTGCTTCAAAGCAAGATAACCAAATACACACCTCTGTTTAGGAGGATGATTGCAGACAGGTTACAAATGCATATGAAATGAACTAGAAGGAAATGCAGCCAATACCTTTTGGTTTTAGGATAATGTTCATGTTTATAATCAGGGGGAAAAAAGTTCTCAGGGTATATGGACTTGTCCCCACCCTCACCCAGAAAATTTGACAGGTTGTGGTGACATCACAGTTGAGAGGAGGAACAGAGTAAGAAAATTGGGATTTGTGATCCCAATTTAATATAAAGAGCCCACAAGTTTGGGCTTTCACTTTCACCAATGGTAACCTCTGGGGCTCCAGACAGGTAGATAAGCCTGTGAAATAGGGCCCAACTGCTTTCCTGGATCCTTTGCATACACATTCCTTGGGGGCATTCCTTTTCTTAATTCTCTTTGTCCTTCCTAATCACCCTTTGAGAGCGATTCCACATCCTCTATCTAAAGAGTGCCCTGAGGGAGTGGTCATTCAGCACAGCACAGTCAAAAAAGGCACAGAGACATTTTCCATTAGTCTGTCTGGGTAGGAACAGGAGCTCTCAAAGTTAATTGAACTCTCCTACTACTCTTAAGGAAATGGATAAAATCAAACAGACCAAAATGTAAATAAAATGTTGAACATTAATCTAAACTCTAAAACCCTACATTCTTCAAAATCCATAATCTGTGTGTATGGTTGTGTATATGTGTGTATATATGCATGTGTTTATGTATGTGTGTGTGTGTGTGTGTGTGTGTGTGTGTGTGTGTGTGTGTGTGTGTGTGTGTGAACACTAGAGGTTGACATCAGATTGTTCTCATTTACTCTTCAATTTATATTTTGAGAGTCTTGCTGAATCTGGAGCACACCAATTTGGCTAGACTTGTTGGTCAGAGAACCCCAGGGATCCTCCCAGCCTTTTTAGGACTGGGATTATAAGTGGGCCATTACCTCTTGGATTCTATCCATGCATGCATCCATCCATCCTTCCGGTGTGTGTAAGTATATACATATTAAAGTGGGTATATGCATATGTGTATGCAGGTGTAGGTACATATGAGTGCTTTGTAGGGGAAAGAGGTCAAAGTTGTGTCTTTTCTAAATGGTTCTCAATCATTATTTTTGGAGGGCAAGGCCTCCCCTGAATCTGACATTCATCAATTTGGGCTGGGCTGGCTGACCAATGAACTCCAGGGATCTGCCTGTCTTCACTACCCCAATGCTGGAGTTATAGGTGTGTAACACCATTCTTGAGTTTTACATGGGTTCTAGGAATCAAAACTCAGATTTTCATGCTGAATATAAAGCACTTTACTGGTTGAGCCATCTTTCCAGTCCCTAATCCAAAACCTGAGAATCAAAAATGATGTTACTAGTGAAAATTCACATACATGACTTTATATTTTGGGTGAGTAAGCTCACCCAAAAAAAAAAAAAAAAAAAAAAAAAAAAAAAAAAAAAAACCCACTGTACAAAATTACCTCTAGGCTATGTTGGTAAGATACATGTGAGGCATAAATGAATTTTGTGTTTAGACTTAGGTCCATCTCTAAAGATATCTCATTACGCATATGTAGATATTCCAAAACTTGACAAAATCCTAAGTATTTCTGGCTTTAAACATGATAGATGCAGGATTCTTAACTTGTCAATGTTGTCTCAAAGGGACTTGCGTTTAACAGGGTCAGGACGGAAACAGCTAGCTGATACATCCTTAGTCCTGGGATTTTGAGTAATGAAAGGTGAAGCTCCCTCGCAGAGCTGCCCCCATGTGCTTGGCCAGGGTGGGCACTTGGAGCGGAATGGGCTGAACCCTCTAGGAATAACTTTCCCTGCCAGTTAGCTGCTCTTCCCTACCATGCCTTCACCCCAATGGATTGCTCAGGATCATCATGAGCTTCTTCCTCATCACATCCACCATGGCAATCAGCTGCAATTCTCTGCAGATGCCAACTCACTTCCGCTCTCTTGCTAAAGTTGCCTGTCCCTTTACATTGGGACTACCTATGGCCTTTGCCCCAGTTTAAGCCTGTGCCACGTCCGCTCCAGGGGCTCAATGCAGAGGCCCTTTCAACAGCAACCTTTGGGCTTTCAAATCCACCCCATGCCAGGCAAAGTTGATGGCTAGAACTCAGCAGGTTTGTGAACTTGGCCAAAAATGTACACCATCATTCACTAACCTCTACGTAAAATTTAGTATTTCCTTTCATTCTGGATGTAGGGGAAGAAAAATGAGGAAGGAGGGAAGGGAGGAATAAATGAATGGGTAAATAAATAAATCATAGTAATAGTAGCAGTACCCGTGACCTTGACAGAGTCCTTGCTTGCCACATTATAGTTGGTGCAAATGGGGAATAAGGTTGTTCTCCAGAAAGGCCAGCTGCTGCAGTCTGTATAGGAAAGAGTGTAGAGGGATCCTCCTAGGGCTTTGTCACCTGCATTTGAACCCTCCCTCTTCAGTGTGGGACATCCTCCAGTCTGCAAGTAAATCAAACTGCTTTTTATTTCTCCTGATAGACACTAGCCGCTGCACCCCTAAGAAGGGTTTATTCAGGGGAGTTGCCGAGCAGGTACGAGGGAGAGAAGCAGAAGACAAAAAGACAGACTTTTTGCATGGCTCCTTTTAAGGGAGCTAGTGGGCAAGGATTTACTAGGATATGGGTGTGTCCTCTGTATGCTGTGTACTGAGCCATTGTTGGGTTTACCACTAGGGGGCTACATGCCAGGAATTCTTATCCCGCCAAGTGCCTTGCTGAGTTTACCTCGTGGCAGCTGTGTGCTGGGAACCCTTACATGAGGTACCTGGCATCTCTTCATAATTTGGTTCAGGCACCAACAACACAGAAATGAAACTAAGGATCAACTCTTCATCCTACAGTGACTTCGGTCAGTTGATTATCAGGGTAGAACCAATTAAATCTTCCACCAGAATGTTACATCTTTTTACCTTTTAAATGAATGCATTTGGGGGGAAGGTTGTGTGGTGATATATTATATATTTAATAAAAACCAGTCTGTAGAGAACAGATCTACCCACAGCAAACCAGGAGGATCAAAGAGTGGTAACTCACACTTTTAATCCCAGCACAGGGAATGGGAGTGGTGACCTACACCCTTAATCCCAGCAAATCTGAGTTTGAGGTCATTTTAGTTTACAGAGGGAGTTCCAGGCTCCCAGGCAGGCAGTGGTGGTGCCACGCCTTTAATCCCATAACTCCAGAGACAGGAAATCTTTCTGTGTTTCTGTGAGTTCAAAGCTAACTACCAAATAGTAGTAGTTCACACCTTTAATCCTAACTCTAGGAATATGACGCATATTTGAACCCGGAAGTGAAACAAGGAGCAAAGAAGGGATTTAAAGCAGGCATAGGCAGACACTGAGGTATTCTGTAGGACATGCAGAGGACTCCCAAAGTAGCTTTTACCCCGAGAAGTTGGCTAGGTGAGAATTGACTGTGGTCCGTTTCCTCTCTCTGATATTCCAGCCTTTCCCTAATATCTGGCTCTGAGCTTTCATTTAATAACAACGAGAATTTGTGTTGCAGGGTTGTTTAATTTTTTTTTTAACTATGCAAATCCTCCTGGCCCTCAACAATCACTGTACTTATGAACTCATGGTTTCCAAATTTATTCAGTGAGTTACAGTATTATGAGGCTGAAGATAGTGCCGCACCCTCATTATTCCAACACTTGGGAGACTGGTTCCAGGGCAGGAAATCAAGGTCAGCCATTAACTACATAGCAAGATTTTGTCTCAAACACATATTATTATGAGTTTTTAAATACATGTTTAGTTGTGTATTTGTTTATATGATGTGTATGTGTGAGTGATGTGTAATTGCATGTACATGCCACAGTACACATGTGGAGATCAGAGGGTAACTCTGAGTTAGTTTTTTGTTTTGTTAGTTTTTTGGGGCTTCAGAATTGAATCCAGGTCATGAGGCTTGTACAACACACACATTTACCCACTCAGCTATGTTGTCAAACCACAATTGGTTGGTTGGTTGACTGACTGATTGATTGATTTTGATACATGGTTTCTTTGTATAGTCCTGGCTGTCTCGGAACTTGCTCTGTAGACCAGGCTATCCTTGAACTCAGAGAGGTCCTCCTGCCTTTGTTCCTTGAGTGCTGGGATTGAAGGTGTGTGCCACTACTGACCAGAAATAAATTATTTTAATGTTCAAATTGCCCATTATTTTACTGGTAAGATTCCCTTCCAAATGGATCCTTAATATCTCATCTGTTTATTTGGAGCTAGCATTCACTAGGTAACTGAGGCCAGACTAAACTCCCAGCTTTCTGACTGCTGGGATTACAGGTGTGCATTTCTATTTCGAGCTATATTTTAGTTATAAAAGATACTCCAGAATCATGCTGTAAAGCGCACACACACACACACACACCAATTACTACACTTGCCTATATTGAAAACTCTAAGTTTAGAGAGTCTGTTTGAAGCTAAAACCACAGCACTCACTCTAGATTTGCCTTTCCTGTCTTCCTGTCACCTCCACAGTGACTAGTCTAGCAACACCAAGCTCCTGGCTGGAGGAGGGATGTAACAAAAAGCCCTGACAAGGATGTAAAGGAAAAACATTTATGATGCAGATTCTGGCAGGAAAGGGTTGTAGTAGAACTCAGCTTCATCTGCAGTGGCCTGGGCAGAAGCATTGTGTGGGAGAAACAGCAGGAAATCATATGCATGGGTCAGCAGATGAGGCAGCTAGGTGAGAGGGAATGGTAAGGGTAGTGATGTATGGACCTTTGGAAACATGATTTTTCAAATGACCATGATAGGAGCCATCAGAGCGATCTGAATAGAGGGAGGGCACGAGTCTAAAAAAAATCTTGTTCCAACTGTGAATCTGAAAGCCAAGAGACCCACTATAAGCTAGGCAAATGGTCCACAGGTGTGAGAATACTCAGCTCTGGGAGACTAGTCAACTGGACGGGTCCTGTGCTCTGATGGGTAGGTGGTGGAGAGATAAATACTACAAAAACCTAGACAGAAGCACTCAGGTGTGTGGTTCTTACTGCCCCTGACTGTCCACTGATAAACAATAAAAACTGCTCTGGTCCTTTGCTGTGTCCTGGAATGTGACTCCTTGGACAAAGTTACAAACTGAGCTCTCTCATATCCTTCCAATGAGTCAAAACTCCCACTCTTTTAAGTCCTGATCCTGCAGGGTGTGGGTCGGCATCTGATGATAAGCTAATAAATAATACTGTATTGACTACTCTTAAAATGACTACCTCTCCCTGAAGGATTTACTGACTCACGTTTTCCCCCCTAAGGTGGCAACTTATTTACCTACTTCTGGGAATGTGCTAATAATAAAGGAGGTCATTTCATTCTGGATAGTTTTCAAATTGCACTGTCCTAGTTAGAGTTGCTATTGTTATGATGAAACCCCATTGACCAAAAACAAGTTGGGAAGGAAAGGGTTTGTCTTACACTTCCACATTGTAGTCCATCACCAAAGAAAATCAGGGCAGGAATTCAAGCAGGGTTGGAGTCAGGAGCTGATGCAGATGGGCACTGCCTACTGGCTTGCTCCACTAGGCTTGTTCAGCCTGCTTTGTTACAGAACTCAGGACCACCAACCTAGGGGCAGCACCACCCACAACGGGCTGGCCTCCACCACATCAATCACTAATTAAGAGAACTCAGAGGTGGAGAGATGGCTCAGAGGTTAAGAGCACAGGTAGCTCTTCCAGAGGTATGGGAGTTCAATTCCCAGCAACCACATGGAGGATCACAACCATCTACAATGAGATCTGGCGCCCTCTTCTGGCCTGCAGGCATACACGCAGGCAGAGCATTATATAATAAATAAACTTTTTATAAAAAAAAAAAAAAGGCTGATCTAATGAAGACTCCCTCCTCTCCAATGACTTAGCTTGCGTCAAACTAGCTGAATGTGGTAGCATACACCTGTAACTCCAGCAATTGGGAAGTGGAACCTAAGAGGTTGAGACAGTGAGCTTGATGTGGGGGCTTAAACTATTTCAACAACAAACAAACAAACAAACAAACAAACAAACACATCAAATAGAAGAACCACAGAAGAACCATCGCTCTTCCTCTCCCAGCTCAGGGTGGGACTTCCGGAAGTCCTCACTCTGTGTTGGGGTTTCTCCTGACTCGATTTGTGCAACTGCCTTGTTGTACCTAGAAGGACTGTTTCAGTGTAGCCGTCATCCGCGCCCCTGGCTCTCCCATCCTCTCGGCCTTCTCTTCTGGTCCCTGAAAGGAGATGACACACACCTGTGCACACGTTACCACTACTAAATCTATGATTGTTTTTAAACTAGAGAACACAGGATGTTGAGAGGAAATAAGGGTAGTAGGGATAGTGGAGGAATTAGAAGGGAGGAGATGGGGGGGGGTGGGTTTGATCAAAGTACATGCTCTGCATGAAGGAAATTCTCAATCAAAAATAAACTTTAAAAATCAGAAAAAAAAATTATGTGAATTTCTAGTTATCGCCCACGTTTTTCTTGACCAGAGAAACAAGACTGATGGGTATGATTTAATAGTTTTTTAAAAAGTAAATAATTGGCATTAACAAGTATTTATAACCATTTCCAGTGACTAAAAGTTAAGTGGTCTACAAGTATTTATGGCAGCATTTTTTTTTAACGGCCCCACAGGTGGAAGCAATCCATGAATTCACTGACTGACTAATGGCTAAGTACAACTCTATACATCTGCCACTGAAATATTATTTGGTAATAAAAGTAATGAATTACTGATCTATGCTGCAGCATGAATGAGCTATGAAAACATTATGCCAAGTGAAAGAAACCATTCGCAAAAGACCCACACATTGTATGATTTTATTTATAGAGATCTCTAGCATAGGAAAACCCATAGAGACAAAATGTGGATTACTGGTTGCTAAGGGGTGGGAGACAGCAAGGAGCTAATGAGTGTGGGGCTTCCTTTTAGGGTGATGAGGATGCACAGTGGTGCGAATGTGGGAAAAGCCACTGACTTACATACTTTGTATGGCTATATAGTATAGGGATTATTTCTCAATGAAATGTTTAATTTTTTAATGCAAGCAAGGAAGGAAGTTCCAGGGAGGAAGGGAAGGAGGGAGTGAAGGAGGAAGAATAAGTGTGAGGGAAAGAGAAAGGTTAGAAGGAAAGAGAAGCCAGGTGAGGAGGCAGGAAGTCAGGTGAGGAGGCAGGAAGCCATCCATCTCACGGGACTGCCCTCATCTTGCTAGAGAGTAGGCAGAGAGAAGGAACATAGGAGGTGAGAAAGGACCACAGGAGACACTGAACCAGGTACAGTGTGGATTCCCCTGTTAGAGAACAGAGGCTGTGGGACTGGACAGATGACCCAGTTGCTAAGATCACCGGCTGCTCTTTCAGAGGATTGGAGTTCGGATCCCAGAACCCACATTGGACAGCTCACAATGGCCTGTAACACCAGCTCTCTGGATCTGATACCCTCTTCCGGCCTCCAGGGGCACCCGCACTCACATGACACACATACACACATAAAAATTAAATAAATGAATGTTTTAAAACCAACGACGGACATTTGAAAATCCCCCAAATAATAAAAACAAAAGAAACACCACGTATATATATTTTTTAAGTGCACGTCTATCAGAGTCCTCAGGGTGGTTTCAGTTTTTAGAATGGTACCTTTGTTTGAATTGAAGTTCCCTGGAGCCCAAAGTCTACAAAGTTATATGCTGACAGAATTTCACTAGTGAGACAAATCATTTTTGCCTGCTAACAAGGGTAACTAACCCCAGCAGGCACACAGTTGATGCACATCTGTAATGGGGCAACTGAGGCAGTAGAATTGAGGGTTTGAGGCCAGCCTCAGCTATTCTTAGAGTCCTTGTCACATACACATATAAAAGATATGTGTATCTATATATAACCCAAAAGGTCATAGTTTTATTGTCCTGTAGGCCACTAATCAATTTTATTCCTAACCTGGCAGACTGGTTTTGGCATGCCATTTTCTGATGGGTTATACAATTATTTCCTTTAAAGGAATTAGATGGGTTCTTGTACCACCTAACATTTCCTCATTTATAAACACATCTTGGGTGCATACTCATTTTAGTAAGAAATAATGTTTTGAATATTCTTAAGGTAACAGTTTGACAGGAACAGGAACTGTTTTCTGTATTACAAGAACGATACAGGGATCTGGGAAGATGGCTCAGTGCTTAAGAGCATCTGCTGCTCTGCAGAGGACCCGAGTTCAATTCCCATCACTATGATGGCAGCTCACAAACCCAGGTTTCAGGGAATCTGAAACTTTCTTCTGACCTCTGCAGGCATCAGGCATGCACATAGTGTATAGACATGCATGCAGATAAAACATTCATCCACATAAAAGAAGTAAATTAAAAATTTTTTAATGATACTGAAAAGCGATGCTCTTGAATAGAAGATTTAGACTTGTACCAGAAAGATCCCTCTTTGCTCTGGACACATAAAGAGGTATTGCAAAGGATTTGGGGTACCTAGAGCCTGGGGAGAAGTTACAACATTGGCCATATGAAAAAGGGAGGTTTGGGAGAGAGTCAAAGAAAGATGTCTTGCTCCAGCCTCCGTGGGTATGCATGTGAGCACACATAGCACATGTTTTCACCCACCACATACAAACAGCAATCCCTACACAAAGAGAGAGAGGCTATGCTTAAAATTCTTATAAATATATCACCTATTAGTGTTTGATAACAGATTTTTGAGGCTTCTCCACACATACACATCCCATCATCAAGTAACCCTTCAAGATTTGCTAAAAGCCACTATCTGGGCATCTTCTATTTTAGTTCAGTTCAAACCAGAGCTCATCCTGGAGATAGTCAGATCCTGTAGGTTGAGCATCCAGCCCCTACTAAGGGTAGCAGTCTCAAGTGCAGACTGTGATTCCAACCAACTGGGTACCTTAACCAGCTGAGGTTCCTTCAACCCTCCTTGGGGTCAATCACTTTGTTAGGACCTGGGGACATTTATTAAAGAGAATGTTACAAAGATTATAGACAATAGCATGTGGTGCCCAGAGCTGAGGGAAAAGGAGGGGTGCTTTGGGACAGTGCTCTTGTACTCTGTGTATTTGACACTGTAAATATTGGCTTAATAAAATGCTGATTGGCCGGAAGCTAGGCAGACAGGAAGTGTAGTAGGATGACCAGAGAAGGAGAATTCTGGGAAGGAAAAGAGCAGAGCAGATACCAACTAGATGTAGAGGAAGCAAGACGAGCATGCTGCACTGAGGAAATGATACCAAGCCACGTGGCTAAACATGGATAAGAATTGTGGGTTAGTTTAAGAGTAAGAGTTAGCAGGTAATAACCCTGAGCCATAGGTCAAACAGTTTATAATTAATAGAAGTCTTTGTGTGGTTATTTGGGACTAAATGGCTTTGGGATCAGCCGGGTGGGACAGGCAAACTTCTGACTACACATGTCCTGTGATTTGAACATTCCTACTATAAAAATAAGCCAAAATTTAATCCTCCAAATGCTAACCATGCTAGAGCCAAGACATCCCGCTTTATAAAAACAAAGCTACAAGCCAAGCAATGATGGTGCATGTCTTTAATCCCAGCACTTGGGAGGCAGAGGCAGGCTAATCTCTGTGAGTTCCAAAACAGACAGCAGAAACTTTGTCTCAAAAAATACAAAATCAACTAACCCCCTCCCCAAAAGCAACAAAAAAAGTAGAACCTGAGATGTCCACACTGTGATTAGAATTATAGATCCAGAGGCAATGAACTCCATCTCCACCCCACCCCAATCTGTCCAGTGCCCTCCTCCTTGGGGGTGGGGTAAGAAATGACAAAGATGATTTTTATTGTTGTCATTGTTATCTTCATTTTAAAAAAAAAATAATTTATTTAACTTATTTAACTTGATTTTATGTGCGTTGGTGTGAAGGTATCAGGTGCCCTGGAACTGGAGTTACAGTTATGAGCTGCCGTGTGGGTGCTGGAAATTAAATCCAGGTCCTCTGAAAGAGCAGCCAGTGCTCTTAACTGCTGAGCAATTTCTTCAGCTCCTATTCTCTTCTTTCTTCTGGAATATTATTCCTGTCCCTAACTTTGGAACATTACACAGCTATAATAATGAATCAGGAGGATCTATATATATATGTGGACTTTGCAATGTCTAGAATATATTAAGTGAAAATATCAGATTGCCAAACCATATGAATAGTATGATCTACTTTTATGAATGTTAAAATTACACAAAGGGATATGAACACTTGCTCATGTGCATAATGAAATAATGCCACAGCAATTATACTGGAGGAAATGGAAAACATGACACTAATATAGCACTTTTAGTTAAAATAATAGACTGAGGGCTGGAGAGATGGCCCAGAGGTTAAAAGCACCGGCTGCTCTTTCAGAGGTCCTGAGTTCAATTCCCAGGACCCACATGGTGGCTCACAACCCTCTATAATGAGATCTGGTACCCTCTTCAGGCATGCAGGCTGAATGCTGTATACCTAAGAAATAAAATCTTTAAGAAAATAGATTGAGAAAATTCTCTGTCTCATCTTTAAGACCAACAGAACAAACAAACAAACAAAAAAAAACCTCATGTATGCAATCCTTGGAGGTTAAGCCCCCCAAAGCCACCAAAAATGATCAGAGAAGGACAGTAGCAGGTGAGAGATGCTACTGCAGGACTGGGAGAGTGTGAAGCAGCTGACAGGGCAGAATTGAAACTGTTTCAGAGGTGTCAACAAGCTACCTTTTCTGCTAGGCTGTACCAGGTGGGTCCAAACCACCCCTTAAAAGCCACACACCTCCCAGGTCAGCTACAAAAGTAGCCAAATGTCTGTAGTAGATGACATCACATTGCCATGTCCAAGGCTTGAATGTATCAGCACATAGTCATTATCTGAAGACAAACACTAATGCTTCTGCAGGGGTGGAGTGTGGCCAGAAGTTTTCTTGTGTCCCGCAGCTGCTTGGTTCCAAATAAACACACAGAGGCTTATTTAATTACAACTGTTTGGTCTATGGTTCAAGCAACTACTAGCTAGCTCTTTCATTTTAAATCAACCCATTTCTATTAATCTATGTATTGCCACATGGCCAGTGGCTTACTGCTACAGTCACATCTTGTTTCTTGGAGGAAGTCTCCTCCAACCCTGCCTTTCTTCTCCTTGTATGTCTCTTGGATTTCCTGCCTGGCTATATTCTGTCTTGCCATAAGCCAAAACATCTTCTTTATTAATCAATGGCAGCAACACATATTCACAATATACAGAAAGACCATCGCACAGCAGTTAAAGAATTGGTGTCCTGACCACTGTACTAATGTTTGCTGAGAAATGACCACTGTCAGTGAACCAAGCAAGTTAGCGATGTGTACCTGGTAAACTGTCTCTTAAAATTTGGGTTTACTGTGTACTCTTGGCTTGCATACACTTCCGTGGGAAGGCTTCCCAAGAAGCAGGAGGGTTCATGAGTGACAGCCCCAAAATGCTAGAAATTGGGTCAGGATGACACACCAGAGTTGGGGCGGGAATGCACACAGAAGAGTGACTGGGTTTCCCATACGAAAAACAATGACACCACATCTGGGATTCCATTTTCCAAAATATCCATTCCAGTGCCTCCTATTTTTATATGCTGCCCCACACTGTTACTGAGACCTCCATCCTATTGAGAGATGGAGTCTGTGTTCCCAACATCCAATTCATGACTCACTCACGACAACAGAAATCAGCAGAGGTGCTGCTTCCCAGGCTGGAGCTGTTAGACTGGAAGCTTGAACCTCCATGTCAGTAGTTTGACTTTTCCTGAGACTGCAAAAATCTCAAAGACTATGTGGGGAAACAGAGAGAGAAGCCCTGAGATGAAAGAGAGAGGGGGGGGTGTCTGGCCAGCTGGCTGGAACTGCATGGGAGATTCCAAGCCAGAACCCCTCCCCAATTCTCCACCCACAGAAACAGATTGTAAAATGAATTTTGTTGTTTTCATCACTTTGGGGTGATACCTCTCACATCTGTTATCCTTGGAATAATCTCCCAGAGGCCCTTTCAAATATGACATGGCTAACATCTACTCTTTCAGACCCTAGTACAGGATCTGGGAAATTCTCAAAGACACAGGGCAGGGCCAAAGACTGGAAGAAATGTGCTTCTAAAATGTGAGAGAGTCAATGTAAACTCCGCCCTTCTGGCCACTTGGCTCTGAGGATTTCTGCCACTCAGGCACATGTCTCCCACAGCAGGACACTGGGAAGCCTGGGAAACTAGTGTGTAGATGTGGTGAGCCAGGCTAAGACTTCACACAGCAGTAAGAGTGAGTCCTTCAGTAAAATGTTTGGGAGAGATGGTTTAGCGGGCCGACGCATCCGCTTAAAAGCCTGGTGACCTGAGTTCTATTCCCAGGCTCCTCATGTAGATGGAGAACCAATTGGCAAGTTGTCCTCGGACTTCCCACACATGCTGAAGCCTGTGTGTGAACACTCTCTCCTCACTAAATGAACAAAAATGTGACTTAAAAATTTTGGTTAATGCTAAGGTTCTGGTGCAACTTAGTGGTAGAGCATTTGCCTAGCATAGCCCTGGGCCTGATCCTCACTGCCACAGATAGATAGATAGATAGATAGATAGATAGATAGATAGATAGATAGATAGATAGATAGATAGATAGATAAAATAAAGGCAGATAATCCCAGAAAATACTGCCTGAGGATTGGGAAAGTAAACTTGGAAGGAAGAAAGTCAATAAACCGGTATGTGATGAAGCCAGTGTAGAGTGTCAGTGATTGGAGCTTGATCATACTGAAGGCCTCTGGGAAAGCGTACAGGAAGATTATATGTTCCATCCAGTGGGCAAGGGTCTGTCAGCTGCTTCCAGGTGAATGGAGCATTGCTTCTCCTAGCTTTCCTGCACTCAGAATGAGCATGTGACCTGGAAGGAAATAACCCTTGGGAGGAGTCATAGGCATTTCCAGCTAACAGTGCAATACTCCAGAAAGTTAATTTGAAATTAGAAAACTAATTTTGAAATTTTAAAGCAAGCAAAAATTCCATCCATCAGACTTGAAGACAGAATAAAAATATTCTTATATTTCCCTGTACCCTATCTCGGAAACATACTGATCCTCCAAAAGAAAGCAAACCCTTCAAGAGTGACTCGGGATCCAGGATGCAGAGAATGGGGTGCAGATATGCAGAGAGAGTGTGATGGGCCACACAGGCACGCTGAGTGGCGTGAGGCAGGGTGGGGAGACCTCTAGAAGGTTCTAGTTGGGAACAGGACCTCCAGGGGATCTCTTGCACTTGGCAGTGTAGACAGTTGCTTTCAGAGTGGGGTTGCACAGTTCTGTTGGAGAAGAAGAATGAAGGGAGGGGACAGGGGAGGAGGGGTGAACATTCTCCCAGTGGGAATACTGAGCAGGGGAAATAATGCAGCCACTGTCCTTGGCTTGGGAGTAGTAGTTCTTACTCCTGGCTAAATATCAGAAGCACTTGGAAAGATCAAAAGTCCCAATGGCTGGTTCCCCCTCTAGATAGCCTGATGTAAGAGATTTGAGCAAAACCTGGGCTTTGTAGTTAAAGGTTCCTGAGTGATTTAGCATGCAGTTAAAGTTGAGAGCCATATCGTGGCAGGAAAAATACTTCACTCATCACAACAATGTAAAAACGGAATAGGGTTTAATCAGAACTTTGATATACAATTCTATGGGAAGAGTGGAGAGAGGAGGCGTGTGGTGGGCATAGCAGTCAGTCAGGTCTAGAGTCAAGAGATCAAGACATCGCAAGGGAGCGGCTTATTCGGAAATAAGGAGGTAGATACCAGGAGAGACAGATGCAAGAGTGGCCTTTTCTTAGAGAATCAGAACTCACAGATGGAAACTGTGTGTGTAGGCAGGAAACGAGGACATTACTGATTTTGTCTAGAAATAGTATTTGACTTACTAATTCCACCAGTGTGCATGAGTCTGACCAAAGGAAGGAAGGAAGGGAGGAAGGAAGGAAAAAAATATCTTATAGAGAACAAAAGAAACAATTGAGAGGCTGGGGGGATGGCTCAGCAGTTTTTTCCCACAGGCTGCTTTTCCAGAGGATCTGGGTTTGATTCCCATCGCCCACACAGAGGCTCACAATCATCAGTCGCTCCAGTCCTAGGGGATCTGAGGCCCTCTTCTGGCCTCCCTGTACACCTGCCTTGAAGGCGATGCACAGACATACATGTAGACAAAATACTCAAACATAGAAATATATATATATATATATAAAAGCCCCAAATTGGAAACAACCCAAATATCCACGAAAAGGAAATAATAAGTTAGTTGTGCTGTATTCATCTATGAGAAGGCAGCACCTTAGGAGGGTCCTGACCTGTTCAATGCAGGCGTATTAGCATGACAGTAAGTAGTGAATAAGTTATGATACATCACTATGGGGGAAGTCACCTGGTTGTGGTGACAGGGAAATGGACTCAGATAGCAATGAAGGTCACAGAGGACTTTACTCTGTTTCTTTTTATTTTCTAAAGAAGGTACGTTTCTGAATTGTTGTTGCTGTTGGTAGTGGTGGTGTGTACGTGTGTGTGCTTGCACACCAGGAATCAAGCCAGGGCCTGCTCATGCTAGGCAAGTGCTCTACCCCTGAGCTACATCTCCAGCTCCCTTCTATTTCTTGTAAAATTAAAAATTAATTTAAAATAAATATGCATAGACGAACTCTAGACTATTCCACACTAAGTCTTTAATAACAGTTTCCTTTGAGTTGAAGGCTTGGCTAGAGAGGAAGGAGAGGTTTCTGTTTTTACACTCAAGCCATTCACTAATAATCATTTTTCTTTACAGAGACCTAGGGAGAGACTTTTGACCAGGAAGGGGTCTGAGAATTCAGGCAGTTCTGGTCTGAATTCTGTGTCCTGCTTCTGACTTGGGAAGAGGGCAAAGGGCGAAGGTTCTGGCTTGGCAGGGGCAAGGGCAGGTCCCATTGCCAGGGAATCTGGTAAAACCAGCTGCAAGTTGAATTGTGGAAAAGGCATGTTGACAGGGTGACTCACTGTCAGGAGGGTGGAGATGGCTTGCTCCTCTTCTACCCGGTTAGCCACCATGCAGCTGGAGCTCACACCACACTGTCTCTATAATCCTAAAGAAGGGATCCTTTCCAAACCCAGAGAAACGAGGGACTTTTGACGTAAGCCATGCATAAGGGTTTCTGGGATCCAGCTTGGCCAAGTGGAGCCAGGTTCATTGATTTATTACATCCCAGGAGAAACTGGGGGAAGAGTCACGAAATCCAGGACCCTTGGGCTTGTGTGCGTGGAAGTTGGAACAAGGGCATGGTTTTAATCACCAACGGAGCTTCCTTGATTACCTTCCATACTTCAGGAGCTCCTACCTTTATGTGTTTTCTATGTGATCCTCAGGGGCCACTTGTGAAGCTTGCAGAAATGTGTATAAATATCCCCAAAGTTTTAGACTATTAAATATTTATTTTTTGTTTTTGTTTTCAGACAGGGTCAAACTCTGGCTCAAGGTGGTTTGGAACTCACTCTATATACCATACTCATTTCAAGTCTATGGTAACCATCCTTTCTCAGCCTCCCAAGTGCTGAGATGGTGGGCATAATTACATACAGGCAAGCTAGTGGCTGTACAAAGTGCAGGTTTCAGCACCAAATGTATAAAGTGAGAACATGATTTCTCCAAAGTATGTTTGAGGGGGAGAGTGTTATTGTAAATTTGAAGGAGTGTACAGCTAGAGTCGGAGTCCAGAGCAAGAAGAAAAAGTAGTAGACTAAATATAGCTAACGGAATGGACCAAGCCATGAGTGGAGGATGACAGAAAGGGGAGAAAGGGAGGGAAGGAGGGAGGGAGGAAGAGAGAGAGAAAGAACACAAAAGACCAAAATATCAGAGTTATACAGGAATGAGAAGCTGGGGGAAAGGAAGCATATGAGCTGTAGAAGTTTGGGGGGCGGGTGAGAAGAGCTAAGAAGAGCCAAGATGCTGGCATGGTCTCTGCTCCAGGTACTTGCCGGGCTGAGAGAGCCTGGCGGCCAGCATTCGCTTTGGTATGCTAATAAGCACCACAGTTAGACATTTGTCCCCAGTTTCTTTTGAATCTGACAGTGTCTATGTCCATTGTCTTACTAGCCCAGCCCAGTGTCCCCCCCCCCCCCCCCCCCCCCCCCCCCCGAGACAGAGTCTAGGCTGTGTTCCAACTCAAGATTCTCCTGCCCCAGCCTCTTTAATGAAGTGATGGCAGGCAGGCACCACCTCCCCCAGTTAACCCTATCTTTTTACCAGCCATGAGGCCCAACCTTAAGAAAGAGTTATACAGATTCTTTGTCATTCGGTATTAACTTCACACCAGTGCCAGGCTCGCAAAAGCAGAGAGATGGTTCATACTGGGTCCTCAAACATTGGTGGTTTTCAGTGGGTCAGTTATCATCACCACCAGCCTAGAAGCACTGATGCAGGATTGCATCTATGGGCCTGCAGGGAATGCCTATAAACTTGACTTCAGTTTTTAAATAAGCCTCCATTGAAGATTGTCACGGGCATTCTGTCTGGCCACCCCTTGGGGGAGGGGGTGAGAAGGTGAGGCGTCAATGACACAGACACCAAGAGTCAGGTGAGAAAGAAACGGCAAGAGTCATTTAAAGCAAATGGCAGACTCATTTATTTTGGATATGGGACAAACCTTAATACCCCCTTCCGATTTCCCATTGGTAGCTGGAGACTCCCTAGCTGTATTGTCTCTCTCTCATTGGTCTCCAGCATCTGGATGATCATGCATCACTCATCACCAGGTGCAGCAGTAGACTCCACCATAGAGGATCACATGGAAATAATTGGAACAGGAAATTATTGCTTAACCTACCACTCTAAGAACTGGAAAGATCTTCCGTTTTATTTCTAGAGTAGGTATCATATAGTCCCACATTGTTGCTCCTTCAAATGCAGATAATATAAGGTTGACCTTTAGAGCTACGTGAATCTCAGTTACATCCACTCTTCCAAATCTAAGCACCCCTGAGATGTAAGTCTGCCAGTGAGCACAGTAGAACATGTACATCCCAGCAAAGGAGCAGAAGAAGAACAAATCAGGATTTGTTTCCAGGTGAATAGCAACCACAGCTCCAATGGTCATAAACACTAAGCAAGAGTAGAGTCAAGATTAAGAAGCATCCATTACCTGTGGAACTGAAGCTGCAGGGAAGGAGACCGGTATTTTGATCTGGCATTTGCCAAATTCAGTAAAGTCAGCTAACAGCCCTGACGGGAAGAAGCTGCCCTGCCCCGTTTGTCAGCTCATCCTGGATTCCATCTTCAAGGTGATTGACACCATCATGAGCTCCAGAAAGGAGGAGACAGCCATGCTGATAGAGAAGCTGGACAT
The DNA here is from genome assembly GCA_033318265.1 of Phyllotis vaccarum. Classification (NCBI taxonomy): domain Eukaryota; kingdom Metazoa; phylum Chordata; class Mammalia; order Rodentia; family Cricetidae; genus Phyllotis; species Phyllotis vaccarum. The sequence continues at coordinate 96,185,860 of JARWLC010000008.1, forward strand.
GAAGCTTGACAGCAAGGACAAGGAGGGCAAGCCACTGTTCAAAGCCTAATGTGTGAGGATATTTTCAAATAGAATAAAAACATTCGGAGATATCAGAGGGATCTACCCACAATCAGTCTAGGAGGATCAGAGAGTAGTGATTCACACCTTAAATCCCAGCACAGGGAGTATCCCGGGAGTGATGACCTATGCCCCAATCTGAGTTTGAGGTCATTTTAGTTTACAGAAGGAGTTCCAGGCTCTCAGGCAGGCAGTGGTGGGGCCACGCCTTAACTGAGCAAAGAAAGTATTTAAGGCAGGCATAGAAAGACAGAGCAGGCAAAAGAAGCCATGGCTCACACTGTTAGTCCCAGTACTTGGGAAGCAGAGGCAAGAGAATCTCTGTGAGTTCAAAGCGAGCCTGGTCTTCAAAGCAAGTTCCAGGACAGCCAGGACTGCTATACAGAAAAACAAAGACTGGAAGAGGTGGATCTGTCCTCTGATATCTCCAACGGAATGGAGGTCACAGCTGATCTTCATCACACACTGTTGGTTTTAATCATCACCGAGTTCCATACAAAGTAACTGGTTGGGGATCGGTTCTTTTGGAGTCAACTGGAAACAAACCAGAACTACAGCAAGAAGGGGTGCTTGGGGGTGCCCCAATATCTTTTGAGAGCTGGGATTATAATATGTACCAGTATACCAGACAGCTGTCAGTCTGTCTTTGTTGGGGGAAGGCAGGCAATGTTCTGCATGTAAAGAAGGCTGAAAATCTGAGTAGTATGCTTAGGTCTCATAGCTGGTGAGGGATAGAAAGCAGAGGGGTTACAGAGTGCTTGAATGTACACGTTCTGGTTAGTTGCTCCATCTTTCCAGTTTTCACCTTTATGGTATAAATTCTGCACAAAAGGAAGCAGAGCTTTTGGGATAGCAGCTGAGCCCAGACTTGATTAAGGGAAGCACAGGAGGCAAAGAAGCACAAGAAGTGATGAAGACACATACTCAAAAGGGCTTCTACTGCCCAGATTTGGGGTGATTCAACTACCAACTAATTTAGCAGTAGAAGGGAACTATAATTTACACAATAAAGAATCTCAATCTACCAGGTGGGCTGGAGAGATGGTTCAGGGATTAAGAGCCAGAGGACCCAGGTTGGATTCCCATCGGCCAATAACAGTTGACAACATTCTACAACTCCAGATCCAGAGGACCTGACACCCTCTTCTGGCCTCCGCAGGTGCTAAGCACTTACATGGTACCCAGGCATGCAGGCAGCCAAAACAGCCGTGTACATAAGATAAAAATAAATACAAATCCAGAAAGAACTTATCAGTCCACCCTGCTATAAGTAAAGAAAGTAGAATTTCAGACAAAGAAACTTAAAGGAAATGATGGGATTAGAAAAAAAAACAAAACAAAAACAAAAAACCCCCACCATTTGGCCACTGATATACTAAGAATGAATTTGGGCAAGAATCACTAAGGAGCATCTACCACCAGTGGGCGGAGGTGGTGAAAAGCAAGATACCCAAATAGACTCACAATATCTTCCAACCACATAAAGAGACAAACAGCATCTGGAACAGAGAAACCAGGCAGACACTGTCCTAACCAAGGGAACTGCCCATTTTCACATTCTCACACTGATAGTACCTCTTGACCTCAGGATGACACTCCATTTCGCTAACATTGCTGTATAACATGCAGACCCTGAATTGAATCACAAGAAAACACAAGACAAGCCTAACCTGAAGAGCGCTGTACACAATAACTAGCTGGTGTTTGCTCTTTAAGGGTATCAAGGCTGAGGCTGGCTCCATCACTTGAAGAGACAGAGACAGGTGGATCTTGGTGTTTGAAGAAAGCCTGTTATACACAGTTCCAGGACTCTATTTTTAAACACACACCCACACCCACCCACCCAGCCACCCCCCCCCCCACACACACACTCAAAAGAGAAAAAAGGTCAAGGTTGGGGCTGAAGAGATGGTTCTAGGGTTAAAAACATTTGCTGCTCTTGCAGAGGACCAGGGGTTGGTTCCCAGCATCCACATGGCTCACAATCATCTATAACTTTACTTCCGGGGATCTACTGCCATCTTCTGGACTCCACGGGTACCAGGCATGCACACAGAGCACATACATGCAAACAATACTCACACACATAAAATAAACAAGCCTTTTACACAGTGAGTGTTAAGGCACCATTTGAGGACAAAGAAACCCGAAAACATGGATGAATTTCTTTATCTTACTGTGGAGGGTACTAACAGATCAGCAGATAAAATTTACACAAGGAACATAAATTAGGCAACAGATCACAGCAACCTATTCCCTTGGTCATTATAATTTATTAAAATTTACTACTTATTTATTTGGGAGGTACTGATAATCAAATCTAGGTCCTCCGCAAAAATATTCTTAACCACTGAACCATCTCTCCAGACCCCAGCTATATTTTATTTTAAAATATATTGATTCTATTTTGTACTTTACTAAAATGTCCTTGTTTCTGGGAAATGCAAACTGAAGTATTTGAGGACAAATAGGAGCCTCGAATTATTCTTAAGTGTTTTAAAGAAACAAATACATAGACAATGATAAAGGCAACATAAAGGTTAGCATTCAGGAGTTTTGGAGAGTCTAGGTAAAGGTATATGCCAAGTCTCTTAAACTCTTGCAACTCAAAATACTGCTAAACCAAAGATTTACAAGAGTACAGTCCTAAAAGCAGACTGAGATTTCAATGTGGTCACCAAGGGGGCACCTTACAACCTGAGGTGGTGTCCAGAATAACAGGCCTATCCATATGTATATGATTTTATCAGATAAAATATAGTAATCTTTAGCTTGTTTAACCTTTGTATGTGCAGGTGAATGCACAAATAGGTGTGAGTGTGACGCTGTGTACATGCAGGCACATGCATGTCACAGTGTGCCCAAAGGGGTCAGAGATTTTGGGTGTTGGCCTTTACCTTGTTTAAGGCATACACAAGGTGTGATATGGGCTCCAGCTCCGAGTAATTCCCCCCTCTTCACCTCTGGTCTTGTCAGGAAGCACCGAAAACACAGACACTACAGAGACACCCAACCAGATTTAAGGTTCTGAGGATTCAAACTTAGATTTTCACACTCCCACAGCAAGCATTTACTCACTGAGTCATCTACCACTCCTAATTTTTTTTCTTTTCTTTGAGACAGGGTCTCTCTGTATACCCCTTCTGGTCCTGGAACTCACTCTGTAGACTAGGCTGGCCTCGAACTCAGAGATTCACTGGCCTCTGCTTTTCCCGTGCTTTAGGTATGCACCACCACATCCAGCTTACTTATTGCTTTCCTTTGTTTTAGTTCAGAAAGTGACTTGCTATGACCTGTTATTTAAATAAGTACAGTTGGGAAGCTGGTTTGATGTTCAAGCACTGAAATCCAGTTTCATTATTGTGCATATGTGCGTACTTACCATCAACCTCACCAACTGTCTATTTTCCCCAGTGGGTATTTGTCATTTTCATCTCAAAGCAAAGCAAATTGAGAGAAGTCACATGCTTACAAAAGGCAAGGCTCTGGCTTCAAATCACCGTCTTTTAAATTCTAAACCCAGGGCGTGTAGTTGTGTATTGATGCTGCTGCTGATTGGGTACACGCTGGAGCCTCATTTCATCCAGATAATGGATCACAGTAACAGGTTTAGTGAGTTAAGATATCAGTACGGGGTGTAGTGCCTCTAAGTGTTTATCTAATTATTCTTCATCAATTAAAAAAATAGGGAATCAGATATCGGGGTAAGAACCCAAATACTTCTGCAGAGAAGCCACCAGGGACCTCCCACCTCTTCCATTCCTTTCTCCAAAAGGCTGAGATCCTCTTTCAGCTCTCCTCCACTCCTCCTCTACCTTACTACTTCCTGTCTCCTATCTATCCTCAGTCCTCCAAAACCTCTATGGTTAATTTTGGTCAGCCAGTGGCTAGCTCTGCCCTCTGATTCAAAACAAACTTTACCATCAGAATACAATCAAAATACCAAACATGTCTCTACATAGTAAAATGCTCACATACCAGCTATGACTGCCCATTGTGCGTAAGGCACAAGGAATACCATCAGGTCTAAAATGCCACTCTCCACTCCTGGGACTGCTCCCTAGGCAGGAAGACCGGGAACATCCTAGGCAGGTATATAGTTGCAGAGGGCAACTCATGTTCAGGACTAGTCTTGAGTCCGTAGGCAGGAGAGAGCAGCCTTGGGCAGCATGAACCTGAGATAGGCATTCTAACAGTGCACTTCACTGGGAAGAGTCACCACTCCCCACACCTTAATATGGCAGCAGTCCTGGTGAGACCTCAAACAACCTACAGTGTGTGTGTGTGTGTGTGTGTGTGTGTGTGTGTGTGTGTGTGTGTCCCGTCCCCAACATGATACATCTTTCCTGCTACCATCGGTGTAATGGCTTGGTGAATGAGACTTGTCATTTTTCCTGGAGATCTCCCCATTGCCCCTGGAGCCCCAGTCAGAGTCAGCTGGGTGCCAATGGGAAAGAGAACCCTTCTACAGCATCTAAAGAGGACACTGTGGGAGATGGGATGTGCACAATGGAGAGTGGAGAAGTCACCATCATCCTCAGCAGGCGAGGCAAGGGAGACCCTGTAGATGTAACCATGGGAACAATGATGCTGAAACATAAAGAAGGGCCCTTAAAGTTTCTTCCCTTCTGCCCCCTGGGCTCAGCTGAAGCCAGGTCTTGGGAGACAGAGTTTGAAGGAGTCTGGATTAACCTCTTCATACTCAGAGAAATACATCTCAGGGCACAGAAGTAGCCGAAGTCTGTGACCATTTACCTTGACATTCTAATAGCTCAAGTGTGCTTGGCACAATCTAGGCTTCATAAATGTAGCTGTTTGCCTGTTTACAAGTTCCTACTCTGTGATCCAGGCAGCCTTGAACTTGCGGCAGGTCCGCTTGCATTCTAGAGTAACAGGTGTATCACTATGCCCTGCTTAATTGGTTGTCAAGAAAGGATAACACAGTTTCTTGTGCCCTGATCTCTCTTTTTTAATTTAGGGGCTTGTTTTCATTTTTGTTTTGAGACAAAGTCTGTCCATATAGCCCAAGCTGGACTTGAACTTAATGTGGAGTCCCAAGTGGCCTTCCATTTAGCGTGAAGCCCAGGCTAGCTTCCAATTTATGATCACCTTGCCTCAGGTCTCCCAAGCACTGGGATTATAGGTGTATTTCACCAAGCCTGACTTAACCTAACTTTCTTCAAAACATACTATGACCTAGCAGTCCTACTACTTAGTTACCACCTAGTAGAAATGTGCACACGTGCTCTCCAAAACATACACTAAAACCTTCATTGCAGCTCTTACTTCAACAGCCCTGAAGTGGAAACACCCCCAAGAAACTACCCATGATGGAAGGGCTGGCTAATCACAATGGTATATTGGGGAGCAGCAGTAGTAGCAAGAATGAGTAGCACATAACCACCCACACAGGGGCGGGTGACACTTATCAACATGCTGGGTGAAAGAAGTTAGACAGGATGACACAATTTGGTTGATCAGTGATAGAAGATAACAGGTCTGTAACTGGTTTCAGGATTCAAGGTAGAGGTAACTCTTGGGGGTAGCGATGACATTCAGGGGTCTTCGGAACATTGGGGTCTCTAGTTCACAAGTACCAAGAAATGGTACCCTGTTTCCTCGGTCATATGCTGGTTGCATAAATCTGCTCCATTTTTGGGATTGTGTCAAGCTGCACACATATGGCTTGTGCATATTTTCTTACACATAAATCTTTAATAAAAGGGGGTACCCTAACAGAGAGATCGTTTTCTTTTACTGTGTCCTATGTGTGTCCCCCATCTCAATCCAGAAAGTGTCCCTAGGGAAAATGGACAAAGTAGGGAGCTTGTCTTAGGTTTGTGGCCAAAATCAAGGAAAAACGTGAATATGAAGGGCTGTATTCTCTTTGTGTGCTGAGCTTTTATGGGAATAAGGATATGAGGATGGCAGGGCACCCATGGGCATACCTGGGAGATAGCAGTGTGATCAGAGTTAGTGAAGCCCGCAATCAGTGAGTGGTGGGGGCAGGATCTGAACTCAGATTGCACTGATGCCAGAACCCAGGTTTATTCCTGTCTGGTACAGATAGAATAGGTGACACAGGTCCTTAATTCTCTTTGTTCTGCCACCATCAATGACATGGCCTGGTGGATGAGACTTGCCCCTTTGCCTGGCAGGCTCACTACTGACCATTAACCACATGCTTCTGGTGCTGATTTTTATTACGGTAGCTACACTTGCAGTGAACAGGTGTATGCATTCATGTTTTCTGGGAGCTTTCTGTCTCTTGGATGGGACAAAGCAACTTCTTGTAGGTGGACTTTTCTGTCCCACCAACCAATTCCAAAATAACCACGTGGAGACTGCCTATTAATTGTAAATGATTGGCCTCTAGCTTAGGCTTGTTACTAACTAGCTCTATATGTCTTACCCTCTAACAGATGGCAGTACTTTTATTTTTAACATGGCATATTCATCTTGCTTCTCTCTGCATCTCCTCCTCAACTCCTCAGACCCCACCTTTCTTCTTCATAACATCTTTCTAGTCTGGCTCTTCTGCCCGATCTCTTCCTGCCAAGCTACAGGCCAGTCAGCTCTTTATTAACCAATGAGACTAATACATATTTACAACGTATAAAGATTGTTCCACAGCAACTCCTAGATATCAAAGATGTCTGGCAGTTTCCAATGCCTCCCAGAACTTTGAATGGGTTCAAAGACTTTGGAGATCTGGCCTAGACCAGTCTGTATGACTCTGAGAAGAGGGAAATAAAGTTCAGCATGGACCCAGGAGAAAGCATCGTAATAGCTCACACTGAAAGATTGGGGGGAAGAGGACCCATGTTAGGAAGGAGTCCTGCTCTTCTAAAGGGCTGAGGCACAGGCTGGCTTTCCTTTGACTACCCAGTGTACTGCTTCTTCTTTTAGCTGTCATAAAACTCCCTTTCTGGGTTCTCTCTTCTCTTGGCCTTTGTTTGTGGTCAAAGATTGTAGTCAAAATTGGACTAAGACCCGGATCCATATTCCCAATCTTCACATCTCAGCTAAGACCTCATTTGCTTCAGGAAATCTTCCTAATGCCTTGAAAGCTGGAGTACCCTGTATCTTCCCTCTTACCACACTGGATTGTAGCTGTTTCCTCTGACTAGGAGCTCCTAGTGAGCGCAGACACTATCAGCCTTGCTACTCACTGCTGTGGGCTCAAAGCCATGCATACAGTAGGTACTCAATGAACATTCTGCTAGAAGAATGAAGACTAGTGCTCTGGAAGCCGTTGGATGAGATCCACTTTACACAGCTGGTTTTGTATTCGTGTATATGTCCTAAGCATTCACTTCTCCATGACTGAGCATCTTCCTCTGTGGGTAAGAAGAAGCCGGGAAATTTCAATCCATAGTTAAAGCTTAATATTTGAGTAGATCAGACCCTATGGTTCAAAACATAGCCTCCTGCAGAAATGCAGGCAGGGGGCAATATCTTCATGGAAATACCAATGGCCAGGTGAAAGGAAGGGGTCCCAGAGAAGTCTGCAGTGGAAAGGCAGAGTGCCTCTGAGCATGGGATCACTGCTGAAGGTAGCTGTCTAGATTAACAAGGGTGCATTCTTCTTGCTTCCCAGGACCCAAATGCCTATGACTCCCTCAACCTCAGCCTTGCTGGTATCTGGAGCTAGATAAGTCTCAATTGTGGGGTTTCTCCTGCTATTGTTCTGCAGCAGCCCACGTGCTGACTAGTTTCTCCCCCCAAATTCAGACCCACTTGGAACTCTCCGTGTGAGTCTTGTTAGGGTAAGGGCACTTACAGATGTCATCAGAGCAGAGTCTGGGGATGGAATACTTAAGGGTTTAGAGTTTGCTTTTAATGTAACGTTGTGCGATATGAGGTTTTGATTAAAGAAATGAAGAGCTTTTGCCACCAAGCCTGGTGACTGGAGCCTACTCCTCAGGACCCACATGGCAGAAGGAGAAAAGCAACTTCCATGAGTTGTCTTCTGGCCTCCACATGTGTGCTGTGGCACACACTTAAAGCAAAAATGTTTAAAAATAAACACGGTGACATATATATATATATATATATATATATATATATATATATATATATATATATATATAATAGTACAGGGTACAAAGAAACAGGGCAAGAGGCCATATAGAGAGGAGGTGTGTGATGTGGGGTGATGGAGCCCCAAGCCAGAGACACCGAGGAGAGCAAGGAGCCACCAGAAGCCAGGAAAGTTGGGAAGACCTCTTCTCTAGAGGCTTCAGAAGGAGAAGAGAATTGCTAACACCTTAATTTGGGACTTCTAACCTTCAGAACTGTGAAAGAACCAATCCTGGTTGCTTAAAAGATTGTTTGGTATGGGGGTTCTAGAAAGCTAATATGAACAGCAATATTAGCACCACCATCAGAGATGTCCATGGCATCCCCAGTTACTACAAAAACAGCTCAGATAGTTCCAGAAGTCTCTCAGGTGGTAGAGGTCTTATCTACTCACCCACTGAGAGCCACATGGTAACAGGTCGGGTTCAAGGAGGGGAGTGAGGTGAACTGAGATTTAAATTTCAGCCCCACCCAGAATGGCTATGTGAGGTTGGGTAAGTTGTTTAACATCTTTGATCCTCATGAGTGAAACGGCATACGGAGGTGCCTGTATCTCCCAGAATCATCAGTGCTGATGTAACAAGACAATGCACAGAATGTGCTTTGCACAGCAATCGAACATCCAGTAGCACTCAATAAACAGTAACAGAAAGAATGATTGGTGTAAGTGCACGTATTAAGCAATAGTAATATTACCTAATGGGTAACAAATACACAAAGAGCATTTAACAGTGGTGATTTCCACTATTATTATTTAAATCCAGCAAGCTGAATCACTCCACAATGCAATAACCTGTGTTGTGAGCAGTGTCCACACCCATCACCTCTGCTGTGGCTCCTCCAGGAGGAGATGATGCTGGAGTGTCCATCTTGGTTTTGTGCTTTCTACCTACTTTTCTTTACCGCATGCTGTGGGTCATAGTCGTCTTGTAAGATGCATAGATAGCGCAGTCGCCGATTTTACAGAGGTGGAAGTCAAGAGGCAAAACCATTGTGGGGAGGGTTACTCAGACTGAGGCTGGAACCCTGGGCCATTAAACCAACCTGCTTCTGGGGCTGAGGAGAAGGGTTCAGGGAGTATGAATTCAGATCCCAAGCACCCACATACAGAAGCTAGGCATGTGCATAAGGGGGTGCTGGTAACTTCAATGCTGGGGCTGATGTAGAGACAGGGAAAGAATGGTTGAGGCTTACTGGACAGGCAGCCTAGGTGAAAATCAGCAAGCTCTGGGTAGGGGTAGCACATGCTGTAATCCCAGCCTTGGGGAGAAGGAAACAGGAAGGTCGTGAGTTCAAGGTCATCCCTGGCTATGTAGGGAATTCAAGGCCAACCTGGGCTACCGGAGAGCCTACTTCCAACAAACAAACAAAATAAAAAGGGCGATTGGAGGCTGATTGGAAAGACAAGGGCTGAAACAGCAGCCTATGCATTGTTGGGGTGATGCGCTATGTGGTCAAGCACCTTCCAGGAGCTTCTTTAGCATTAACGAACTTGTTTGTCAGGTTGTCTGGGACTAAGAAAAGATCAGAAAGGAGAAGACAGACTTGAAGGGAAACTGAATCTGAAAAAGGCCAAGGGATGAACCGTGAGGTCATCTGAGGGAAGAGTGTCCTGGTGAGGGGATACTGTCAGGGTTAAGGTCCAGAGGCAGGAACCTGCTTGGCCTGTTTGAGAGAACTGACTGGGAACCAAAGTGACCAGAAAGAATTAAGTCAGATACGAACTGAGGCAGGAGAAGAAATATCAGGGCAACTGAGAGAGTGACTCTGGATCCTACCCTGAGCCAGACAAGAAATTACCCGAGTTCTGGGCCAAGGAGGCATGACCCATTTCATCTTTAACCTGAGCCTTTGTTGAGTGGCTGATACGCTCATGATATAAGGCAAGCAAGCAAGCCCCTTGCCTCCCTCCCTCCCTCCCTCCCTCCCTCCCCCCTCCCTCTCTCCCTTAGTCTTTTTCTAAGCACGTTACAAAGTGCTCGGTGAGATGGTAGCTGCCGTCTTTTAGGTAAAAGATAATGGTGGTTTAGACTGTGGTGATTGTGGTGATAAGAAGTTACATTCTGGATTTATCTTGAAGGAAGAGCCTGTGAGATCAGATGTGGAGCTGAGGCAGGGGCATTCAAGGGCTGCTCTAGAATGACTCCCAGGCTTGCTGAACTGAGCTCCTGGAAAGATGAAGCCGTCATCTGCTAAGATGAGGAAGATGTGCCAAGAGTAGGTCTGGAGGGAGAGGGAAAAAAAAGATCATGCCTTAGTAGGAACATGCCAAGTTCGACATACCTGCCACACAGCCAGGAGCAGATGTGAAATAGAGGTTGAGTGTGTGAGGCTGGAGTGGAGAGGAAAGCATGCTTACCTCATACAACTATTGTATTGACTTATAATCGATACACAGCAAACTTGCATACTAAAAGTATATAGGTCTATCTTGGGGTTTCTATTGCTGTGAGGAGACACCGTGACTAAGGCTTTTTATAAAGAAAAATATTTAATTGGGAAGGCTCGCTTATGGTTTCAGAGGCTCAGTCTATTACTATCTTGGTGGGGAGCATGGCAGCATGCAGGCAGCCATGGTGCTAGAGAAGTAGCTGAGAGTCTTATATCTTGCAGGCAATAAGAAATGGTCTCAGATACTTGGACAGTATCTTGAGCCTAGGAAACCTCTAAGTCCACCCCCACGGTGACACACTTTCTCCAACAAGCTCAGACCCACTCTGAACAAAGCCACACCTCCTAATAGTGCTACTCTTATGAGTTCATGGGGACCAGTTACCTTCAAGCTACCACAGTGTCCATCTTGGTAAGTTTTAGTCTATTTATATACATGACGTACGTTCCTGTGCTTTGTTGGTCCTCTTCATGGTCCTGTCTCACAGTGTACTCATGTCCTAGGCAACTACTGATCTGTTCTTGTCATTATGGACAGTGTACATTTTCTAGACTTTTATTCATAGGAGTCTACACAGTATGAATCCTTTGATGTCTGATCCCTCTCACACACATTCTTATATTGAGGTTTATACATACCATTGCCTGAACTAGCAGTCCACTTCCCGATTTTATTGATGGGCTATATAATTCATGCACAGCAATATCTTTATTCTTTCATCTGTGAGTAGACAATTTAGTTGCTTCCAATTTATTAAAATTAGAGTTGCCTGGGGCTGGAGAGACAATTCAGCAATTAAGAGAACATGCTGTTCCTTCTGAGACCTCAGTTCGGTTCCTAACTCCCATGCCAAGGGTCTCACAACTATTTATAACTCCAGCTCCAAAGGGATATGATGTCTCTAGTCTCTGTGAGTACCTGCATAAACATCAACACACACAATTAAAATTAAAAAAATTGTTTTGGGTTTTTGAGACAGGGATTTTCTGTGTATCCCTGGCTGTCTTGGAACTCACTTTGTAGATCAGGCTTAAATTCACAGAGATCTATCTGTCTCTGCCTCCCAGCTGCTGGGACTAAAGGTGTGTGCCAACACTGCCTGGCTTTAAAAAAAAAAATGTTTATTATGTATACAGTATTCTGTCTGCACGTGTGCCTGAACAGCAGAAGAGGGCGCCAGGTCTCATTACAGATGGTTATGAACATCATGTGGTCGCTGAGAACTGAACTCAGGACCCCTAGAAGAGCAGCCAGTGCTCTTAACCTCTGAATCATCCCACCCCCACCCCGCCAAATTAAAGCCGTGTGCACGATCTTGTCTGGACTTAATGTCTTTAGGAGGACTTAGGTTCCTTCTTTTGGGTGAGCATCTCAGGGTGGCATGTCTGGGTCAGCGGTGAAGTAGTTTAGATCCATGAGAAACTGATGAATGGCTTTTTCCTACTTGTTGCCACAAAAAGGGAAATGCTGAGCACCTGCTGCTTTGTGGTCCATACACAGCTATGTGCTGCATATGGCAGTTTGGTCAAAAACAGATTAAATCTAAGGTGAGGTCCGACAGGTACATTGATCTACATTATTTATGCTGATCTACATTATTGGAGCCATTTCAACATCATAGAGCAATGTGCTATTGGCATATTTGTGATGCTGTTGGTGTGACCAACCCAGCATGCTGTCAGTGTCATAACAATATAGCAATACAATTGAGTATTGCACATATTTAATAACGAGAGTAATTATTATGTTGGTTTAAGTAAAACAGATTTTTTTCATTGTTTTAGAGTATATTCTTTCTGCTTACATGCCAGCAGCAGCTTTGTGAGCTTTGTGTTTACCACATCACTGGGCTGCATACTTCTCTCTGGTGTTTAGTTTAACTTTGGGATGTTTTGTTCATCATGGCTGTGGGTGAGGTAGGCTGAGCTATGAATATTTATGACCTTTAGCCCAAGAGTGCAGAAGGCCACCTAAGTTTGTGTAAGCACACTCTATAGTGTTTGTCAAATGATGCAACAGCCTAACAACCCATCCCATTTCCCAGTGTTTCTTTATTGCTAAGCCACAAAAGACAGTGTGTCTGTCTGTCTGTCTATCTATCTATCTATCTATCTATCTATCTATCTATCTATCTATCTATCTATCTAATCTATCTATCATCTATTTGCTTATTTATTTACTTTTGAGACAAGGTCTCAGGTGTCCCAGGCTAGCCAATAACTTACTACATGCTTGAGGATGACCTTAACTTCCTGGTTCTTCTGTTCCCTTTATCAGTGCTGGAATGTGTATCCCACCACACTCACCTTCATTGTGTTCATGTGTTTGCGTATTCTTTAAGCAGGCATTAGGAGTTAATGTTGATCACAAATACAGTCTAGGTGTGAATAAATAAACACAGTATCTTTTCTCCCCATTCCCATGCCCCCTGAAATAGAAAAAAAAATCAGAATGTCTTTTCATGGCCTTTTGGGCCAGAGTTGATCCTCTTAATGTTTTAGACTGCAGCTTAGTCTTCTGAAACTCTTTGAACAGCAATGCACCCACTAAAGAAACTCGAGAAAGAAACTACCGATATTTCTGGTAGTCTCCAGATAGTGAGTAACTGTCGTGTTAGTGGACTGTAGCTGGCTTGAAGATGACCGGGAAGGGGATGTCAGCAAACTGAAATTGAGACCACTCCTGCCAACAAGTTCCTGCTCCTTTAAAGCTCCCAGAGAAGGCCATATGTCACCATTGACACACTTGTGGCTATGGGTCCATATCTTACTGCCAGGATGACAGAGATCTTCCTGCCTCTGACTTGAATCACACTACAGTCAATTATGAAAAAGACCTCCCCAAAGTTGCCTTCCCAAACTTCAATGCTACCTTCCAATGGCAAAGCGCTGGTTTTGATGGCTGTCAAATTTGCTCTGGGTTACTCTGGAGACTTTTGAAAACTTTCGATGGTTTAAAAGAGAATACCACTTATGGTTTCCTTGGTTGAAAAAAAAAAACCCATCACTGCTGAATTCATAATGTGGGACAAGGCTTTCTCTGAAACTTTTCTTTTTGACTATGGCTGCCCCATTTTCCAATCCCTAACGGTAGAAGGGTCTTTCTCCTCCCCCCTCATTTAAATAGGGGCATCTTAGTGACAGCAGGCTACACTCCCAAGCCAACACAAAGAACAAAGTTCAGTATTAATTGTACTGTGCCAATTTAGTGACATACTAATTGTATGAATTAAAGTTTATGTTTTCCAAACTCACCACACCTTGAAACTCACACGTATTTAAAACATTTTTAGTGGTTTTCAACGACAAATCATAAAACTTACCATCTTAGCCACCTTTAAATGTGTCACCTTTAAGCTGTTGTCGCCACTCCAGGCTGCAACTTGCTAACTGCCAGCCGTTAAAGTGTCCCAAAAGCCTTTGCCACAAATCGTCTCAGGATACTACAGACGCACTTATATTAAACTCATAATGATCTTTAAATCAGACACAGTTTCTCTTTCTCTTTCAGCAAGGAGAGACATTGCAAATGTCACAAAAAAAAAACTGCAGCTAGTATGTGTGAGTCTGCAGGCCATGAACACAGACTAGGATCCTCATCATGTCATGGGGCAGAGACTTCTACAAGTCTTTGTTAGCTTTCTGGGCCTGGAGTTTCTGGTTGGAAGGAGGAATAGAATTATTTATTACAGGGCTCTTGCAAGAAATTTGCATGAAATAGACTTAACATGGCGCCGAGGACAGAGGAGAGGCTGGCCAAACCCGAGCTGTTGTTGTGACTACCAATTTAAGAGCGACTCTTAGAGAGATGAGACAGTTGGTGCTCAGGCATCTAAATGGTCACGCCCCACTGTTCCACCACGGTTGCGCTCTAGGAAGGGGCAGGACCACTCGAAGCCCCGCCCCTATAAGCGGCGTTCAGTTGTCCGGGCAACGCGCCTCAGGATTGCAGCCCAGAGTGACGCGGGGTGTCTTACTGAAGGATCCCAGAGCACTCTAGTCTGAGAGATGTCTGAGGAGGATTCGGACAGCGTGGTCACCGACTCGCAGCCCGAGGAGAGTGACGAACTGCCTGTCATCCAACTGTGCGGGCTGGTGGAGGAGCTCAGGTACCGGCAACACGGGCCTCTGAGGCCTCAGCTGCAGCCTGCAGACCACCCAGGCAGGCATACATGGCCCACTATGGAGAAGAAACTTCCTTGCCTGATTACCCTTGCTTCTTGCCTGCTCCTGAGCTAAGTCACCGATGGAGCCAGAACAGGAGGAGGTGCAAGGGAATCAGGTGGCCTTGCAAAGAGCAGAGAGGATTTGGTGAAGCTAGAGCTTTGACCTGGTGTTGGGCAGCCCCTCTCCCGGTCTGCATCAGGTGGCTTCCTAAGCCCTTTTCCAACGTTAGTATGACAAAATTAATATGGCAGCTGGATGGAAACGAAGCTATTGAAATGATCTGATTCAGGTTTCATGGGCTGAATGAGGATTTAAGCATGGAGACCGTGAGGAATTATTGGCCCAGTGCCCTGTATTTTCCATAGCCTGTTTTCTACCTACCATAGCAAGTTAACTGGACACAAAGATTCCATAATGTAGTTGAGGTTTCGTGTATCATGTGTTGATATTAGACAGTATTTGGCAACCCGAATAGGTGTTGCTTCTATCCATCCATAGTTTACACCAGAATCAAGGGCTTATACTAATAGCTACCATTATGAGTGTCTGTCATATGCCACAGCCTTATATATGATACAGCAATCTTAGGTGGTGCACATTTTCTGAAGTTTCCTTCCCTAAGGTCTTGTAGGAGACCCATAGGGGTCTCCACTGAGAATATGACAGATACGGAAAGGCAAGATGTCCCGATTTTTCTCTCTTTTCCATGGGGCATCTGTATTAATCTCAAATTCAGGAATTAGTTTAACAGTAGAGCTAGGCCTCAGTGCCACTGTCTCTTCTGTATATGTATTTGTGTATGGACGTACAGATAGAATGGGCAAGTTTTAGGACAAAGGATGTCACTCAACAGAGCCCTATTGGTTCAGTCACAGTACTGCACACACACACACACACACACACACACACACACACACACACACACACACACACACACACAAATTAGAATTGGGCATGGTGGCTCACACCTTTAGTCCCAGCACCAGTGAGGCAGGTGGATTTCTGTGAATTCAAGGTCAGGCTGGTCTACCTAGCACAAGTTCCAGGCTAACCAGGGCTACATGGTAATGCTATTGCTGTGACAAAACACTTTCACCAAGGCAACTTATAAAGCAAATCATTTAATTTAGGGGCTCATGGATCCAGAGGGTTAGAGTTCATGATGATCATGGTGGGGAACATGGAAGCAGGTAGGCAGGCATGATGCTGGAGCAGTAGCTGAAAGCCTACATCTGACCACAAGCATAAGAGGGGGCATACAGTAACTGGGAATGGTATGGGCTTTTGAAACATCAAAGCCCACTCCCAATGACACACCTTCTCCAAAGGGTCACACCTTCCAATCCTTCCCAAACAGTTCCACCAGCTGGAGGCCAATCATTCAAAAATATCTGAGCCTCAGAGGGTCATTTCTTGTTCAAACCACCATACCCTGTCTCCAAATAAACATGAAAGGCAAGTTTCATATATAAAAAGTAGTTATAAAGGTCGTAATGTTGGCATATATAAGATAAGCTAGATGTTATCCCTTATTGTTTAAAAAACACAGTTCAAAGATCTCTCTTTTATGATAAATGTCTAGTGGGATTTCTGGTTTGTTGGGTGTTGCCTGTAAAAGAGCAGAGAAACAGAAGCCACCATCTGGAGATGCTGGGTGGGTATAGAAAGCTTCAAGAAAGGAGCTTCAGGAGTACTTTTACAAATGAGTTAGATATCTGAAGGTGGGACCATCAACAGCAGTCATCAATAGGACACCAGCACTCTGAATTTTTGTGACTTGTGAGACACAGTAACCAAAAGATCCAATACTCTAGCAGCACTACATGGCCAAAAGCTATCCTCAGAACATTGTAGTCCTTGCCACTACTCCAAAGAAAGGTGATGTTTTATTATACCCGTTATAGGTGGCACCTAGAAGCTGCATATCTTACAGAAGGCTGTGTGTGGCCAATAATGTACAATACTGACTATTTGGGGGTTCTAGTCATAGAATTCACTTAGGTGCCTGTATCTTACAGCTACGGAAACTCTGCTCTCAAAACAGAAACAGAGATGTTTGAGAAATATTACTTTAGACTGGAACCCAGGGACCACCGAATGCCACGGCTATCAGCTGCAGAATTTTCACAGGTATACAATGAAAGGTGAAAATTCTTTCATCCTGTTTGCCTCCATGAATGCAAATAGTGTATCTGCTTTTGGTGTGCCTGCTTGTGCCTTCTTGGGTCACATGGCCTTTCTCCCTGTTCTACTTTTATGATTATTCCTTTCTTTCAAGTCAGGGAATCTTGTTCACCTAGTAGTTGACTCTTCCAGAATACCTTAGTTTATGTATGGTAGCACAGACCTATAATCCCAGCCCTTGAGAGGCCAAGGAAGGAAGGCCACAGAGTTTTAGTTCAGCAGAGACTACATAGTAAGACCATATCTCAAAAAACCAAAAACCCAAGGGCTAGAAATGTAGCTCAGAGGTAGAGTCCTTGCCTAATGGACATAGGACCCTGCGTCAAACGCTTTCACTGAAACAATAAATTCCCTTAAATGGGGAAATGAGCTATAAAGTCTGACCAAACCAGGCGTATTTGCATACGCCCTTAATCTTAACTCAGGAAGTAGAGGCAAGCAAATCTCTGTGAGTTGTATGTAGTCAGCTTGGTCTACATAGTGAGTTCCAGGAAAACCAGGGATACACAAACCCTTCCTGTCTCAGAACAACCACAAAGTTTGTCCGGCCATATAAATGAGTGAAGTACTTGTCTGCTAGATTTGTCTCAAAGGGCTAATCAATGTAGGTTTATTCTTTGAGGATGAAACCAACTTACTTTGAGATTCACATCTTACCTCAGCCACCTTCTATGACAATTGCCTGTAAGGGGCTAGAAAGTTCATGATTTTTGTGTTTTGCTAGATATGGCACACCGGATACATTCCTCTTTTTGTGTTCATGTAGAAGCACTGAACCCTAGGCCTTCCCAGGCTGATAGCTGGGGGGGGGGGGGTTCTAAAATTCCTTCCTTGAGGAGATGTGAACAGTAGATATTCTGTCCTAAGGTCCCAACACAAACCAAAGACAAATCTACCACAGTTTGCTTTGGGGGACCAGTGAGTTTATTGGGCTCATTTACAGAGCCCTGATGACCCCAAAGAAGCGGTACTGCAAAGTCTTCATTCAGCATGCATGATGGCTCCCGGTAGCGGCCGAGGTGGAACACCCCCCCCCCCTTGCCAAGTCCCCTCCCCAGTCCATATTCTTGTCCCTTCTGGAGACTTCATGCAGTTAGGGCAGAATTGCCTGTAAGTGCCTGGGAGGAGTGGCCAGGAAGTCAGGTGAGGATCTGGTGGCCTTCCTGTTCCTTCTATGAGGGAACACCAACAGTTCACAGACATGATTGTGATACAGCTGTTCTCTCGGAGTCAGCAACAGTTTGGCTCAGAGGACAGTGCGTTACAATACTGGTCCACAGTACTTCTACCCTCAAGATATTTCTGATATATTTCAACTCACTGTCCAGCATAAGCCTTGTGATATTTAGTGCAGGACCTTAGGAATACTTGGGAAGTGTTGTTTCAGGCCTAATGAACCCTTCTCATTATGTCTGCTCCCTAGCTCCCTGGCTTCATCCAGGGCACCTTCTTGTAGGTCTCAGAGCTCATTTTGATGACTTACCTAGGGCTGCTTTATCAGCTATTTCTCTCTGACCCTGACTTGGTTGTGCTTGGGCTACAGTTCCGAAGCAGGCGGAAATCCAAGGCCCGCGCAGGTGACCGCACTATAGGCCTCACCGTGGACCAGAAGCTTGAGCTTGTACAAAAGGAGCTGGAAGATTCAAGAGAGGAAATACGGCACATGCGGGCTAATGCTGAACGCGACCTTCAACACCATGAGGTATCCCCTTCTCCCTGGGCTGCACCTCTCTACTTGTGGGGTGTTCACCCACATCTTGCTGGTCCTTGAGAAGAAACCCAAGGAGAATGATACAAAGAAGGACTTACCTCTGCAGAACTTAGCCGTAGCTGTGTATGTACAGCACTCCTAAGCTTGTTTCAATATTATGTATCAAAATACTCCAGCACAAAACTGTCATCACCAACAACACCCAGATATGACACTCATTGGCGTAAGACCACTCTGGTTTCTCTTTTCTCACTGGGATGCTAGGAAGTGAATCCTAGGAGAATTGTCTACTCAAAATATTTTATCATCTGCCTCTAAGATATGGTTTTTTCTAAAAGCATAGCCATGGGCTGGAGAGATGGCTTGGTGGTTAAGAGCATTTGTTTATTTTGCAGAAGACCAGGATTCAGTTCCCAGTACCACATGGTGGCTCGCTCATTGACCATCTATAACTCCAGCCCCTGGAGGTCTGATGCTCTCCTTTGACCATTGAGGGTGCCAGGAACAGATGTGGTCTACATACACACATGCAAGGAGAGCGCTCATATATGTAAAAATAATAAAATAAATCTTTTAAAAAAACATAACCACATTGACGAATGTAGGCCCTCAGGCTTTTGCAATAATTCTCTAATAACACAAGGATTGTAAGGTTTAAGTGAGTACATTAGGTGAAAATGCCCGAGTCAGCCTTCATATACCACATGCATAGTTATGGACACAATTTCTGGACTCCAGCACAGCTTCTCCCATTAAGTTCAATAAAGTCAGCCCTCTGGTGAAGAAATAATCCTATTCATTTGGATTTCCATGGGATGAAATTATTAGCTTGCCCTTGACAGCAAAGTGGATGAAAAATGCACAGGACTTGGTATGGCCTTGAAGAAGGATACCTTTGTTTCAGGAATGGTCAAGGAAGAGCACCATAGGTGAGGTGAAAAATCACAAGGAGGTGATGTATGTACAAGCTTAGCAAACTCTCACATGAAGGAGTCCAGTTTGGGAATCAGGTCGAGTAGGGTAATGAGGCCTGAGAACTAGGAAGGGAGTTTCTCAAACCTTCCATGTCTTAGCAAGCTGGATCCCAATGAGGATAATGAGCAGGAAAGCAACATGCTAACAGCAGTGTGTATGGGCCTGGTGCTTCCACATGGGAAGACTAGAATCTGTGGAGATCCACTGAAGATGCGATTTCCTGTTAGCAAGCCAGGAAAGACTGGACTAGAATGATGTATTATGTGGCCCAGTACCTTCTCATGTTACCCTCTAAAGATCTGTGTGTGTGTGTCCCACTGTTGAGTGCAGTTCATACTTGTTATAGAATATTTTGTTTATTTTTAAAATTCATTTCTTCTTATTTTATAAATGTAAGGTGTGTATGCATGTACGTCTGTGCTTCCAGTGTGTGTCTGGTGCCCATGGAGGCCAGATGAGGATGTCGGGTCCTCTAAAACTGGAGTTACAGAGAGCTGTATGCCAGCATGTGGGCACTGGGAACATAACAAGGGTTGCCTGCAGGAGCAGCCAGCACACTTAATTACTCTACAATCTCTCCAGCCCCATTACAGAACATTTTAAAATTACAAGGAGGCTGAAGAAACACTTGAAAACACAGTGCTTCCATCTTCGCAGAAGTAATTATTAGTACTCACACTTGGATTTGTCTCCTCGAGTTCAGATAAATTTCTGAATACGTATGAATTCCCTCTTAAGAGATATCAGACTCTTCTATGAAGTATACCTTTTGCTTAACATTGTCTATATCGTTATATACTTCTTCCTTATCTGCAGAGGACATGCTCCACGTTGTCCTGTGGATTCCCCAAACCTTGGATAATGACAAACCATATAGTGTATTTTCCTCTACATTCATGCAAGAAAGCTTAACTTATATACTGAATGTAGCACAAGATTAACAATAACTGATACAGAATAGAACAATTTTAACAATAAACTTTAATAAAATGCTAGCATTATTTATTTTGCATTTGGGGCTTATTAAGTAAAATAAGAGTTGCTTGAACACAAGCACTGAAATGTGCCACCTCGCCACAGCCAATGGATAACATAAATGACTACTAATTGACTAATGAGAGGGCAGCAAATATAACAGAATACACTGGAAAAAGGTGACTTTGTGTCTCTGGTGGGATAAAATGGGAATTTTATGCTATTTAGGATAATGCACAACTAAAGCCTGAATTGCTTATTTCTTGTGTTCTCTGCTTAGTATCTTCAAATGGCTATTCTGCAAACACTGAACATGCAGACAAAGGACTTCTGTGCATATACACTTATTTGTGGTATCTTTTCTTCAAGTTACACATGCGCATAAGAGTGCTTTCTCACCTCATTCCAAAGTCATCCTCTCTCCAGATTTAACTGTAGCTCATGTTTTGCATTGTATTAGCTGGAGCTTTGGTGGTATTGTGTTATGTTGAGACAGGTTATTTGTAGGCTAGGCTAGCCACAAATCATGGCAGTCTTCCTACCTTATCCCCTCAAGTGGCTGGATCACAGGCATGCACCCCCACACCCAGATTTTCCATATCTTTTATATGGTATGACCTTTAATGGATAAATACTTCTCCTCATATGGTGACAGAGATAATTGCTCTTGTTTTTGTTGGCTTGCCAGATTCTGTGGACACTTTCGCTTCCAAGGTTATGTTTTAAAATAATAGTTGTCATAGAATCAGCTTTGTGCCTAAAGGTATCTTTATAAACCGAAGAAGCGCCTGCACTCAAACAGAGACAGTGAGGTCTTCAGTGTCCTCAGAGGATGTGCTACTGGGATTTCCTGAGAGCCCTTCTCTCTTGGCTGACCCTTCCAGGCTATCATCGAGGAAGCTGAAATTCGGTGCACTGAGGTTCAGAGAGCACTGCATGACTTTGAAAAAGATATTGTAAAAACCATATCCAAGAAGAAAGGGAGCATCCTGGCCGCTCAGAAAGTCATGAAGTACATCGAGGATATGAACCGCCGAAGAGTGAGTTGCTGGCAGAGCTTGGAAATAATCAATTCTTCGTTTTTTGAGACAGGGTTTCCTCTGTCTAGCAGTCCTGGCTGTTTTGTAACTCCCTTTGTAGACCAGGCTGGCCTCGAACTCACAGAGATCCAGCTGACTCTGCCTCCTGAGTACTGGAATTAAAGGCATGCACAATTTTTAATCCCAGCACTCAGGAGGCAAAGGCAGGAGAGAAGGGGGAGGGGGGGGAGAGAGACAATTCATCCTTAGGGCAATGACACCAAAACGCGACCCACATGACCCACATGCTGCAACTATTGCCATGTTACCAGACTTCTTTGACAAGACAGTGATGTCTGGGGGTCAATAAACCACTCTAGAGACAGTTCCAGGGAACAGCATCTGCTTAATTCCACATGGGCACCCACTTATCTAGTGGAGCCTATCGACTGTGATTACATTACCTCAGATTGGACTGTGAGCACTACTAAGGCTCAAGGTCTGGTTTGTAGGCCCAGGTTGATGATTCAGAGCAACAGGGGTGAAGATGAGAAATTGATTAAAATGTGTGTTTTTTTAAAGGATAATATGAAGGATAAATTATGTTTGAAAAATGTTTCTCTCAAAGTTCAGAAGAAAAAGATGCTTTTACAATTAAGACAGGTATGTGGGGTTCTTTTTCTTTCTTTTTTAAAAAGTAGCCTGAGTACTATCCCCACCCACCAGCCCAGCCACCCCTGACAAATATTTCTGTCCTAGTTCCTGGGATCTTTGAATAGGTTATTTTACACAGTAGAAGAACTTTGCAGTTGTTACTGATTTAGAGATCTTCGGAAAGCGAGATGGTCTAGCTTCATTTCTGTTGCTATGATAATATATCCTGAGGAAAAGAAACTTAGGGTAGAAAGGATATTTTTCAGCTTATAGTTCCAGGTTACAGTCTATCTTCATGGAGCAGTGGCAGGGACTTCAAACAACTTGTCACATCACGTGCACAGTCAAGAGCAGAGAAAGATGAATACATACATGCTTGCTTGCTTGTTTATTTATTTGTGTTCAGCTGGATTTCTGCATCCTTAATACAGTTCAGGACCTCTTGCCTAGGGGATGGTGCTACCCACAGTGGGCTGGATCTTCCCACATCCATTAACCTAGTTAAGACTCCCCCGAAGGCTAGCCCCATGTAAACAAACCATTGTTGAGACACTCTTCCCAAGTGATTCAAGGCTGTGTCAACTGGACAGTTACAGCTAACCCACACAGTAGATGATCTTGGGTTACCTTGACTGCACTCAACACCACTTCCTTCCTTATGAGAGAAAGGAAAGAGGGTAAGAGGAAATATAATAAGCAGAAGTCTTGAGCCAAGGAGTACAGGCAACTTCCAGAAGCTGGGAGGAACAAGGAGATGTCCTTACCAAAAGCCTCTAGAGGAATGCAGTGCTAATAGTATTAGAACTTTAGCCCCAGACATATTTAGACCTTCAGCCTCCAGAATGGGGGAGTAATACACCTGCACAAATTTAACTCACAAAGTTTGTAGCAATTTGTGGCAGCAACCAGAACAAACCAGTATAGCTACTGGGCAGGCAAATTTGAGGCTTTCTGTAGGCACAACTGGCTTGAATTTGAGATTCTTAGGACACCCGTGTGACTTTTTGAGGGACATGGCTGAGAGGCATCATTTCACTATGCAGTGGCAAGTATTTTGACAGATGCCTTCAAGGGCTCCCAGTTAAAGCAGGAGGGCTGATGTGGCCCAAGAATTCTAGAACATGGTCTGTGGCTCCATCATTTCCTTGCCCAGCGTTTTTATCATTATGTCAAATATGGGCACTAATGACATGTGCATCAAAGGTAGCTGTAGACAGTGACATGGGCTGGGCAGGACAGTGTTCACACCAGGCAACAATTACTTGTTTGACTCAGGATCCAGAAAGACATCGACAGCCAGGAGCAGCCCTAACATGACTAAGGGGAAATGCCAGACTCTCAAAATATTTGCACAAGCACAGGCTTAGACATAGAGTCTGTGCCAATCAGCAGGGGCCCGGGCTGTCCTAGAAACAGGGACCAGGCCAAGGAAGGATTGGCTCCGCTCTGCCCTTCCCCATGCAGCCCCGCCAATGTGAGCTCTACACTTGAAAGAAGCACAGTGTGGTGATGAGATGGAGGGGGGTGGGGGCTGTCTGCTTTTAGGGCTGCCATAGTAAGCAAGAGCCAATGAGGGGTGGGAGAGGGCTGATGCCCAGGGGCTGCCTGCAGATGGTGAGCGTCCGGTCTCCAGGTCTTCATGCAGGCTCGGGCACCATGATACTTGAAGTAGGAGTCTGTGGATGCCCTTTGGCCTATAGGCCATTGGTGTACAGAGATGACAGGCACGTGAGCCTTATTCCTAAGTGCACTGGCTAATGGAATATAGTGTTCTGAGAAGGGGGTGAACACAGCTCTGTATAAAGGGAACAGAGGTCCAAGGGCCTAGAACTATGTTGTCAGAAGCTCAGTGGAGAGCGGGGTTGCCCTGCATGCAAAAAACAGGCTGTTCAGTATTGCTGGCTGAGTAGTATCTGGATTTAAGGAAATTGTGGCATTTGGAAGAGAGCAGCAAGGCTGGGCCTTATACAGCTCAGTAGACTGTAGAGGTGGGAAGGACAGCAACTCCCAGGCTCGCTATTGTTTCCACTAACAAGAGAGCATGGGCCTGGACAGGAAGTGGGGGCACAGTTTACAGAGGGAGCCCATATGCAAGCCTACAAAAATGTTGACTCAAGTAAGGGGAAATTATGGGCAGCCTGTGGGGATTTAATAAAAGCTCCGAAAGTTTTGGAGATATCAGAGGGATCTACCCACAGTCAGTCTAGGAGGATCAGACAGTGGTAACTCACACCTTTAATCCCAGCACAGGGAATATCCGGGAGTGGTGACCTACGCTCTAATCCAATCTGAGTTTGAGGTCCTCTTAGTTTACAGAAGGAGTTCAAGGCTCCCAGGCAGGCAGTGGTGGGGCCACGCCTTAATTTACCAAGAGAGTAAGGCGGACATAGAAAGACAGAGGCTAGAGGAAGCCAAGAGAAGCCAGGCTGAGGCAGCTGGGTAAGATCTGACTGTGGTGTTTACTCTCTCTAATATCTCTGACTGCCTCAGAGATCTATCCCTGAGTTTCATTTATTTGTGCGACAGCAGTCTTTTTTGGGTCTCCAGGCTTAAAAGTTGAATTTATTTATCTGCTTTTGAGACAAAGTCTTGCCACATAGCCTACTATGGTTTCAGTCTTGAAGTCCTCCTGCCTCTGCTTCCCAGGTGCTGGGGTGACAGGGTTATGCCACCAAGCCCAGATTAAAAATCACTTCGAAATGGCCCACTATTTAGTTTGCCTTCTTGGCTTTGTCAAAGGACCATTCTCCCTGTGGGCAGTCTCCCCACCTGGGCCTAGAGCTTCAGTATGCTGTGTCCTTCCCTTGTACACTACACTGTTGGCTTTTCTGTCATGTGTAGGTTCCTTGAGTCTGGAGCATTGTGTTAACTTAAATAGCCAGCTCTATGCCTACCATCATGCCATTGCCCAGGCTGTTTTAGTGAACAGTGGCAGATCTCTGAAACCTTGCCACATTGCAGGCCAGGGAGGTAAGCTAACGGTCACACCTGACTTGCCTCTGTTCTTTGTGAATCACAGAAGGAGGAGGTGGGCGAGGCCCTGCATGATGTGGACTTTCAGCAGTTGAAAATCGAGAATTCTCAGTTTTTAGAGACGATCGAAGCAAGGAATCAAGAACTGATCCAGCTAAAACTGGCCTCTGGGAACACCCTGCAGATCCTCAACACCTACAAAGTAAGGCCCACTCCACGACCAGGAACCAAGCCAGGCTCCCTGCACCCACCTACCCCACCCCAGGGAGGTCCCTGTGCACACAAGCAGTTCATCCAGACTGTAGATGTTCCCTGGTTTCCCGGGACTTCTCTTGACATGGCAAAGCCTGGTCTCCTAAAATCCCCAGAATGCTCTCACAGTCCTAGCTATCCACGAGAGCCACCTGGAATTCTTTTCCTTTTGAAAATATATGTCTCTGCTCTAGACCCACCATGGCTGATTGATGTAGGGGGTGAAGGCCATGGATCTGGTTTCGTTTTGAATTCCCTGGGAGGTTTTTATGGACAGTGTTTGAAAGTGAACCACATTAGGGCCCCGTTTAATTGAGGGATGCATTCAGCACTTCACTTAAAACAGTTTCAGCCATAAATTAGAAAACTACTAAATTATTTATCATCTGAATGCAACACTTTGGGGAATGCGAAGAGGTGCTATTAATAATTAAGCAGGGACTATGGGTAGGAATAAGGCCTTTCCCCAGCGGACCAAGCCATCTGGTCACCCCGTGAGTTATAAAGTATTGCAATGGCCAGAGAGATGAGTGAGTGAGTATGTCTTATCCCTCATTTTTTAAAGCTAAAAGTGGCTTTCATAGAGGAGTACATGCATGTAATTGAATGATGGAGAACATTGTCAAACCAACTCAGAAAAACTGAACTGTCTTCTATAAGGTATGCGTGTGTATCTATATACACACATATATGTCTATGTATATATATATAACAATGTGATATATATATAATACATATATAGCACATACTATTATTTTCAGTGTGTTTGCGCTTGTGGGTAAGCATGTCATAGATCAGAGGACAGCTTACAACAGTCACCTCTCACCTATGTGGGTTGCAGGTTGTCAGGCATGGTGGCAAACAGGTCTACTGCGGAGCCACCTCACCAGCCCTATTCAGAAGTATTGCACCCAGATAGTATGTCTTTGTTTTTGCCAGTAAAACATTGGTAGGGCTCTGGTGACTTTTCTCTTGTTAGCAGAAGTAACTATATAGTGTGTAAAATTTTGCCTCTGGTCCTGCAGAGCTGAAAATGTTTTCTATCTAGACTTTTCTTCACAAAATGAGTTTGCTGGCTCTTGACCTTGTTCCTAGGACAATGGTGGCTGTAGCCTAGGGAGCTTACATGTGGGTGAATTTGTAGCTAAGCATGGTATGGCATGTCGGTAATTCCTGCGCTTGAGGATCGCGTGGGAAGGGCAGCTTAGACAACATTGGGAGACTTTGCCCACAAACAAACAAAATATCCCCAAAAGAAGAAGAGCAAAGTGAATTTGAATGTGTTAGATCATGCTTCTGTTTGCTCAACATTTTTCTCTACAAATCAAAAACACCTAATGCAAAGATGCTGAGTTTTTGTTAAGTCATAAATAAGGGCCATCAGGGGACTGCCAGCTCAGTGTGTATCCCACTTGATCCGATCCCTTCATCCTGCACAGAGCAGTATTCTGAAGCTCATATGACTGCCCACAGTTGTCTTATGCCATCTGAACAATTACTTCAAGACGAGACCGGTCCAGGTGACTTCCCGTCCTCCATGCCTGGATAGCTGCTCATTCTGGGACTTGACCTTATACCATGGAGATAGTTCAGTGGTACGAGGCCTGGCTCGGCTTGTGGGATTTGGGCAGAGATGCGGTTTCCATGGTGAAGCTGCCAAGTTGCACAGGCTGTCTAAAGTCACAGTGTAGATACTAGCGAAGGGGAGCTGCAGCATAGAGGGTTAGTCAGCTGCCTGTAAGCCTGCTGACTAGAGGACTGGGCGGAGCTGAAAAGATGCTCCATGGGAGTCTGAGGGTGGGTCCAAGTAAGGAACCAAGGAAGAAGCTGTCATCTCCCAATTCTCTGCACTCCTGGGGGAAACGGCAGCAGAGCAGTAGTAACTTGGGAGTCTGACTCCACTGGGATTTGAATGGTGTCTCTGCTAAGGGAGTGACGATGTTTCATCTGGTATAGGTACTGCACAAGGTCCACGTCTCACCTCTGGATTGAATTTAGTGCAGTGTGCCCAGCAATAGAAAGCAAGGCCGGCCTGGGGCAGAATCTCGGGAAGAGCAGCTTGGGTGTGGTTTTGGTGGTCATGGGAGAGTAAAAGGAAGAGCCATTTGGCACACATAGCCAACAGCCAGGTGTGAGACCTTGTTGAAAACATCCAGACTAACTCCCCTCTATTGACCAAAATAGCAATGCCCGTCATGCCAGGTTCAGGGCCAAATGATCAGGGCACAGCTCTGAGACAGACCGACACACCACACCGCCTTCTCTTCTGTGACTTTCCCTGGTGAGTCTGAGAGTGAATGGTGTTTTCTCTGACTCAGTGCCCTCAGACTTGCCTGGTACAGTCCAGCAGGGCATAAGCTCTTGACTACAGCTGCCGTGAATCACCCTTGACTGACTTAGGTGCCCTGGTACTCTGGCGCCCTAGGAAGATAGAATTCTAAGAAGTCCCCATACCCACTCATAAGAGCACACCCTGTGTAATGCAAATCCAGACTGGGAATGCAATGGTGTAGGACATGGAGTCATTTCCGTGATGCAACTCTGTGGCCCACTTGACACCAAGAGGCCTGATTCATCTCAAATTTTCTTTGCAAAAAAGAAGTCATAGATATGAAGCTAAGTGAAATTTTGGGGCCAGAAGCTTTCCATTACTGCTTTGAAGACAGGGGAAGCTGACTGGAGGAGATCATAGATGGCCTCTAGGAACTGAATGAGCTGCTGACCACCAGGAAGAAAACCTCTCAGTGCCGTGACTTTATGGAAACGACCAACAACCACTGGGCTTAAGAGAGGCCTTTGAGATTCAGGTGCAAGCCATGGCCTGGCCAACTCCTGGATTTCAGTCTTGTGGGCCCATAGGCAGAGAAGGTAGCTGCATTGTGCTCAGAGAACTGCTCTGGGGAAATAGAGACCAGGAGTGGCTGTTGAATTGGAGTTACTTTGCCACCCTGGAAGGCTGGGTCTCATCTCTGCAGTGACCTCAAGTGGCTGACATTGCCACTGAGTGTCACTCTCGTGGTTTGCATCCCTTGACCTAACAGAGTACAGTCCTTTCTGCCCTGCCCTGCCTCTCAAAATTGAGCAAATGTCTTCCCTGGCTCTTCTTCCCTCCCACCTAAATGTCTGGCATACAGTAAAGCCCTGCCCATTATACTGACCCCACCCCTGCACCCCATAGCTGACCCTCTTTATCAGGAAATAGGAGCAAGTCTCCTGAAAAGACCAGGAGTGAATGGTTCCTGGGTCCCTAAGGTCCCCAAGGCAGGTGGCTCCAGGCTACTCTGCTTTATCTAAGTTTTGATATCCTAGGGCACTGTCCCTGCATCTTCCTCCTTCCAGCTCCTTTAGACCTCCTACCTCCGACACTTTCCTTGCTCCGTATTCCTTCTTCACAGAGCTAAATGTGATTTATCCTTCAATTCTCTGTCCTTATTCCTGCCACAGGACACTCCCACCCCCAACGCACCTACCGTGTGCCCACTGGCACAGTCTACCATGTGCCCACTGGCACAGGTGTAGTCTTGGAATTCTTGCCATGATTTTCAGCCTCCCTACCTCCCTTATCATTGGTTGTGAGTGAGCTTCCTGGAGGCACCCACTAACCTGTACCTGGGGTGGGGTGGCTCAGTTCTCAGGGAATGTCTACTCAGCCAGGCAGCACATTCTGGCATTTTTGGAGATTTCCCCATGGGGTAGGGCTCAGGGAGAGGGTTCCAGAGGGGACTGACATAAGCATCCAGGGCCTGGGGAAACTGGAGGATGTTGCGGGCATCCATGAGGCAGTTCCTATAGAATTCTCTGACATCAGCAGGCCCAGCTCCTTTAGGCAGGGGTGTGTGTGTATTAGAGCTCAGGGGCTAAGGAATCACACTGCATCCGTTTAAATCCTGGCTCCCTTACAAAAGTGAGAAGAGGGTTCAGACCCACCTCCTGTGGAGATCCTCTCTCCACACCCTCATGAGGTGGTCATGGCAGCTGTTGAGTGACCTGTATTTGTCAGACACAATGCTCTGTTCTCTACCAGGATGTCCTCCTCACAACCTTAAACATCTCCAGCAGACACCAAGATTCTAAGGTACTTTCTCTCTGCAGCCAGTTCTGAGACACCAGATCTGGACACCTTTGGGAAGGGCAGTCCCCAGTTGATATGAATCTATGTAGATGTTATGGCTGGTTTTGCTTCGGTATCCCCCCCCCCCCCAGCACATGGCATTCTGGTGTGTTTCAGAACAAGCTTCATCGGGCAATGGAGATATATAACAATCTGGACAAGGAGATCTTGCAGAGAAATGAGCTACTTGGGAAAATTGAAAAAGAAACCATACAAGCAGAGGAGGTAAGAGGGCACAGTGTGCCATTTCTGATGTTTGCCTCCTATAGTCCATTTGTAGTCAGAAGTTTCTTTGTCCTACCTGAAGCTGTTTAGTCTCAAATAATCACATGGAGGCTTTGATTAGTTACAAACTGTTGGCCTATGGCTCAGGCTTATTACTTGCTAACTCTCACACTTTAAGTAAACTGATAATTCTATTTCTATTTATCCACATAGCTTGGTACCTTTTCTCAGTGCAGCGTTCTCATCTTTCCTCTGTGCCTTCTGGTGTCTCTCTGTTCTTCCTCTTCCCAGAATTCTCCTTGTCTGGTTGCCCCGCCTATACTTCCTGTCTGCCTAGCTTCTGACCAATCAGTGTTTTATTAAACCAGTATTTATAGTGACAAATACTTACAGTGTAGAAGAGCATAATCCCACAGAAGACTCCTTTTGTCCACAAGCATCCCTGTCATCAAGACCCCTGATCCTTGGTTGTTAGTCTTGAGAAGAAGCTCAGACCACAGGAATCAAAACAACTCTGAGCATGAAAGCAGACACCAGATTTACAGCTCAGTGATATTATATTTACTGCTGGGTGAGGCTCTAGGGTCTGCTCACAAAGAAAACAGAGTCCACAGCACATGCCAGAATACAACCTCCAGAATCCAAAAGTTCTGTGTCTATGACCTTATCAATATACATAACATGTGGTGATGTAACTGACATGAAACAAAATGTACAATGTTTTATAAAAGGATAGAGATGGAAGGGTGAAGGGAGAGAGGGAGGGAGGGATGGAGGGAGGGAGGAAGAGGGTGCTCTGTGATGCATAACAATCCTTTGGATGCTCAGCATGAGCAGACTGTAGCAGAGATTGAACTGTGACCTCTGGCCAGTCAGAGCTCACTCCAAGGCCAGGGGAAAATGTGTGGAAAGGTGGGTAGAGTCAGTAGTGCTGCCTACACATCAACTTTGCATGCTGTGAGCATGTGTAGCTGAATATCTGTAACTGTAGTACACTGGGGTGTTATCCAGAGAGCACCCTCTCAGGAGGATAGAGGTGTGACTCCATTGGTCTCAATCCTGAGCTGAAGGACTGACCTCAGTACATGACTGCTGGCTTCAAGTCTCCATGCATTTTAGTGAGACATGACCGTCTGAGTGAGATCTTATGGTGGTGACTAGATAGGTCTGCCAATAACATTGCTTTGTCAGCTTCTAAGCTGTGAGTATTATTAGTGTCATGGTTTTGAGTGAACCTGAAATGTCTCTGGGAGTATGAGTGCTCACAGTGGCCAGAACACCACCGCACGATTGACACATCAGATTGTGGTGTCATCCACCTCATATACTTGAAGGAGCACCATCTCCCACCTGTCAGGACAGAGTGACAGGTCATTGTGTTTTTCTTCAGATTAGATAGTCACCAAAACTCAACATCCTCTTTCTAAAGTCCTGATGTTCATGATTGAGTACATTTTAGTTTTCTCATTAATGTGTGTTTTTCAGTGCTTGGATTTGGACCCAGGGCTTTACACGTGCTATACAAGGGTTAGGTTCCTTTTTTTTTTGCTATGATAAAACACTATGACCAAGACAACTTATAAAACATTTAGTTTAAGACTTATGATTTCAGAGAGTACAGTTTATTATGGTGGAGCAAAGGCAAAGTGTCAGGAACAGCTGAGAGTTTACATCTTGATCTGAAAATTGGGGAGGGGAGAGGGGAGAGGAGAAGAGAGGAAGTGGGGGGAAGAGAGAGAGAGAGAGAGAGAGAGAGAGAGAGAGAGAGAGAGAGAGAGAGAGAGAGAGAGAGAGAGAGAGAGAGAGAGACACCCCTGGGAACAGTGTGAGTCTTTTGAAACCTCAAAACCTGCCCCCAGTGACACACCTCCTCCAGTAAGGCCACACCTCCTAATCTTTTCAAACAGTTCCACCAGCTGGAGGCCAGGTATTCTAATATATGAGCCTATGAGGTGACTATCATTCAAACCATCTCCTTACTTTTTTTTAACAGTGTCTCAATATGTAGCCCTGGTTGGCCAGGTCCTATGTAGACCAGCTGGTCTCAAACCCTCAGAGATGTGCCTGCATTGGTGTTTTGAGTTTAGGATTAAAGGTGTGCTACTGCCACACCTGTCCTCTTTGTTAACTTTTTTTTTGAGACCGGTTTTTATGTGTAGTCCTGTCTGTCCTGGAACTCACTCTGTAGACTAGGCCCAGACTCTTAGAGATCTGCCTGCCTCTGCATCCTGAATGCTGGGATTAAAAGCAAGCGCCACCACCTACCTGGTTTCTCCCTTTGTTTTTAATACCACACTGAGTTTTAACTTTGTGCTGACCAGTCAATTAGGGTCCAGGCTAGAACAATGACTGGCTTGATTGTCTGCAGGTTTTGTGCAGGCAAGCATAGGTCCTGTGAGTTCATGAATGCAGGTCCTGTGTCATCGTGTGTGTGTGTGTGTGTGTGTGTGTGTGTGTGTGTGTGTGTGTGTGTGTGTGCCTTCCTCACCTCTGATGGTTCCCGAGCTTTGGGTGTGGAGTGTTGGTCCATTTGTGGTTGAGCACTCCAATAACACTTATCTTCTGTACTTTACATCCAGGTTTCCTAAGTAGATTCTAAAGATGGAAAACACTTTTGCCCACCTAGACATCATATATTCTCACCAGTGCATTACTATTTTTTTTAATGGCTATCTAAGTTGGTGTGAAGTTGTGTGTCTTATTATGGTTTTATTTGTAATTCCCTGATGACTAATGACACAGAGCATCTTTTCCTGCTTGTGGCACTAGCCTGTTACTTTAGAGAAATGTGCCGTCATGTTCTTTGCTTCATTTTTAATTGAGTTTTCTTTAAAAATTGAGTTGTAAGAATTCTTTGCATATCCTAGATTCAGTCTCCTATCACGTACATTATTCTGTGGTATTTCTTTTATTTTCATTATTTTTATTTCATGTACACGAGTGTTTTGTCTGCATATATGTCTGTGCACCATTTACCTGCCGGGAGCCCAAAGAAGCTAGAAGAGGGAGTAGCCTGCCCTGAACTAGAGTTATAGGTGGTCGTGAGCCACCATGCAGGTGCTGGGAACCCAGGTCCTCTGGCAGAGCAGCCGTTGCTCTTAACTATGGAGCCATCTCTCTAGCCTTCTTTCAATTTAAATTCTTTGTGGATTCACGTCATGCATCTGATCCCGCTTATCCCCCTATCCCCTCGAATCCACCCTCTGCCTTTGCAACCTCAAAGCAAAACAAAACCAAATTTAAAAAAACCCAAAAAACAAAGAACCAAAACCAAAATAAAAATAACAAAAACGAAATGAAGAATCTTGTGGAAGCTGTAATGTTGCCCTGTGAGTCACACAGCTCACCCTCCAGTCCGTTCACCCTTACCTGCAAGTGTTCATTGCCACGAGTCATTGGTCTGGCTCAAGGCCTCTGGCTTCTGCTACACCACTGGCAGTGGGCTCTCACTGGTCTTTCAACACAGGACTTTGTATTTTTGGTGAAGTCCAATTCATGTTTTTGTTTCTAACTGTGTTGTGAGGTTGAAGGCACTCAGAGGCGCTGCCTAGCCAGGTATGGTGAAGTTCCGTCCCGCTTTTCTCAAGTTGAGCCTGATTCTTACATCTAAGTTTTGAGATGATTTTTTAAAATGGTATAAGGAGAGAATTCAAGAGTTGATAGAAAAGAAGCTTTGATCATAAAACTTACGCTATTGACCATAACTGAGCACTCACTCATGGTTCCCTTGTTACATTCTGTGGATTTGAGTTGTCATCTGAAAATACTTCTTTCTCAATACAGCTTTTCTCTCCACTTAGGAACTTTGTAGTGTTCAAATACGTTACCTTCTCTTTTTATGGGGCGTAGGCTCCAAACACAATTATAGATGTGTTTCCCGTGTGCTTGCATTTTAATCAGAGATCTGTGACGAGTATTGATAATGACGTAACTGTTTCAGTGAGGACTTCCAGTCCCTCTGCTGTCACTTGGTTTCCTGTCTGAGCAGTTTCCTTGAGTATGTATTATAAGGCTAAGGTTCTCTGGGGGAATCTTTTTTATCACTCCTACATGCAAAAAATAGCTCCATGCTAGCCGTAGTGCATGCCTTTAATCCCAGCACTCAAGAGGCAGAGACATGCAGACCTCTATGAGTTTGAGGCCAGGATGGTTTACACAGACAGTTCCAGGACAGCCAAGGCTACGTAGAGAGACCCCGTCTCAAAACAAAGCAACTACAGAAAAGAGATAGCCCTTTATTTTTATAAATTTTATATTTATGGAGAAATTAAGATATTGTCCTTTGTACCCGTATTCATTTTTTTTCCTAATTTAATATTTAGTATCAGCATGGTTGTTACAATTAACCACCAACATTGGCTCATCGCTGTTGGCTAAAGTCTATGTTTTTGTATATACTTCCTTTGTCTTTGCTTAAGGTCCTCTGACTGCAGATCCCATCTAGGGTATCCTCGTACTCAATGCTATATTGCTCTAGACTTCTTGTAGCCTTTCCTAGTACTAGAAGATGCTGTGTATTCATCTTGGATGAGTCTCATTCCATCTAAAGATCAGCCATTTTTTTTTTTAAGGAGTCCTGATCCCTTTTAATTGACAATGGCTTTAATAAGCAAGTTCCCGGGACTGGGGCAAGGGCTCAGGCAGTAAAAGCACCTATTGTGCAAACATGAGGATTTGTGTTTGGACCCCCAGCACCCTCATGTGCACAGTGGTGCCCATCTGTAACCTCAGGGCTGGTGGATGCCAAGAAGATGCCTGGAGACCATGGGCTGGTCAACTTACCCAAAGAGGTGAAGCCCCAGGTTCAGCGAGACAATCTGTTTAAAAGATGATGGGATGTAATCAAGAAAGGTACCCAAAAGTGATCTCTGCCTCCATATGCACCTGCATGAAAATGTGGGGACACACACAAACAGAAGTCAGTGTCTTGATGACAGTTTTCTTCCCCTCCCCCACCATTGTCTTGTGGCCTCCGTTTGTTTCTGATGTGCAGTCGGCTGCTGATCTCACCAAGCTTGCTCACAGGATCGATGGTTTTGGCTTTTCTTGCCATCTCAAGCTCTTCCGTCTGCCTGTCACTCTGTGTGATGAGAACGCTGTATTTGGGTTGGGTTTCTCTGCGTTTATCTTCAGTGGAGCTTGGTAAATTATCTGGATGTTTAATGTTTTTAGAACAAAAACTGGGAGATTCTTATCCATGGAGGCTTTGAATAGCTTTTCTATTCCCCCCCCCCCCCCCCCCGGTCCCTTCTGTTATTATACCGTGCTCTGTGCTATCCGCACTTCTCTGAAACCGTTAGTTTTCCTGTGTCCACTTCCTCTCCTCATATTGCGTAATCTTTACCAATCTATTCTCAAGTTCTTCTAATAGTTTAAGTCTACTGTTGATTCCCCCCAAATGTGGAAGGCTTCCCCTCCACTATTATATTGCAAAGGACTCCAGGTGCCCTTCCTGAAGGTTTTTTTGTTGTCATTGTTTTTTTTTTTTTTTTTTTTTTTTTTTTTTTTATGCAGATATGTGCATGTCTACCAGTGGGCATTTGCAGTGAGTGCACATGCTCACCAGAGGCTGGAGTTGGCAGATCTCCTTGGAGCTGGAGCTACATATGGTTGTGAGCTGCCCAATGGAGATGCTAGGAGCCAAGTTAGGTCTTCAGGGAGGTCAATACCCCACCTGAGATATCCTGTAGCACCACCAGACTCCTCATTAAAAAACTAAAGATATTCCAGGCATGTAACTCACACCTTTAATCCTAGCACTCAGGAGGCAAAGGCCCCAACATAGTGAGTTCCAGGACAGCCAGAGCTACATAGTGAGACTTTGTTTCAAAAAACCAATAATAATGACTTCATCTTTTTTATTAATATTCTCTTTAATGAAATGCTATCATCTTTTACTGACTTAAATCTTTTTTTAAAAAGATTTATTTATTTATTATGTATATAGTGTTCTGCCTGCATGTGTGCCTCCACACCAGAAGAGGGCACCAGATACCATTATAAATGGTTGTGGATCACCATGTGGTTGTTGGGAGTTCAACTCAGGACCTCTGAAAGAACAGCCAGTGTCAGAGCCATCTCTCCAGCCCTGATTTACGTTTTTTAAAAATATTTTTTTTTGAAGTGCTGGAGAGATGGATTAATGGTTTAGGTCAGTGGCTACTCTTCCCGAGGTCCTGAGTTCAATTCCCAACACTCACAAGGCAGCTTACAACTGTCTGTAATGGGATCAGATGTTTTTTCCAGTGTATATGCAGACAAAGCATCCATATACGTAAAATACACAAATAAATCTTTTAAAAAGATTTTTTTTTTGAGATAGAATCTTGCTGTGTAGCCTGGGGTGATTTCAAACTCTTTATCCCCCAGCTTCAGCTGCATCACCATGCCCAGCTCTCCATTAAGTGTTTAAATATGATTTACTTCAGATAGTTGAATAGCTGTTTTGAAATTGTGCGTTTAGTCCACCATCTGGACTCCTCCAGAGACAGTTCATGCCGCCTAGTTTTCTTTTTTTCTTCTGTGTGGGTTGAATTTTCCTGTTTCCTTGCCCATCTCACAGTTTTTGGAAAACTTCATTTGAGGCGACGCAGCAACCCCTGCGTGGTGTCGTCGCTGTTCAGTGGTTTGGCTGGACCAGGTGAGGAGACTCTGCTTCCCCTGTTGCTCAGTCATCAATGGGCACAGCCTTGGCATGGCCAGTCTGACAACCAGGGATGATTGCTGTTTCTGCTGAGTTCTTGATTTCTTTTCACTAACCTGCCTCTGCTGGTATCCCACTCGGCTATTAGCCCATGCGAGCTGCTACCTAATTTCTCTATTCCTTTCAACAATACTGAGCTACTGTCTTACATCCTGATCCAATTTTATGCCAGGCCTCTTCCTCTTTCCAGTATGTCAGTCTTCATGGGCTAGCTCTAGACATCAGGAAGTTCTTTTTGGTCTGTTGGTATGGTTCTATTAAACGTCTGGCTGCACAACTCTTTTGTTTACTGCCCCTTGTATTATTGAACCTGCCTAGTTTTATACCAACTTGATACAAAGCTGCAGTCATTTTGGAAGAGCAGACCTCAATTGAGAAAGTGTCCCCACAATATTGGCCTATGGGTGCCAGTAGGCCGTGGTGCATTTTCTTTATTATGCATGTGGAAGGGCCCAGCTCACTGTGGGCAATGCCACTGCTGGGCTGGTGGTCCTGCGCACTATAAGAAAGCAGCCTGGGGAGTTGGAAAGATGGCTCAGTGGTCAAGAGAAAGCACCCGCTCTCGTAGAAGACAAGTTTGGTTCCCAGTGTCCACATCCAGCCTCTCACAGCTACCTGTAACCTCAGCTGCAAGAGATCCAGTGCCTCTGAGGATACTGTACTCATATGCACAAACCCATAACCACATGCATATAAAAATAAAATCTAAGAAAAGACAGGAGGGGACAAAAAGCAAGGAAGGAAGCAGGGAGGGAGGAAGGGCTGAGGGAGGGAGGGAGGGAGGGAGGGAGGAATAGATGAGGGAGGGAGGGAGGAATGGCTGAGGGAGGGAGGGAGGGAGGGAGGGAGGGAGGGAGGGAGGGAGGGAGGGAGGGAGGGAGGGAGGAGGCAGACTGAGTGAGCCGTTAGAAACAACCCAGTAAGCTGCTTCTGCTCACGTTCCTGCCTTGAGTTCCTGGCCTTTCTGGCTGACAGATTAAAAGCTGTAAGATGAAAGAAGTTCTTTCTTCTCGTTGCTTTGGTTGTGGTGTTGACTATGGCAGTAAAAACTAAACCATTTCTCTAAAGTGGCTCCAAAGATCTCCACTGTTTCCCAGAAAGTTCGTGGACATGAGCTCTTCACATTCTCCTTCAAATAAAGTCAGTCCCTTAGGCAGCTGACCAGAACTCTCAGCAGCTTTTCCCGTAGGCAAAATTCCTGCCTTGGGTATAGATAACAGTGGACCACCTTTCATGGAGTGATGTCCCTGGTGTACAAGTGGAATCTTCTGTTACTGTAATCCTTGGTCTTCACGGCATGACCCTCATGGCTATAGTACATTTTGATGCTTCATAATCCATCTCCTCCTCCTCCTCTTTCTCCTCCGAGACAGGGTCTCACTGTGTAACCTGAGCTATTCTTAAATGTTCAATTCTTCTGCCTTGGCCTACTGAGTTTTGGGGCTACAGGTGTGTTCTCAGATTCCATAAGAAAATACCCAATATTCTCTCATCCTTATCCTAATGAGAAAGCAAGTATACCATGGTTCTGGGCACATCCTTAGCTCTAACCATAGCTGCCTGTCTATGACAGTCAAGGTGGATTACCACCTTTTTTGCCTTTGTTTTTCAAGATACAGTTTATCCATGTAACAGTCCTGGCTGTCCTGAAACTCACTTTGTAGGCCAGGCTGGCCTCAAAGTCAC
Organism: Phyllotis vaccarum; assembly: GCA_033318265.1. Taxonomy (NCBI): domain Eukaryota; kingdom Metazoa; phylum Chordata; class Mammalia; order Rodentia; family Cricetidae; genus Phyllotis; species Phyllotis vaccarum. Next base: position 96,224,028 of record JARWLC010000008.1, read on the forward strand.
AGAGATCTGCCTGCCTCTGGCTCCCAAATGATGTGATTTAAATGCAAGCGCCACCACCCACCAGCCTGGATTACCACCTTCTTAAAACGTGTTAATAGTTTGTACCAGTGAATCAAAAGAGTGCTTCTCAAATTTAAAATGGAAACCAGTCACCTGGAGAGCTTGTCAGAGCTCAGACTGACAGGATGGGCCTGGGTTGCCCAGGTCTGCAGTTCTAACCAATTCTCAGTGCCAGACACATAAGGAATCCAAAGGTGACATGAGAGCTTCTCAGCTGGAAGTACCAAGGAGTAATTGCCTCCCTCCCCCCAGTTGTGAGGGATATTAGGTGCCCCACACTGGCCTCAAATGTGTATGTCCCCAAGGATGAATTCAAATTCCAAATCCTCTTGTGTCTACCTCCCAAATGCTAGGATTATATATGTACTTAATGCCACTGAACTATGTGCTTAAAATAGAAAAATTTTATTATGCTTTTTTATAATACGGGGAGACAGGAAAGTGAATCGAGACTGATGAAATCAAAGTGTACATAAATATATATCACACACAAAACCACCCTGAGAAATCTAATCAAGAGAAAGCACAGCCCTTAGTAAAGGAGAGAGACTAGAGGGGAGGGAAGAGAACAGAAAGTCTAGTCTCTCTGGTATATCTGAATTAGATGAAAACCTCTTGAGAGGGTGATGAGGGATGTCTTTCTGTGTGCTGTGAGTATACTTTGTTACCATTTCTTAATAAAGAGGCTATTTTGGCCTATGGCGAGGCAGCTTGGAGGCAGGCAGGAAATCCAAGTAGAGATAAATAGGAAGAAGGGCGGAGTCAAGGAGACATGATCCAGCTACCCAAGAAGCAAGATGTAAAAGTGCAGGTAAGCCACGAGCCATGTGGCAAAACAACAGATTAATAAGAATGAGTTGAGTTGTAAGAGCTAGTTGGTCATGTTCCTGAGACATGAGCTAAACAGTTTGCAATTAATATAAGCCTTTGTGTAATGATTTAGGCCTAGGCAGCTGAAAGTGGATCTGGACCTTGGGGCCAGGCCAGGCTGGAAACTTTAGGGTAGAAGAGGGCCCCACCCTTTATGACTGATGCTCTCAGTTTTGGAACTGTATTGAAATGTGGAGATGCAGCAGGAACTCCTAGAATTTCGTGCGCTAATGGGTCCTTCTCAACAGGACAGGGCCAAAGCCCATACCTTGAACATTAAGTTAAGGAAGCAGTTGTCCGAATTCCGTGCTCCCCAGGTGATGATGTACGTCAAGGAGAAAATCTTGAATGGGGACCTGGAGAAGACCATAAAGATGTGGGAGAGGAAGGTGGAGATTGCGGAGGTGAGTCTGTTGTCCCCGGGGAGGACTGAGTCTCTGATTTAGTCTTGACAACTTGGGATCCCCCAGTATCTCAAGCCGTCAAACCTTCAATATTTGTCATCAGGATTTTGTTTATCAGGATGAGACTGTAGGGATGGATGTTGGATATGTTGTGTCCATGAGAAATCTCTGAATTTGTTTCAACTATTCAGCCAAAATGAACTGTAAATTTTTTTTTATAAGCTCCTGCTTTTAATGGTTAAGGACACGTGCTTTAGGGTCCGGGAAAGATTCTTGTTACATATGTGTGTTTAGTTGCTTGTTACCATGATGAATTCTAGAATCTTGTGAATCCCTCCATACTGTTGTGGGTATTTATTAACTGCTGCTTACATGGAGAGGAGAGGGAAGTTTTAAGAAAATGATAAACCACACATACGGTTGTGTACACCTTTAATCTAAGTATTGGGAAGCAGAGGCGGGCAGATCTTGAGGCCAGGTCTCTATACTGAGTTCCAGGCTACTCAAAACTACATAGTGAGGCCCCGAGAGAAAAAGAGGAGAGAGAGAGGGAGAGAGAGACAGAGACAGAGAGAGAGACAGAGATAGAGACAGAGACAGAGAATATAATGGGGGCTTAATGGCTATCAGAGCCCAAGTCCATGCATTTACATAGTTTCTATGGACCTCTATATTTGTATCTAAGCCTGTAGCCTTGAAACAGGTAGCATGCACCTAGATCTCATAGTGGCTTGCACACTTAGGGTGTCCTTCAGTATAACTTAAAAAGCCACATGAGCTGCTGGGGAAGCTGGGATCTTTCTACATCTAGACTCTAGTTCCATTTCCCTCATGTAGTCATTTGGTGATAGGGAGGACATGAGGGCCTTAATTTGGCGTATATCATACCTGGACCTGAGCAGAGAACGCAACAGGGGCATGTGGCTCTCACTTCTTTGAACAAAAACACAGCTTTTAAAGCAATCTTTTGGGATTTTTTTTTGACAGTGCCTCATGTGTCCCAGTCTGTTCTTTAGCTTAATTCAGCTTAATATGTAGCCGAGGATAACCTTAAACTTCTGGTCCCCTTCCCCCACCTCCTAAGTTTATCACTACTCCAATGTTTATAGGGTGTTGTGGGTCAAACCCAGGGTTTTGTGCATGCTAGGCAGGCTCTATATCAACTGATCTATACCCCTAGCTCTAGAAAAGTCTATTGGGTGCCCATTGCCCTATGCCTATGTCTGTGAGCAGGGTGACCACAGGACCCTGGCTTCCCCCAGGGTCACCTGCATAGTTAGCAGTTTATAGATGGCAGAGGCCTACAACACCAGCACAAGATCTTTTTCCCAAGTAACCTCCCCTCTCCCCCTTTTTGTCTTGTAGATGTCTCTAAAGGGGTACCGAAAAGTCTGGAATAAAATGAAAACATCAGATGAGCTACAGACAGTTCGGCCCCCAGGAAAATAGCAAGGAGCAGCCCATAAGCGTGTAGATCAAGAAGTGCCCCATTAAAGTTCTCTATGTTTTCCAGTGGTGGGCTTCTCTCACTGTTTCCTGTGCCCAGCTAGTGTACCCACCCACTACCAGGCCACATCTAGATGGTCACTGGCAGGGCCACGCCTACCCATCATGACATCTTCCCAGCCTGGACCCTGGAACCGTTACCCTGAAAGAACCACAGGGCACTCTAATGATTTGACACTTGTAGCCCACATTTAGTTCACAAGCATAAATGAAGTGACCTTCCCACATACGGGAGTGGGGCAGAGGGGAAGAGCCAGCCCGGTGCTGCTGTGGGCCTGCCTGTGACTGCCCAGGTAGGTGGCACCTATCAAAAGCAGACACCACAACAGTACGGCAGATGCCTAGCACCTTGAACTCTGAGCTTCTTGTCTGTGGAGTAGGTTAGCTGCTAGCTAGACACCGCTGCCCCAAAAAACAAGCACTAGGGACATCAATATCCTTTCTTGGGACCAATGCAGCCTGTTCTGGCCAGCTATGGCCCCACCTTCCTCTGCCTCTCCACCATAGTAGTCATAGTACATAGGTTGAACAGCCACTTTTGAAGGCCAGCCTGATTCCTGAAGACTCTTTACCCTGAGGTTCTGCCCATCCTCTTTAGGCTGGTTGAATATAGTGTACATTTTTTGTCCTTGGGAGTAGGATCGGGGCCACTCAGCATGGCCAGGTACAGAATACGCATTCTTTGTCAGGGCAATATTTGATTCTTCAAAGGGGAGCTGAGGGACCAACTTCTCCCAGGGATGGAGTGAGGTCAGGGGAGGACCAGCCTTCCTCGTCTTGGCCAAGATCCAGTCACTGTAGTCTTCCACGCTGGCATACAGAAACAGGCCAGGGCACGAGTCACCTCCAGAGGTCAGGATTCCTCTGAGGATCCAGAGATTCAGCTTCTTCACTTGGCACATCATCGGACTTCCTGGTTCCCCCTGCAGTAAAGGACAGAGGGTCTTGGGTTTGAGAAAACCTTCTTATTCAGCAGATCTTTGTGCCAGTGTCTGTTTTAAAAGGTTTTGTAATTGAATCTCTCTGGAAATGGGCAAATTATAGGCTACCGTTTCAAGTTTAGACAGCACAGTGACACTACTCTCCCCGCTTGGTTGCTTGATACTGGATCTCACATAACCTACTCACTATGTAGCTGCAGATGCCCTGAACTCTGATCCCCAGGGGTATGGGCATGCTACCACTACTGATTTTTAACACAGAGCTGGGGATCCAAGTCCCCGAAGCCAGTATTCAAGGCAAGCACCAGCCAGCTGAGCTACTTCTCCAGCCCAACTTTTCTTTGTATTATGCAAATTATTTGTAGCTTTGCCTGTAGCTTCCTGGTTCATTTTTCACTGTCTTGGCTTTTGCTAGTACTAGGAATCTGTTTTTTCTTTTAGCTGCTCATTCCTCAAATATCAGTATTTCAGGCTCAGAATGATCACACCTCAGAAACCACATCTTTTTCATTCCTCCTGAGGAAGAGCTGTGTGGAAGGGAAGGAAGGCCAGAGTTCCCCAGGAACTGGGGCTGTCCTGGGTCTACAGCTTCCAAACCCATGCCCCAGCTGCTAGTTATTCCTGCTCACCAGCCCTGCCATACTGTAGCCTTCCCCTTTCCTGAATGAACAGTCCTCTGGGGCTCAGGCATTCTGCCTTAACTCGCAAGGCAGAGGCTTAGCATACCGAGCTGGATTTGTGGCCAGGGTCGGTGGCTTGTTTCTAATCCAATGTGGACATTCACTAGTGTCTGTGACAGCCACAGCACAGGTGCTGGGTGTGCAGTGTGCACTCAGATAAGTATTAGCTATGATCATGGTGGGGGCTTACAAAGGCTATAATTTTTCTGGAGGAAGTTAAGGAAATGGAGAAAATACCAAGATAACTACTAAGTTTTATTTGTTCCACCCCAGGCCTCTTCTTCTGCAAGTACCAAACTTCCACTCACACCTCATGGTCCATCTGGGTCTGAGATAGGGGAAGGACTCCTCAGCCCCCCTTGAATATATGGCCCCTCCCCTTGGAAAAGCCAGGCAAGCTGGCCAATGATATGCTGCTCTTGCTGTTTAGACTGAATGAGCCGTGAGCAGGGTGTCAACTGATAACAGCAAACAGTTTGAACAAACTCAAGGAGCAGAGAAGCAAAGGTTGACCCTATCAGCCTCTTCTCATCTGCAGTCTGGGTAATGATCTGCCTGGGGTGTCCCCTCTCTGTATACTTCACCTTGCTCAGGTGTACAAAGAACAGAGCTGAGAGTCAATAGCAGAAGGAGTTATTGAAAGCAGGACAGAGCTGAGGCACATACAGTCTGCAAGGACTGTCATGCCTGGCTAACCTTTGAGGAGGCCAAAGCCAGTTCATGGGCAACACATTCAGTACATTATTCTGTGTTGCTCACTCATTCCAGGGGTAGCATAGCAGAGGGATGAAATATTACTTCAGAATTCTGACTGATCACTTGGAATTGCTGAGAGTCCATTGTCCATGATACACTAAGGCTGCCTGGGACATAGAGCTCTCTGCTGAGGAACAGTGTGGTCTCCTGCCTTTCACTGACCCCATCCCTAAGTTGATGACAATTGTGCTTGAGGAAGAAAATGGATGGGATATAGGACACATTGTTTGATGTCTCTGGCACACTGCCGGGTACAGATGACACCGGCTATTGCATGGTTTTGCTGCTAACCCCAGGTACCAAATGAGCTAAGGTGTTTTTCCTTTCATCCCCTCTCCCACTTCTTCTCCACCTAGTGAAGCCAGGGTTTCTGGTCTCTGAAGTAAAAACAGCAGAGGCCACCATCCAGGGCCCTTGAGGCAACTCTGTCTTCCCTCCTGGTCAGGGTAGCTACCACACAGAGGGGCCCTATCACTGTGTTCCTCTCCTGTGACATCCCACAACACCTCTCAGGGTTGTAAAAGTACTCAAAGTACTGGAAATAAAGAGGAAAGGTAAAGAGCGGCTCTGCTGGGTCCAGGGGACCCATTAGTCAGATTCAGAAACTGGAAGTTTCTTCTACACCTGAGAAGTGTGGTGTTCGGGATCCAGGGGCCAGAACCCATTTCCAAGAGAGGAAAGCATTCCAAAGACTGAAGCCACTAATCGATGTTTTGTGAGCAGAATTCAGTTCAAAAGCTAAGGATCAGTGGCTCAGGATGGATGGCTCAGTGGATAGAGTACAGGCTGGTACACACGGTGGGGGAGGGGAGAGTAGGCTAGCCATGTCAAATGATCCGCACTGTAGGTCTTTTGAGTACTTTCTGTCAAGTGTTAATTCCTACTAGAAACACAAGTCCCAAGGCAGTAATCCTACCCTCATTCCCGTTCGGTACCGAGGAGCTCCCAGGACCCCTCAGTGCAGCCCATGATTACTTTGAAAATTTGGCATCTACTGTATCAAATTCTTACCAGGCAAATATTGGATTCCTTATTTGTGTGACTGGCACATTCTGTTTTTCGGTCTCTGTTTAAAGGACACAGGTCGATGTCCTTCACGGAGATTCTCCTCAGGATACTCATTGTCATGTGCTTTCCTGTCTGGACCATGCAACAGAGAGCCCAAGAATTACTAGCAAGAAGGCAATCCTGAGTCAACCCAATAGCAACTCACAGATCCAAACAGGGAGAAACAGAAAATGCTCCTATACACCCCTTTCACCCATAGAAATCAAAACTCATGTCTGAGTTTTTACTGAAAACTATCTTTGCTTTGATCTTAAGTCTGCAGAGAACAATTCGCCCTTCTTCACACTTAAAGAATATGCATCTTCTTGTTTCGTTCTGTTCCAAGAGTGACAGAAAATGGGTGTGGCTGAGGTGAGAGTCCACACTCAGCTCTAGACACTTACTCCCCACAGCACCTGGGGAGGCAGCAGGCTGCCTGTATACTTTTTGGGTATAAAGCTAAGGAGGAGGAGGAGGAGGAAGAAGAAGAAGAAGGAAAGGACCCGTGGAATATAGTTCAAGAAAAGCCCCCAGAAAGGTAAACACTAGGAATCAACTCTAAAACCTCAAGCATCCCGAATGAGTAAGACAGGCCCTAGAGAGGTCCATCTGAATCACCCCCAGCACACACACAGCCTCCTCTAGGGGAAGGAGAGCATTAACTGCAGACGTGGGGTTCCATCCTGCCACCCAGCAGTTCTTCAAGGCTGCTGGTTTGTGTAGCTTTTTGCCCAGGAAGCAGATGGCCTGGACCACGTCGTCGAAATGTATGGCAGACTCTGTCCTCAGGAGGGCTATATTACTGCTCTTGGATTTGTTATTAAAATTATCATGGGGTATGATGGTGTTGACTGGGTACTCTGTGTGGTCCATTTTTCTGGGATCCATGTTAGCTATACCGACAACAACAATGACCGTATTCCTAGAAAGAAAGACAACAAAGGCTTTTGAGAAGTCAAGGTGGCTTGGAACCTTCACACTTCCCTCATTTCTCAGTTTTTATTTTCAACCTGGCATGCTCATTCAACTCAATTCCTGAGTATTTTGTCTTTGCTTTTAGCATGTGTTTGTCGTGCATGTCACATGTGCCTGCCAAGGCCAGAACGTATTGGAGTTCTTGGAGTTGGAGTTACTAATGGTTGTGAGCTGCTTGATGTAGGTGCTGTGAACTAAACTTGGGCTCTCGGGAAGAGCAAGAACCGCTCTAACTACTGAGCCATCTCTCCACTCCTCTGGGTTAGTTTTTACTCACTCATACCTTTGAACTCAGTCTCCAGGGAATCTCTTTTGGATTTCTAGGTTAGTGCTTGCCCTTGTGAACCCAAGGTCTCTTGGGGGATCTTTCTGTCCCGATACCATTTACCTTATCATGCAAAGAGCATCTGTTCACATGTGATTGGGTAACTCTTTTATATGAATAGTTTTTTTTTTTAAATGTAGTAGTAATAGAAAAAAATGTAATCATGACTCTCACTGTCTCGACACTTAACATTTTTTTTTGTTTTGTTTTTCATGACAGAGTTTCTCTGTGTAACAGTCCTGGCTGTGTTGGAAGTCATCTAGACCCAACTGGTCTCGAATTCACAAAGCTCTGCCTGCCTCTGCCTCCAGAATGCTGGGATTAAAGGTGGGTGCCACCACTGCCCAGCTGCTTTATGCAGCATCTCACCTCACAGACTTTGTCAGTGCATTTAGGGAGGACAAGGCTTTAACAGTGGTGGGGAGAGGCTGAGTATTCTCTACCTCTCCCCCTTGGGACTCACCCAAGAAACTGTAAGAATGTAAAGCAGATGCACACACCGTAGAAACCCAAAAAGGACTAAACACAGCACCTGAGCAAGGGCTGGAAAAACCAGCCACAGGCAGATGGGAATGGCAGAAGAAGCCTGCTGCCGCTGTCCCTGAGCTCAGAAGCAGCTGGGTGAGAAGGTTCCCCTCAAAGAGATCGATACAAACGAAAAGCACCTTCCAGCACTGAGACCAGGCTTGAAGCATCAGGAAAACGGGAAACAAATGAAGACTTGGAATTAGGCCAGGAATGGCGACCAGTGAGGCAGAAGTCAGCCACGTTGTCTTGTGCATGTTTTCTTTTTCTCTCTTGTGCGTGTAGGGGGTGTGCACGTGTGCATGTGTGTGGAGGACTGAGGCTGAGAATCATCCTCAACTACTCCTTCACGTTCCTCATCAAGGCATGTCTTTTAAGCCCAGAGCTCACACGCAGCCCAGTCTCCCTCGGTGAGGAAAGTTAGGTCAGGCAGAGTTGTACGGAGCTGGTGAGGGAAGCAATCTGCACTTTGCCTCAGGATACAGGCCTCGTCCTTTTCTCCCTCTAGTCTGTTGTCAGTACTTGAATTGGCGAAACCCAACCAGAGCCAGGATGTGAGGGAAAATGGTGTGGTCCCCCACACCAGAGCAGGGAGAGTGGATCATGAGTGATAGATGGGAGAATGTGGCATAACCGGACATCCAGTCCAACGAAGACGAAATTATTCTAAGTTTGAGAAAACATTTTCTTGTGTAACCCATGGAACACATAAAAATGAAATGAGGGCGATGGCAGAAGCTGGGGTCACAGGGGTAAGACAGGCATCTCCTGGGTAGATAAGCATTTGTAGCCATTCAGCTTAAGGTCAGAATCTCGTCAGACTTCTCCACAGACATGCTTAATGCCAGAAGCCAAAGTGGTAGTGGGAGGGGCAGAGTGATGCCTAGAAAGGCTTCCACGGGGGAAGAAAAGTGTGAGCCATAAATAGGACATGGATCGGGAGTGGGGGGTTCTACAGCAATATGTTGCAGATCCAATCATGATCTTCAGAAATGGTACCATAGTTGGAAGCAAGGCCTATTTTCATATTTGGAGATAGAGGCACCTAAGGGCCTAATTGAATAGGATCAGTCAGTGTCTCCTTCCCCTTTTAAAAAACATTTTCTTCTTTTCATGCACATTGTGTGTGCGTGCGTGCATGTGTGTGTGTGTGTGTGTGTGTGTGTGTATGTGTGTGTGTATGAGGTGTGTGTGTGGGGGGTGTCAGGAATCTTCCATGGTCTTCTGTCTTAGTTCCTCACAGAGAAAGAGCCATGGGAAGACATCCCTAGAAGGTTTCTGCCTGTAAGTCCAGAAGAAAACAAACCAGCTGACCCTCTAACCTTGGACTTTGTGGGCTAAACAAACCAGTTTATAATATTTTGTTATGGAAACCTAAGCTGTCTGGGGGGGAGAAAGAATTCTGTGTTAATAGACACAGGAATCAATATAGAAGGCTATATAGATATCCATGAACACATTAGGCATTTAAGAAAAGCATCCAAGAAAGTGATGCCAGGACATGGCACAGGGGAACAAATTAGTGACTGAAGGAATAATTTCACTGCATATTCTTGCTTCTTTGTGGATATTCAACTATATACATGGATTTCTACTTAAAAAAATAAATTCTAGCTCTTGTGGAGACAGTACTGAGACACATTCAGAATGGTCCATGTTTGACACACCATTGTATGTTTTCCTAAAATACAGTCTCTCACAAAACTAGGCTGTCTTGAACCCTGGCAATAGGACTGTTTACTTTTATACCAAGAAGGTTGAGAAAGCACCAAAATCTTCATGTAGTAGGTGCTCAGCCAGACTTGGGGGGCTTCATGCTGTAAGACCTGAAGTCCATATGAGACTGTCTAAAACAAAGAAGCATGTCAGCAGGGTCTATATATACTCCATGTATAAGAGTATGTCCATGGAAGATCAGGCATGCTCTCTTATTGAGGAGCAGAAAATTGTTGTAAAAATGTTGGAGGCACAAGCACAGGGTCAGAAAGTGAAGTAAGCATGGAACTTTTATAAAGTATACACACACACCACAGACACACACTTGCACACACACGCACACACACACACTCATGCATACAAACATACATACACATGCACATACACACACACATATGCACACACACAAATGCTGACCAGTATGAGGGTCAAGGGTGGACCATGAACAACAGAAGGTAATGAGAGCAGACTGAGCAAAATACAATAACACACATACTTGAAAACACCACCATGAGGGAGACATCTGTGGTACCAAGTAAACCTCCAGTATCATGAATGGCCAAAGGGGTCCCATGGAATCCCCCAGACATCACAGACTATTTGCCAAGGCTATTGGTTACTCTCCACAGCTTGATGGTGAGGCTCTGTCACTGAAGATATCACTTATGTCATTGAACACAGAGAAATAGATCTGGTTCCTGACTAGAAGCTTCACTTCTACTGACTAGTGTTCATGGCACTGGAAGGTACTCTGCTACCACCAGGTAACCATCAATATCATCCAGCTATAAACCCTCAACTATGACAGCAGCCTGTCTGCAAAATATATTGGTGTAATAGTGACACAAATATTATGGGATTAGCCAACCACTTTGGGGGGGAGGTTCTGGGTTTAAGGCCCATTCCGTGAGCTAGAACCCATACCTGATACAAAGTGGCCAAGAACCCGAGACTAGATAGGTCATGAGTTTAGGGGGAAACCTAATATGATTGTTCTATTAAAGAGCAATAAAATGACTCCTGATGACATACCTCATAGATCAATGCCTTTATCAACATATATCAGAGAAACTTTTTCTTGCAGTAGGTAGGAATTAAGACAAAGACCCACAAAAACAATGTGCATCAAATAAGAGACTTAGGAACACTCACTCCTAAATGGAATATGTTCACTAATCCCCCTCCCACCCCCCCAAGGTTCAGGGATCTCTGAGGGACAGGAGACAGATTATACGAGTTAGATGTAATTAATGACCCCAAGGAACCAATGTCTTCCAGATAAACAGGACTGAAGCACTATGAAGCCACAGAGACCATGGTGGCATGTCCAGGACTTACAGGTTCCAGCCAGCCAGGATCCCAGAACTGAGGGGGAAGTGGACATAGAAAATCCAAGGTTAGAATGTCAGCAGACTTGTTTCCTTCTGCAGGCAGCAGCCCTAAGCAAGAAGTTATTTGCACTTGATACCTCCTGGCAAAGGGAAAACCAGTGTATCAGCCACACTATAGGAAGCTCTCATGCCCAGGAGCAGTTGGCCAACACAAAACCAAGCCCATGATATTTTTGTGGACTTTAGGTTTCATTTTGTTTTGTTTTGTATCTTTCTACCTTACTGATCTTTTGCTTGTTTGTTTGATTTTTGGTTTTGAAAGAGAGAACAAAGTTGAGTAGGTAGAGAATGGACAGGAGATGGGAAGGGAGAAACATGATTAAATATTATTAAATAAAATATATTTTATGAAAAAATTTAAAAAATAAAATGCCATAGGAAGTCTATTACTTTATATGTCCACTAAAAGAATAATACATTTAAAAATAAATAAAATTCTGGGTAGTGGTGGTGCTCACCTTTAATCCAGCACTCGGGAGGCAAAGGCAAGTAGATCTCTGTGAGTTCAAGGCCAGCCTGTTCTACAGAGTAAGTTCCAGGACAGACTCCAAAGCTACACAGAGAAAAACAAACAAGCAAACAAAATACGTAAAGCAAGTATTAAAAATTCAGCCATTATGGAATATTCTATCGGGTGTTTACAATTTCTTTAGCTAATTAAACTATTCTTGAGGCTAGGGAGATGGCTCAGCGGATAAAGCACTCAGTATACAGGTGTGAGGACCAGCGTTTGCCTGCCTAGCATCCACATAAAAGCTAAGTGGCCTGCCTGCAATTCCAGCACTCAGGAGGCAGAGACAGGGAACTCTGAGCAAAGCCCAGTCAAATCTGTGAGCTTTGGACTCAGTGAGAGACCCTGCTTCAGTAAAGTGGAGAACAATGGAGGAAGATGCCCAGTGTCACCCCCACACATGAGCACACGCATCACATGCACATGCACATTGTATGTGACATGCAAAATCACCACAGGCTTTATCTTTCACATCTATCATGGTAAAAATTAACCTAGAAAAAGGCTAAAGCCAAGAATATACAAATTCATGCATACATTTAGCCATCAGAATGATATCACTTTCTATACTTCCCCCATCTCACCGTGCATAAGAAATTCTATTTTAATTTGCTCATCCACGATAACTGGATGTTCGCTTTTATTTGGTAGTTTTTTGTTGTGTTTGTGTTTGTTTTTGAGGTGGGGTCTCATGTAGCCCAGGCTGGCTTCAAACTCAGCATATAGCTAAGTATGAAGAACTTGATCCTTCTGCTTCTACCTTCCTAGAGCCAGAATCACAGGCCTGTGCCACAATCCCCCTTGGATGTTTACTTCCTTTCTGGCATTTTCTGTGAAATCAGCCATCCAGTGACCCAACTTTGTGTAGGAAACATTTCTTCCCCAGAGGTTGAAATTAAAGATAAGGTCATCGAACAAGAAGTGAAGTAGTCTACAGTTTACAAAAATATTTTAGAATGCTTGCCGAATATTTCCTTTGGTCATACTTATGATTTTTTTTTTCTTATCTGTAAGAATTGAGTTTATGGCATATAATTTTGGGAACACAAGCACGCGCCATTGGAGGGTAGAAGTCAGTGTGTTCTGAGTACCCAGAAAACTGAAAGCATGATTTCCTTCCCCTGTTCTCTGTGTCCTTCTGTCTGTGGCAGTTACATTTGTGAGGCCCAGGGTGTCCTGCCTACTACTTTAACTTAACCTGGAAAAACCACCTGGTGGATAGAATTAAATAATCCACATCTCCGTGGTTGCTGCAAAATCACAAGTGGACTTCCTAGACTCAACAAATGGCGTCTCGCTTTTCATCGGTGTCACCTCGGGTCCTTGGCTCAGGCACTGAGTCTACCCCGAGTCTATCCCGCAGGCCCCACTAGTCCCTAGGCCTGCAGGGCACCTCCCAACCCCACCCTCCCGCTGGCGAGCACTAGCCTGTGCTGGAGAGCGGAGGCGGTGCTGAGGATCCAGAACTCGCTGAGAATGCAGCCGAATGCCAGGTGGGTGTACTCGAGGTCCTGTATGGACACCACCCAGGGGAACTCGGCGCTGCCCACGAGGCTCTCCTTGGGATCCTCCATGATGCTGGCTTTCTGGATACCGCAAACTGCAGAGGGAGCATAGGCCTCACTATACGGCAAGAAGCAGCCCCCCCCCCCCCCCCCCGTGGGTACCACCATCCCCCAGCCCTCAGGACTCCTGTTCTGAGACTGTTTTGCTTGGGGATGACTCTACCACCCGGATGGTTTGTTCATCCCGGGAGCTCTTCCACATAAAAGATGCTTGCTAGCATCTCTGAACCCTTTAGAAGTCTTACTAGATTCCTACTGACACCACTTGCTAGGCCTTGTCTGGCTTTTATATATATATATATATATATATATATATATATATATATATATATATATATATATATATATATATATATATATATATATATATATATATATATATACAAAAGCAGGTGGCAAACGGGACCTGTAGGCATCCTTGCCTGGGCCCTTTCTTCAGGGAAAAGCTGTCGCTTGCTTTGCCAGCTCTCCTCTCACAAGTCTGTGGTGCAGTTTCTCTGCTTTGTGATGCCATTGCTCTGATGGCTAAATGTATGCGTGAGTTTATATATTCTTGGGCTATAACCTTTTCTAGTTTAATTTCCACTGAGGTAGATGAGAAGGATAAGCCTGTGGTGGTTAATTTTAATTATCAACTTGATGCAAACTAAAATCACTTGGGAAGAGAGCTTTGCTTTTATTTTTTAGTGATTTGTTTTTACTTTATGTGCATTGGTGTTACACCTGTATGTATGTCTGTGTGAGGATATTGCATCCTCTGGAACTGGAGATACAGACAGTTTGAGCTGGGAATTGAACTCAGGTTCTTTGGAAGAGCAGCCAGTGATCTTAACCACTGAACCGTCTCTCCAGCACCAGGGAAGAGAGTTTTAATGAAGACTTATCTAGATAAGGTTGGATTGAGAGCACATCTGTTGAAGACTGTCTTAATTGCTAATCAACATAAGAAGAACCACTCTGCTTTGAAGAAAACCTACAAGGCATCCTTAACTGTGTAAGAGTGGAGAAACCCCAGAGGCTGTGGCTTATGCCTCGGCACTAGGGAGACAGAGGTAGGGGATTTCTGTGAAGGTGAGGCCAGCCAGATCTACAGAAAAGAGTCTGGCCACTCAGTGCCTCATAGTGAGACCCTGTCCTGAACAACAAAATGAGGAAATCCAGCTGTGTGGACAGGCATGCACATGTGCATTCACTTCTCTGTGCTCTTGACCACGAGTATCATGTGACTAGCTGTTTGAGTCCCTCAGGTGGAGGTGTTTAGTGGAGCCACAGCAGCCGAGTTTAAATGAGGACAAAGCCCCCCCCCCCCCCCCCCCCCCGCAAAGCAAAAATGGTTTAGGGGCTCCCAAGAACTCAAAAGTGTGAAAGGGTCTTGAGCATGGCCAACATTCACTGCTTGGAACAAGCCCCTTAGCCCTGGAGAAGGGCACTGATAAGGTGGATGGGAAATTCCAGCTTTAGGGCAAGTAGCAACGGTCTGTCTCACAGGTGGAAACACTGAGGAGTCCAAACTTGGCTCAACTTATCTGTGTTCCGACACATCCTTAGCTTCAGATTCATGGCTGCCCTTTTCTGTTTCCCCTGCAAACTGCTGGCAAACATGGCTCCTCCCACCTGGTCTGTTTTGCTTGTCAATACATCCCTAGGAGCTAGCATGGTGTCTAATATCTAGTTGGTGTTTAATAAGCTGTTTAGTATATGAGTAAAATAACTCTGTCCATTATCTACTCCCTGACCTCCTGTCATGAAGGAAATAAAAGTCCTGGCATGTGGGGGTTCATCCTCTGCCTTCCAAACTGTTCAACTGGGCATTTTCCTGGGTAACCTGGATTTTGTTTCCAGGGAGAGTACAATGTTGTTTAACTGATATGCCTCTTCGGCCAGCCTGAGGTGGGATGGACCTGTATTGTTCTTAAAGTTCTATATTCATACAAGCATAGATTATTAGAACAGGAAAGATCATGGAGACCAGCAAAGGGAGGACAAGGTAAAGCCAGGA
This sequence comes from Phyllotis vaccarum, assembly GCA_033318265.1. Lineage (NCBI taxonomy): Eukaryota > Metazoa > Chordata > Mammalia > Rodentia > Cricetidae > Phyllotis > Phyllotis vaccarum. The sequence goes on from JARWLC010000008.1 coordinate 96,239,299, forward strand.
GCTGACTTCCTCACAGGGCTGTGTGTGTGAACTAAGCTCCAATTTTCCAGGCATCATTCATAAGAAGATGGCAACTCTGTGAACTATGTTGCTCCCCCAAACTGCTCCCTCTGTTGCCTGTGTCCTCCCTTGGCGGTTGATGGACTTTTTCCTGTTGAGTTCCTGTTGAGTCCTGCTCACAGGACTCCTCCACTTCCTGGTGGAGCCAGGGTGCAGAGATTCTCCACCCCAAGAACATCTGGAATCTACAAGAATCTACGGATACTACATTTGCTAACATGTTCCCCAGGATAGACCCTGATAAATATTTGGAAAGATCCTAGAAGCTGATTTCAAAGTCCAATTAGTCTCTTAGCATGCTGTGAGATCTTGGGCAAGCCACTACTGTCTGATGTCATCTCCTCTTTTGAAGGGTATAGTCACGGGCCTGTCCATCACTTGGGTTTGTTGTAAGATCACAGGGGGACATCAGGGGAAAATGCAAACCGTATCTCGAAATGATAGTGCTGAGCCTCAGGGCAAAACTGGCAATGCTGTTTTCAAAAATGCAAACAATCTTCCTGCTTGCTCTCAGATCCCAAACTGTGAATGCTCAGTGCTTCCTTGGTGGACCCTGGGTCTCCATGCCACCCGACTCCCAGTGAACGCCTTTTCAGCCACTCAGCCACCTGCATAGAGCCCTGCCAGGCACTGAATTGGGAACTAAGCTTATAGGGATAGACTTTGGGAGTCTGTGACAGCGACACTTGAAGGGCTGCTGGCTACCCAGCGAGATATGACCTGAGGGATGCTGAGTATGCAGAAGAGTAAACATGAGGAGCGGAAGGGGCGTCTTCTGGTTGTGACCTAGGGTCTTGACAGCAAAGGCATTTCCAAAACATAGAATGCATTGTCATACACAGTATTGTCAAGAACTCAGAGAGGACTAGGTATGGAAGCATGTGGCTTTAATCCCAGCTCTTGAGAGGCAGAGATGGGTGGGATCAAGGCCAGCCTGGTCTACTTACTGGGCACCAGGCTAGCCAAGGCTACATAATAGGACCCTGTCTCAAAACAAAACAAATAACAAAAAAGTACTCAGAGGACCTCCTCATTATAGGTACCCTGAGGCCAAAATTCCATCCGTGGACCCTTACACAGACTCTGCTGGAACAGAGATACCAACAACCACGTTCCTTGTCTATGCTCTCAATTTTCTCTGGAGGCATTGATCTGTAATATAGGGATTCGCCAGTTCTTCCCAAGCCAAAAACCTCCATGCATGTGACAACATTCCATTTTCCAAAATGCTATTTGAGTGCTGGGGAAGTGGTTCAGTAGTAGAAAACTTATTCAGAGTCCCTGCCTTGTGCCCTGATTCCGTCTCTAATGCCATGATGAGAAAATTTGGTCCAGGCCAAGTGTTTGTTCTGGGTCTCGGCTATGGCTTTGTGGGACAGATGCCATGACTGTGTTTCTGACTGTCTCTTGGTCTCTTTGGCAGGGAAAAGGAGGAGGAGGAAGAAGATATGGGGTCTTTTCATAGAGTGTGTGTGTGTGTGTGTGTGTGTGTGTGTGTGTGTGTGCTTGAGTCATCTGCTCCCTCTTCACCTGCTTTTTCCTAAGCTGGACTTGTTAGTCCTGAGCAGCCTACAGGACAGGAAGGAGGAAACCACACCGGGAGACCTCTGCTGTGATGTCTCTACTCCAGGTGGGCAGGACTGAGCTGAGTGTGGGAGGCAGTTCTCACACTGAGCCCCCTACCCCATAGGCCATTCTATGCCCTAAAGCTGATTTTCCTGTTTCCCACACCCATGCCCTGATACTCTGAGTTAGTACCTGTCACCCAGGACAAAGTTCTAGAGGTTGGCTTCCTTGCCAAGTGAGTCCCTCTCTGGGCATTAAGGGCCACTCCATTTTCCTGGGTAAACCCTCCTCCACCCAACCCCAGGCTCCTGCTGCCACTGAACACTCACTGGCAGATGACGAGTGAGACATGTACAGCAGGACCAGTAGCACCTCTCTTATTTCTGCCATCCCCAGAGAGAAACGCAGCGAGCACCATGGGCAGCTGAGAAGACAGGAGACTCGTGACGTCATCATTTCCATCCCGAAGGGGGTGACCACCGTTGTAGGGAGTTACCACCCCTGATGTGGTAAACTGACCTGTCACATCCCCAGCCCTGGGTTCTGTGCAGACATAGGCGGGAAGCAGCTGTCTAACTCCAATGCTTGGTTAGCAGTTTGTGAGCCGGCTCAAGGAGAGAGGGTAGTCTGCTTTCTCCAGTTTTCTTCTCAGAACAGCCTGGGAGCCTGGGTGTGCTAGAGAGTTGGTTCTCTAAAAAGGGTTGCTTTTTGATTTGTGGAATTCAACCCTTGCTTTAACTGTATAGCCATAAAACACTGCTGAAAAGACAAGTTTCCCCAGGGATTAGTGCCTTACTGTGATCTCACCCTCCTGTTAAAACAGCAAGTCTTGCTGGGATGCTTTCACCAGCAAAAGTCTCAACATTTAGTTCAGTCCATTCATATAACCACCCTAGACACAAGCACTCTCATAATCCCCGTTTTTACAGACTCAGAAACTGACACTCAAAGACACCGAGGAACAGGCCCAAGGCCACACAACGACTAAGCAGTGAATCTGGAGTGTGAGCCCAAAGCTATCTGAACCCCTAAGCCCATGGAGGCGTCACCTCACATCCTGGCCTCAAACTGTGTACGGTGACCTAAGGAAACGGTGTGCACCATGTTCCCCTCATGACATGAGATATTACTTTTGTCCTCCGGATGGTGCTGCGAGTTCTTTCCTGAATGGTTTCCACTAAAGGAGAAATGAACTCACTGTGGCCTTGTGCAGCAGAGCTGTACAGTGGAGTTTCTTCTACGCCTTGGAAAGAATGTTCCATTATGGCGTCATGGTTACCACGGCATCTCTCAGCAAACATTTGGATTTGAAAAACAAGATGAAATATGTGTTATTACCTGGCCTCAACAAGGTTATTCTGGATGATGCCTTCTGGCTACGAAGACACCTCCTTTGCAAGATGACAAGGTCCTTAGTTGTAGCCACAGGCTAGCCCTGATCAGCACCTGCCCCATTTTACAAGTTGCCTGGCAGAGTGAGCTTGTCTCCAGCCCTCATACTTCAGGATGGTTTCTGGAGCCCAGTTTTTTCCCCCCTGTGTTCTCAGCTAAACTACTGGACAGGTTCTAGGAAACTATGTAGCCAGCTGGGATCTTCTCCAGTTGCTGAGATCACCTTGGTTCCGTACAACTGGTAGGACTAGATGATTGTTGACAACATCATGGTAAGATATAACTCTGCAGGGCTAGGGAGCTGCTGGCATGGGCTCTCAGAAGAGATTCACTTGGTGGATGATGGAGACCAAAGAGAGGCATTTTGAGGAAATGGAATGTGGATCCTACAAAAGTGGTGGCTTTCCCCTGCTGGCTCCTGATGTCCTCTGGGGAATGGGTTTGGGCAGTGAGAACCAATCCATCCATTGTTTGATATTGAAAGTCTCCATGACCTTTCCTGTGCATTTTCTCATTTCCAACATATAGCCTCCCTGGAACAAAGGGAATGGTTCTCAGATAAGGACACAACGGCCCAGTTTGGTCACCTCCCTAGAGTCACCCACCTGGGGATTGGCAGGGGAAGGGCAAACCCAGACACTTCCAGCCTGAAGGTGGTGAACCATCTCCATCAGTTCCCCTGCTAGCTCATGGCTGCTTTTATCAGTGGCAGGAGCAGAGACCAGATCTGGGACAAAGCATAGCTGCTTTCGAGGGGGCGGAGACTGTTAACGACCTTTTCATGAGGAGTCTATTTCTATTCACCCTAGATAGAGAGCAGCAGACAGAAGAAATGATTTCATCCAGGTCTAGTCTGGTGAACCAGCAAGTTTACTGGGGCCAGGAGTAGAGTTCAGAGGTTACTTGTAAAACCATGAACTTTTATCAAAAGCAATACTTTTTATAAAAAAAAAAGTCCAATACTTTTGAGGGAAATCTCATTGATTCCTCTTTATGTTTATGAAGCTGAGAGACTGCTTATAACCTCCAAAGATGAAGTGTTTGGGAAGTGGATCTGTTATTTTCTTCACTCTCCAAGATATCCAATAAAAGAAAATAATTGATTGCCCTTGCAAATAATCAGCTCTCCAGTGCCATGCTCATAGCAGACATCACTAATCTAACACCGAACCCTTTCTCCAGCCTGAATTCCCTCCTTAGACTACTTAGAATAAACAGTCATTACTAATCAATCAGTCATTTCACAAGAAAAATCTCTTTTGTCATCTCAGGTCACAAGAATAAAATCAAAGACTCACTTTCTCCTTCAAAGAAAAGACATATTTATTCAGTAGCTTCCAGCACTTAAAAACAAGAACAAAACCAAAGCAAAGCAAAAAACCAAGCAAACAAACAAACAAAAAAACCCGAGAATATACAGCATATTATTTCAAACTAACATTGTAAATGATTTGCAAAAAATGAAAAAAATGATGTTTTATGGCTTATTAAAATACATAATACACTGATACTTGAACAAGTATCAAGTTTGTAGTAGTTTGTTGGTTTGACTTTGGAATTCAACAGCTTGGAATTTTTTGCTGAAATACTTCAAGATTTTCCTGACTTTCCATCTCATTCCCCCCATTTCTGTGGCCCGGAACCCCCACCCTTCTGTCAATAGGCACCATTCTGTTTTCTGTTTTAAGAATCTGGTTACTTGTGGTCCTGCATGTAAGAACCACACAGTTTTTGTCCCTTTGTGTCATATTAATTTAACACGCCATCTTTACTGTTTACTTGTGTTGTGGCATGCATCAGAATCTCATTCTTTATGTGTGTGTAGGGGGACAGTTGAGGTTGACATCTGGAGTCGCCCTCAATCATTCTCTTACAGTATTCATGAGGCAGAGTCTGTCAGTCAAATTCAGAGACCACCAATAAGGCTAGTATCCACAGGCGGCTTGCTCCAGGGATTTTTTTTCTCTCGACCTTCTGAGCCTTAGAATTATACATGGGTCACCACAGCCACCAGGCATTATGTGGTATTTGAATCTCACATTTCCCCTTTATTCACTGAGCTCTCAACCTTGATCCCTCATTCCTTTCTAAACAGCACATTTTATTCATTCGTCATTGTGCGTACACGCGGGGCATTTTCATACTTTGCCTATCGTGAATAATGCCGCTATGACTCTGGTGTATAGCTTTCTCTCCAAATTTTGGACTTTAATTTTGTTAGACATGTACCCAGTTACAACTTATCTACCAACTTGCTTTGGAGGCTGATCTTAAGCTGCTATGTAGCAGCGGATGACCTTGAACTTCTGAACTTAATACCTCCACTTCCCAAGCTCTGCCTCTTACCACATTAATGCCTTGCAAAGGATTGAACCCAGGACTTTTTGTTCACTAGGCAGGAACCCCACCAACAGAGCTACATCCCCAGCCCTCTGGCCCATTCATAGACACATACACTGACATGCACATACATATATACATCAATAAATAATAAAATAAATCTTTTAAAAGTCAAACTCAAAAGCTGATAAGCCAATTCAGTGAAGTTGCAAACCATAAATCCAACACACAAAACTTACAGCTGCAGATATGGCTAGGTAGGTAAAGTGCTTATGGTGAAAGCATGGATGTTTGGATCCATGACACCTCATAAGATCTGATATGCTGATGCATGCCTGTCATTCCAGCATTGGGGAGACAGACACAAGATCCCCTTGCTGCTCAATCTAGCCAAATCAGTAAGCTCAGAGTTCAATGAGAGACGATCCTGTCCTCAAAATTCAGGTGGAGATCATTTGAGAAAGACACTTGACACCAAACTCTGTCTTCCACATGCGCACATGCGCATGCACACAAAGACACACACACACACACACATTGAACACACACAAATGCATACACACAGAGAAAATTAGTAGCATTTCTATATAGTAACAAACAGCTGAGCCAGGAAATGAAGTGAACAATCCCATAACAGTACACAGAAATACTCGGGGATAAGTCTAATCAAGATGGCAAACATTGTCACCGAAAAACTATGAATCACTAACGAAAAAAGATGCAGATGATGGGAGAAATAGTCTCTCTTTGGGGGTTGGAAGAATCAATGCTCCTAAAATGTCCATAAGTCTCAATCCACATTGTATACAACCCTTATCAAAAATTTAATGGCAACACCTTTTATCCCAGCACTCGTGAGGAAGAGGCAGATGGACCTCTGTGTTTGAGGCTGGTCTCGTCTTTAGAATGAGACCCTGTCTCAGGAAAAAATCCAGTGTTATTTTCCACAGAAATGGAAAAAAAATCTTAATATTCAAATGGAACCACAGAAAGTCCTATACAAAGCATTTTTTTGTCCAAAAATAGCAAAGCTAGAGGCCTTTCACTATTTGATTTCAAAGTATTTCACAAAGCTTTAGTAATCAAAAGTGTGGTGCTGGATTAAAAGTAAGTATTTGGGTCAGTAGAATAGAATAGCGTCCACATGCATTTATGGACAGTTGATTCCACAAAGCTGCAAGGAACATAAGGAGGAAACGATCCCTTCAGTACACATCTGGAAAGCCAGATAACTGCACACAGAAGAATGAAACCGGACCTTTTTACACACTGCATTTGAAGGTAACTCAAAATGGATTAAAGCTTAAACATAAGACCTGAAACCATACACTGAAGTTTGTAGAGGAAAACATGGGGAAAGCTGACATTTCAGAATGTTTCCGACACAGCTCCATAATAAAAGCAAAACTAGATCAAGGGGCCATGAGTTTATTCAGCATAGCCGATGGAGAAAGCAAGCTCAAAACATTGGAAAGAAGAAAACAGAATGAAGAATGGCCTCCGGCGTGGGAGCGTGTATCTGCATCTGTCAAGAAGCTAACATCAGGACACCGAAGGAAGTCAACTCAGAAGTCAGAAAAAGAGTCGTATTATTCCAAATAAATGGACTAAGAGCTGAGGCCATGGTGTGTGCCTGTAACCCCACCAAGCTCTCAGGAGGTTGATACAGGACTGCTAACTTGATGTCAGGCTATCTTGAAAGACCCTGTCTTAAAAGGGGGATAATACAATCTTAAAATTTTTGAAATGATCAAAGGAACTGGGTGGGTATTTCTCAAAAGAAGACAGTCAAGTGGCTGGCGGGTATACAGAAACCACACTCAGCATCACCAACCACCTGTTAGGACAGCTGCTGATTTAATAACACCAGAAGACAAGCATTGAAGAGACAGAAAGAAACCCGTGTGCACAGATGGAAAGATTTTAAAGGATGTTGCTATTTTGGAAAACAGTATATAGGTCCCTCAAGAAATGACTTAAAAATAGAACTGTGTCAAAGAAAGTGAAGTCTGAATATCAGAGAGATAAATGCATTCTCCTCCTTTTGCAGTGTTTTCCAGAATAGCTACAATATGGAATCAACCTGTACCCATTTACAGATGGATGCATAATGAAGAATGTTATTTATGCACCCTGGAATATTACTCAGCTTCAAAGAAGGAAATCCTGCCATTTCTGACTATAGATGAATGTGTAGGACATTATCTCAGAGTAATAAACCAGGCACAGAAAGGCAGTCACTTCATCACATTTATATACAGAATCTGAGAGACTCACAGGAGCAAGAAACAGAATGGTGGGTGCCAGGGACTGGGAAAAAAAGTGATAGAGAAATGCTGCCCATGGCGACCAAAGCTTTATTTGGGCAGGAAGAGTGTACAACATGGTAGCTGTCATTAACAGCAATGAGTCCTACATTCGAAAGCTGCTATGAGAACAGATCTGTGGGAGATTATGTCCCACCCACTGGTTTAATAAAAAGCGCTGATTGGCCAAAGGCAGGCAGGAAGTATGGGCGAGGCTAGCAGACTAAAAACTCTGAGAACAGGAAGCACAGAGCAGACCGCCAGAGAGAAGCCGGAAGAAGCAGAGGACAACTATGCTGCTCTAAGAAAAGGTACCGAGCCCCATGGCTGCACAAGAGAAGAGTCATGGGTTAGATGAAGGGTACAGAGTTAGCAAGTGATATGCCTGGGCCTTAGACCAATCAGCCTAAAATTATCGTATGCATCTTTGTGTCTCAGAGGGTCTGCGGGTCTGCAGGTCTGCTGGTCTGTGGGTCAGTGGGTCCTAAACCTTGAGGCTAGGCCCAAAAGTCAGGGCCAGAAACCTCTTACTACACAGATCGTCAGTGTTTTAGTAGGTGAGATAAACGATAAAGATGTGGAGTTGCAGACACGGTAGCTAGCTTGATTGTACAATCCTTTTCTAGCAGATACGTATAATAAAACATCATGCTGAGCTGGCTTAGTGGGCAAGGGCTTGATGGGTAAGCATGAGAACTAAGTTCAGACCGTAGTACCCACATAAAAAGCTGGGCATGGCAGAGTGTCTGTAAACCCAGAGATGGGGAAGCCCACTGGGCAGATCCCTAGGCCAAGCAGGGATCTCCAGGTTCCATGACAGATGCTGTTCCAAAATATCAGTTTCAGATCAATATGTAGATACATATATATACAATTTTGTCACCTCCAAGCTGAACGAAAATTAAACAATAGGAAAAATGATGGGTCTAAATTAAGGAAGAGAAGGAAGGGAGGAAGCGGGGGGGGGGGGGAGGAGAGTTCACAGATGAAGTTCCAAATATGACCCCATGAGGATGTTCTTCCCTTTCTTGTTGCTTTGAAGTCATCAGTAATAGGATCCTGGCAATTTTGCTACCGGTTACTTGGCTTTTGCTACCAGTCACTTTGCAGCTCTCTGTGTGGTCTCATTCCTCTGTTCTTCTGTTAATCTTGGTTTAAGATCTATCTGCTCCTTTCCGGTGCCTCTAGGTATACCATCCTGTAAGGGAGCCTCTGTTCATTCTCTTGCTGTTTTGTTACTTCTGGTGGCTGTGATAAAGGACCTGAACGATGCTTCTTGAGGGAGGAAGGATTCTGGCTTGTGGGTCTAGAGGGTACAGTATCTCATGGCTAGAAAGTAGGAATAGCTCTTAGCTGGGCAGTGGGAGTGAAAGGTGCTGGTTCTGTCATGTGGGCAGTGAGGAAGCAGGGCCAACTTATACTCCATAACCTTCTTCCCATCCTGCTTCCTCCAGAAAGGCTAAACCCACTAAAAGGTCTGCAATCTTCCCAAACAGCACCAGCAGCAGGGGACTAAGGGTTCAAATGTTCTGCAGGGCATTTCACACTCAGGCAAAAACACTTGTCTGTGGACATTTGAATTGTTACCAAAATTAACAAATATGACCCCACAGGTCTTGGTGGGACCTCTATGTTCCATGTGACAGCGTTGTCTTACTGGAGAGACACTACTAGTGGAGAGTCCCTAGGAGCAGCTTTTCCGAGACATACACCAACATGGTTCTGTTTCTCAGTGCTAAGCAAAGGCATGAAAGAAATGGAAAGCACTCCTAACTACACTCTTCTGGGGCTGTGGGCTGTATTATAAGACCTAGCCACACCTCTACTTCTCCAGATCTCTGGGATTGGCCATTGTCTGTTTCCACTCGGGACTTCATTCTTCCCATAGGAGGTTTAGAGTTCCTCTAAGTGAGAGGCATATGACACCTGGCCACCATTGGTGCTTTACAATGGACAAAACCTGCTACCAGCTCTTCCTCTAACATCCACCCCACAAGGATCCCTTTGCAAATTAAGTTGATGGCTTTGTTGTAGTAAGAGGTTTCTGGCCCAGACTTTCAGGCCTAGCCTCAATGTTTAGACCCACAGACCCGCAGAGACACACAGATGCTTACATTAATTTTAGGCCGATCAACCTGGGGCCCAGGCATATAACTTGTTAACTCTTTACCCTTAATCTAACCCATGATTCTTATCCTGTTCAGCCACGGGGCTCGGTACCTTTTCTCAGAGCAGTATAGTTGTCCTCTGCATCTGCTAGCTTGTTTGGCTTGTCTGTGGCATTTCTGCTCTGTTCTTCCTGTTCCCAGAGTGTTCTTAGTCTGGTAGCCCCGCCCACACTTCCTGTCTGCCTTTGGCCAATCAATGCTTTTTATTAAACTCATAGGCAGGACAGTTATTTACAATGTAACATCATACATCCACTACACTTTGTGGCTAAGCTCTTCATATTAAAGGAAGTAGGGCTGAAGATCATAGTCCCTGTAGGAGCCTTGCACAGTGCTACATAGAGAGGGAATCTGCAGCCGTAGGGCAGGGTGCAGTTCAACTGCACAAGGCCATCCATTGTGGAATCAAGCTAAGAAACAGGAAGTAGAATTATTTTTTTTTTCTGAACACATTATGAAAAGATCACTTTAGAAAATGTCTGACGGGCTATACATAGCTACACCTCCCATGACAGAGAGTTAGGAATGAGGGGGTGCTGAGGAGGAGGAACGACTCTTATTTTTGGCTTTATTCAATTTTGTACTTTTCCTTTAATAAACTTGTGTTGCATATATACATACATACATATATATATATATATATAGTAAGGGACATTTACAGGACACAAGCTGTCATCTTGCCAGTCTCTCTGTAGTGCTCAAAGCAGCCCAGATAGTTTTAAGAATATTCTAGTATAAATAATTAGTAACAAAGACTTTTGGCTTATTATGTTTCAGAAAATTCATGCTATCTTTAGTTTTGATCAATCAACAAACATTTATTTTTAAAAAAAAGAGTCAGGGGCTGGAGAGATGGCTCAGCATTCAGGAGTGCATACTAATTTTGCAGAGGACCTGGGTTCAGTTTCCAGAACTCCCACATCAGGCAGCTCCCAACCCCAGGAACTCCAGCTTTAGAGGAATCTGACATCTCAGCCCTCCACAGGCCCCCATGCTCATATGCACACAGCCACACACACAGCCACACAGCTACTTACAATTTAAAATAAAAATAGTCCGAGAGAGGAAAGAGAAGATATTTTAGGAAAGGGCAAGAATTTTAGGGTGCCACAGGTCCCTCCATGGGTCACTTGTAGAATAAAGCCATGTAGGAAACATGCAGAGCAGCTGCCAGACTGGTTGAAGACAGCTACCTTAGAATGCCTACCTCACCCTACTGAGACCAACAGAGATGGGCAATAGGAAATCAGTCTCAAGAAATAGGAAAGACAGGAGAATGTTACAGTGCAGCTACCCTTAGCCAAGAACTGTAGGCTCCTTCCCCTGCCTTCCTGCCTGGCGTTCCCACCTCTGCCCCAGGACACCCCAAGACTTTCTGCAGGTCCTGCCCCCTCACCATGCCCCACTTCTGCAGTGTTCTGTCCCCTCCCAGCCACCTTCCTCCCTGTGGCCAGGCACCTCAGTAGGGTCACTAAAGTCCCCTGCCATCAGAAACTGCTAGCCTGTCCATTATCACCTGACCACTCCCCCCCTCAGTCACCCACCTTGCCACATACCAAGTCAGTAGTGCCCAGCATGGCCTCACATTCCTTCTTTTCTGGATGATTCCTTATATCTGTTCCCAACTCTCTAGTAACTCTGGATATTTCTTAAACTCAAGTCTTCAAGAGTCAAAATCCATCAGAATCTAAAAATAGCTGCCACAAAAATATGCAAAAATGCCCTTTTTATTTAATTTTCACAGCAAACGAGAGGCAAAAGCACTGTTATGATTGCCATTTTATAGATGAAGAAATGCTGTAGCACAGAAAGGATGAGATCCGGGATTGGGACCCTGGTCATCACTTAAGTCTGCGTGTGAACAACATCAGAACCGTGCAGGTATGTCTCCATGTTGAAATAGGGCTGTGTGTGTGGCCAACCAAGAGCGAGAAAGCGCAACAGGAGAGTCTCTTAGGGGATAACTTGGGGGTTTGCGTTGGGCACTGACACCCCCAAGTGTCCTCATTTTCTTTCCTCCAACATCAGTTGAGTGCCTGCTACATGTTGACCTATCTCTAGATAAATGAATCACATAATGTTTCTGGCTGAGAATACTAAAGGCAAATTTAAAACATGCACGCTTTGCCTGGGGACATGCTGTAATTCCAGCCACTCTAGAAGCTGGGGCTGGAGAGATGGCTCAGTGGTTACGAGCACCTTGCAGAGGACACGGGTTCGGTTCCCAGCACCTACATGGTGGCTTACAACACCTGAAGGTCCAATTCCAGGAGATTGGATATGGTATATGTAACTCAAGCAGATACACGAATGTACATTAAAAAAAAAAAAATTGGGGAGCTGGAGAGATGACTCAGAGGTTAGAGCATTTGTTGCTCTTACAGAGGACCTGGCTTTGGTTTCCAGTACTCACATCAAGGCAACTAACAATGGTCTGCAATTCCAAGTCTAGAGGATCCATTATTCTCTTTTGACATCTGTGGAAACTGGGAACTGCATGTACATAGACCAAACACCCACACACATAACAAACCCTTGAAAAATATAATAAAAAATGGTTTTAAAAGTTGAAAAAAAAGAAGTACTGGAGAGAAGGTTTCATGGTTAAGAATGGTGGCTGCTTTTCAGGAGAACCCATTTGGTTCCATACATTTGCATAAATAAAATATAAATAGAAGGTTGATGATAGAGCTGAGTGATAGAATACCTACCTAGTAAGCACAAGGCCTTAGATTCAGTACCCAGTGTGGCAAATACAAGACCCCACATACATACAGGTAGACTCTGATGTCTGTTGTAAGTTCTGGGAAGAAAAATTAAGCCCAACCAGGGACAGGGTGCAAGCATGCTAGTTTAGATTATGGTAGGAAGGGGTGAGAGGCTGTGTGAACAGTCCCAAAGCAACTCCCCTATGAAGGAAAGAACATCAGAATAACATCTCACATCAGCAGTCTTTCAAGCCGAGAAAGCATGGAATGGTATGTTTTTCAACCACTGAGAGCAAATACTTCCAGCCAAGATTGCTATATCCTGAAAAACTATTGGAAATCAAGGCATTTCAAGACAGGCACTGTCAGAAACCACTCGTGACCACCTCCCCAGAACTGCAGAAGACTCTTCAAGGAATGCCACTGCAGGAATGAGGGGATGTAACCGGGATGGTGTGACTCACCAAGGTGCTTGCACGTATTTATTTTAAAGACTGATTTACTATGTGTCGCGCGCACCCTCGCCCGCAAGGACGACGCGACACCAGGCTCTTCTTTCAGTGGTTTATTCAGGACCTTGAAACTTCTTCTGCTGCTTCTCCCACTGGGGAAAACCTGCTCCCAGCTATATACCCTCTGGACTGCTAGTCACGGGGCGCCACGTGGGCCATGCCAATAGACCCAGGTGTACGGAAGCAAGCCACACCTGGAAGCAAGCCACACCTGGAAGCAAGCCACGAGCTTAGCCTCAGCCAAATGAGGAGTTGTTTATCTCAGAGAGCTCTCACCTCGGGAAGGTGAAAGTCGGAAGCCAGCACCATCTTCAAGGTGCAGCCACGCGGCTCTCTACAACTATGTATACAGTGTTCTGCATGTATGCCTTCAGGCCAGAAGAGGGCACCAGATCTCAATATAATGGTTGTGAGTCACCATGTGGTTGTTGGGAATTGAACTCAGAACCTCTGGAAGTACAGCCAGTGCTCTTAACCTCTGAGCCGTCTCTCCAGTCCCAGTGCTTGCATTTTAAATCACATAAATTTTATTATAAAGTCCATTTTCCAGATGAGTGTGCTGATATATTTTATATTTAATAAAATCAGCCTGGAATATAAGAAAGCTCCCAGTCAAGCTATAAGGATCAGAGAGTAACCTTTAATCCCATCCCTCAGGAGACAGAGATCTTTCTGCATTTCTGGAGTTCAAGACCTAACAACCAAACAGTAGTTGCTCACGCCTTTAATCCTAACTCTAGGATTATGATGCAGAGTTTAACTCAGAAGTGAAACAGCTGGATGGGGAAGATATTTAAGGCAGAAGGAGCAGAAATTCAGGCATTCTGTAGGAGTGATCATCCACGTGGGAGACTCTTGAACGAAGAAGCACTTACCCTGTTCAGCTTGGAAAGTTGGCTGGGTAAGAGTTGACTATGGTCTGTTTCCTTTCTCTGATATTCCAGCTTTCCCTCCAATATCTGGCTCTGGGTTTTCATTATATACCAACTAGGGCTCGTGCAATAGCTGAGTATAGTGTCTCATGCCTGTAATCCAAGAACTTGGGAGACACAGGAAGGAGGATCAGGGTGAGCCTGGACTGAGTTGTGAGACATTGTCTCAAACTAGAAATCACATTCCAGAGGACAAGTGAAGTAAGTCATTGCTAGAGTAAAGGGGGGGAAGGGATGCCGTGTGCCCATGATCAGTACAGGCTTCACATCCCATTTTGTCTCTTTTGGGTTATCCACTGAGGAAGACACATTGGGAGAAGGGGGTCACAGAGAAGGCCCTGGATCTCTTTCTTCCTGGGACCCCTTTTGAGGAAGCCAGTGAAGGAGGGGTGCTGAGATGTCCTCTCCTTCCTGGACAATTTAAAAAAAAAAAAAATCTTGTATGGTTTTGGAAACTACAATTTAGAGAGGCCCAGTACACATCCCAAGGCAGTTCCGGAAAATAAGTTTTAAAGGTGACTGTGAAAACATGAGTTCATTAGATATGATCCCGGGGGCCCTGTTTTGGCGGGAAGGATAACTAAGCCTCTGTTTTAAAAGGTCACTTATAGCAGGATTTGTTGGCACATGCCTTTAGTCCTAGTACTTGGGAGGCAGACAAGCAGATCCCCGAGTATAAGGCCAGCCTGGTCTACAGAGTGAGTTCCAGGATATCCAGGGCTACACAGAGAAACCCTGTCTCAAAACAAAAACAAAAATTAGCAACAAAAGGTCACTTTTATTCAGCCCAAGGAATATATCACATCAGCTTCATCCTGTGTCTATGGCAACAGACATCCTGAGCCATGATTAAACATGAATCGGACCACTGCACTAGTCTCATCAGCTTCATCCTGTGTCTATGGTAACAGATATCCTGAGCCATGATTAAACATGAATCAGGGACCACTGCACTAGACCCAGTCAAAGCTGCTGTTTAGGGAGCAGAGAAGGATGGCTCTCCACCTCGACTGCTTTTCATTCATGTACTGCTTGTAAACTAGAGCAAAGATGTAAAACAAAATGATGGGATTGTTACAATGTAGTAGTTTCTTGGTCCGGGGCGGCCAGAGGTCCAGACCCACAGACCTGTAGCCCCAGACCCCTTAGCCGCCTGCCACCTCTGTTCAGGCCCCAGAAATGACTCAGATGCTTATATTAACTTCACGCAATCTTAAAAGAGCTGTTTTGGCCCATGACAGGCACCATAAAAAAAAGTAGGAGGAGGAATCAGAATAGGTAAGAGGAGCAGGGCGGAGTCAGAGACAGAAGGAGCCTGAAGCCCAAAGGATCAACACATAAAGAGAGACAGAAAGAGCAAAAAACACAAAGAAACAACATGTAAGGAACACAGGTGAGCCACGGGCCATGTGGCAAAAAAGATTAATAAAAATGAGTTGATTTAAGATATAAGAACAAACTACCAATGTTCCTGAGCCATAGACCAAACAGCATAAAGTTAATATAAATGTCTGAGTCATTTCTGAGGGCCTGAGCAACAGCGAGTGGCTAAGAGGTCTGAGACTACAGGTCTGTGAGTCTGGGCCTCTGGCTGCCCAGGACCAGAAAAAACTACTACAATATAACATGGGATTCTATTTTTGATTTGTTACTTTACTTTTGTGCATGTGTGTGCATATGTGTGCATACATGCGTGTGTGTGCACATGCGAATATGTGTGTGTGCCTGCATGCATGTGTGTGATGTATGCATATGTGTGTGTGTCACACATGTGTGTGGAGTGTTGCATGCACGTGTGTGTGTGTGTGTGTGTGTGTGTGTGTGTGTGTGTGTGTGTGTGTAGTGTTGCATGCATGAGGAAGTCAGAGAGCACCTTGTAGTTCTCTCCTACTGTGTGAGTCCCAGGGATGGAATTCAGAGCCTTTACCAGCAGAATCATCTCTCTAGTCCCACATCTGGCATTTTACTTGGGCTCTGGATTGACCAAACTAAGGTCAATCAGGCTTGGGCAGCACTTTTACTTCCTGAGCTGTCTTCTCAGCCCATAATTATATATTTTCATTTTTTAAATTACATATTTTTTTTAAAGTTTTGTTCAATTAGAAATTTTCTAAAATTCAGGGCAGGGAGGGAGATGGATCAGTTGGGGTAAGGTACTTACTTTACAAGATAAGGGTTATAGTTGGATCTTCATGAGAATGCTGGGCCATGGGCCTGGGCCGGGGAAAGGGAGACAGGAGGACCGCTGGGTTTGCTGGCCTTTCTCGTCTAACAGGTGAGCTCCAGCCAATGAGCAGCCTTATCTTAGAAAGTACGCTGTGTTCCAGAGGATGATACTGAGGTTGCCCTCTGACCTCCATGTGCACACACATGCTTGTATACACATTCACAATTTAGGCATGCATCTGCACGAATACACACATACAAAAAAATTCTAAAATTCAGACAAATATCAAGAAGTGCCTGAAATCCTGGCTGGGTTCTTTGATGTTCATATATTCATATTATGTAAATAGCATATTATATATACATATATGTTATAACATTCAACTTAAGCATAGTTTGATATTCTATCCTAATGATCTTCTCTCAACTTTATCCCCTGTCATTATTCTTCAAAACTACATTTTTTAACAATGAGACTCCACTGTAAGTTATTTTTACTCTTTAATTGCGTGTAATGCTAACCCAGGATTTGTGCCTGCTGAGCTACATTTGAGCCCCTAAACTGCTTTCTCTGCTTTGCATGGCTTCTCCTGGAGAGATAGGAACAAATGTCTCTTGACCCCAGATGAGGCCCCCAAAACAGACCAAAGAGATGATGCCATAGGAGTGCAGCTTGGTGAGCCAGAGTTTACTGAGCCTGCTTCCATCTCCACAGGTACAGTTATTTACAGGATGACTGAGAAAACCCACCTTGGCATGGGTGACAACCCCCAGGAACTTGCAGATGGTCCCCCCTCCCCCCATCTGTGAACCGATTACCTCCCAAACCAAATGACAGCTGAGGCAGAATTACATACAGCTAGGGAACAGGAATAGGGTGCGGGGGAGGGGAACGCGGGAGCGGCTGGAATCTCAAAAGTCTAGAGACCCCTCCTACCACCTCCTATTTGAGTCCATCAACAGGCCCAGTCTTGTGAGGGTCATGTAAAGGTCACTGCCACTCTAAGATGATAACAGCTGAGCTATGCTTGGAAAGCATTTCATGACATCCTCTTGTCGGGGCTCACATAAGAGGTCATTTATTTTGGTCCCCAACTTTAGGAGGCGGGGCGTGGGGGGGGCTCTTGGCATCTGTGGTGTTGATGGTACCCATTTAGAGCCTCAGCTGAAGCATAAAAGTCAACCTTATCTGTGTGTGTGTGTGTAAAGATATTAATATGCTGCAGTGGTAACTAAGAAAAGCCATGAGATCCAACAGTAGCGGGTGGCTTTCAGACACTTATTTTAGTCTTTTTGGAGCAAACAGAAAAAAAGAAATAAGGTTATTAAAGTCATAACAGGCCGGGGGGGGGGGGGGATGCGGTGGCACATGACTTTATTCCATATTTGGCTTTCTGTGAGTTTGAGGCCAGCCTGGCCTATATATCCAGTTCCAGGACAGTCAGAGCTACATAGTGAGACCTTGTTTTAAAAAACAAAACAAATAAAAAGGAGGGGAGGGGAGGAAAGGAAGAAATAATGATAAAAAAAGGAGAATATAATTACTACATATTCTGTGTTCAGAACTGTCTTCTGGGAAGAATGGGCTTATTTTCAAGTATGAATGGAAGTTAGAAGTGTCCATCAGTGGGTCAATGGGTATCAAAGGACACCATTTAACTTTTATAATGAGAGAAATCTGCCCAAATACTACAATATGGATTAATCTGGAAGTCACTCAATAAGACAATCCTAGCTGGGTGTGGTGGTTCACACCTGTGCTTGAGACACTCAAGAGGCAGAGGCAGGATGAATACCTAAATTCAAGGCCAGCTTCAGCTGAAGAATGAAGTCCTGTCCCCAAAACAAACAAAACAACACTAAACAAATCAATAAGCCAAACAAACTGTTTAAAATCAGGCAGACTCAGTGGTTAAGAGCACTGGCTATTCTTCCTAAGAACCCAGTTCAATTTCCAGCTCCCACAAAGCAGCTCACAACCTTCTGTAACTTCAGTTCCAGAGGATCTGAAGTCCTCTTCTGGTCTTCAAGGGTATCAGGCCTTGTACAAGGTGCACAGACATATATGCCTGAAGCATTAATGTGGGGATATGTTTCAAATTTAAGAAAAACAGCCTGAGATATCAGAGGGATCTACCCACAGTCAGTCTAGGAGGATCAGACAGTGGTAACTCACACCTTTAATCCCAGCACAGGGAATATCAGAGAGTGGTGACCTACACTCTTAATCCAATTAAGTCTGAGTTTGAGGTCATCTTAGTTTACAGAAGGAGTTCCAGGCTCTGAGGCAGGCAGTGGTGGCACATACTGTTAGTCCCAGCACTTGGAAGCAGAGACAGGAGAATCTCTGTGAGTTCAAAGCCAGCCTGGTCTTCAAAGCGAGTTCCAGGACAGTCAGGACTGTTACACAGAAAACTCTGTCTGGAAAAAACCAAAATAAAAACAAAACAAAAACAAAGACCTGAGGAGGTAGATCTATCCTCTGATATCTCAGACTGTTTTTATTAAATTTGAAACATATCCCCACACATTAATTAATTTTATCAATAAAAAAATTGGGAGTCAGATATCAGGTAAAAAACCTGAAAGATCAGAGAAACAGGGAGCAGCCACAGTTGCTTCCTACCTCTACTGCTCCTCCATCCAAAAGGGGCTAGGATCCTCTCTCAGTTTTGCCTTACCACTTCCTGGTTCCTCTCTTCCACAGTCCTCCAAACCTCTATGGTCAGTTAGTAGCTAGCTCTGCCTTCTGACTCCAAGTAAGCTTTATTTGTCAGAACACAATCAAAATGTCACACATTTCCCCCTTTTTGTCTAAAAAACAAAACAAAACAAAGGTTTTAGCTAACATAGTAAAGCTTGATGTAAAATGTCTTTCTGTATACTGTGAATATCATTCTTTAATAAAGGGACTGTCTTGGCCTATGGCAGATATTTTAGAAGTAGGCAGGGAAATCAGAGCATAGATAGGGGAAGGAGGGTGGAATCAAGAGAGACACCATCCACTGCCCAAGAATCAACATGTAAAAGTAACACAGGTAAGGGGTTACATGGCAAGACAGATTAATGGAAATGGGTTGAGTTAAGATGCAGAGCTAGCCAGCAAGGTGCCTGAACCATAGGCCAGTCAGCATGAAATTAATACAAGCCTTTGTGTGATTATTTGTGGCTAGTTGGTCTGGGACTGCAGGTCTGTGGGTCTGGACCATTAGCTGGACAAGCCCAAAACCTCCTATTACAAAAGCTATATACAATAAACACAATAACTATATACAAGTATATACAGGCAAAATTGCATTAATAATGTCTAATCTATTTGCATTTGACAAATTCAGGGAAAAATCTTCCATTATCTATCCTATCTTGGTGAGTCCAAAGTGTTGTGCATAATTCACTTTCTATCCTAACTTATATTACTAACTCAAAACTATCATTCGATGTTTCTCAACCTTATATACTTTACATACACCTCTTTTGTGAGTTTCTTTGCTGAATTTGTTTACAAGGAAAATTATAACTATAACTATCTAGTATTCTACTCCATCAGAGACCTGAGAAGGATATAATGCTACCTGATTAGACTGGAAGTACAAAGCAAGCAACTTCCAAAACTAAGAAATGACAGAGACATCTGGCTGCCTGACAGTCACCCAAGGCTCCTCACAATATTGGAGCATCTACCTTCAGTCTACAGAATAACTGACAGACTTTCTTATAAAGCACGACTTTTGAACTGCTGTCCTACTTTGTCTCGGCAAAGTTCGGTAGTCATTTTCTTCTGTATCCTGCTTGTTCAGTTTGGACAGCATGCTGTCTGCAGTCAAGGCAAGGGTGGTTTCTTGCCTAGTGGCTAACTTTTGCCACAAAGAAAGTAAACTCCACATGGAGTTTCTTCAGTGACCATCCTCTTCTCTGATGTAGATTGGTGCTGCCTTGAACAGATATGCTTTACTGTCATATAAAAAGAAACATATGTTATTAAAACATTATTAAATGACATATTTTGCAGATCTCTGAAGTATTTGAAGACCACCTATCTACCTAAAATATATATATGAACTTGAAACAAACCTATCATGACTACAAGTTTGATTGTAATAGATTTACTAACCTGCATTTCTATATTATCTTAAATAGTTTGCAATAACTTTAAAGGACTAGAAATTTATATTACATTGTTAAATGAGATGTATAGGTACAATATCTTGAACAAAAATAGAAACATAAATACAGTATATTCTAACAAAGATAACCTTAAATTTGTATCAAATATCTTAATATCATAAACAAAAGTAGAAACATATATACAGTATAACAAAAATAGCCTTGATATTTATGTCAATATACAAATATCCAAACCCATTGTAAAATATTTAAAACTAGTAGTTGCTTTCTTAGTTTAAAAGTAGATGCAATGATCTAACCTTTTATTCTACCATTTCTACATTCCCCTTTTACTTTTTTAGAGCAAGATCCTTGAATCTATTTCCATTCAATTTTTTTCCTGAACATTACTAATAACATCAAATTTAAAACATGCATGCTCCATATAGCTTCCTGTACATGATTTTGGGTTTGGGTCTCTATCAGGTAACTAGGAATTAAGTCTATCCTTTAACCTCTTTGACATTTTCTTTGGATGGTTTCCCCTTTTTCTTCAGATGTCTGATTTGTCCAGTGGTCTTCAGATTCCTTAGCTGGATGTCTTCATTTTCCTGGAAAGACAAAAACAAACCCTGCCCTGATGAGGGGTGTCCATACGCTGTGGATAAAGGACTGTTTTGGCCATGGCAGGCACTGTAGAAGTAGCCAGAGGAATCAGAGCATAGGTAGGAGAAGGAGGGTGGAGTCAGAGAGAGAGATGTGATCCAGCTGCCCAAGATTCAGCATGTAAGGTAACACAAATGAACCACAGGCCATGTGGCAAAACAAATTAATAAAAATAAATTAAATTAAAATAAAAGAGCTAACAATGTGTATATGGTATATGAATGATTTTTAAAATTAGATTATTAAATTTACCTTAATCCAAAAATCATCTGTTAATCTCAAAATATTTCACATTGATATAGATTTTTGTATAGGTTGTCCTGCAGCCCCCAGGGCTTAGCACTATTTAATGGCCTGGGGTGTTTATTGGAACCAGTTGATCCATTTTGATTATTGGAACATTGCCCAAGCAGGTGCTTTCATTAGGGAATCAGAAAGTCAACAGAGAACAAAGCAGTTGACCCAGGCCAGGTGTTGCTTATGAGCTGCTACAGTTACTCAAGGTGAAAAAGGCAACCCCAGTCTATAAGGCTTCCCCTGAGCTTCAATAAATGGCATTCTTTATTCAAGAGTGACCCACCTCTCTGTGTCTCTTAATCTCCAGGCCCTTTCTCGATATGAGGCTCACTCAGGTGATGCAGGCATCACAGGTGGAGGCCCCCAGAAAGATGAGGTCTCAGATTTTAGTTTATTGATACAAATTTAAGGTCAATTTTGTTATGCTGTATGTATTTTTCTACTGTTTTTTAAGGTATAACGTTTATTATATAACTCATTTAAAATTATAATATGTAACTTTAAAATTCAGATTAATAGTCATCTATAATAACCAAACTTATAGTCATGTTAAATTTTTAAATATGCAAAGATACATTTCAATTAAATAATCTTAAAACACTTCCAAGACCTAAAAAATAAAACATTTTAAATATTTTAAAAGCTTAGACATTTTTAGACAATAAAACAAGTCTATCCCTGACAGTACCAATCTACTGAAAAAAAAAAGACATTAAAAAATACTCCATATAAAATTTACTTTGTTTGTAGCAACAGTTAAGTTAGCCACTAAACAAAAAACTATTCTTATATTAACATATTGGCAATATGTTATGTAAACGAAACATGCAAGACCCATAAAGAAGTGACCTCTAAACTTTGACAAAACAAGCCAAGATAGTCCTTCAAGTTCCTACTTTGCAAAAAACAAACAAACAAAAAAACCAAAAAAAAAAAAAAAACCAACCAAACAAAAAAACCCAAACAAACCTGCCTGACATCCTTTGAGACACACACAAAAAAGCTACTAACAGCCAAAATGGGCAGAACAGTTCTTCAGATTTCCTGCTTCATTAAAAATTATGCCAAAGACTCTGGGCCTGTAGGTTGAAGATAGATGCTCCAATGTAACAAAAAAAAAAAAAAAAAAAAAAAAAAAAAAAAAACAAAAAACCTCAGAGTGACTGTCCAGACAGCTAAGTGTCATCTCTGTTATTTCTAGATTTTAAAAGTTGCTTACACTTCCTATTTACTCAAATAATATATCCTTCTGTAGTCTTTTAAATAGTTAAAGATTAAATAGTTATAGATATAATTTTTCTTAGTTATTTAAAAATATATTTGATATAGAACTTTAAACTCACACTAATAAGATAAATAATAAAATATTTAATTTTGTTAAATACAAACAGCCTAAATATTATAACTATAATTCTTGCTTGGCAACTGTTTTATATTACATTATATATAATTTTGCTATGTTAAAATTAAAACCTTCCTTTTTGATTAGACATAAAAGGAGAAGTAATGAGGGATGTCTGTATGCTGTGGATAAAGGACTGTTTTGACCATGGCAGGTACTGTAGAAGTAGCCAGAGGAACCAGAGTATAGGTAGGAGAAGGAGGGAGGAGTCAGAGAGAGATGTGATCCAGCCGCCCAAGATTCAGCATGTAAGGTAACACAGGTGAACCACAGGCCACCTGGCAAAACAAATTAATAAAAATAAATAATTAAGATACAAGAGCTAACTAACAATGTGCCTGACATATAGGCCAAACAATATAAAATTAGTATAAATGTCTATAAAAGTCATTTTTTTAAAAAAAGTGACAACGGGTGGTTAGGCGCCTAAGATTACAGGTCTGTGAGTCTAAACCTCTGGCTAGATGGGGCCAAAAACCTCCTGTTACCCTGCCTAACCCTAACTGTGGGGAGTTTTACTTTTGACAAGTTTTGTAAGTTAGTTTACGTTGAATGGCCATGTTAGATGAATTAGCACCTCTTCTAATCAAGAGGTCTCAGAAAAACTAAATCAGAGGGTTACTGAGAAACACACTTCATGCCAGGCTCCAACCTCCACACATATGTGCTCAAATGTGCACCCCCCCCCATACATGCATATAACCATATGGCATGGTTCATGTAGCATAGAGGAGGGGGAGAGAGAGAGGGAGGGAGAAGGTTAACCTATTAGCAGTTGCTTACCAAGTACCAATCCCGACCTTTCTGGAAACTCCTGCTAACACTCCCCAATCCCCCTCTGGGTTTGTTTAGTCTAGATATTCCACATAAGTGGACGGCAGGATGACTTCACAATGGGTACAGGGTGAGGACAATTTTCCGTACTGTCTTAGTTAGGGTTTTGTATTGCTGTAAAGAGACACCATGACCATGGGATCCCTTATAAAGGAAAGCATTTAATTGGGGTTGACTTACAGTTTAGAGGTTTAGTTCACTGTCACATGGTGAGAAGCACCGGAGTATGCAGGTAGATGTGGTGCTGGAGAGCAGTTGAGCGTTCTGCATCTGGATCCTTAGGCAGCAGGGAGAGAGAGAGACAGGGCTTAAGCGTTTGAAACTTCATAACCCCCCCTTCGTGACACGCTTCCTCCAATAAGGCCACATCTACTCCAACAAGACCATACCTCCTAATCCTTTCAAATAATGCCACTCCCCATGTGCCTATGGGGACCAGTTTCTTTCAAACTACCACATATATGAAATAGTGTGGATGAATGCATATTATGAGTACATTTAACACAATTGAATTGTATACTTTCAAGTAGCTGGAATAGGCACTTTTATGTTGTGTGTATGTTACCATAAAATTTAACACCCAAGCCTGGGTGCTGGATAGATGGCTCAGTGATTTAAAACAATGGCTGGTCTTCCAGAGGGCCCAGGTTCAATCCCCAGCACCTACATGATAGCTCACAACAAATTATAATTCCAGTCCTAAGTAAGCTAATTTAACTAAAACAAGATTGGGCATTTAAAAAAAATCAGGATGTAATTTAACAAAACCTATGGAGTGAGAAACTATTTAGCTATAAATATGAGTGTCTGTTAGATTTTAACAGATGTATCTGGGCATCTCGGTGAGGTGTGAAATGTTAAGTCAAGGCTAGTCCTTCTTCTTCTTACTTATTTAGAAACTGGGAAAGAAGAGAAATATCTAGGGTTTCCAAGGCTGGCTAAAAAGGAATTGCTTCTGGGGCAGCTGAATCTCTCTGCTTCCTCCTCCAATGGACAGATTAGAGCACTATCTCTTCCAGGGACTGGCAGAAGCTGTGGGCAGTGGTACCCAGGAAGTTACAACAGATACTAGAGTCCGTCGGTGCTGTCATAGTTGTTATAAATATAATGGTATTCCCAAGTGAGCAGACATGGAAAATCAGACTCAAGAATAAAGCACCCACCTGAGTGGAAAGATGCTGCAGGCGATGAGTCCTGCGGACCCCCGAATCCTCCTCAAGTTGTTACAAAAGCGCTGGGCAAGCAACGAAGACGGAAGAAACACTTGGGGACAGATGACCGTATTCACCTGCTCACCCACAGGGTCCTGCGCTCAGTCACTCTGGGTCTCATTGTCAAGGACCCAGCTGGAGCTTTCCGCAATGATCATTTTGGACGGTAGGAGGCGATGTTGCCCACAACATTCCACACTTAAATCTTCCCGGGGCAAAGCAGAGAAGCTGCTTGTTGTAGCTAGAGAGAGAAAATGTACTCAAAAACAAAGGTCCGTTTAGGGTGTGGCAGTATCTCCTCTCCTCAAAGCCGACTGACCTTGGGAGAAAGCGTGTCTGTTGTGGCTGGCTATCCCTGGATGGCAGAGCCTAGAACGTGATTTCTTCTGGCTGGGATGGGGTGGGGCCCGCTTCCAGCCGCACCGGGGCCCCCACTCCGTGCCTCTTGTAGACCCTAGTGAGCCCCCTGCATAATGGGTAGACCCTTCTCCAATCCCAGCGTCTGCTTCGTATTGAGCTCAAATGTAAGAGTTTATTCAGTGGGAATTCTTTATTGGCATATAAACAAACCCTCTAAAAATTAGACACCCCGGTGGCACAGAAAGGCAGCAGACGATTATGCCAAGTCTCTAGAGAAATAATTAAGTTGATAATTGGCAGACACGGCATTTAAACCTTGCCCAGTTAATTCGGTTCTCCAAAGCTAACATTTGTAAGCGTGCACTCTCAATGAAGTTCAAGTTTCAGAGCTGAAAACTACAATGGAAGGCTTTTGGAAGATGACCACACACAACCCTTTCACAAGTGAGCACTTATTCCTAGCTTTGTCCTTCCAGAAGGTGAAAAAAAGTTGGCATCACTCACACTGGGAAGCCAGGAGGGAACAAGAGTCCCATCTCTGAAGGGGGTGAGGCTGTCATACGCAGAGCACAGTCAACACTTGTCTACTTAAATTTTTTTTTTTCTTCTGTGGAGACTTTAATCTCCACCTGACTGGCAAGCAGAGGCAATCAGGCAACCCTGAGGCTGCTGGAGGTGCGGTGGGTGCTTTGTCTTGTATCCACACCTTTTTCAAAAAAGACAGTCATCTAGTTAGCAAATACCAAGGGAGCCTTTGGGAGCTGGAAAGGGAGTTCGGAGTTCTCTCTAGAAGCAGGGGTAGTGAGTGACTCCGCCTTATGTCTGGAGCCACAGCTGGAAGCAAAGGTCTGGGTTAAAATTAGGAGTTTTGTCTACTCTATCCCGTGTGATTTAGGCCATTTTAGTTGTCTTCTTCTACGAACATGCTGTGGCACTTATAAGCCTGTACACACACTGACGTGGTATACATACATTATCTGTAATCCCAGCTACTCCAGGAGCTGAGGTGGGGGGATTCTGAGTGCTGTGACAAGATGGGCCATACAGTTACTTGGTTCTTATTTTTAAAAAGAAAAATCATGCAGTCTTTTCCTATTTTGTGATTTATTCAAAAATACTGTTTTGATTTTAGTTTTCCTGTGAAAAATATTGTAATCATTATATAGTAATATTTATCTAACTTTTATCTTCGAAGGCCCTTGCTTTCCTTGGGTAGTTCAGAAAAAGAAATCTGCACTTCAAGATTTGAAAAGCATCTTTCAAATGGCTGAGGGTGTAGCAAATGGGTAGAGTGAATCGGCAAGTGTGAGACTCTGAGTTCAGTCCCCGTCAGAACAAAAGCAGTAAAAAGCATCTTTTTTACACATTTTTCAAATGTCTTAATGGTTTCATTATATTTACTTGTAAACTGTTTCACATGAGATGGTGAAAGAGAGAATATAATGAGGCTTTTTGCAGCGGGAGGAAAAGTCTCGGCGGACTTACCCTCCAACAGCCTTGCAGAAAGTGTATTTATTGATTGTTACACACAAGTTATTTTTAGAGTAAAACAAGTTCCTCATACCAAAACCCAGACCTAATCTACCTGTTTCTCGAGGGGACACCTCATCCTTGCATTCAGCCCTTATTGTGTCCTGTCTACTGTACTTCTTGTTTGACAGAAATGTCTTGTGATTGAAGCCCCTCAAAGACTGAGCTCCTTCAGAAAAAAAAAAACTATAAATCACAGAAAACAGTCACTGTTTTCCATAATAATTTTTTCCCCAGATCTAAGTACGTCTTAAAAAACAAGTACTTCATTTTGATGATTATATCAGATACAATGCTCTACTAATTTTTCCACTACATATTTAAATATTGGATTCATTTGGGATGTAATTGAGTCTAAAAGTAAAGTGTTTCTCCTTTATGAACCCTTCCACACTCTGAAGTTTTTATTTTTCTTTATGTTTACTCTGGAGGAAAAGAGAAATTAAAAGTCAGGTTTGGTGGCATTTCATAGTAGCCCCAGCACACCGAGGCTAGGCAGGGAGATCCTTTAATTCAAGGCCCTCTTGAGCCAGCAGACTGAGTCTCTATCTGAAAAAAATAAAAAATAAAATTGGAACTCAACACAATAATTTCTCCACACTTATTAGATTCCGAGGCTAGAGAGATGGCTCAGTGGTTAGGAACGCTTTACTGATCTGGAAGAGGATCCAAGTTAGATACCCAGCCCCTGCTTCTGGTATTGCACAACCCCAAGAAACTCCAGCTTCAGGAAGATTTGATGATTCAGTCTTCCACGGGCACCTGCCCTCCTGTGCACATACCGCCCCCACCACACACACACTCAGACATGCACATACTCCCCTCCCACACACATGCACATAATTAAAAAATAAAAATGTTTTAAAATCTACCTTTTAAAATAAAATCTTTAATTTTTAATAATCCAGCCTTTCCCAGGCATAGTGGCACACACCTTTAATCCAGCACTTGGGAGAGAGGCAGGGAGATTTTTGTGAGTTTTAGGCCAGCCAGGGCTGCAAAGTGAGACCCTATCTCGAACAAAATCAAACAAAAAGCTATCTTTCTTTTCTCCACTAATCTGAAATGCCAGTTTTAATCTAAAAAGAAATTATTGTGTATATTTGGGAAAAGAAAATCCCTTCTGGTTTCTCTCTATATATTCCATACTGAGAGTCACGTGTTCAATCAAGCAGTTAATCTGTTTTGATGTTTTTCTTGCTTATTCTTAAAACGCCTCACATTCTTATTCCTTGTGCGTCCACCCTGATTTCTTGTTTAAATTAGAAGCTCTCTGAAGGAGGGGAACACTTTTAACGTTTGAGTTCTGCAAGCTTGTCTTTATTGGGAGTTGGCATTTAGTCAGTCTTTATTACCTTATTAAACTTGGAATGAATTGGAGACTGGCTGGGTAAATTCTCCAGCTCCACCCCCCCTCCCAACACACACATACACACACACACACACACACACACACACACACACACACACACACACTCACACTCACACACCACTGGCCAACTTGAAACTCCTCCCTTAGGGTTCTGAGTAATCCTTCTGAAGCCCTGACTCCTGTTCCCATTGCTAACCTTCCAAACATGGCTGTCCATTTCTCTAGGTGAGACTTATCTTCCGTGTCCCCGCAATGCCCATGGCCATTTCTCAAACAGTGACACATGGGAAGGCACCCCAAGCACGGATGAGAAGAACAGCCTGAGGTGTGGGAGGAATTCACACAATGCTTTTTAATTTTTGAAGCTGTTTTAAAACTCATTCTGTTTGGCCATCTGAACTTTTTTAATTTGTAATTTTTATTCAAATGTATTTTTAATTGTAATAAAGACATATGGGTGGCGATGATGGGTGCATAGCACATGTGTTTTAGTTATATTTACAATCTGCAGCACCTCAGGACTTAGGTTTTTGAACAGTTGGACCTTAGATATATAGCATAAAAATTATCATCTGGATTACTTTATATTACAATTCGGGGTCATTAAGAATGTATCAGTATCTTTTGTTTGTGACCAAAATATTTAACAGGAACAAGTTAAGGGAATCAGGTTTATCTTGTCTCACGGCTTCAGGTGTGTTTCATCCTATCTAGGCAGGAAAGGCAAATGGCAGGAACATCCACAGTGACATGACTGTGAAGTGGCCGTGGGTCTGGGAGCAAAGAATGGCCAAAAACAGGAGCAAGAAGCAAAGGTCTGCCCCTCGTGGCCCACTTCCCAAGTTAGGCTCCACCTTCTAGAGGCTCCACAGCTTTCAGACTGAGGACCAAGCACTGAAAACTCAGGTCTGTGGGGGCTCAGCTTCAGATCAGGACAGTGAGCGCTCACATGCTCTGTGACTGGTCCCCCCCCCCCCCCCAACACACACACACCTTCAGAACCCTTTTCTTTTTAGGAAACTGAAGGCAATTGGCCATAGTCTCACACCTAGAGCATTTTGGTGGTGAAGCAGGAAAATTGGGAGTTCAAAATGGTACAATTAGCTATGTGCAGAGTTTGAGGCCAGCCTGGGCTACATGAGCCCATGCCACAAACAAAAAAAACCCTAAAGGCATGTCAATAAAAACAAAATACATAAATAAACAAAAAATAAAAACC
This sequence comes from Phyllotis vaccarum, assembly GCA_033318265.1. NCBI lineage: Eukaryota > Metazoa > Chordata > Mammalia > Rodentia > Cricetidae > Phyllotis > Phyllotis vaccarum. The sequence goes on from JARWLC010000008.1 coordinate 96,268,444, forward strand.
TCCCTATTCTTTAATCTCCCCCAGTCAAACAATATTTTTATTTTTATTTTATTTTATTGTTTAAGACAGTCTTGTTAAGTAGCCTGTGTTGGTCCTGGGTTCTTCCTGCTTCAGCCTCCACCATGTCTGTGTCTACTATTTATATTATTGTAGTGGCTGCCAATCATACTGCCCTTCATAGAGATGAGCCCTTCCCTAATGTCACCATCTGTCCACAGGGTTCCAATTTCTCCTCGGCCTCTCCTGTCTTTTATGTTATTGGTTTGTCTTTATCAAGAAAATGAGTGTAATATATTTCCAATCTGTAGGCGGCAGTATTTTAACAATCTGCATCATCATTAAAAGATTTTAGAAATCATCTTGCAAAATTATAAAACCTTTTACTATTTAAAAATGTCAACTATGCAGAGAAGTAGAGAGTGTCACAAGGGGCCCCTCCAACCACTGCGACCCTAAGCAGCTTTGTTCAATAGCTTATCCTCCTCCCCTTCATCTGGGATATTTTGCAGCAAATCTCAAACTACTATGAAATTAAAACAGAAAAAGTCATGACATCACTTTTAAAGTACCCAGAAAAATTCCAGTGGCAACCATTGAGACTCTGACAAGTAAAAGGATAAATAAGAAAGAAATAAAAAGCAATTCCTGCTACAAAGAGGAAAAGCATTGAACTCTATATGCTTATTTGATAACACTCGACTGTCCATCACCTACAGTTGGAGGTTATGTAGATACGGTGTATGCAGATAGTAGAAAGTGTGTTACTTTAATTTCTCTAACTAAGTGCTAAGAGATGTGGCAGAATGAAAAATGGCTGTGGAGAGCACACATGAAAGAGTAAGAGCAGGTTAGGAGCGCTCCAGAGCCAGCGGCTGGATATAGAAGGGGAACAGGAACAAGCCAGGGGAATGGAAAATTACTGACTTGTTAGAACAAAGCCGTGGCAGCTGCTGGCTCTAAAATTAGGAACAGAGGCGAATTTTCAGAGCACCCCCAAACAACTCACAAAGGTTCAGTTCACCCAGCACCTCCCAGAGCAACCTCACGTGTCTGATGCTTGTGCCCGCTGAGTGCCGGACTATCCGTTTCTAACGGAATGCCCTTGAGTGACAGCTCCCCGAAAGTCAAGAGTAAGATCATTTCATCTCTAAAGATGTTTGTATTTTCTGTGCTTTCCTGAGGCTTTTGTTTCCACAGGCAATCAAAGAAGTCATAGGTATTACTTGCCATTATCCCAGAGTGAGGAGTACCATGATGTCCACAGCACACTAGTTGTACCACAAGGACCATGAACTTTCAGGGAACTGGGTGACATTTTTTTTTATTGTGTGGTGCAGAAATTTAACCAGATAAAGGAAGAAAGAAAGGAAGAAAGAAAGAAAGAAGAAAAGAAAGAAAGAAAAATTTAAAAAGAACCTTACATAATGTTCTGTACCCAGGGCACATTTGTCTTTAGAATGACTACAGGGTAAGAGGTGGGCGAGCCCATCAGTATCCTGGTATTCAGTATCCCTAAGCATCTTAAACTCAGGGCTACATTTGGTCACTGATTAGCTCATAGATTTACGCATTGTTCTTGATTACTTCAAAGCTAGAGATTTTAAATAATATCTAAAAGTCCTGCTTTACCTCCTCATCTACAAAGCCAGGGTAATGACATTACAGATGCCCCTGACCTTATAATGGGGTTGTGGCCCGTAAACCTATCATAAACTGAAAACACATATAATGTGCCTCCCCTACTGGATACCACAGCTTAGAATTGTGGTCTTGCTAATCAGCTGACTGGAGCTGTCACTCACTGTCAGCCCTCAGCATTGTCACTGGCCCAGGGACATTTCCAAATTTAAAATACAGTGTACTTACTCCTATAATTATAAAGTCAAAACTTGTTAGTCATCCGAGAGCGATTCTCACCATCAATACTTAGAAAATTGAATCAGGAAGGAGTACATAGCAAACTCGGGGCCAACCTGGGCTTCAGAGAGAGCTCCTGTCCCACAAAATCAGTAGTCAGAACCTAGGGATTTTCGATACCTGTACCTAGGCTACTAGCTTTCATGTGGACAGAATTGTCCTGGCACCACAGAGTTCTCATTAATTGCTGCGTGGTGGCCCTGATGTGGTGATAGTTGCTGCAAGAAGCACAATGGATTCTCTCCACTTTCTAGACCACCCAGAAGCCAGGAAGCTGAAGACGCTCTTTCCTAACTGAGAGGAGTCAAGACTGGAAGCTGGAAGACTATGCGAGCCGTGCTTCGGGCTGTAAAATGACAAACAGGGGGAAGGTTCTAGAAGCACCATGGAAGGGCAGGTCTGAGATGGTTCGAAAATGATTTTGACCATGGTTCATGAAAGCAGAACTCTCAGTTTCTCTTCTAGGGGACAATATGTTTGTCAATTCCAATGTGTTACGAAAGGGTCATTTCTTGATTAGAAAAATTGTGATTAGTGAAGACCAGGGAAAAGTTACACCTGTGCAGATGAGAACATTTCAACTCTCAACTGTGGACACCTGGGTCCAAGTGATTCTTTGTTGTGTTCTTCGTCATGGAAAGTTTCCCAGCATCCCCTGCCTCATGTCCCCCTAGTTGCCAGGGGCACCAGCTTCTTAGCTGCGACAGTCAGAAATATCTCCACATATTTATACATGAGTCCAGTTAGGGCCACTTCACCTGGTAGAGAAACCGTGGTGTGCATGTCCAGCCACTGAAGCAGGGCTGGCACCACTCAAAACAGCTGGTTACACCAAACATTATTTGAGAGGCAGATGCTACAAAGATGAATGAGTAAGCATTTACCGTGGCTCATTTGGGGAATTTCAGAAAGCAAGCTGGAAGCCAATCATTCTTGAGTGGTCTAAGGAACACAGCTACAGCAGATGCTGGGCTCTGTAGATGGTGAGTGATACCAGTTGACTGAAGGCTTTCCTGAAATCATATGGCAGTATAAACAACAAAGGTCAGATAACACCTTACAGGACACCCCTTAAAAAGTCAAATTGCCATAGACAGAAAGCGGGATGGTGGCACCAGGGATCGCAGACAATGAAGTTATTTAGTGGGTAGCGTTTCTGTTTTATAATACCGAAAGGGTGTGGTGGGTTGTTCACAAAGCACTATATAATGTGCTGAACACTACTGAACTGTACAATTAAAATGACTAAGAATCTAAGTTTCATGGTACATTATTTTAACCCATTTTTAAAGAACAGCATAGAGTTCACCCTCTTGGTAGAGGGAGGAGTGAGCAGTCTCCAGAAATTTAACCCCAGAGGAGGGCTCTGTTTGGCCTGGCTTTAGATCTATCTGTGCCTGGAGTAGTCAGAGGTAAACAGACTGGAAGGGCCATGATTTTTAGAGGCTGTAAGAGAGCAGGAAAGGGCAGATTCACACATCTGACCCAATTACTCTAGCCAGGAGTGTGGAGCCTGTGATACCAGCTCACATTCAAATGACATGGCAGGTGTGGACAGAGAAGCATAAGCCGGAAAAATAGAGGTGAGAGTCAGGCAGACAAAGCAGTGGTAGTAACTGAACAATCCACCACCATCAGTAAGATGTCTCCTATTATCCTTGTCACCAAAAGGGCTTAGCAAGCTGTATGCACAGTTCTTGTGACGTTTGCTGACTGGCTCAGGCTTCTGCAAAGGCAAGTCTGCGATTTAGAAAAGCAAAGCCTATCCTGAGTAAGGCTGCACTTCGTAAATGGGGAACAGGCTGGGGCTGACTTTGTTCATCACCTTATTAATAATGGCACAAGACGTTAGAATGTTATGGTCAGAATCACACCCCCGTGGGCTTTGCAGCTAACGAGCCAGACTGAGTTCACAGCACAGCTCTGCCATTTTGCAGGGTCATCCCACCTCGGGGTGTCTCCAATGCCTTGTGAAAATGAATGCAGGTGGTAAGTTCAGAATTTGTGTCTGGTAAAGGAACAAAGACATAGATAACTTCTCCTCCCCCCCCCCCCCCGCCCCTCTTTTCTCCTCTCCCTCCCTCACTTTTTGAGGCAAAAGTCTCACTATGTAGTCTAGTCTATCTGGCCTCAAACTCATGAATACTGGGTTTACAGGAGTGCACCAAAAAAACAATGGCCTTGGGGGGGGGGGGGGCGTGCACATGCATGCTCCTGTGGGTGTCACAGGAGCCATATACCTTGGTTTTTGTTTTTTGTTTTTTTTTTAAGTGTCAGAGCCTCTGGAACAGGAGTTACAGTTATGCTGCCATGTGGAAGAGAAGCCAGTGTTCTTAACCTCCGGGCCAGCTCTCCAGGCAACACCTACTTTTTGTTTGCTTAGGTTTTTTTTTTTTTTTTTTTTTTTGGTTTTTGTTTGTTTGTTTGTTTTGTTTTGTTTTGTTTTTTAACACCGGGTCTCCCACATGGCCTGGAACTTGCTGTTTTTTTGGCTAGGCTGACTGGCCAGGGAGGAACCATGTGTCTCTATCTTCCTGGCACTGGGATTGCAAACACAGGTCTCTACCCTGGCTTTTTACATGGGTGCTGAGACTGAATTCAGCTCCTCACTCTTGTAAGGCAAATAAGTACTCTACTGACTGGGCCACCTCCCTGTCCTGACTATCATCCAACACCCTGTCTTCTTCTTCCTTCTCCCTCCCTCCCTTCTTCTTTTTAATCAGGGTTCTCATGAAGGCATCTCCAGCAGGGCAATGAGACTCTAACAGGCATCCCCAACTGCCAGAGGTCACAGAGACAGCCACAGCGGGGCACCATGGAGAGAGAATGCCTCCGGTCTCTGAAATGAGATATTCTGTGGTGGCTGTTCCTTCTGCCTTGGCACCACTGGCCCCTCTCTGTCTCTGGCTTCGCTGGGGTCACCTCCCACCCCACAGCCTGTTCTCCCTACTGTCTATTTGCACCCACCAGCGCCTGTTTATCTTTCAGCTTCTGCTTTTGTATTGAGCTGCCCTTAACATTTCTGATACATTCCCAGAAAAGAATCTGATTTTTGAAAAGGGCCTGCTCATTGACCCTGCTAATGGGGGCTTTTTGGTGGGTTCCTTCTCAGGCTCCTGATGCTCTGTGGGCGGGTTGATCTCTAGTCAGCTCCTCCTCACAATTTAGGCACCAGCAGTCCAGGGATCTTATGGTGGAGAAAGGGACCACTCATGGCTGCTGCTGCTGCCTGATTAGAGCAGAGCTGATTTCTGGAGGGAGGGATCAGCAAATGTGGAGGTGGGAAGGTTGCTTGAACCCATTAAAAACAAAAGTTCTTAGCCCTAAAACATCCCTGTGCTGTGCTGTAGCCACTGTGTTGGGCACTTCAGGGACCCAAATGGGAAAGAGTAAGTCCTTGCCTCCCCGACACACTGCATTAGGGAAACATATTATGTTCTATACAATGAAAGGGAGGAAGGAAAGAGATGATCTGAAGGGCTGGCCAAAAAATAAAAAAGCATTAGATGGTTTGCATGTGGTACACAGCCATACATATTCATGTAAAAACAAATCTTTCTCTTCAAGTAGTAGTAGATGGGGCAGAGCAAGGTTACAGAAGACCTTGAAAGTGGGTCCTCATGGACACCAGAGGGTTTTTAAAAAGTGACATTCTAGTGTAACCAGGACAGTGTGGAAACCAGATGGCAGCAACTGTGATGGCGGGCTTTACAGGCATGCAGCTTACTGGTAAAGATCAAAGGAATCAGGACAGAGATGGCAGAACCAGAAAAGAACCCCTGTCAATTTGTGTGGGTGGGGAGCATTGGACAATGACCAGAAAGACATAAAGGCATTTGATAGATTTAAGCACCTTCCTACCACGGCTGTTCCAAAAAAAACCATATTTACATTGTTTCTGGGTCTGGCTTCCGACTAACTCTAGCTGTCTTGGCCGCCCTGCCCCCAACTCCGGTGACTTCCAGCCACTGCCATGTCAGATGAGGAGGATGCTGACAGTGAGGATGGAGATGATGAGGATGGCTAGACGGCAAAGAAGGAAAGGTTAACTTAAAAGGCTGTCTCGGCTTCTTCACCCTCCACCCTCAGGATCAGCATCCAAATACATTCACCTAGTGGTAGAGAGGCCAGTCCCACGTTAAGATGACACACGACCCACCATTTCTTCTCGAAAACACTTTAAAGAGAAATTGTATTTTTAGTTTACATTTTATGTTTTTTATAATACTGTTAGAATTTGGCTATTACTTATGGTAGGTAACCGTGACCAAGCTAGTCCTCAGAGCATTCTTTGTCCTAATTCTGACTTTACCTGTCATGTGACCATGCTCATTATAATTTCAAAGGACAAAAAAAAAGTATTGTGTTTTGTGTTTTAAAAGAAAGTCAACAACTAGACCAGACTTCGGTAAACATTCCAATAACTTTTTAATAAAAGATTTTTAAAAAACTGTGTGTGTGCACATGCATCTAAGTATGTATATATGAGTGCAGGTTCCTGCAAGGTCAAAGGTGTTAGATTCCCTGGAACTGGAGTTAGGGGTTGTGGGCGCTGATGTGGGTGCTGTGGGAACTGAACTCAGGTCTCCTGCAAGAGCAGCACATGCTCTTAACCTGAGCCCCTGTCCAGGGCTCTCTCTCTCTCTCTTTCTCTCTCTCTCTCTCTGTATGTTTACTTAGCTTTAGAATAAGTAGCTGGTTTGTAGGAGATGGTTTAAAAAGCTAAAGATGAAACATTTATTTTTTCCGTCTTTTGTTCATTTGTGAAGCTGCTGTTTACTTATTTATGTTTTGGCCTACTTGATAGATGCATGAAGTAATGTCAAACAATAAACCATAGTTTTATTTTGCTGAGTTATTCTTACAGAAAATAGATTTTTATCTTACTAGAACAGGCTCTGTTTCATGGCAAACCCGGAAAGTGCAGTTTTTTCCCCATATGCCCCCCCATCATATGCAAACATTGTTATTAAAATCTCACAGCAGAGTGGCCTGTTTCTTCCAGCAGACGATTCTACAGTAACATGTCCTTATTTTCTAGAATCTATTGTCAATAGGATCAACTTGGCTTCTGTACAATCTGTGGCTTTAAAAATTTTTTTTATTATTTTATGTGAGCTGGCGTTTTGCCTGCATGTCTGTGAGGGGGGCCAGGTCTTGAAGTTACAGACAGTTGTGAGCTGCCCTGTGGGTGCTGGGAAGAACTGAACCTGAGTCCTCTAGATGAGCAGTCAGTGCCCTTAACCATTGAGCCATCTCTCCAGCCTCAATCTGTGGCTTTTGACAGTATCATCCCAAGTGTTTTCCCTGCTTTGAACTCTTCTGTGCTCAGACTCCTCCAAACCATGGAAACACTACAGATTTTTCTCCTGCTTCCATAGTTTGGCCTCCCTTACCCCAAATATCACTTGGCACTACGCAGTCCAGGGATTTCACCCTGGCTTGGCTATTTTTACTTAGTCATGCGTATTTAAGCCTCTGTTGTGTGATTCCTTAGATATCTCTTTGGAGCATATACCATAATTACATTCTCTTGCAGTTTTGGAATTTTGTTATAAATGCAACAGGCATCGAGCTGAGGGGTCATAGCATGAAGAACCTGGTGGAGACCCTGGCGGTAGACAGGGCCACCGGGGATGATGCATGAACTAGATGGGGAGCAAGAACAGCCTTTACCTCCACGGAAAGAAAAACAAGAAACAAAAAACCGGCTCAACATGTCCGGGGGACAATGGAAAAGTCGAGGAAGAACTAAGGAGAATAATCTCCCCTAGCCCAGGAAGAGGAAATATCAATAAAAAATAGCATTGAATGCTGCAGAGAAGCCAGCCCTGGCTATATCTCTAAAGGCTGGTGAAGTCATAGGTAACACTGACAGGGAGGAGTTGAGGCCAGAGAGGACACTGCAGCGTGCAGACATGTGAAGTGAGGGCGTGACCAGGGAAGACTCCATTTCTGACTATTTCACTCAAGGTAAGAGTTGAGAAGAGGCAATGGTTAAGGCCATATGGGGTCACAGGGATAATTCAGAATGTGTTGTTAAATAGAGAGATGGGGGGGGGCAGGATCAAAGTTCAGAGCATCCTCTTCAATTTTATAACAGAAACCTGTCAAGTTAATGGAGCTTCCGCAAATGAGTCAGAGCCTATTAGAGAATATGTCACTTGGCTCTTAGGTACTGGGCCATGACTCAAAAAGACTGACAAAGAGCCACGTGGAGGGTGTGTTATTACTAAGCAGCACCTAAGGAATTACACGGGGTGCACAGCTGGCAGAGCAGCTGGAATTATGGAAGTAACATCTCCCTGCATTGAACAATGCATTGAGATTGTGAATGGGAATTTGTAGACTTACATATTCCTTCCGTTGTATGGAAACCAGGGTAGCGGGGGAAACAGTATTGGTTCAGTTACACAAATTCTTTAGCTCATGACATTAATTTTTAAAATTGGCACTAGGCAGAGTGGTAAGGATAGGGGCAAGATGGTTCAGTGGGTAAAAGTACTGACCATGCAAGTCTGGTGACCTAAAGCTCCATCCCCAGCCTCTACGTGGTGGAGGGAGGCAACAGAATCTCAAAAGTTGTCTTCTGACCTCTACACATTCACAATGGCATGTCCTTTCTCCTTCTCTCTCTCTCTCTCTCTCTCTCTCTCTCTCTCTCTCTCTCTCTCTCTCTCTTTCTCTCTCTCTCTCTCTGTCTCCCCCCCACACACACACAGTAATGATAATAATGCCAAGTTTTTAAAGAGAGAGAGAGCCAGCGGGGTGTAGCTTGGTGGTAGAACACTGGCCCAGTGGGCATGAGTCCCTGTGTTTGGTCCCCAGTGTGTGTGTGTGTGGGGGGGCGGTGGCAGAGACACTGAAACAGAACCAGCTTGAATTTTAGATCTTCTGCCGACCTCTTAGGAGCCGGGGAAATCTCAGGTGGGTCACTTTATCATAAACGGGAAAAACAGTACCGAGCACAGCAGATACAGTGAGGTCAGGAATATTTGGCGCTTGGCTCAGAGCATGGAGGCATGGGCTACTCAGCAAGACTGTCTTACAAACCAAAGCAAAATCGACACAAAAGAATGGGGGCGTGATCCTATCCTAATCTGAAAACCAACTATTGACAGATGCCACGCAATCGAATCCATACACACCCTCCGTCCTCTGTACCTCAAGTTGGAAATACTTTGAAATGTTTGGATTTAGAAGTGAAGCTTGGCTAAAATCTTCTGCATGGTTGTTAGAGCTCCGATTCCTCACAGTGGGATTTTAAAAAACTGACACTTTGAGATGGGATTCCTCTGTGTGACGGATAGATCTTCAGCATCAGACTTCACCTCTGCCCAGCCATGCCTGTGACTGCTACCTACTCCCTCCAGTCCAACAACCAAATTTCAGCAAGTCCCACTGCAGGGAACAAAGCCACCCTCTAATAAGAACCCCTTGCTAGGGTGGGTGATTTCCCAGGTTTTGTTTTGTTAGCTGGCAAGTCTCCGTTCCTGCCTTTCCTCCTTCTTCCCTCCCTCCCTCCCTCCCTCCCTCCCTCCCTCCCTCCCTCCCTCCCTCCCTCCCTCCTTTCTTTCCTTCCTTCTTTCCTTCCTTTCTGCTTTGGTTTTGAGACAGGGTCTCCAGGCTGGCCTTGAACTCTTTATTCTCCTGCTCCAGGCTTCCAAGTGCTAGGGTTACCGATTTGCATTTCCACACCTAGTTCTAGGTTTGCTTTTTACACTACATATAGAATCTGGTTTTATCAAGAGATTCTTGCTACAGAAGGGTTTTCAAACGTCTAAGTGGCTTTGGGAAGTCGAGGAAGGGGAATATCTACAAAGTAGTTCCAATCAAAGATGAATGTCCCCAAAACATTTCTGAATTGTCGGGGCTTGGGACAGGGTGCCCCTCAGCCAGCCTCAACATGACCTGTTTCTGTTTCTTCATGCCTGTGTCCAGGGCCAGCTGCATCTGTTCTTGGTACTGATTAGAGCAAATATTCAAGAGAGGAACCTGATTGGTGCTCAGTGTCTCAAACCATTCTCATGAATTATGTTTTGCTTGGGAGAAAGGATGGACCATCCAATCAGCTGTATCCAGGGCTAGAGCGGAAGTGGGGTCCCTTGCTTCAGAACAATAGAAGGAAAGAGGCATTCCAATGCATGGAACCCAGTATGAGAGGCGTGAACTGAGCCACCTCCATTATATGGTAGAAAAACGCAGAGAGAAAGAGGCATACAGGCACAAGGCATGAATGATCAATTGTCCCATTAGGTTCCGTGGAGTTTGTTGTTATTAAAGTTTTTGTTTAGTTTTACATTTTAAAATTTTTATGTTGATTTTTACGGTCCTGAAATGTGAACACAAACTTTGCACTGTGTGTGCAATGCAAGCACTCTACCCTACCCTAGGATTTTTAAATCTTTACACTGGTAAAATGTACTATTCTTGACATTTTTATGCAGACTGTCCTGTGACTTGGTCGTACAAACTTAGCCACACTCCATCTCCAGTACTGTTGTCTTTCCAGGAGGAAGGGTGGTACCCACTGAATAGCAGCCTCCTGCCCTTCTCACCCCAGCCCTGAAATAGCCATTCTTCCTGTATCCGTGATCCCGAGTATTCTGTTTACCTCATATAAATGGGGATCTTAAGCTGTTTGACTTGTTTGTTTGAAATGTCATTTCATTCTGTCCTTGAGCTCAGTAGGTAGGCCAGGTTGGCCTCAAACATGAGCAGATACTTCTGCCTCAGCTTCCCAAGTGCCCATTACAGGTATTTATTTCTTTCAACTGCATATTTCATGCAGTGCAGGGCCCTCAAGGTCAACTATGTAGCATGTGCCAGAATGTTCTTCTGGAAAGTACAGAAACATTCCATATTTTGTTTATCCATTTGTTTGCCTCTAAAACCATGGATGATTTCTACATTTTGGCTATTATGAATTGAACTGGGTCATTTTTTAACATAAAATTCTGTGCCCCAAGAAACTCCTAAGTCCTGGGCAAACTGGGACAGTTGACCACCATAGACATGGACCCAGATATCCAACCAGAAAGAAACTAGAACATCAGTGTAAGAGGTCAAAGCTGTTCATCAAGCAAGCCCACCAGCATAGAACATAACTGTGCTCTTCCAGGTGGCTCTTTCCGCAGAACCCCTGAGGACAGAGCAGGTTGGAGACGTGGCTGTCAGAGGTCCCCAATGTACCAGCCAACTCTCAGTGACAGAGTAATAACATCCATTAGCATCTTTTGTCCAAATGGGGTACCAAAGAGAAACTTGGCCCCTTCACACACACACACACACACACACACACACACACACACACACACACACAGAGAGAGAGAGAGAGAGAGAGAGAGAGAGAGAGAGAGAGAGAGAGAGAGAGAGAGACTCCCTGTACCATTCATTTTGCTCAAACCTAGACTTACTCATAAATACCAAGATATGTCAGAGATCAAACACCTACAAAACAGAAGGGTTTTCCAGTCACAAGTAACTTTATTAAAAAGCCCTGCATGTTCATTAAACACAAGATCTGTTCTTCCATGTTTTTGTCATTATTTCTTAAACACACCTGCTGCTAAAAGTTCTGCTTTTTTTTTTTTTGTTGATTGATTTGATTTGATTTTTTTTTTTTTACACTGGATCATTTGGAAGTAAATGAAACACTCAGATTCTGGCCATTAGTACAATGATTTTGGTATCCCTGGAGTCGGCCGGGCTGGGTTTCTGTTTCCCAGGCTTCAGGGAGGTGTAATGTTCTATTTGCACTGGTTTTTCCAATTGTCAGTGCTGACAGAATTGAACATTTTTCAGATCATTGATACCAGGAATGGGTAGAAGGGAAGGAGAATGTTTTTTAAAGCATTTAACCGGCTTATTACAGAACTATACCACTTTTTAAAATCTCAGATTTGAAAAATCTTTTAAATATTTGTTATTTTTTTTAGTGAGTGTTTTCCTGCATGTATATTTGTGCATGAAGTATGTGCTTGGTGCTTACAGAGGTCAAAAGAGGGAGTCAGATCCCACAGAACTGGAGTTACAGATGGCTGCAAACCACCATGTAGGTGCTGGGAATCGAACCTTGGTTCTCTAAATAAAAAAGTGCCCTCAACCACTGAACCACATCTCCAGTCCCAGATTTTAAATATCAACTTTGACACACTGTCTTTGGGTTTCTGGCAATTTAGGTTTCAAATATTATTCTTTTAAGTAGACTTGTTGGGGCTTTTAAAGTCTGTTTCCATTAAACAAATTTTTTTTTTAAACTGTCTTCTACAGAGGTTTCACCAAGAACTATCAGGTGAATAGGGGGAAGCAAACATCTGAACATGTGAGGATGACCCAATGTTGACTGCCATAAACACCAGGGTCCACATTTCCAAAGAGCCAGCCGCTCTAGGCTTTGCTTCGAGACTTAGATTAGTCAAACGGGTGTTCCTGGGTTCCTTCTGGAAACATGAGTCTACCTTGTGTTAGCGCACAAGAACACTGACATGGCTGCAGCTGAGGAGTAACTTAAACTTGCAAGTTATGTGTGACAGTATTTTAGAAGGTAAAGGCTCCCTGGGGGTTGCACTGCCTGGGTAGCTTGAAGTGGAGTCACGGGCTGGCTGTCTATCAGCAGCTGAAGGTGGGCAAATGAACCTCATCAACTTACAGGATCTGGTGAGGTCAAAATACACAGGAAACTTATAAACTAAGAGTCTCAGGTAATCCTTTTTCTTCTTTTGAGGGGTCTTGCTATGTATCTCAGATTGTCCTTTAATTAATTCATGATCTTCCTACCTCAGTTTAGGATTACAGAAGTGCACTACCATGCCCAGTACTCGGGTGACCTCTGAGGACCATACACAACAATGGTACCTGCCCAGGATCCTATTCCTTCCTCGAAGTCAAAGGTCTGATTTTTCTGAGTGGAAAGAGCAGGCTGGTTTTGGCACATAAATAAACTGGTGGTTTGTATGCTCCCATTTTAGCTGTTACAACCCTCGCCTCCAAAAATCACTTCAAATTTCACATTTACTTTATTTTTAAATTTCTTAGGGTTTTGACAGTAAATGAAAAAGTGGAGGCACAAATTAAAAACTCAAACTTTGCAAAAATATATATAACTCCTCTTCCCCCACCTTCTTGCCCATCATCTTTAGAGGAAACTATGGCTTCCATTTTTACTAATATCTTTCCAGAAGAATAATGTGTAAAACAGACTTATTAATATATATAACTGCCATTTTCTTTGCTTTGTAGCTTTATTTTTTACTTAATATTTAAACAAAATATTTTTGTTTACATACAATTACAAAAACAAAAGAAATATCACAGATTTTGTTTTACTCCTGAAATGTATCTCTTTCAAATTTTATTTTGAGATAGGCCAACTAAGTTGCCCAGATAGACCCTAAACTTGCAATCCCCCTGCCTCAGCCTCCTGAATAGTTAGGATTACAGGCCTGCATCACCAGGCACATTATAACAGCTTTCAGAGCTTTATACAATATCATAAGCAGAATGTTACCATTGATACGATCCATCCATCTTATGAGAAGCACTTACTTACACATTGTCCTATTCACGGATACTTGAGGCGATTTCCAGTAGTGCTTATCAATGCCTTTAGATCAGGACACCAATGGACCGCTTTTCGAAGGCGAACCTCTGAGTCCCAGGGTGGATGCGGTAGCTTTGGGAGACACTGCTGACAGTTGGCCATGGTGGTTGGCCACCCCAGGCTCTCAGCAGTCCTATGGAAGAGTTTGGCTTATTTCACAGCTGTGCCAGCTTTTCTGGCCTCCCCACCCTAATCCTTTAATTATCCTGTAGGTGAAACTGCCTCCCCTTTCCTCATTTCAGTATGTGGAACCATAGTCAAACCCAGTCCCCACACAGACAAGGTGAGTGCCTGTCCCTGACTACATCCCCAGCCTAGGAGTTTGACTTCAGTTAAATACACCTGATGACTAATGATGTTGGAGATGTGTTTGTAAAGTTTATTCTTCCTGGTTTTTTATTCTAAGCTTTTTACTGTGAACACTTTCACATACCAAATGTTGAAAGGCTTATGCAGTGAGCCTCCATCTGCCCAGAAACTAGATTCCAATCATTGACAACCTTCTTCTTTTGCAGTATTCCTCACTCTTGATCATTCTATTGACCACGGTTACATCTCAGTATGACACTTGATTCATAATTATCCCAGGAAGTTCTCCTAGAAAGAGACACTGTTCTCCCAAACCACGAGATTGTGAGTGCATCAAACACAATTAACAATAAATTCTTTAAAAAGTCATGTGATAGTCTATGTTCAAATCTCCCAAAGTTGGTCATTTTTTTCCACACATACCCCCCCACCACCACACACAGCATACACGTGCAGGTCAGGAGACAATTTGTAGGAGTTTACTCTCTCCTTCTCCCAAGTGGGATCCCAGGGCTGAACTCAGTCGTAAGCTACCTACGGTGCCAAGGGCCTTCATTCACCTACTGAGCCATCTCACCCAGGCTGGTGGTTCTTCTGTAAAGCCTCGATCAACACTTTGCCATCTAGGTTAGAATTCACGTTGCTGTCTGAGCCTGCACATCATTTTAGTCACTCTCATTGCCATGTCCCCTTGTGTACTGACAGAGTCCCTAACAGTCCAGAACTATCCCACCCATCCTTGCGCCCACACTTGCAGCCTCGGGACATGTAACAAGCAGCTGAGCAGCTTGATGAGTGAAGCCTGCCTCCCCTATTTTCTTCTCAGGCAAATAAATCCGCTTACCACCCTGCCCCTTTGAGAAAGTCTGGCCATTCCATAGATTAAATTATAAAATAGACTACCACAATAAGATGGAACTATAGGAATGGTAAGAGGTATTGTGTGTGTGTGTGTGTGTGTGTGTGTGTGTGTGTGTGTGTGTGTGTGTGTGTGAAACTAAAAACAGAAAGAAAAGTTAGATTAACAAGTGCCTTTATTATAGTGATGGTAATAGCTGCCTCTTTGCCAAGTAAGAGGGTGACACACACATTCTCTCTGAATAAATAGGATGGGTTTACGATTTCATTAGTACTGCTGAAGACTGTGGGAAGAATCTAAAATCAGCACTACCCACATGTAAGGTCGAATCATGCCCATCAATTTATTTTGATCTTGTGGAAGGCGTTTTGGAGAAGGGCTTAAGAAATAGCTCAACCAAAAGAACATTCACATTATGTAAAAATGAGCCCCACTGATTTTAATCTATTAACCTTACATAATAAGATTTCAAACATAGCACTGTAATTTCACGATACAAAAAAAAAAAAACCCCTTAATGCAGTAATTTGTTCTAATGGTTGGTAAATTCTACTTGATAATTTGCAGGGGGGGGTGTTGAACAGTAACTTCTCACCTTTGAATATATTGAGAAACTTGAGTCGGCAAGGAAAGAAGAGTAGCCAAGTCCAGAGTAATGACAGGGGAGAATGATGGGGGCTATTTTATGAGCATTCAGTGACTGCTTGCTGTATGCCAGAGTCATTAACGGTGCTGAGGATACAGGAGTGAAGAGACATGGTTAACCATCAGTTCTTGAACACTTTCTGTGGGCCTGGGCCCGGGAGCAGGGCTCTGTGCTAGGCCCTCACTGCAGTCCTCTGAGCCACTTCATTAAGCCCATCTTATGGCACTCCTATAAGGCAGCTTTCTGGTGACCACAAAGGTGTCTCAAGCAGTGGAGGTTAGCCACCAGCCAGTACTGGAGAGTTGAGAAGCCACACAGCAAATTGGTGGAAACGGAATGTGTCACCGAAGGGAAAGAACCATTTTCACACCAAGTCACTGCTGGCTGAAGCATTGTGCTCTCATTGCGGCAAAGCCAACATTCAGCATGGCTATTTCTAAGCTTCAACTGCATAGAAACTACTGGAGCTCAATGGACTGTTTCACCTTGTGGGTCTAAGGAAACACCCGGGACTTAGCCTGTATCTTAGCAAAGTATTTTTTAACCCCTGATTTCAGCATTTTTCAGGGGTCCTGGTGTAAGATTCACTAATACTAAATGCCTAAAATACACTTGGCAGTCATGCTGCAGGGATGAGAGAGATCAGAAAGCCTTCCCACCCCCAGCCCTATGGAGCTAATGCTCTGAGAGGGATAACAGACTGAAGAACTATAACACAGATGATACACCGTACACTGAGAGAGACGGAGCTGAGGGCAGATGAAGGCCGACAGTCCGCTGTGCCCTGCAGTGCAGAAACCCACAGACTGGGTAATTTGGAAGGGACAGAAAAGTATCCTTTTACAGCTCTGGATCCAGTTCAAGGCCCCAGGGTCTGATAAGAGCCTCATGCTATGTCCTCACGTGGGCGAAGGCAGAAGAGAAAGAAGTGGTGGCCACAATCCTTTTTATTCACTCATGAATATATTCATGGGGACAGGGCCCTCATGACCTACACACCTTCCAACACTGTCACACTGGGATTAAGTTCCAAACTATGCATTCTGAGGACACATTTAAACTGTAGCAGATAAATATCAAGCATGAATGAAAAATAATGAGAGCTGTAGATAGAGAGGGCTAAATCGAGACAGTGGCTTTTGAAGAGGAACTTGAGAAGGGATCAGTCTTGTGGAAATGCAATCCAGGCAGCGAAACAGATAACCGTAAAGCCCTCAGGAGTGAGTGTGTCTTCGGTGTCTAAATAACAAAGTGGATGTTACAGACAGATGCATGATGAGACAGACAGCCAATGCAAAAATCTACGTGAGAACTACTGGCGGCTTGGGCTAGGTTTGCAAGTATGTGCAGCCTTCAGCCTGCAGCCCACATGCAATCACTGTAACAGCTACAAAGTGGCCCAATGTAACATCATAAACTTACTTAAAACTCAATGAGGCTTTTGGCACTATTTCTGTGATTCAAACTGTGAGGTTCTTGGCTGTAAATGCTGTATCTAACAATGGCTTTTTGCAGTGTCAAAGGTTGAACGCACCTGCCAGAGTAATGAGAATTGATAAGCTACCAGACCTTCTGTAAAGGCAAAGGCCACTTTTGTGGATGGGCCAATGGATGGGAATAGGAGTTGGGGGCGGGGAAGATCTGAAAAACCCCGCCGAACTCTAAGGGTGGAGTGCAGTACATTTCTCTTTCTTTATGGCCCCATAGGTTCTCCATACCCCTTGGGTTTGGATTTTTATCACCTGTACAACTTCCCCACTCAGTGACAAGAATTCACTAAGCTCTGGCATTCAAAAGAGCTGACTTAGCTGAGTCTGGTAATGAGATCTCTAATCCTAGCACTCTGGAGACTAAGGCAGAGTATCATGAGTTTGTCAGTCTTGGATACATGAAAAGAAATCTGTCTCAGAAAAAATAATAAAGCAGAAACAAAACACAGATAAAAAGCAATTGGGAACCAGGGAATGTGGCTCAGTGATAGAGTGCTTGCCTAGCATGCATGAATCTCTGAGTTCAGTCCTCTGCATGAGACACACACACACACACACACACACACACACACACACACACACGCTTGCACACATACATACACACTTGCATGCATGTACACATACACACTTGCATGCACAAACACATACACACATACACACACACAGCAGGATAATATGACTACTTGAAAACTGCTTGTGGTTTAGTAAATCTAAAGGCTGCGACTTTTGAGGTTAGACCATGTCCAGCTATGCAGCTCCCATCATGTCCACTGTGATCTAATGCACTGCTGCTCCAAGATTCTGCAATTCTAAAAAGACTGATCTATTTTCAGAGATCCAGCAGATACTTGTCAGAACGCAGCATGGAAATTCAGTGTGTTAATAATGTAGCAAATATAATGTGGCTCTTATATAGACTGAAAGTCTTCTCTGTGCAGTTCTGGTCTATTGATTAGTTGGCTTAAGAGCATTCTTGGTTCTTAGGACATGAACCATAGACAGATTCATATTCAATAAGCCAGGTGCCACTCCAACAACAGATCGGCTGTTTTTAGCATCACAAACTCAAACTCACTCACTTCACTTGTTCTGGGCTATTCAGTTGTTTACTAGCTTAAGGAGAAGAGTGGATCGTTTCACCAGAAGCTAAGACATTAAAGCAGAAAAACAGACCTGGTTTCATCTTAATCCTTTTGGTATTAACATGGTGTTTGCACTTAGAGCCAATATTCTGGTCTCTGGACAAAAGTAATACTCTTGTGATGTGAACTCGAGTCTTTTATCATTTCCATGTAGCTTACAGTCCTCAGCAGTGAATCATCTGTATTGCTTTCAATTAGACGAGTTCATATTTCTACCCCAAACTGTATCTGCTACCATATCTCAATATCAGCAGAAAAGCACACATTATCACTATGTATTATGCTTATTTAATTTTAAAATTAAATTCATTTGCTGTTTGTGTGCAGCATGTGTGTGTGCATATGTATCCCATGCTAAGAGGTGTGGGGATTCAATAAAAGTTTCAGAAGTTTTGGAGATATCAGAGGGAATCTACCCACAGTCTATGTGGGGATTTAATAAAAGCTCCAGAAGTTCCAGAGCTCTAACCACAGTCAGTCTAGGAGAATCAGAGAGTGGAGATTCAAACCTTTAATCCCAGCACAGCGAGTATCCTGGGAGTGGTGACCTACACCCTTAATCCCAACTGAGTCGAGGTCACTTTAGATTATAGAAGGAATTCCAGGCTCCCAAGCAGGCAGTGGTGGGGCCACACCTTAATTTACCAAAAGGGTATTTAAGACGAGGATTGAGAGACAGGAGAGGAAGCCAAGCCAAGGGAAGCGAGGCCAAGGAAGCTGAAAGACAGCTGGGTAAGATCTGACTGTGGTGTTTATTCTCTCTAATATCTTTGACTTCCTCAGAGATCTATCCCTGAGTCTCATTCATTCGTGCGTGTGACAAAGAGGGTCCCTACAGGTGTCAGATGGGGAAGTAAACGGCAAGAAGAATGAAAACCTGGTGCAGGCTTCGACAACCTGGATCAGACTGTGGGGAGTCTAATACCAGGCTTTTAAAGCACAGTACAATTTGGGGGAAAGGTTTCCAGGCAACAGTCAATCCAAACTGTCCAATTCCAGGTACACAATAGAGCTTACGGTGTGACTACAGAGATTCTTTAACAAAGTACACATGACCATGACGGTGGGTTCCACAGCTGAAAGCCTAGAATTAGTGCGGTCTCTGACTGAGAGCAGAGGTCAGCAGGCCCTAAGCACATGTGACATCTCCCCTAAGAATGGGTCATGGTCAATGGAGGGGAGAGTCTGGAATAGTCATTCTGGGGAGTTTGGATGAGGTCTGCCTCCATAGATAATGAAAAGATTAACAGGTTATTAATAAAATCCACTCAGCTTTCTGGATGGAATGCAGGTATTTGGTTTGTATCTCCTCCATTGAGGAGATGCCCCTTTGTAATTAACATTCCTGATTCTCAAAGTGCTTCTCTGTGAGAACAAGGACCTCCATGCTCCCAAAACCATGGTGAGGCATGTGATCAGGAAACACTGGCTTTGTGTATGTGTTAGATCTGGTTTGGGACATAGGATTGCAATGGCTAATTTGTAAACTAAAGGCATGCTCACGGGTGAGGTGGGATCATTCTTTAATAAAGTAACTGCCTTGGCCTATGGCAGGTATCTTAGAATAGACAGAGAAATCCAGACATAGATACAGGGGAAGGAGGGTGGAGTCAAGGGAGACACTGTCCAGCCACCCAAGAATCAACATGTAAAAGTAACACAGGTAAAATAAACCACGGGCCACGTGGCAAGGCAGATGAATGGAAATGGGTTGAATTAAGATGCAGGAGCTCCCTAGCAATGTGCCTGAGCCATAGGCTAAACAACAAGTAATTAATACAAGCCTTTGTGTGATTATTTGGGCCTAGTTGGTCTGGGACTGCAGGTCTGTGAGTCTGGACCACCAGCCAGATGGGCCAAAAACCTCTTATTACACACGGGTACCTTGTTTGCTACCTCTAGGAATTAGCTGACTCTAGAGGGGCAATTCATCCCCATGTCCCCAAGGGCCAAGATATCAAAGTCTCATTAAATACTGACAAGCAGCGCTGGCAATGGCCGGACTGTGTGACTGATAATGCAGGAAACAAATGTGAGTTTGTTGTGCAAAAAAAAGCAAGGAGAGAAGCTAAGGATTACAATTCCATTCATGCAGTGTTTATGGAGACCATCACAGAAAAGGGGGGGGTGTGAACATAAATTTCCCTAGATTCTTATTAACATTACTAGTGAGAACTGTACTATCTTAAATATGGTAAGCACAATACCTGTTACCCTAGTACCTGGATGCCTGAGGCAGGAGACTCCTGAGTTTAATGCCAGCTAATTTGATCCCTCACCCTATAATAATATCATGGTTTAGCTCAGTCTGCCTCAAATGTCTTCAGAACACATTAACCTATGGTTGGGCAAAATCATCTAATACAAAGACTATTTTATAACAAAACGTTGAATATATCACATTATTTACGGAAGACTGTATTGAAAATAAAAACAGAATGGTTATATGAATAAGCTTTTGTACCACTGTAAAGGGAAAGGTTGGGGGGGGCATTGTGAATTGGGACGCATATAAGATCTGGATACATGCAGGAAATTGTCAACAGTGACAACACATGCCCAGCTCATCCTGAGCTTGCTTCTGATGCTGTCATAACAGCACATTATTCATAATTGTTTTTAAAGATAAGGTCTTGCCATGTAACTCAGTCTGGCCTCAAATGCCTCAGCTTCTTCATTGCTGGAATTCTAGGCATGTGCCACCATGCTTGACATTACTGGGACCTTTCAAAATAGCTGCCTAGAATAACTTGTTTTAAACTGACTAGCAATGATTTTAAAAGAAGAGGAAGAAAGTAAAGAAAGTGGTGTAAATATTTCAAACATTCATTTAACTCAAGTATTTTCGTTAAGAAAAAAAATAAGTGTTGCTTAGCATATGTAAAGTTCTAATCCATATTTAGAAGGCTATTGCTTGAATGTAGTGAATTATGTGAATACATTAACGGATTATTTCATTCAAAAATAAAAAAGAAATGCAAAAAGATGCAAGTTACGCACATCTCCCTTCCTGTGTGCACATTGCTCACAAACACCACTACCCCAGGAATGCTCTTCCACCGTCGGTAAGTTCTGCAGCACACCTCTCAACAATTCCCACATGTGTAGGTAGGGCCACCAATCCTAGCACCAAGCAACAGTGACCTTACCTTTCTTTCAGGTACTGGACCTCTCATGTGTAGGGTGACTGGCAAAAGACTAACTGGACTAGTCTAAATTCTAAGAACCTAAATTAAGAGCTACAAGAGGAATTTGTCAGTTAACAATAAAACAAAGTAGAAGATCCTGGAAAAGACTTCTTTGCCACTCATCTTGCATTCAAGCTCCCTCCCACTTGAACCCATACCCTACTAAAATACTCAAATAGTTTGCAACTCAGTACACAATTAAACATTCTGACTAGTGCTTGTGTTTTAGTTTTTTTGTTGTTTTTAAAGACAAAACTTAACCTATCAGAGAAAAGACTAATAAAAGCAGATTTAATGAGAACTGGAGTAGGTAGTATAATAGTTTCACTTGAAGCCCCCAAGGATGATTTTTTTTTAAATGTATATACTTATTTAAAGGATGGCATTAATACAGTCCAGTTAATACAAACGCCTGCAGCCCTTTCAACTAACTTCAAGATTCTAAGTACCTATCCCAGCCTAGGCTTCCAGTTACCAGAGAACTTCCGGCCACCTCATCCAAGGGCTTCCGCGCAGGGCACGGCGGTGGCTCTGGACCAGATCTGTGACTTCTTCGATTGTTTCTGCCTGAGCAGCGCAGGCCCGCGGGGATCGACTGCTCTGGTCTGGCGAGTCGGACGCGGGAAAGTGAGTTTGAAGCCGGTGGGTTCGGTGAGGCTGACGCTGCTGCAAGTGGCCATGTCCGAGGCGTATTTCCCGGTGGAGTCGGGCGCTCTGGGACCTGAAGAGAACTTCCTGTCCTTGGACGACATCCTAATGTCACAGGAGAAGCTGCCGGTGCGCGTGGAGACGGCCATACCGCGCCTGGGCGCCTTCTTCCTGGAGCGGGGCGCGAGCGCCGAGTCGGACCAGGCGCTGCCGCAGGTGAGGCGAGCCCGGGAAGCCCGGGAAGCCCGGGAAGCTGCACAGCCATCGCATTGGTCTCCCCCCGCTTCTGAATTGATTTCTAAAACTTTCCAAAGCTATCGGCTTTCCGAACGCTGAAGGACCGGTTGGCTCCGGCCTAGCATCTCAGGGTCCAGGTTCTGTTCATGTTTTCCCATAAAACTTATTTGAAAGTCTGGGAACTGCAAAGTGCCTTGTGCGTTCTGTAAGCCGGTGACAGTGTCGACAGCCTGTTTCCAAGGGCCGATCATCCAGGGTGGGTGTGACTTAACTGTATGCTAAGTTACATCCTCTCACTTAGGCAGCTTAACAAAGACGGAGTAGCTTGGCCAGAGTCCCACTGAAGTCCGTGGTGGCTTAACCAAGTCGGTCCTCGGGATAAAAGGCTGCCCACAGAGTTTTCATTGTTCGGAATGAATGTGGCAGCTCCGTGTATTGGCCCCTTCGCCCTCCCACAAACCCATCAAAGACTCAGTAGCAAGGCCAGAGCCCTCCAGTAAGTGGTCAACTGGGATTCGAACTTGAGTCCTAAAGAAATCAGATTTCATTTAATCACTGACCGGTCATCTCTTCTCATCTTGTCATGTTTTCCAGTTCCTTTAAGGCTTTGAAAACGTAGACATTGACCTTTCTGCCATCTCTGAAGCCATGCTGTGGGACTGCCACCCGACTTCAGATTGAGTCCATTTTGTTCCCTTCCACCAGCATCCAGATTGGTACTAACGTACCATAGATAGAGGCTGTTGAAAGAAAGTAGAAAGTTATGTTCATTTACTTTAGAAGACTTGCACTTCTGTCTGGGTTGCTGTTGTTATTACAATCTATTTTCTGACTTCATTGCATCATAACATGAAACCTCAGCCTAAGCCTATCTGATCGAATTTGAGAATAGCATTATGATGCTAGAGGCCGAGAAAGTGGGGGCCACGAACTTGATTAGCAGGTATCACTAATCAAAACTAAGGGGTTCTGTTGCGCTTTGGAGTAGTAGAGTGACTGCAGATTACAGTGAGGCACTTGCCGCTTTGAAAAACTGGAGAAAGGATTTTGAATGTTTTCACTATAAAGAAATGATGTTTGAGGTGAGTGGTTAACTTGATTTAAACATTATACCATATGAACATGTATTGCAGCAGCATCTAGTACCCCATAAACATAGCATTTTTAACTTACCAGTTAAGAATATTTAAATAAGGTCTGGAGATGTGGCTGAGTGAGTAAAGTTGATGCATTAGCATGAGGACCTGAGTCCAGAGCCGCAGCACCCACAGTGTGCCTATCCTGACACAGATACTCACAGCCCCAGCCTAAAAAAGTAAATAAAACCTTAAGTCTGTGGTTCACTTCACTGTTACTGCCCTAGTAGAAGAGGCATATTTTCCAGAAAATATGAATTTCTATTTTTCATGTACGCTGACCATGCCTTTGTTTTTCAATCCTATGTTCTTGTTGATGCAGGGTACAAAACTTGAGCTTCCCTTGTGGCTGGCTAAAGGACTTTATGACCACAAGCGGCGCATCCTTTCTGTGGAGCTTCCCAAGATGTACCAAGAGGGATGGAGGACGGTGTTCAGTGCAGATGCTAACGTCGTGGACCTCCACAAAATGGGGCCCCATTTCTATGGGTTTGGCTCCCAACTTCTGCATTTTGACAGTCCAGAGAGTACCGATATCTCCCAGTCTCTGCTGCAGGTAAGTAGTGTGAAATATTGGGCTGTGCATATCCTGGTAGCCATTGATGGCAGCTACCAGGCATTTTTACTCCATGTATTATTAGTCAGGGGTCAGAGTTCTCTAAAGGGGGGGGAGTGAGAGAGAGTGAGAGTGTATACATGGTGACTGAGAGCTGGAGAGTTGGCCCAGCGGTTAAGAGTACATATCAAAGATCCCACGTTCACTTCCTGGTAACTATGTCAGGCAGCTCATAATCACCTGTAGCTCCAGCTCCAGGGTATCTGACACCCTTTTCTGGTCTCCATAGACACCATGTACACAGACATAGACACACATACATAAAAGTAAATCTTAAAGTGCTGAGGTATTAAAAAAAAAAAGATTATAATCTAGTTCCAACACGTCTCTCTTTCTTCCTTCCATATGCCCCTCCCATTCTTCAAATTAATGGTCTTTATTTTCTACTAATTGCATGCATATATGTATTTGTATATACATTTATATTCCTAAATATAACCTGCACAGTCCATATAATATTTCTTGCATGTATGTTTTCAGGGCTTACTTTTACAAAAAATAAATTGAAAGAGTACTCATGGGCTCTCAGATGAATAAAGAACTTTTAACTGGAGATTTAAAAAACAACTATTAAGGTGACTTTTTTAGATTGGCTTGCGTGATACAGGCTCAGTAGTACAACAATGGCTGTGTCACACAAAAAGGACAAGGATTAGTCGTCCCTCAATCCACAAGACGAGGCGTTTTTGCAGCCCCAATCTGGTGCTTAAGGAATACCACCCCAGGATAGGTGAACTTGCTAGAGTAAGGACAGTCGGACAAGAAGGACTTTCCTTTTCATACCTGAGCTGCTTTCAGAAGGTGCTGCCTACATTTAGGGTGGGTCTTCCCATTTCAAATGAAGAAAATCCCTCATAGGAGTGCCTCGGGCCTGGCGGTTCAGCTGACTCCTGATCCAGTCAGGCTGACAACTAAAGTAGTCATCGCACTTAGGGAAATGTATAACCCTTAGACTTGGTCTGTTGGTATTCTCGAGGGACCTACACTTCCATTCTATCTGCCAGGTTTGAGTTTGTTTTTAACTGGTCTAGTGATACAGATCAGTGGTCCAGTGCCTGCCTATTATGGATGTGCAGTTTGGGCTCAGCTTTTACATGGGTTTTGGGAATTCAGACTTAGGTTGTCGTGTTTGCATGGCAAGTGCTTTGCCCACTGACCACCTTCCCCATTTTTAGCATCTTGAAATGTACAAAATTCATTATAGCCATCTATAACCACTCTACTGTGTGGTAGCACTTCAGAACTTCATGTTCTTATCTGGTACATCTAAAAAATGGATGAATTACCTATTCCTTTTTGTATTTACTTCCTAAGAATTGGAATCATCGGGAAATTGAAGAAAGGAAACATAAGGGATGGTAGATTATAGGTGATGGCACATTGCTAAACTGTTATGGCCCCTTTGAAGGTCTGGACTGGAGCGCCTTTTGGAAATAATGAGTTACTTGTCTGTTAGATTCTCTTCTCTGGAATTCAGACACAACTCTATTATTTTGAATCTGATTTACTAAAGCTGTATGGCCAGTCTTGGCATCAATTCTTCACCTGCACAGCAGAGGTAACAATAGCATTAAAGTCACAGAGTCATGGTACAAAGATGTAGTGCCACGTCAGTTAATATTTAATAACCAGTGCAGTAGTTACTTTTTCTGTTGTGATAAAACACCATGACCAAAGCAGCTTACAGAAGAGTTTCTCTGGGACTTGCTGTTCAGAGGAATAGCAGTCTGTCATAGCAGCCAGTAGCCAGCCTGGTGACTGGAGCAGGAACTCAAAGCTCACCTGATTTACAGTAAGCACAAAGCAGGAGAGTATTAAGTGTTCAAATACTTTAGCCCATAGGAAACATTCTCATCCAGACCACTGCTGTCACTAAATATATATTTTTATAGTTAAGTGTTACACCATCCTTTGTGGTGTGTCCTAAGTTAACACCTTAATGATCCTTTACATCTCTTGAGCAATGAACAGTCAAAAGACTTTAATTCCTTCTTTTTCATTTTATAAGAATTGTGGGCTCAAGGGCTGGGGAAATTGCTTATAGGTTAAGAGAGCCTGCTCTTGCAAAGGACTTGAGTTAGGTTCCCAGCAACCATATTGAGTGAGCCTCAGTGGCCTGTAACCCCAACCCCAGGGGACCCAACTCTTTCCCTCTTAAGCCCATTTATGGGCACTTCAGCAATACAGTAAGAACCTGTTTTTTTTTTTGTTTGTTTGTTTGTTTGGTTTTTTGTTTTTTTAAAAAAACCTTGGGGCTGGTGGGCTGTGTGGGGGCTGTGTTTGATGTGTACACATTTAACCCCAGCAATCAGGAGGCCAATGCAGGTGGATTTTATATAAGTTCAAGGCCAGCATAGTCCGCATAATGAGATCCTGCCTCAAAAATAACAATAAAAGTTTGGGTTTTGGAGGGATGGCTTAGCAGTTAAGAGCACTGGCTATTCTTTAAGAGGACCTAGGTTCGATTCCCACTACCATACGGTGGCTCACAGCCTTCTGTAATTTCAGTTCAACACCATTTTGTGGCCCCCACAGGTACTGGCGTATGTGGTACACAGACATATGTGCAGGCAATACACTAATGTGTATAAAAAATATAAAGGGAAAAAAATTTAAATTTTATTCTGTGGCTGCCTGATAAATAAAATAAAATAAAAAAAAAAAAAGAAAGAAAATATTGCTATCCATTCAGTAAAAGACATTCATACACATATAGACCAGAAGGTTAAGTTCAGGTTCATGAAACTGTAAAACTTTAGAATGGAAAGCATTTTTGTTTTACCAAGACTTGGACTTCTTGTTGCTGTTTGAGACAGGATGTCTCACTAAGTTACTCCGGTGGCCTTTGCCTTGCTCAGCATTCCAGCCTGGCCTGTTCTGTGGATTCTCAGCATCCTAATCCAACAGGCCCAACTCCCAGCATTTGTTCTTGAATTCAAGTTTTCTTTTTAAAAATGAGTTGTGTGTTTTCTTTTTCCATTTCTGCTTTCAAGTTTTAGAGTTGCTTCTAGATTAAATATAATTTGCTGTGAGACAGATGAAAAACGGGACTGGGTCTTGTGAGCTTTGCTCAGAGCCCAGTGGTAAAATGATGCCCTTTGACCTTACACATCTCCATTCTGCTCTTTGACTGAGAATAATAGAAACCAAATTTAGTTAATCCAAAATCCCATCTGGTTGAAAACTGTTCATTATAATTTCCCTGATAACAACAGGCAATGCTTTTCCAGAGGCTGCTATGGGCCAGCCTCTTGCTATGTGCTTTATATACGTTGCTTCACAGGTTTTAATAATCCATTGGATTTCCATAACAACCTACTTTACTGTAAAAGAAACAAAGGCTTTCTTAAGTAGAGGACACTCAAGTTTCCTGGATGAGTCTTGAGACCAAATTCTTTGAAGCCATCTAAATGCTCCAGTATGGGGCCTGGCTAGAAGGCTCATTGGTAAGAGCACACACTGCTCTCTCAGAGGACCTGAGTTCAATTCCCAGCACCCACTTCAGGTGGCTCACAGTTGCCTGTAACCCAGCATGTGCATTCATATCTATATCCACATAATATCCACATAATTTTAAAAAACAATAATGCCAGATACAGTGTACACTTTTAATTCTAGCACTTGGGAGGCAAAAACAGATCTCTGAGTTCCGGGCCAGCTGAGGGTACACAGGGAGACCCTGCCCAATAAATAAATCCATCTTTAAATGCTTTAGTCAAAACAAAAAAACAGCTAAGGGCCAGCAAGGTGGCTTAGCAGGGTAAAGACACTTGCAGCTGAACCTGATGACCTGTGTTAGATTGGCCGAAAGACTTTCTCCCACAAATTGTCTTCCAACTCCTCCTATACACATGCATGGTATCACATGTGTGTCCGTCTCTCCCCAAAAGTAAGTTAACAGGTTCTCAGTGTGTCTGCCTCTATGGGATGTGATATTGCCCCTTATTCTCTTACTCTTCTTCAGACTTTCACTGGACGCTTCCGCCGCATCATGGACTCCTCCCAGAATTCTTACAATGAAGATACTTCCGCACTGGTAGCCAGGCTGGATGAGACCGAGAGAGGCTTGTTTCAAATCGGACAGAAAGGACTGAATGACTTTCAGAGTTGGGAAAAGGGTCAGACTTCTCAGATCACAGCGTCCAGCCTCGTTCAGAATTATAAGAAGAGGAAATTCACTAATATGGAAGACTGAAAGGGGAGCACAACTGCAACTTGTGAACTTATCTCTGTCCCTGACAGGAAGGACCATGGGTGACCCACTGAGTGCCGCGTCAGGACTTGTCACCGGGGCAGTCTCCAAGTTTGGAACTCTCTGAGGAGCAGGTGTAATGCCCTCGGTCCTGTTGGACTTTAGTTACCTGCTCTTCCACAGCATAGGCCTTTTGACCCAAGAATGCGGCTGAGAAGGAGATAGAGTCATCTTAAATAAGGGCCATGGATATGTACATAGTCACGTTGGAACTGGGCTTCTCCAGGTGGCTGGTCTTGTTGGCTACAAAGGACAAGTACAAAGTGGGTCACCTCTGCCTGTTCACAGATTTCTCTTAAGCTTATTTGCCTTACCTTCCTATGGTTGGATAGAGGACAGCATCCCCACCATGCTGCCCGCCTGCTGGGACTTACCCCGATTTCCAAAACAGGAAATTGGGAGGAAAAGAGTCAGATGAATGGCATTAGCATAAAGGAGAAGACATGGAGCCTTTGTGCCCTGTCGTCAGGGCTTTTGTACTAGAATCACATCCCTTTAGACCACCCAGAGGGGCCATGTTGTGTGTGTCAGTGATCTCCAGAGCACAGGCACGCTTGTTCACTCCTTGTCTAGAAGAGCCGCCAGGGAGGTGTTAGGAGTTGGAAAGTGGTTATTAAAGGGTGTTTACCAGCCTTTGTAATATTTGCATCGGGGCTTACACGTGAAGATTCCCAGCTGAAAAACAGCCTGGCAAGTGTCAGTAGAAAAGAGTTCTTTATGTTTTTGGGGTTTTTTTCTCCAGGAAATAGTACAATATTAATGCAAAGAGGACCCATAACCACTTATTGAGAATCTATTTAAAGTTGCACCAAATAGAGGGATGAGTTCTCCAGATCTTAGGCTGTCACTGTCAAAAATCTCATTTCCTCGGGCCATTTGGACTATATAGTGAGTGGGCAGTTTCTCCGCAACTCTGGCCACCTCTGGCATCCTATAGCTACTAGAAAATGTCGTCATTGTAATTATGGAGAGACTTGTTCAGGTCACACAGACACTGTAATGGATACTTAAAATGACAGAGACACGTTTAAGTGCCTGTCTTAGCATGGACTTGTTTTTATCATTTGACTTCATTCTAAACAATTGATGGGCTTTGAAACATTTTGCTCATGTGTTGTCTAACTGCTGGGCTACCAGGAATCAGCAAACCGTCTAAGGTATTCTTTGATTATATTTGACTGTAATGCTTACATCTGTATCAACAACTACACTTCCATTTGTGCAATGTGCATAAATACCAGGAGCATTTTCTGGGAGAGTGCTCTGCCCTAGCAAAATGACACTACATTCCTACCATACATTTTATGTGTACTCAGGGCCCAGAAACCAGGGTGCAAAGAATATATTAGCTCAGCTTTGGCAGCTTGCTTTCTCAGGTAGCTTTGCTTTTAAAAATAATACTGAGACTGCTGATATATTTTTCTTTTTAAAAAGCATAAAACAAATTTCCTGAGTCCACATATTCAGAATTTGTTTTAAATTTTAGACATTATATGTAGTTTTTAAATCCATTTGCAGATACATAATATCCTTCAAGTGTGCACTATTCCCAGAAAGAACCTGTCCCCAGTTAAAGTTTCTAGGTAACGTTTTAGTTCATTGAAGGAGTTGATTTTTTTTCCTCAAAAAGAATGAATTATCTCAAATTTTAAAGTTGAGAGAGTGGATGTGTCTCTTTCCTCCTTAAGGGCTCTCTTCAGGTAACTGACCATGGTTATAGACAGAAGACTTCATTCGCTCTGCAGGGGTTTTCCCAGGGACACACTGGGCTGTAAGAGGGAGGCAAGGCTATTTGTGAGCGCTTCCTGTTGACCTGACCTCTGAAGTCTGGACAGCTCCAGGCTTAGGATTGTTGTCCACCTGGTGACTCCCAAATTCAGAACTCCAGCTCAGCTCTCGCCTTCTAAACCCAGCCACTTTGTACCCAGCCATCTCCGAGGTGTCTCCACTGGAGCATCTGACGGATCGCCTTGTGGTCAAGACTGAGTTCCCAGTCCACTCTTGTGTTCCTTCATCTCTTGATTACAGGTTATCTTTCCTGTTGCTCAGGACAAAACCCCTAGTCCCATTCTGGCCTTTTCTGTCATTCTCCATCTCTTCTAGGTCTAGCTTTAGTAGCGGACCACCTTTCCTACCTCCAGTGCTGTTGTCACCTAACTGCTCCCCTGTCCAAACATCAGGTCTAGTCAGCATCTTCCCAGCTGAGAGGAAATGGCCACCTGACCATCCTAACACTATTTGTTAAAGTTTGCATTCAGCCCACTGACCAATAATCACTTTTCTTACTGCTTCTGTAGCAGGAATAATCTCTTTGGGGTTTTTGTTTGTTTGTTTTAAGATTTATGTATTATGTATACAGTGTTCTGCCTGCATGTTTGCCTGCACAACAAAAGAGGGCGCCAGATCTTATTATAGATGGTTTTGAGCCACCGTATGGGTGCTGGGAATTGAACTCAGGACCTCTGGAAGAGCAGTCAATAATACTCTTAATCTCTGAGCCATCTCTCCAGCTCCGTGCTTCTTATTTTATATAAAAAATCCACTTTCTAAGGATTTGGAGCCTCGTGCAGAGCTACTCATTTCGCCCTCAGCATCACTGAACCGGTGGACTCTTGTATCTGGAGCAGTCACACAGGAATGTGAAATAGTGAGCATCTCCCAAAGCACATTTAAGAGTTGGTTTCAGGGCTGCAGAAATGTAAGATTGTGCCTAGCAGGAGGCCTAAGCTCAGTCCTCAGCACTAGGAAAAGAAATTCTACATGGAATTTTATCTTCAAGGAACCTCAAGAGGGTTTTTTATCTGTATTCTTGAAACAATGGTGTTTGATGCCAAAATTGACCTTTGCAAAGAAAACTGGAAACCTTCTGTGTGTTTCAGGAAGTATTTTTCTGTTGAGGAAAATATGTACCGCAAGGATTTTATAGAACAAAATTAAACTGTATGATTATGAAACAGATTATGGGTAAAAGTGCTTTCTGCCCAGCCTGACAACTTGAGTCCAGTCCCCAGGATCCAAATGGTTGAAGGAGAGAATTCATTCCTTTACTCTGACCTCCACATGTTCACCAGATCCCATGTGTGTACATGCACAGGATATGTTTAAAATGTAATAAGAAATTACTCTATGCACCAAATTCAACATTTGTTATCTAATAAAGGTAAGCTTTTAAACATGGCCTGCATGAACCATTTTCTAAATGGTGGTTTCAGTGGGGGGATTAGGGAGCTAGCTCAGTCTGTCAAGTGCTTACCTTGCAAACATTAGGATCTGAGTTTGATCCCCAGAAGCCATGTACAAATACCAGGCATAGTGTCTGCAGAATTGTGATCCTGGGATTGGGGAGATCCTTGGTGTTAACCTACCAGACAGCCTTGCCCACTTAGCAAATTATAGGCCAGTGAGAGACTTAAAAAAAAAAAAAAATACAGTACCTGAGATAAGATAATAGACATTACCCTCTGGTTTTCATACACATAAGTATACACAAACATACACATAGAAAAATAATGAGATTCTCGAGACCCAAAGAAAAGCCTCTAAAAGTTGGAATTCTAAGGCTAACTCTTGATACTGCCCTCTTGAGGGATCTTCTTTTATTAATAGTGGATAAAATGTTCAGTGAATAAAGGGCCAGTTAGCAGAGCCATTGCACTGATGACTCTTCTCATTCTGAAGGGTTTATTTTACTCAGTTTAAGGGGATTGGGTGTAGACTTGGCAGCTCACTAGCCATGAGGAGATGCAGGTGGAACTCATCAGCACAGCAGGAACAAAACCCAGACAGAACGTAGAGCCTGGCATTAAAGCTCAGGGCCAGTCCTCGGTGACCTGCTTTTTCCAGTGAGTCTCCACCTCCTCTAGATTCCAAAATGTCCCCCCAAAAAGCACCACCAAATAAAGACCAGGAGTCCAAAGGTGTGGGGCAGGTCACACTGAAGCGACACCACCTTACTGAAAGCCAGTGACAATGGAGTGGGTAGGCTGGACCTGCTTTGGTTTGAGCGGTTTGTGGATTTTTCTGGCCTTCTGCCTATCTGCCTGGTTAATCACGCAGACAGCATAAAGCAAACCATTTGCTTGTCAAGTAGTGGCATCCTCCTTCCAGCCCCGGAGACAGGGTACTAAGACAAGGAAACTGAAGTGGGGCAGGAAGAGAAAGGAGCCCCTAATCCTGGAGTGTGTTCGAAGTCCATCCAGTGAGTCAAGAACAAATTTGCTTTGAAGATTGCCTGCAGAGATAATTTCTCCTTATCTAAGATAGAACTTCAGACAAGGAAAAACAGTACTTGGAGTTAGAGAAGGTGTCTGTGACCTTTTAGGATTTTTTCTTTTTTAAACCTAAGCAACATACCTCAAAACTGCCTGACAGTTTCTTTTACAAAAAAATGCTTGAAGAAAAATAAACCAGTGTGTATTTTTGAACTTTTTTTTTTTAAAGAACATCTCTTAATTTTTAAATCTTGTTTAAATTACTGTGTTCTTTGAGCAATGTAACTTCAAAATCCACAGAATTATAGACACCTAAATGTGACTCTTATCAGTTTACTCATCCATGTATTGAGTATGCATTGCCCTTCCTGGTCTTCAGGTGCCTTCTCTGTGTCTAGGATGCATACTAATGTCATTTTCTTAGATGCCACTTTCTAAAATGACCTCACATCTTTAAGCATATATGTTGTTCCTTATCTCTACCTAATAAACTCGCTGACTTGGCTTCACTCTGACTCATCCTGAAATTCTTTCCTGTGCACCGTCAAGGATCCAGCATCATTTGGGTGGGGTTCTCTTAGGAGGAAGCTCAGAGCCTGGCAGCAGTGCAGGCCCACTGCTGATAGCTCTACTCACTATCCGGTTGCTTTCCTTGTCGTCTGGGGACAGGTACACGGTCCCTTACTGCCTTCAAGTCTCCTGCCTGCTTTTCCAAGATCAGAGTCAGTACGACTAAAGGTCATCATTTCATTAAACTATTTGGAAATAATTTTGGATTTATGGAATGATTGTAAACACTGGACAAAGAGTCTTCCTATATTCTTTCCCTAACATCTTTAATCTACATTTTTCAAACAGATGCTACGGCGGTACATGTCAAACCTCAGGCTTAATGCAGACATCACCAAATATTCTACTGATGTCCTTTCCTCCTACAGAATCTGATCCAAAATTCTGTTACATTTAGGGATCCATTGTTTTAAAAGGTAAAATAGCATCAACATTGCATCTGTATTTTGGAGTATATTCAGCTTACTGGTTAGTTTCATTGCATGAGGTAGAGAAGGAACTCTTATGGAAAGCTTATGGAACACAGTGAACTCACTGTGAAGGCAAAAAAAAAAAAAAGCTTTTATTTTAACCCCTAAAAATGCTTTAACTTTTACATCTGACAGAAAAGGATATCTTTGATCCTACTTAAAATTTCAAGCATTTGCTCTGTGACAGTCAGTAACTTAATTATCTTTCCCTTCTGGCTCCTCGATAATTTTCCTTGCGTCTAAATGAACACGATTTTATATACCAACATTATTAACAAGTGTCGGCACCGCTCTGAAAATAGTGCCTGGGAGTCACTTGTCTCAGAACTCAGAACAGAGTCAGCTCCTGCTAACTCCCACCAGTGGCTAATTACAAGGGGGAAAAAAAAAACACTTCCAAACCCCACAAGACAACTTCAGCCCCAGTTTCATCCTTGAGGAAAAAAGCTGACTCTACCACAGAATTTGCATGAAGAATTGAAGCTAGCCTGGGGACATTTTCTTTGGGCGCAAAAGAGTAAATGATTGGCTAAGAAACATAAGGTCCAAATGCACAAAGGTGGACAGAAGGGAAATGGGGTTTGTTTTGAGACCTGAAGACTCATCCATCTCTCTTCCAGAGCAGAACAGTCTTTAAACTTTCAAAAAACAATCATTTTCTCAGCATTTCATGTTTACTTGATAGGGAGATAGCCCCAGATCCTCTGTTCATAGTTTCCAGTTCAAGATACCAGGCTTAAGTAATGTGCTTCTTTTCAAGTAATGGACCATCCAGCAAATATTAGCTGAAGCTGGCTCAGGCTTTGATTGATTTTTCAGAGGGTCCTATCAGCTGAATTTTTCAAATCATTCAAAATATTTTAGTGGGTAAAAGAGCCATATGCCAATGGTAAATTATGTTGCTGTGTGGCCAGCCACGACAATCAAGTCCTCTGATTTTTTAAAGACTTTTTTAAAAAGCCAATAACAATTTAAAATCATATTTTATTGAGATGCTTTTATTACCATACACCATTATGACTTTAAAAGGCTTTTCTACCAACTGCAAATAAAACAAACCATATAAAAAAAAATTGCCTTGGGTTATTGTGTGTGTATCTGTGGAGAGAACAAAGCGTTCCGCTGAGCTAAATGTGGAAGAATGTAGCACTGTGGAATTACAGCGAACACATACCCCCTCCCCCTTGTCATCCAAGTGGCATGGTAAAGTTCCTCTTCGTTCCACCCTGCCATGTCAGTCTCCTGGAAAAGACGTTCTGTTTTCGGGGCATCAAGGAAAAAAAACCTAATATATGGCGAACAGGCTGTTGGAGGCTGTGGAGGGTTTAACCCTTCCCAAACTGAGAGCTGAGAACTGCTGGTAGGAACTAGTCCAAACTGGTGAAAATACTTCTCCTTAGCTGGGTGGGGGTGATTCATGTCTGTAATCCCAGTAATCAGGAGGCTGAGGCTTTAGGCTACCCTGTCTCAAAGAAGGAAATAGTAGTTTTGTTTGGTTACATGCAAAAGAATATATGTAACTTAATTGTATGTTATGACATGTTATTTCCATTCATTTCTAATACAATCATGTTCCTCCTGCAATTTTCTCTTACCCACCACCTCCAGAGGAACTATATTCTGGATTTTTATGTTTCTCCTTGATTTTTATATCTGATAAATATATTGTTTTGGTTTGTTTTTAAAGTCTATGAACATAATTTACTCCCAGATGTAGCAATAGATGATAGGCTAAGAGCTCTTTTTGCTCTATCTAGATAAGAATAAAAACTCCCTAAGGGTCAGCTCTCTCTCTTCTACTAGCCAAGTTCCACAGGCTCAGGTCGGGTCTTATGAGTTACTTTGTCAGATTTTGGAAGCTGGATGTGTATTGCTGTGGGGGGTGGGGGGGACACAACGACTTTGAAAGCAGCTCCACCAGCAGGGGGCCAAGTCTTCAAACCCAGGAGTGTGCGCAGAGCATTTCCAGCCTAATGCATAAGAAGGTACAAATCCTGATTATGTGGTCAGAAGAAGCTGCCACACGAGTGCTCAGTGGGAATTCTGCCTGTCACAGCCTTGCTCATGTCCTTCAGTCCCCACTGTCACTCAGTTCACACAAGGACCAATCACAAACCTTACACTTCACCAATCAAAGGCTTGAGTCATTTGGGAATGTTCCTTTTCTGGTCCCCGCAGGGGGGGCAGGGCCAAATGATACTCATCAAGGCTTAGTCTGCGGGAGAAGAGCCTCCCAAAGCTGGTGCAAGTGGCCTGAAGGAGTCGTGGCTTCTACAGGCCTCCCAAAGCAGCAGCTGTGCTTTGTAGCCCCAGGAGTGAGGTGACAGTGGACTGTCCGTTTTCGTTGACAGTTCTCTTCAGAGTAGCAGACATAAAAGCAGGGTCTGTCGGGTCTGTACAGGGAGAAGCAGAACTCCCCAACAATTCTCAGCCAAAAAGCTTTGCTCACTTAAAACATAAAAACTCCATTTGGGAAGCTCTTGCTTAACATGCACAAAGCCCTGGGTTTGAGTCCCGGCACCCTGTGAAACCAGGCATGGTGCTAAACACCTGTAATCCAGAACCTGGAAAGTCAACAGCTACCAACAAAGCTTATGATAAAGACCAATTAGCATCATTTTGGTTTTGTCTTTATGAGACAGAGTCTCACTTGTGGAGCTCCTGCCTCAGTCTCCCATGTTGCTCAGAGAATATACCTCTGCCTGCTGGTCTGGCTTGTAGCTTACCTTTTAATTTTTTGTCATATCTTTTGATGCATAGAAAAGTTTCTTAAAGAACTACTTTAGGGAAGAGGAGGAGAGAGACACACAGAGTGTAAGGTAACCCGTCTAAGTATACAGCATTACTAATAATGGCTACTGTTTATTGAGAGGTTATTCTGTGCCTGGCATTGTTTGAACTTCTATAAATAGTTTCTCTTCACAACAACCCCAAGATGTAAATTAGTGTTTACACCATGAGGTTAAGTGAATGTCGGACATCTCATAACTAGGGCTAGACTTTGCTGATCCCGATAAGTTTGAGGCGAACCATTATCTACAGAGTGAGTTCCAGGATAGCTACAGCTACACAACAAAACCCTGTCTCAAAAAACAAAGAACAAAGAGTGGAAATCCTGGCCCAAGTTATATCCATCACATAACTGTTATCTGTAGTGTAATTAGCACTCCACTTTCTGTTTCAAAACACTGTTCGTGCTATTGATAATTCAAGCTCATTCCTGAGATTGCACGTTACTATGTTATTCTGCATGGCATTTTACCTCTGGGGTCTCTGGCCTATTTAATCTGATATCTCAATTGGAAGACCACTGAGGAACCTCTGGATTTGGTTATATGTATCTAATCTACAATCTCGGCTCTTACTAAATCCCCCTGCCTACCTCTGCCTCCATGCTCACTCCCTAGTCCCAACACAATGAGGGAATGCTCATTGTTATGAGGGTCATAGTGCACAGGAAGCAGAGCCCAGGCTCAGCTAGCTCCCTTCAGACAGGCAGGGCCCAGGCTCAGCTAGCTCCCTTAGGACCCACAGGGCTGACTGATTTCTGGCACCTTGTATGGATTCTGCTGGGAACAGAAGCACATCCTATTCAGTCACTCATCCATCTATCTATCCATCCCCCTCAGAAAGGGGCTTCTCTACCGTGTGCCAGTGGTAGGTAAGGGGTCCACGGCTGCGGGGTGAGGTGGACAATGGTTGATTGGCCATCCCTCCTGCCCTTTTGCGGTTTACTTTCTGTGGGGTGGGAAAGATGATAAGCCAAACTGCAGTAAGATGTGTGAAGTGAATTAAATATATGGGAAGGCAAACAGCTGGAGATGTTCTTTAAGTGATGGATTCAAAGAAGCTGTCTTCAACGAAAGGATGTAGAGCTGGCTGTATGCAAAGTCCAGAAAGAATAGCCAGTGTCTGGCTCTGGAACAAGAAAATAGGAGTCTGTGGTCTGCCCTGTTCTTGAGAAGGGGCAAAAGCAGGCCTGAGTAGCAGGGGTGTGGTTGGTAGTGACAGGTGAGGAAGTGGAAAGGCAGCAGAGCTAGATCCCTGAGAGGTAAACAGAAAAGACAGGACCTTGTATCATTAGATGTTATTTGGGAAGATGGGGTGTTCCATTACCAAAAGCATGAGCCCAACAGGAGCCCTATCAATGGCCATGAGAACCTATGGCTAGGGCACCCTTCCAAACCAGGGCTAGGACATGGAGGGATACCATTTAAGCAAAAGCCACAACCACAGTTCATAAAGTGTCCCCTAGACCAGCGCCACCTGTGAATATATTGGAACTACAAGTCCCAGAGCCTTGGCCTAGACCTTCTGGCTGCCCAGAGCACACAGCCTCTTACTAAATAGATGCTCCGTGATATCAGAATTGCAGAATGCATCACTCTAAATGTGCCTTGCATTCAAGATGCATGTTCACTTGGGGGTGGCAGGGCACAGTCACCACAGAACGAGGACAGGACCCGGCTCACATGGGTTGAGCTGATCTCAAGGTGTAAGAATAGAGCAGGACCGATCTCCACAGCTCTGGCAAAATTTCATACTTGGCTTCTGTGTGCCTGGCACGGTGTGAGAGAATTACCCTGAAGCAGGTTGAAGCCTTCCAACCAATTTTGAGTAAATCATACAGAAAGAGGAAGAGGAGGAGAAGAAATAGGAGGAAGGAAGGAAGGAAGGAAGGAAGGAAGGAAGGAAAGAAGGAAGGAAGGAAGGAAGGAAGGAAGGAAGGAAGGGAAAAGGTTATTTTCAACCACAGCCCAGCTGCAGAGGGTGTAATAAAATTATCTGCAAAGAAAACCTACCTTGAAGCTAAAACTAACACTCCCCCACACATGTGTGTGTGTGTGGGGGGGGGGTCCTTTGAAACCGGTTCTGTGCCTTCAGTAGCTCATAATGCAGCCCTCCTTCACAGCCTGCAGAACAACAGGCCTTGACACTTTAATTGTTCTAACAGGAACCTGTTAATGGGGTTTTAGTAAAAATAGAACTCAGATAGGTTTGAGTCCCGTTTCTTGCAGCCAGAGGCACTGGCTAGGGATTCATTTCCACTGTGGCATAGTTGAGAATCATGTGTGGGACTTTGGTTAAGGATTCAGTGTTTGAGAGTGTCAGCAAAAGACACAGAAGGTGACTGACTGTAGCAAGGCCTGTCACAGAATCACCACAAACACTGCCAGCTGGGCGCTCCAAGTCACTGTAGGCATCCCAGAGCAGAAGAGCACCTGGGTTGTGTTCTGCACTGTGTAATATGGACTCCGCCAGCTGCCAGCTTGAATCTTCAAAAGGTGACCAGAGTGTCAGTTTTAATCTCCTTCATACCTTCACACAGGTAGGGGACAGTGACAGGCCTGAGAGCACCCGGGTTCAAATCCCTGATTTTTCCATTTTAGAAGTGCATGATTGGGGTGAGCTCCTCATTTTCCATACCTGTAAAATGGAGATTATAGCTGCACACACACCTCCCCACCCAGGAGACCTATAACTTCAGAATAAATGATAAAGCCCCAGGGCGAAACTGGTACCAGCCAAGGTCAGACATCTACTTGGCTGGCAAAGTCACCTCCAGCCCCACCCACCTACCTCCTTCATCCTGGGCATATTCTTGTCTGTTAGAAAGCCTAGAAGTAATTGGTGCCGCCACACCCTGACTTTCTTTTTCCTATTGATTGCCTGAGAGAGGGTCTTACTTTGTGGTCCACGCAGACCTGGAACTCACGGTTGTGCCTGAGCTCCCCTGGGTGCTAGGATTACAGGTATGTCTCACCCCCTAACCCTCCCCACCCTCCGCCAAGCCTCTCTTGATTTTTATCACTTACTCTTGCTGTTCCAAGCTCCTCACAGTGTCTGTTGTTTGGGACACATTAATGCAGCGGGCCATAAGGTTGTACCAGTGTTTACATAGCACATGTCCCCTCATGGGGAACTGAGCCTGTGTCTAATTCTGACAGTGACCTAGATAAATGGAGCCCGTTTGCAGCTTGATGAGGGGACATTTTGGAGTTGGGGGCTGCTTTTGGAATGCTGGGAATCATCTTTCACATGTAAGCAAGAGCTCTGTTCCTGAGCTGCACCCTAGCCCGAAGGGTGGCTTTGTTATTTTAAAACTATCATACTTGTACAACATACCTTAAACTGGTTACATAAATAACTCATTTCTTCATATACAGATTTATAAAACATTTCAAAAATCCAGAGCAAAAGAGAGGCCTCTTTGCCACCCCTCCTTTACCTCATACCCTGTTCTTAGTGCCTCCCTTAGAATAATTGCCACTTCCCTCCGGTCCCCTTCAATGACTTTGCACTTGCACACACAAGCCTGTCTGTCCCTGTGATGTGATACTCAGAGATCTCACTACCTTGTTTGGATTTGGTTAAAACAGCTCCAGGCTTTGTGGAGGTAAAGGCCACCATACTGTATTCTCACCTTCTATGAATAGTTTAGACTCTGCATAAAATTTCACAATGCCTTCTGGCCCAGCCTAGCCCGGAGGTCTGGATCGGCAATCCCACAGCCACTTAGTCCCAAATAACCACACAAAGGCTTATATTAATTACAGGCTGTTTGGCCTATGGCTCAGGCATATTACTATCTAATTCTGATACTTTAAGTTTATCCATATTTTGTTCTTTTTGGAAAGAAATTTTATCACATGCATTTCTTTTTAAGATTTTATTTATTATATATATTTATTATATATTAAATATATATACAGCATTCTACCTGCACATATGCCTGCATGTCAGAAACAGACACTAGATGTCATTATAGATGGTTGTGAGCCACCATGTGGTTGTTGGGAATTGAACTCAGGACCTCTGGAAGAGCAGCCGGTGCTCATGACCTCTGAGCCATCTCTCCAGCCCCTCCATATTTCTTATTTATGTTTAGCCACATGGCTTGGTATCTTTTCTCAGAGCAGCCTTCTCATCTCCTTCTGCATCTTCTGGCATTCCTCTCTGCTTGGATTGTCTGCCTGCCTCTAAGCTGCCTCGCCATAGGCCACAACATCTTCTTTATTAACCAATGGTAAGAAAGCATATTCACATCTTACAAAAAGACATTCTACATCAGGTACATGCCTATAATGTCAACAGATAGAGGCAGGAGGACCAGGAGTTCCCAATGTCATCTTCTTATGGCCAGTTTGAGGCCATCAACCAGGAGTAATAAACTGCTAACACACTATGGTGATATGCTACATACTCAATAAAACCAGTCTGGAATAGCAGAACAGATTCACCCACAGTCAATCCAGGAGGGTCAGAGAGTGGTAATTCATGCCTTTAATCCCAGCACAGGGCAAAGACTGGAGCATGACCTTTAATCTCATAATTCCAGAGACAGAGATCTTCCTGTGTTTCTGTGAGTTCAAGGCTAACTACCAAATAGTAGTAGCTCACTCTTTAATCTTAACCTGGATGTGAAACAACTGGCGAAGAGGGTATTTAAGGCAGGCGTAGGAAGACAGATTCATTCGTTCGGTAGAGATGAGGAGCAAGGCTGAGGAAGCTGGAAGACAGCTGGGTGAGATCTGACTATGGTGTTTCCTCTCTTTGATATTCCAGCCTTTCCCTGCTATCTGGCTCTGAGTTTCATTTAATTCAACCAGAATTCGTGCAGCAACACAGTCTATTGACCTTTTACATACAGCCTTAATGTAATGCAATTCTTTTCAGTAACCAATATTTTGCAGTTAATCTATATCACAAAGATTTCTTAAGTCATTAACAACTTTTCCATCTTGACAGTTTCAGTTCCCGACATAATTTGGGACAAAAAGAAGAAGCTTATGTGAAAAGAAGGAAGCTTTGTAAATTACTTTAAAAGGGACCCATCCGAGGGTCAGAACACTAGCTGCTCTTCCAGAAGATCCAGGTCCTATTCCCAGCACCCACACGGAGGCGTAACTATCTCTAACTCCAATTCCAGAGGATCTGATGACTTCTTTAGACCTATGGGAGCACCAGGCATACATCCATGCTGCACAACCATGCATGTAGATAAAACACACATTAAATGAATAATGTGCTTAACAATAGCTTTTAAATAATCTTAAAAGACTGCAGAAGGCTACGTTAATCCCTTCTTGGCTTATCAAAACCAACAGAGTGCAGGACTGAAATCTGCCATCCTGGTTCCTGGATGTCTTCCCAGCAATACCTATCAACATAATAAATGTAATTTGAGGGGATGGTAATTTCAGAATACACACAAGATGTTTAAGGACATTTACTCTTGTCTACATCATTACTTCAAACAGTTGTGCTGAGGGCCTCCACAGGGATGACACACAGCATATATGACCCATAGAACTTTTGAACTTGTGTGAGGTAGGTTTGTTTGTTTTCTTATTGGTTTATTTATTTATTTATTTATTTTTGGGACAGAGCCTATCTCTGCAGTTCATGCCGACCTCAGACTCACAGCAACCCACTAGTGCTGGGATTACAGGTGTGAGCTGCCATGCTGGGCAAGCATGTACTCTTGACTTGGGTCTTCAGTCCTGGCTCCAGTTCCTCTGCCTGCTTCTGCATTTGGAAAACACAGACATTAATAAGAGGTTTCAGGGTGGCTGTGAAGTTAAAATGTTTGGAAGTGAGGCTGGCACAGGGTAAGTGATAATTAAGCATCAGCTCTTATTATTTCCAGCGTTTTGCCTTTGTAACATTTCTAACACTCCTCTGATTACTTCTGAGGGATAAATTCCTAGAGATGGAAATAGCAAGGTTAAATTGTTAGCATACTTACAAGATTTTGAACATATAAAATTTCTCCCTGAAGATTCAGATTCAGTAATATCCCAGGTTTGGGTTCACAGTGGTAACAGGGTAAAACTCATCCTTGTACAGGCTCAGCCATATTTTTAATTTTCCCAGTGCTGAGGCTAGAAGCCAGCTGTGGTGATATATGTTATATTTAATAAAATCAGCCTGGAATATCAGAGAACAGAATCACCCACAGTCAAGCCAAGAGGAGTTAGAAAGTGATGACCCCTGCCTTTAATCAGGAGGCAGAGATCTTTCTGTGTTTCTGTGTGTTCAAATCCTAACAACCAAACAGTAGAAGTAGCTCACACCTTTAATCCTAACTCTAGGATTATGGTGTCGGCTTTAGCCAGAAGTGAAAAACTGAGCAGGGAAGATATTTAAGGCAGGCATAGGCAGATATTCAGGCATTCTGTAGAAGCAACCAGCCAGGCAGCAGACTCTTGGAGATGACATCCTGTTCAGCCTGAGAAGTTGGCTGAGTAAGATTTGAGTGTGGTGTGTTTCCTCTCTCCGATATTCCAGATTTCCCCCAATATCTGGCTCTGAGTTTTCATTAAATACCAGCTAGAATTCGTGTTTCAACTAAGAGGGGCTGCCAATTCCTGTGGAGGAAAGGACATTCTGCATCACAGGAGCCTGGCTAAGTACCCACAGCCTCCAGCTTCTTCACCATTTGGGACTTCTAACCCCCAGTTCTGGAGCACTTTGTTTTACTCTACTTAAATTATAGCCCCAAGAAGTGAGTACAGAAAATGAGGAAGAGGGGTATGAAGATGGGGATTTTCTTAGTTCATTCAGGCTGCAATAGCAAATATTACAGACTGACAGTTTGTAAACACAGTTCTGCCAGCAAGGTAGTTCAGGAGCTTTTTGTCAAGCCCAACAACTTCAGTTCAACCCCCAGGACCCAGATAGTGGAAAAGAGACCTGACTGCCACAAGGTGTCCTCTGACTTCCATACATGGGTGTGGCATAGATAACCACAAAAATGGGTAAATAAAATGTAGTTTAAACATTATGGTACACACCTATAATGCAGCTCTTGGGAAGTAGAGGCAGACAGATCTCTGAGCTGAGTTCAAGGCCACCCTGGTTTATAGAGCAAGTTACAGAACAGCCAGGATTATAAAGTGAAACTCTGGCTCAAATACATATATATATATATATATATACATATATATATGATATACATATATTATAATATATTATATATATATAAAAAATTATAAACCCCAGAGATTTGCTTGCTTCTCTCTGTTTTGA
This sequence comes from Phyllotis vaccarum, assembly GCA_033318265.1. NCBI lineage: Eukaryota > Metazoa > Chordata > Mammalia > Rodentia > Cricetidae > Phyllotis > Phyllotis vaccarum. Next base: position 96,311,769 of record JARWLC010000008.1, read on the forward strand.
TGCCTGAGAAGTCTAAGGCCAAGGTGCTGACTGATTTGGTGTCTGGTGAGGGTCCATTTCCTCATTCATCCCTCCTCACACAGTGGAAGGGCTTAATTGTGTGAGTGTGAAATGTCCCCACAGGCTCATATTTGAACACTTGGTCCCTACCTACTAGGGCTGTTTGGGAATATTATGGAACTTTAGGAGGTGGAGTCTGATTAGGGAAGTAAGTCTCTAGGGGATGGGTCTTGAGGTATGATAGCCCCACCCCACTTCCTGTCTGCTGCTTCCTGATTGCCATGCCTTCCAGGAGAGGATGGGAGAACTGTAAACCCAAATAAACCCCAGCCCTTTAAGTGACTTCTTGTCAGGTGCTGGTCACAGCAAAAATGAAAGTAACTGAGAAGGCATAAACTCACCTTCACAGAACTTTATCTCAGGAAAGACCATCTAGTGTCTGTGGGCAGGACTCAGGTCCAAGAAGAATCTAGGAAAAATCTCAGGAACGCGTCTGACAGCCAATAGATTCAAAACTTGGTTTCCCTGCGAAAGTTTAACCAATTGTTTCAAAGTATTACTCTACCTCATATCCCTTTACCCAATCCCAAAATGCCAAGGCATGTAACACCCCACTTGCATATTGTTTCTTGAAAAACCCTCACCCCTGAGCTTGGGGCCAAATTCCCTCCACTGCACCAGAACATAGGGCTTTAGCCCTGTTTCCAACCTGTCCAAAGGAATAAACTGACCCTCATGTCCTTGCATCGGAATCCAGCTCCCTGGCAGTCTTTGCGTTGGTGGTGGTGGGGGGGGGGGCCAGGGCGTGCTCTCGATACAGGTGCAACAGTAACAAATAAATCTTTTATAGGGGCGTTAATCCCAATCATGATGAAGTGAGTAGGTTTTGACATGAGGGCCACTACACTAACTCCAGGGGAAACTTATTTCTCAATGGTTGTCTCCTCCATGAAGTGTCTGTTCTGGTCACTGTTCTACCCAGGTTGAGGAGCCCCCCAAAAGGCCACCACAGAGACCGAATTCTGTATGTAAAAACCAAGGGCCTTTATTCATGCTTAAGCTTGGTCTCTCTGACTGTGATGCAGTGGCTGGAATAGAGAGTGCCAAACCTGGGCAGGGTAGGATTTTTATCACAGTAGAGGTTGGGGTAAGGGGATTTCCAGGGTTCAGGACCCTGATTGGCTGACATTTATCTAGGGGTATCTTGTGGAGATCAAGGGGAATAGGTGTGTGTTTGGCTCAAATACTATCTAATGATTGGGACGGTTGGAATAGCAGATATTTCTCCTTAGGTGCTGGCTCCTCCCTGGGTGGTGTCTGTTATGAGCTTTTCCTGGAAGTACCAGGTGCTGCTAGTAGACACATGCCTACTGTCTAGCTGGTTTTTATTAAGCCTGTCATGGCAGCTGTATAGCCAAGCTTTTCAGGGCCCCACAGTCACTTCCCTCCAGAGAGTTTCTAAGGGTCCACGACCATCTCAAACATCAAACCTACCCTGCCTTGTCTTTGGTGATCCTGGCAGAGGAAGCATTTGGTTGAGTCTGGGGACCTCACTCAGCAAGAAATAAACAGAACACCTACATTTTCATGTCCTCATGCCATTGGTACATGTTTACTATGGTGGCTGGACTTGACTTTTATCCCTCCTGCATCCCACGTACCTGAGGAAGTGTGAGAGGCTAGGATATTCATAGGCCCCAGCTGGATTCTGTCACCGGTTCACCCTTTGCTTTCTTAAAGATAGACAAAGAGGGCAGTTTTGAGCTCTTAAATCTATCAAGAAAGAGGCTGATAGAGACAGCATCATAAATAATGCAGAGCAGAGAGTAAAAGCTGCTGACTCAGAAATGGCTTGACGTCAGGGCTTTAATGCCTGATTGGGGCACTTTTAGTGACCTATGCACAGGAGAGCTGGCTTGGCTCAAGGACTCATGGACTCATGATGGGATTTTCCTTTGTCATTGATGCTGGGATGATCAAGCCACTGAAGGGTCAACCTGAGTTGAAAGAAATGATGTCTTATGAGCCCAAGGAGCTGCGAGGACCCTGCCCAGCACACCGAGGAGCTCTCTAGGGTCAGTGATTCCTCAGCACCCCTAAGAGAATAAGATTGAAAATAAATGACAAAGCAGGGGTCAGCCGCATCTGCCTTAGGGCTTTTGGCAATCCTCTCCTAGCATATCTAGAAGCCTCACCCAGCCCCAAACTCATCACATCTTGTAGTTTACATGGTGGGATCTGCCATCTGTTAGAGAGGACCACTGCCATGCTATAGAACACCGTCTGTCAGCTTGTGTAACTGCACAATTTACCCCACTGGACTAAGTGCTGCTCAATCCTGAAGCTCCATCTGCCTGCCTTCCTGAATCCCATGAGCTTAGAGCACAACTCAGCATTGCCCCACCTCGGTCTACATCTGCACAGACAGAATGCACACCCTCTCTACCTCCTGACCTTGCAGTCCACTCGGGAATATCAACAAACCAGAGTCAACTGTGCTTGCTCTTTCTCTCTGTCCCTCCATATATATGCGTGTGTCTGTCTGTCTATCTGTCTGTCTGTCTGTCTATCTATCTATCCATCCATCCATCCATATATCTATCTATCTATATCTACATACATACACACACGCACACACGTGTGTGTGTGTGTGTGTGTGTGTGTGTGTGTGTGTGTGTGTGCACATATATGTAAGTTGGGGCTTTTATGTGACTCCTAACAGTGTGAGCGTCTCTGACTATTTTGCCTGCTTTCAGGATGATTTTTCTTCCCACTAGTCACCTCATTCAGCCTTGACATAAAGGCTTATCCTTAGTTTATTGCATCTTGTTATGCCTTGGGGTGTCACCTGGAGGCCTGCTCTCTTCTGAAGGGAAACAGAGAAGTGGATCTAGGGGTGGGGAGGGGTGGCTGGGGGTAGGCGGGAGGGAAGGCTGTGGTTGGGATGTGTTGCATGAGAAAAGAATAAATAGGAGAAAGAAACTAGTGAAGAGTCAGCTTGCTTCAGCTGGGGGAATGTGTTCCCAGATGCAGAGACGGCAGCTCTACCTGGGTGCTAGACTTGAAAGATGTTTAATTGCCTCCTTGTGTCTCTCTTACTGTTGTATTTTCTACTGTTTTAAATTTATACCAATATAGAGGGCTGAGGATGCAGCTCAGTGGGGCATCGTCTGGCATATTCAAGGCCCTGGCTCTACTCTCCAGCATGGTGGGGAGGGTGCATAATTTCAATAGTAAAGACTAAAGTTACTGTAATGTGTAATTAAAAAGGATAATTAATAAAGAGAAATCTAGTCCTTTAGGCAAAGCCTCAGGCAATCCTTGTTTTATGAACCTGATGAATGAACCTTTATAAATTTAATGGCAGGCCTGAAAGGATCCCCTGAAAATAATGTAGAATTCAACAGGAAGAGGGGGCAAACCCTGGGCTGACAACTGTAATAAAGTAATGACATATAACACGGCAGTGTGCAGGCAGACATGGTGCTGGAGAGGGGGCTGAGATGCCTAACTACATCCTGATCCATAGGCAGCAGGAGACTGTGAGTCACTCTGGGCATAGCCTGAGCATATGAGACCTTAAAGCCCACCCCTACAATGACAGACTTCCTCCAACAAGGCCATACCTTCTAATAGTGCCACTCCCTATTGTGCCACTTGAGTCCTCTGGAACAGCAGCGAGTGCTGATAACTGACCACTGAGCCATCTCTCCAGCTGCCCAAGCTGCCTCTTCTGATAAGGATCTGATATAGTTTCCCAGGTTTCTAGAATGGCCTCCATGCCCTCCTGGCTGCTGAGCCCAGGCACACAGACAGCCAAGGCCTGGCCTCTGCTCCGCCTGTGCCACTCCCCTACTCCACTGCCCCAGCTCCACAATCCACAGGCTTGTATGAGCCTGGGTTCAAAATAAAAACAAAGACGAAAACTCTCCACAGCAGTCAGCCCAGCAAGCATGTTTTCAAAGCACACCCATTTCTGAAAACAGAGCTATTAAATTAGCCAAAAGGAACACATCAGACCCAGCAGAGTGAGTTCCAAATGGGTTTTGAAATAATTAACTCAGACAGCAGAGACAAATACATTCACTATCGGTAGGAAGTGGTACAGGGCTGAAAACTAGAGGCAGCCCTAGGGTGCGCAGAAAAGGCGTTGGGAAGCCAGACATGGTGGCATATACCTGTGATCTCAGCATATAGGAGGCAGAGGCAGAGTTACGAACCCAAAGCCAACTGGATTACACAGCAAGGCCCCATATCCCCCTCCCTCAAAAATCCGGGGAAATATCTCAATGGCAGAAGGTTTACCCAGCCACACACACACAAGGGAGAGGAGGAAGATGCATTGGCAGAAGATGAGTCAGGCTGTCCCATGAAGTCCCGCACCTCTCCAGAGGCTTTTCAGGGTCAAGAGTGTGGACTTAGGCATCTAGCCAGTCTTTGCTCCATCACAGACCTCTCCGAAATGTTCTCCTCTATGCCTTGTGTTTCTCATCTATAAAATGGGGATAGCATCTTTGCACAGAGCACTAACAATACCACAGCCAATGGGATTTCTCTGAGGCACGATTATTACTGACTGAAATGGGGACAAGCTAAATAACTGCTTCACAGGACTGTGGAAAGAAACATAAACATTTCAGCTGATTACTGCCCAAGTGATTTTTGTGGTTGCTCCTCTAAGAATGGAGTGGAGGGGGCTGACAGGAAGGCTCAGCCCCTGGAGAATAGGGGCCTGAGTTTGCTTCATGGGACCCACATGGTGGAAGGGGAGAACTAATCCCTGCAAGTTATCCTCCAACTATACACAGACCTCCATACACACGTGTGTCTAAATAAATTGATTGAGTGTTGTGGGGATTCAATAAAAGCTCCAGAAGTCCCAGAGCTCTAACCACAGTCAGTCTAGGAGGATCAGAGAGTGGTGATTCACACCTTTAATCCCAGCACAGCAAGTATCCTGGGAGTGGTGACCTACACCCTTAATCCCAACTGAGTCGAGGTCATTTTAGATTTTAGAAGGAATTCCAGGCTCCCAAGCAGGCAGTGGTGGGGCCACGCCTTAATTTACCAAAAGGGTATTTAAGACGAGGATAGAGAGACAGGAGAGGAAGCCAAGCCAAGGGAAGCGAGGCTGAGGAAGCTGGAAGACAGCTGGGTAAGATCTGACTGTGGTGTTTGCTCTCTCTAATATCTTGACTTCCTCAGAGATCTATCCCTGAGTCTCATTTATTCGTGCGACAGAGTGTAATAAAAATATTAAAAGATGAGGTGGAAGATGAGGGTGTGTGTTTGTGATAGCACGGCTTGATTTTGGCACTGCCCAATCACTGAAATAACTAGGACCTCAGAATAAGTCTGAGACAAAGAGGCAAAGCAAAGCTGGCCTCAAGTGCCACACAGACACAGCTGCTCCTGGAAGGGACAAGATCCCTCTCACTCGGAGGAGAAAATGATCCTGGTTACATGCTCAGCTGCAAGACCAGAAGAGGCAACACAATCAACCTTGAATGTTCAAACTCATCACACCTACAGCACGCACATTCCTCCCAAACACACACACACACACACACATGCTGGGATGAGGACTTCCCTGTGGCCATGGCTTTGGAGGGAATGGGAGCTTGCCCACTGTGCCAGCTGGCTCGACTAAGGAGGGACTATGCTTACAAGGCATATCTTGTGTGTAAGAAAAGAGGCAGGTTGTATCATACACCAGGAGAGGAGGGGGCATGGAGGGCAGGAGAGGCAGGCAGGGAAAGAGCTGTTCCTGGTCTTCTCCAGGGGACATAGAGAGGTCACAGCTTTGGCAGGCAGCATCTGGTAGCAGCAGGAGGCAAATAATTGGCCATAAATAATGTATCGGAGTAAGCAGGGTGGCTGGTGCAGCAAAGGGCAGCTTAGGCTTTGATGCAAGAGACCCTTGTAGGAATCCCCACTTTTGTCTTGAAGGTATAATGCCTCCTCTCAGGAGCCATTTTCCCAAATGACAACTGGGACAGTCATCCTAGTGACCAGTCACTGAGAAGATTAGCCAGACACAGGCCGTTGTTGTCAACAGGAAGGCCTAGCTCAAAATGAGGTGGTATTGTAGAGGAGAGAGAAAACTATTTTTTCTCTGTCCCTCACCCCAATTCCCTGGCTAGGGTCCTGTAGATTATATTAACCAAAGACAGAAGCCAGATTAGAGTGCCCTGTGGGAAGACTTGCAAAGTCATCTGGGTAGACTCAGGCTCTCAGAGCATCGGACATGCTTTGTGGGGAGTGATGAGACAGAGAGAATTGTGGGAGAGACAGTGGGAAGACAGGTGGATGGAGCACCATGAGGTCACTTAGTTCACCATGATTCCTGGGTAGCCCCACTGTGCTCTAGCTGTCTCCCTAATAGGTCATCACAAAAGGAACCTTTACAAATGCACATCCTTCCCGGCTGTAGTGCTCACCTCAGATCCCAGCACTCAGAAGACTGAAGCAATGGGATCTCAAGTTCTCTCAGCCAGTCTGCCTCTACATACCCAGACCCCGAAAGAACAAAGACAGATAAAGGCCACAGATATAGGCCCTGCTTTAGGCAAATAGGAGGAGCCAGAAAGTTTTCTGTGTATTTGGTTCAGCTCAAATCGATGGATATGCTAAAGCATAATCTGTGGGGGTGGCATACTGAGCCGGTCATGACTCTTGCATGATGAGCCTGACCAGAAGAAATGGAGACTCGGTGTGTGCTGACTGTGACTCTGAAGGTGGCAGGTGTTACACTCAGAGACGGCATGCGGACCAGAGCCCAAGTAGTGACAGCATGCTGGTCCCGACCTGCTGGCCCTTACTTTTCACTTACCAGCTCACAATTTCCTTCCCTTGAAAGTTTCTGACCCTGTCTCCTTTCTGATCCACCTGACCCAAGCCAAGCCACTAGGCCAATAGGTTTGTGTCAGGACAAAACTATGCCTCCCGCCCCCCCTTGAAATCTCTCAGTAGGCCCTCTATGTAAAAATTAAGGGGGGGGGGGTGATCAGTTTTTCTTATGTGTGTTTCCTGCCAGCAGTAACCCACTAGCAGGTCAACCATTATTTAATAAGTGGCCATTAAGTGATGAGAATTATGGTCCTTGGCATAAGAGATAGGACACTGTCTTAATTGTTTTTTTTAAATCGTGTCTGTAAAAGAAATTACTACTTAAGAAGCTTAAAACAGCACACATTACATTTTTTAAATGTGAGGGCTGGAGAGATGGCTCAGCAGTTAACAGCACTGGCTGCTCTTCCAAAGAATCTGGGTTCAATTCTCACCATCCACATGGCAGCTCACAACTGTCTACAAGACCTGCCTCAGGGGATCCAACACCCTTGCACAGACATACATACAGGCAAAACATCAATGCACATAAAATAAAATATGTATACTAGTATTTTGTCTGCATGTACATCTGTGTACCATGAGCACAAGGTGCTGGCAAAGGCCAGAAAGGACACCCAGTCCACTGGGACTGAATTACAGACAACTGTGAGCTGCCATGTGGGTGCTGGGAATTGAACATAGAGCCTCTCCCCTGTAAAAAGCAGCCAGTGCTCTTTAGTGCTCTCCAGCCAATGGGTATACATTTTTTAAAAATAGTTTTAGAGGTCCTGTGTCTAAAATGTGTTTCTTCTGGATAAAAGTATAATGTCCCCTTCGCTGCGTTCCTTTGAGGACACTAGGAGAAATCTACACTGCACCCTTTCCAGCTGCCTGCCCACCCACCTGCTTGGTCTCATGGCCTCGTCCTCTACCTCCATTGCCAACAGATTTGTCAAACCAAGGCCTCCTCAAGCTCTAGTCTCACACTTGCCTCTCCCTTCAGCTTTCAAGGACCCCCATGATCACACGGGTCACCCAGAGAACCCAGGATAATCTCCTTATTTTACATTCTTACTAATTTGTTCACTGTTTCCCCCCTTCTACCATGCGTATCCTGGGGACTGGACTCAGGTTGTCAGACTCAGTGACAGGTGCATACTGCTTGAGAGCCAGCTGAGCTGGGGATGCAGCACCATTGGTGGAATTTATGAAAGAAGTCCCGAGGTCGATTTCCAACACCATATAAACCAGATGTGGTGGCACACTCCCATAATCCCGGCCTTGGGAGGAGGTGCAGGCAGGAGGATCAGAAATTCACAGTCACCCTCAGTTACAGAGCAAGTTTAAGTCCAGCCTAGGATACAAGAGACCCTGTTTCAAAAATACATAAATAAACCAGCTGATTGACATCTGTCTTCTAGAACCGTCATTCCCTGGTGTCTACTAACACAGTCACAATCCCAGGGGTCAGGGCATAGAATTTTGAGAGTGGTGCCTAGCACAGGTATTTTGCTTACAGCAATGGTATGAAGCATGGCTCTTTATTCACATATTCATTCATTGATTTATTCAGCAAATATTAGTGCAAGTCTCCCTGGGGACAGGACTTTCCTGTGCTTACCGTAAAGCTCCAGGCCATGAAGCCTGAACTGGCTATTGATGGTTTGGCCCCTTGTATGCAGGCCTGGCAATACAAAAAATAGAATGAGTTGGAGCCTTAAGAGAACAGCTGATCTACTCTGGAGCCAGGTTAGGGGATCCGAGGCTTAGGGCAAGGGCTTATGCAGGAGCCAGGGCGCCAATTAAACAGGCTGCAACAATGGCAAGGCCCCAGGAGGGGTTGGGGGAGGATACTGGCTTAGAAGAGGCTTCCTGGACTTATGGTGAGGCTGTGTCCCAAGAGACTGGAGAGCTAAAATCACTGACTTGCCAAATCCACTGAAACCAGTGATGCCGCACATAGCAGCACATCTGTTTCCATGAAATCCTGAGTCTGACTTGGAGCTGCTACCAGCACCTCAAGAGAGCCTCAAACTGCCTCCAGCGAGCCTTGGAAACTACAAACTCCAAAGCACAGTGTCTACTGAGCACACACTCTTTCTCATGAGTTGGGGGCTCGATTGAGATCGCTGGCTTCTGATCTGATGTCATGTGCTGAGAACAGTGGGGATCACTGTAGCCCTGAGAATGGGTGTCGTTGAATTGACCATAGAATTGAATGGATCCCAAGTCAGAGAAATGACTTCACCTAATCTCAGAGCAGGGTGGGGCTGTGACAAGGACAACCCAAGAAGCCTAAGCCCTTGTGAAGGGATTCCAGCTCCCAGTGCCTCAGGCCAGAGATTCTGCAGGTGTGTTTTCTCCTTGGGAAGGAGAATAGCTTTGTTTTTGCCATGGCTCCGCCTTCATCTGCTTTCTGCCAGGTTCTCAGCTGTTGGGCATGGGTGCCTTCCTAGACTCACAGGGAGGCAATGCTTTGGGTCAGTCCTGCAAACTTATGCTCCAGCCATTGGGCACCATGCAGGGAAGCCACCAGCCTCAGGGTGCCTTTCTTTGATCCTCATCTGCCTTAAAAAGGAGACTAAGGCAAAACCACCTCTGCTCTGAACTTATTCGACTTGGCTAAAGAAGTTGCAATAATAGAAGAGAAGCCTGGTGATCTTGTCCCCATTCAATATCTTCTAGTGTAATACTTTCCATAACTATAGAACATGATCAAAGCTCCAGGCTTTTACACCAGGTTCTTTTCCTTGGGTTCTCCCCAGAACCCACACAGGTGTGAAGACAGTCATGCTTTGAGCACACATTGGCTTCCAGATGGGGACAAGCAGGCATTGACAGGTGGTCAGAAACACAAACCAGACAAGGAAGCTGCCGAATGGCTCAGCAGACATGTGTGCAAAGGCCTGGGTGGTAGGGGCTGCTTGCAACATTGCTTGTAGCTATGAAAAATGAGCGCATCCTGAATGTTCTAGTAACGGGGAGTTGCCTAAGAAAATCGGGTGCACCCAAAGAAAAAGGGACAGTGCCAGCTGTTATAGTAGAGGAGAATTTCTGTTATTGAGGTAGGTAGACTCTCTCCTGACAGTCCAGGCTGCCCTTGAACTTCTTTCTTGGCTTCCCAAAAGAATAATTTTTATCACAATAATCATAGAACATGATTATGCCCTGAAATGTTAAAACTGGCTTATAAAAATTTTTAGACAAGGTTCATTATCCCATCTGTTGACCTTCCATTTATCTGCAGGCTCAGCTGACTCCTCCTCTAGGAAGGCCTTCCTGAGCGCCACAGCCCTCAATGCTACAGTAACATTTATACATTTATCTTGTCTGTGTCTTCCTGGTCCCCAGACTGTGTGAGCCGTCTGCTGGTTTCTTCCATCAGCTCATGACGTTTAAAAAAAAAAAAAAAAAAAAATCCATGTTGGGCCAACTCTTGTTTCTAGTGAACTCTGTAGCACAGGGTTTGGCACCAAGGGTCAAAAGCCAATGTCAGTGAAGGGCTTCCTTCAACTGGCCACTGAGTAGGGAGCGGAGGGGAGCCTCTGCTTCCTCTCTCCTTGCTAAAAGACAAAATTTCTTTGGCCCCAGGCTCATCTGTGCCCCTGCCCAACCCCATCACTTAAGTGCTTACACTTGCTCCCAGTCATGGTCACAAGGGGACCAGAGAGAGATGGTGACTCAGCCCAATTCATCACCACAATGGAAAAACCCAGTCACCTGTTCTCCTGGCAGTAGGCATGGTTGCTTCTGCATCTGGAAGGGCAGCAAGCCACACTGTTTGAAGGTCTTTTGCCTTTCACCTACTGGGGAAAAAAAAAAAAGAACCAAGATGAAAAAACACGGGGGAGCCACTGGTTGACACTTGGGGCTCACAGTGCAGAAAGTTCTTGTGGACCAGAGACATGTTACTCGGCACCAGGATCCAAGTTAGTGTCCATGTGTGTCATCTCCTAGCAGTGTCGCAAGCCCACTGTTATCTTCTGGGTACATATTTGGCTACCAGCATCCAAAGTAGTACATGAGGCAGAGCCCACTTCCCCGAAGTTCTTTGAGGGCCTGATCTGGGCTCCACCAACCAGATGTGCTCTGGGCTGTGAATTAAAAACTGAAACATACAGCATCCACCCACCTGGTGAGGATGGCAGCAGCATCCACTGTGCTTCCGAGGCAGCTGTGGTCCAGATGACGGTATCTAGTGTGTGTCCACGGGTACTGCTAGTCACAACACCTAAGCCAGGGGTTGGCCCTGGCAGAGTTAGCACCAGATCAAGGCTGTCTACTGATCAAGCCTGGCTCCTGTCATCCTGAGTTGCCAGATCTTTTAACTAAGTCCCCTTGTGCCCCAGTTAGCCAGAATAGGTTGTTTCCTGCAGCAGACACCCTGCCTGACATTTCAGTCTGCTTTCAAAGTAGGAAATGGGAGCTTTCTTCTCCAGCCTAGGCGTGGCATGGCCAATGTTTTGCTTACTCTGCATAGCAATGACTGATGAAGCATCTTCCAAGGAGCTAGGAATAAGGCCAAGGACACTTCTTAGGGGTACCCTGTCCCTGCACAAGCTTGGCTCTCTGCTGTGTTCTTCTCCCCTCTGTTAAAAACCCCACTATCAAGTTTGCCTTCAAGCAGTCTTTATGAGGAACCGAAGATGAAGGAAGCCCCATAAGCACAAGAGACTGACAGTGTATTTTTCTCTTCTCCTGGCTCGGCATACCATTCTTGCAGTGACTGGTCCAGGGCAGTGGTTCTTGACTCAACAGTCTCCCGGGGGCTTCAACAGTCACCTTCATCACCTAGCAAATTGCTACATTCTAGGGTGAAAATGCAAATCCTAACAGGACAGTGATGTGGGAATGCCTTTCTGTATGCTGTGAATCTCAATCTTTAAATAAAGGAGCTGTTTTGGGCCATGACAGGCACCATAGAAGAAGTAGGAGGAGGAATCAGAATAGGTAGGAAAGGAAGGGTGGAGTCAGAGGCAGACCAAGCTGAAGCCGCCCAAGGGGGCCTGAGCAGCAGCGACGGCTGCGGCTGCGGGTGGCTAAGCAGTCTGGCTCGGCAGGTCTGTGGGTCTCGGACCTCTGGCTGCCAGGGACCAAAGAAACCCAGCTACTACAGGACAGAATGCTTACTTAAAGTTAGTAGGTCACGTGAGCTAAACAGATACTACGCCTCACACCGGCAGACAGACCAGAGCTCTTGCCAGGAACCTTTTATAAGCTCTAGGTCCTGTTTTCCTGCATCTCTAGACAAGAACTTCAGTGAACTGGGGATTATTAGCAATTCAAGTGTGAGGGCAACACCCACAATTATTGATCTATATTAGGGGAAATCTTTCTCATGCTAACAACAGTTATACCTCCTGCTGCCAGAATTTTATGTGGCTGCTAGATTGCATCCACCACGTGAAGGGCCCATTGGGACTTGCTGAACATGTTTTCATCTGTCTATGGGCCTCTTTCTCTGAGAAATGCCCAGTAGAGAACACATCCGAAACAAAGGAGGTGATGCTAAGGGCTGTGTTCAGGAATAGTCCCTATGATCCCTGTGCCAGGGCGCAGAGCTTCAGCAGGATGACAAGCCAATACTTGGGCTGCTTTCTTACATGTTTCTTGTCAAAACTCAACCATCTGGAAGCCTCCATGGCCAGAATCTTGAGAGAACTGTCCCAATACATCCAAGCACTTCATCTCGGCCTGGCAATGTGTACCAGGCTTCTCTGACGGGGGCGTCCACTAACAGATGGTAGTTTTAGGTCATGACAGGTCATGATTGGCATTCACAAAGCCACGCAGGCGCTCCACACCTTCGCTCTTCTCTGTGCTTCTCAGTCTCCTCAGGTCACATTCTTCCTTCATCATCTGACTCTTCCTCCTGCTTTTCCTCTTCACGCATGCTTTATCTTCTTTCGTGGATGCCCAGGTCACACAGAAGCTGCCCAGAGCTTTCAAAATGTCAAGACACATAGGTTGACTCCTGTCAGGCCGTGTTCGGGGCTTGGAAGGCTGAAAGACACCCAGTTTCAAAAGTTCCAGGGATCCAGGGAAGAACTTCTAGAGGCCATAACAATGGGAAAATTAAACAAGAGTCCCTGGATTTTCTGTAGGCACTCTGGTGGCTGTGCAGCCAAGCCATTGCATGGTAATAATGTTGCCAGTATTGTGCATCTACTAAATGAGAATACTAACATTCAGTAGCTCTTCATCTGATGCCATAGTACTCTCCCTGGATGGAAAATCTGAGAAGGCACTTACCGGCACAAAGCTTACAAATGTCTTGTCAGGTGGTGGGCATTTTATTCTGTGACTCATTCTTGAGAAGGGTAGAAGTTGGAAAATCAGAGGTAGTAAATGACAATTTAATTATCATCATCAATAATAGCAACCACTTATTGAAAACTAAAACAATGTATCTGGCAAGACACTAAGCATATTCTTCCAGTCTATTATTTACTCTGGGGTGGAATGTACGTGCATGGTGCAAGTGTATGCATGTTTGCACTTGTGGGGGTGTCCATGTATATACATGCCCCAACTTATCTAAAACTGACATGGGGTGTTTCTGTTTTATTTACTAAGGCAGTCTCTCAGTGACCTGTAGTTCATCACCCAGCTTAGCCAGCAGGCCTCACGGATGCAGTCTTGCCTCCTGAGTGCTGGGGTTATAGATGGCCGCCAGGGACTCTAGCCAGCTATAACAGGGCAAGCATAGTTCCGGCAGGCCTTGTCTTGTTAAAAACTGTTGGATTACATTCCTAAAGCGAGCCTCCAAGGTCCGTTCCCTTATTTAGCCAATTCCTTCACCTGAGATTGACTACCAAGGTCCAGTTATCAAAGTCCTTAAATCCAACAAGCCTCGCGTTTGGCTCACCTAATTAACATGCCCAATCAAAATTAACACTAGGTTTCCTCTTGTATCTATACACTGCCTCTTTCCTAAGTGCCACATCTGGCTCCTTTCTGGCCAGAGGCAGTCCTTTGTCCCTCTGGGACAAACAGCCCCGCCCCTTTCCCCTAATCCCTTTCCCTTCTCCCTTGTCCCCCATCCCCTGCCTTTGTCTCTTATTCCCCTCTTTCTGTCCCTCTGGGGCAGATAAATCTCTTTTGTGTTGAGAACTTGATCTATGGGGGCCTAAACCGATACTTTCCCATTAAGCCACCATGCCTGCTGGGCTTTACGTGGGTTCTGAGATTGTAATTGTTTGCAGGGCAAGGGCTTTATTTATTCTGAGACCTCTCTGTAGCTCCAGCACTATCATTTAATTCTTACAGGGCTCTTCGGAGGTCAGCTCTATCCCAGTTTCCCTGAGTATGAAGAGGCTGAAAGAGAGTAATAAGCCAGAAGTCACAGTGGTGAAAAGAAAGAAATAAATAGATAAATAGCAAACAAACAAACATGAAGTGCTTGAAAGTGCGGACCCCTACTTCTGCCCTAGACCAAGGAAAGAAAGGCATTTCGGAGATGGTTAGATGGTTCGTTCTGTCACCAGAGTGCCCCACCCCAACTCCTTTAACAAAGGAAGACACTACGGGAGGGATTTCCCAAACCGGCAGAAACTAAGCTTGCCCTTTGGTCTCCATGCTTGTCCAAAGCACCACAAGCTGTAAACAGCTGCGTGCCCCACCTGCAGCGATCAAACATCTCAGCAGCTTCTTCGGCAGGGCCGATGTGGTGTTAATTCACTGCCACTTCAGGTGCTGGCCACCTGGAGCCGAGGCCAGCCAGCATCTCAGTAGTCCACGCGGAGCGCTGTGCAGAAACGTGACCCTCTCCGGGAGCCCACCAGAGGTGAGCAGTGGACGGGACGCTGCAGACGGCCCGGGGCTGTGCCAGGCTGACGATCGTCCCCCCGGGACCTCCCGCCCACTCCCACATCGGGCGGCAGCTCCGGTCCAGCCACCAAGCGGGACTCGCGGCTCGGCCCACACCCACCCGCCCACGTGGACACGCCCCCGCGGCGCGGCGCCCCGCCCCCAGCTCCCGGGCTTGCTTGTGCCGAGGACCTGCACCGCTCGTGGGCGGCGGCGTCCAGGCCCGGCTCCCGCCTGCGCGACCGACCGTGTCGCTTGGCAGCCTGGGTGAGTCGCCGCGCCCTCACCCCCGTCGTCCCCTCTCGGTGCAGCCACACTGCAGCCCCGCACCTTCTTCCGCCGCCACCTCCCGCCCACGCGAGGGCGACGCCCTGTCTCCCAGCCATCCCTCGGCTTCTTATCCTGGACCCCCGGGAGACCGCGGCCACCTGTCCTGCCGCGACGGCCGGGGGCGGCAGGCGTCGTTATTCGCGCGGGGCCCCTCCCGCGGTGCCACACTCCCCCCTTCGGCGCTCACCCCAGCCAGGTGGCGGCGGGTGCCTTTTGGGGTGCGCGGCTGTGCCATTGGTGGATTTTTTTTTTTTAAACCTTGCTTGGAGGGGGCGGTGAGCGCTCCGATCTACCGGCTGCTGCTCCCGCCGCTCCTGCCGCTCCTCTCTGCGGCTACCGCGCGCCTCGCCCCGGGCTTGCCCAGCGCGCTCCTCGGACGCCGAGATGAAGGTGCTGGGACACAGGCTCCAACTGCTGACAGGTACCGCGGCCCGCCGCTCGCCACTACCGCTTCCCGACCCGGCGAGGTGGCCCGGGTTGGAAGGGGCACCCCCGGGTGCGTGTTCTGAGTGGAGCGAAACCCGAGACACCCCGGGCTCCAGTGAGTCCCCGGCGCCGGCGTCTGGGAGGGTGGAGCGCCTGCGCCGGATCGCGAACCGCTAGAGAGGCCCCGAGGTGTCCCGCCAGCGGAGCTCCTCCGATCAGCATCCCCGAAGGAGCTCAGAGTCTCTGTCCTTCTAATCACTTGTCTGTCGCTTGTCCCTTGAGAAAGCAGCCCTGGGCCTCCTGGGGGAGCGGGGAGAACCTGTGAAGGGCCTCTTTCTGTTCTCTTGTGATGGTCAGAACCACCTTTTTTTCTGGGGAGAAGTTTCTTGCTGGAAGTAGATTCAAGTGGCCTGGGAAGGTGGAAGCTAGATCAAACCATAATGGCTGGGGGCTATCCACCTTGGGGCCACCGTGGAATAGAAACCAGATGCTCCGCCGAGAACATCCTGGGGCTGGAGTGTCTGGAGACCATCGATTCCCAGAGGAGATGGGAAGGGGAGTAAGGACAGGGGCAGGTGTTTGAAAGGTAGATGCTCCTCACACATACACAAAACCCAGTAGCACTGGAGGCTTCTGTGTTCCCAGGGTGGAGGTGACCACCTGGGCTGGAGGTGACAGCACCGTTCAGACCCAGCTGGGCCTTTGTCAGGTGCTCAATCCGTGTATACCTGATGAACACAACCTACGTATATCTGATGAACATATTCCAAGAGATGCCTTCCGGCACTTGGGGGTCTTGATAGAACACAGGGTCCTTGCTGTAAGGTGAGGAAGGGACCCCCACAAGGTGTGTGCCCAGCAAACAGGATGGGATCTGGGGCAGGGAACAGAAAGGATGCAGAGATTAGAGCAGGCACTGAAAGTAGAACCTTCTGTTCATGGAAAGGGAGGTCACATTTCAAGCTGAAGAGTCAAGGGTACCTGGGGTGTGAGTGCTTGATCCAGGAGTGGTATAGCACTGGGGGCGGCTCTCTCTCTCTCTCTCTCTCTCTCTCTCTCTCTCTCTCTCTCTCTCTCTCTCGTGTGTGTGTGTGTGTGTGTGTGTGTGTGTGTGTGTGTGTGTGTGTGTGTGTGTGTGTGTGTGTGTGTGTGTGTGTGTGTGTGTGTGTGTGTGTGTGTGTGGTGGAGTGCTACAAGAGGAAAGTAGGCCAGATGAGGGTTTGGGCTGTTTGTTAAACCACAGTGGGCCATGCTGGGCTCATAGAGAAGGGTAGGTGGAGCTTTCTGGGGGCCTTGGAAACCCTAGCTGGGTGTTTTGAGCAGCCACCATCACCTCCTTTTGGCTTTTCCTTATGGCACTCACCTGAGACAGAATTGGCCACCCACCCTGAAGAGAGCCACAGCCAGCCACATTAACTCCCCCCCCCACACACACACACACTCACACTGGAAGGAAGGAGTCTTGCTTAAGGGTGAAACCAAGTCCTCCCATCCTCCTCTGGCCCTCAGTGGCAGGCATTATGAACCTCTGGCCAGGCTTCCATGGAACTCTGTTACTGTCCTAAGCTCCCAGTGTACTAGACCCAACTGTGGCCAGGCATGGTGGTACACCCGTAATCTTGTCACCCAGGAGGTTGAAGCATGGGGATGGTGAATTCAGGGCTAGCCTGGGCTATGTAATAAGTCCTGGGTCCTTCATATACCTTCCCTCTCTCCCCGCATCCCCCCCCCAGATCCTTTTTGTCTTCTTTCTGTTTGGGTTCAGACTCCAGCCACAGCTAGTGGTGATTTCACACAGGTTGTTTAACCTCCATTATTACCCTATCATCAAGACACCTAAGGATGTCCCGAGGCCTCCGAGACAGAGCAGCTGACACATGATTAGGACCTCAAGGGTCTATCTCCCCTCTGGCTCCTTCTGATAATGAAGGATTCTACCTGCCTTGCCTTGCTGGCTAGTAAGGACTTGGGAGCTAGAGCACACACACACTCCACATTACCGTTGCTGACAGGCAACTGGGAGATATTTTCTTTTTACTCGGCTCCTTGGAGTGATGTGTAGGTAACGGAGTGATAGGTTTACTGTGGTAGTATGCAGCAAGTGTTCAATGCTTCTTAGTTTGGTTCAAGCTCAAACATCCTTCTTATCGTCTATGCTTCCAGGATGATTTTGCAGAGAAAGGCCTCTGGATCCTTGTCCTTAGCCACCTGCAGGAAGTTGATTCTAAGTAGCTTTTGTGGCTTCTGTTTTTACTTGCAGCATTGGTGACTTTCCCACATTCACATAGCCGAGAGTGGGTGGTTCACATCCCTCCTGATGTGCTCATGCCCTCCTGCCTGCTCAACTTTGGGCCAGACTAAGCCATTCTGTATTTCATTTTCTCATCTGTAAAATCGGATCAAATGTGAGCCTGCTTGTCAAATATTGCAGCACCCGGCAAGCTCATTCCTCAGTGCCCTGAGGTCACCTGTCCCCTCTGCTCCTCAGTATCCAGTACCCTCCAGGGTGTCCTAGCTCCCTCACTGGGTTCTGTGACCAGTAGACTTCTGAGAACCAGGAAACCCCACTCCCTTGCTATAGCCCAGCACACAGTGAAGCAGTAGTGTATGCTGAGATGTATGAACTGGAAAGGTACACACAGGGTCCTAATTCTAGACCCTAAAGGCAGTTATGTGCCTCCATTTCCCCTTACCAGACCCACCAACGATCGATCAGGCACATTTAAGTGTATCCTATAAAACTGTGGGAGACACTCCACCACTATGGAGGTTTGAATGAGGTTGGTCCCATAGCCTCATATACTTGAAAACTCGGTTCCCAGCTGGTAGGAGTTGGGTTAGGAAGTGGAGCTCCTAGGTCCTCAGATGTGGGGAGAGTGACACTCTGTCCCCACTCTGTGGAAGAGAATCTGGCACCACTCTCATGAAGAGAAAAATTGACAATGGTGTATCGGATCTTAGCAATGTACGATCTGTGCCTCTGCAGTGAACTTTTAGGAACAAATAAAGATGGGCACAGAGGTGTCCATTCAGGGACATTTATCCTGCCATTATTTATTGGAGAAAGTGCCAAGAGCCCCTTGTGAAACAGAAGAAGAATGCATTCAGCTCAGGACACACATGCACTTTTCACTGCTAGAGGCCATTTACCCACCACACAGATGTTCCCTTAAAATGTGTAATAATAATGGTGGTGACATCTTGCAGGTATATGGCATTCTCCACTTGTCAGGCAGAGTCTAAGGTGCCTCCTATATCTGATCTTGCCATCATATGAGCAGCATACTTAAGGAACCTGAGGCACAGCAGTTAAATCGGAGGTTACATAGCTATCAGGTGACTGGCTGGACTTTGAGCCAGGAGATTTGACTCTAGAATCTGAGATGGTTCCTCAGAACCATGGTTTCTGCATTTAAAAAGTAGCGTTTTCAAGGCTGGGGCTCTTTATCTCCCAAAACAAAGCTTTTCGAGGGTGATTATGGGCAATGAAAAGAATACAGTGGACAGATGGCAGAAATTACAGTGTCTTTCTCTGTCTCCCAGGGTAGATTCACTTTTCACCTTTTCTTTTCTCATTTTTCTTGGTGAATATCTGTTACATGAACGTCAAGTTTACCTTTTTTTTTTTTTTTTTTTTTTTTTTAAAGACAGGCTCTTTTGTAGCTCAGAACTTACTAGAAACTGATGATGACCTTGAAATTCGGATCCTCCTGCCTCCACTTTCTAATCGCTGGGGTTATAAGACTGTGCCACCGTGTCCAATGTAGTTGGTGCTGGGGATTAAACCCATGATTTCAATTCACTCTAGGCAAGCGGTGTGCCAACCGAGCATCATCCCCAGCACTTAAGTTCGGCTTTTTTAAACTGAGAAGTAGCCAGGTGCAAGGGTTCACACCTGTGGTCCTAGCACTTAGGAGGCTGAAGGAAGACTAGGTTTGGATGGCATAGGTTACAAAGGGAGGCTGCTTCAACAAAAATAAAAATACAAATAAGTAAAATTGAGCTAGATCTGTTTTACACGCGGGGTGTGGGAAGGGGGAAGGGGGCACCTAGGAATGCACAGTTGGTCTGAGGGCGTGTGGGAGTTGGCCTTCCAGGACCCTAAGGAGAAAGGATATTGCAGCCAAGTGAGCATCCCAGGCAGAGGTAGAGCCACATGAGCACAGTATGCGAGCTCCTATGCCCCATGGCATAAATACACACCTCAGTTTCCCCGCTTAGGCATTTGGAGCAGCCCCAAGCAGGTATTTTGACCTTAGTCCCTAGAACCTAGGAATGTTAGCATACATACTAAAGGGACCTTACTGATGAGATTAAAGATTTTATCTGGAGAAAATTCCTGGATTAGCAGGTGGGCCCTTTGTGTCCCTGCTTCCCCCAGTAAGAGGGAGGCAGAAGCAGTTCTAACACAGAAGCAGGGGCCCAAAGCAATCTGCTCTGCTGTTGGCCAGACAGTGGGGAGGGCCACTGAGCCAAAGATGTGTGGGGAGTGTTGTCTGGAGGAGGGGAGTGAGTCTGCCTCACAGACCCCTTTATTTCACACATCAGTGCTGACTGTGGGGCTTCAGCCCTCCAGAACTGTAAGGGAGTTATTAAATCCAGGTGATGAAGATTTATTATAATGATGCCACCAAGATAATGAAGATTAATCAGACCTGGCACTGGAAAGTGACCTTCTGCAGAGAAGGTAGGCAGGCCCCTCAGGTTTGGGATCTATGTGGATGCTTCCCATCAGCCCTGGATGTATGACCTCGAGCTGAGATTGGCTGTGCCCCAATGTGGTTCTGGGCTTAGCTGAGAATGTTCTGTAGAAGCCTGAATTGGCTATGTGCTGCTACTGTGCCTGCCACACCCTGGTCCCTTTGGGTACAGAAGAATGTGTATTCACACACACACACACACACACACACAGAGAGAGAGAGAGAGAGAGAGAGAGAGAGAGAGAGAGAGAGAGAGAGAGAGAGAGAGGCCAACTCTAGGTCTTAAGCCTTTGGAGTCTCATCTTTGGATGAAATGTCTGTTGGTAGATTTACTGGAAGAACACACATCTTTGGGACACACCAGCTTCTTCCGTCCACTTTGGGCAGGTAGCAGGGTGGAAACTATGTGCCTGTGGGTGTGACCCACCCAAGGCAGATGGGAAGAGACGGGGACCTCAGTCACTCTGGAGGACACAGAGGGAGTACCGGATATCTTTCTCCAGAGTATGGGCTGGTCCTATAGATGAGTCCAGGGTTTGTAGCCTTTAGGCCATACTCTGTATCCAAAACTGCTTCCTGATGGCTCAAGCGGCCAGATGTTGGGTACCAGAAATGACTTTTAGCAATGTTAACCCTTTGATACTCTGTGGTGAAAGTGCCTAATAGGCTGGGGTGGGGCCTAGGATAGCAGTAGGGCCTGGGGCAGGGTGAACCCTTCCCATGGTGAGGATCCTTGTAGACAATGCCCAAGCTCCTCACCCACATGGCAGAGTGCTGGGCTGTTGATGTCAAAGGCCTTCCCAGCTGTGGAGTGCTCCCTGGCACACGGTTGTGGGGGACTATTTAAGTTGGTTTGGGGGTGATTTCACCTTCACGGCTCAGAAGGCACCTTTGGCGATATTTAAAGAGACCTGTACTGTCCTAGAGTGGATGGCAGTATGCCCATGAGAGTTTGTCTCCGGGCCAGAAAGACCCCCTGAGCCCACACCATGGCATGAATGTGTGATCGCCATGCTGAGCTTGACTTGGCCCTCTGAACCCTGGACAGATAGGACTTGGACAGTGTCAGACTCCACCCCTGTTAGTTTGGGTCTTTGGACTGGTAGGTTGCTTATCCCCTTCCTCATAACAGGTCATCCTGCACCCAGGAAAGAACTTTTCCCCAAGGGTTCTAACAAAAACCTGGTCTGGGTGGAGGCTCTACCTACAAGATGTAGCCATGTGCCCCATCCACTTGGCTTCTATAGAGCGTCACTGTCTTTATACGCACGTGTAGACCTTGTCTGATCTCCAGGTTAATGTTGGAAGTGCCAGCCTCCTGAGGACCTGAGTACACACTCTTCCTCCCTCTTTCCTGTCTTCCCTCCACCTGGCTCAGGTCTGAAAGCAGACAGCTTCCCCTTCCCCTGACCTCTACTCCCCAAGATTTTCCCAGAACAAGCGTCAGGCCACCCTGCCTTCTTCCTACCCCCATGTCCTTCACATCAGAAGGCCCTGCTGTTTCTGCTTAGAGCACCAGACTCCAAGGGCTTCTTTCATCCCATTCTGGCCTCATACCTTCTGCATAGCTGAGGATGACCTTGAACTTCTGATCTTCCAGCCTCTTCCTCCCAAGTGCTGGGATTATTGGAGCCACTTCAGGGCTCTGCCTCAGTTTCTCTATCAGCTTTCAAGACTGCTGTGACCGTCTAGGTCTCAGCCTTTCCTCTTCCCCTCCCCTCCTCTTCCTCACTGCTCTGTTCAAACCGCATATTTTCTTTCCTGGGACCCACCAAGCAGGCAAGCATTCACCTTTGAGCTCGGCCGTTCCTGTGGGGATATTTTCAAATATAATAAAAATATTCGGAGATATCAGAGGGATCTACCCACAGTCAGTCTAGGAGGATCAGACAGTGGTAACTCTCACCTTTAATCCCAGCACAGGGAGTATCCCTGTGACCTATGCCCTTAATCCAATCTGAGTTCGAGGTCATTTTAGTTTACAGAAGGAGTTCCAGGCTCCCAGGCAGAAAGTATTTAAGGCAGGCATTGAAAGACAGAGCAGGCAGAAGAAGCCATGGCTTACACTGTTAGTCCCAGCACTTGGGAAGCAGAGGCAAAAGAATCTCTGTGAGTTCAAAGCGAGCCTCGGCTTCAAAGCAAGTTCCAGGACAGCGAGGGGGGGACGGGACGACGGGGACAGGAGGAGGTGGATGGGTGGATATATCTCCAAATGTTTTTACTATATTTGAAAATATCCCCACATGTTCCTCCATCCTTGGGTGCTTTTCCCAGACTCCCAAGCCTCCCTCCTGCCTTTCTCAAGTCTTCATCTTCAGCAAGATGACACCTCTAACCATTCTGATTTAGATTGCACCCCGCAGGCCCCACTCTGTCCCCGCTGAGGCCTCCGTCCACAAAAGCACACAGATCTGATCGGTGTTTGCTCTGTCCCAACCCCACATAAGCTGGAATCTGCTCTCAGTGTTTTCTCCCTAGTTCCTGAGACAGGGCCTGAAGCCTGCAGTATCTCCTACACAGCCTCAGCTAAAGATGGTTTAGATCTCAAAGCCTGCAGTATGTCTTACATAGCCTCAGCTAAAGATGGTTTAGATCTCAAAGCCTGCAGTATGTCTTACATAGCCTCAGCTAAAGATGGTTTAGATCTCAAAGCCTGCAGTATGTCTTACATAGCCTCAGCTAAAGATGGTTTAGATCTCAAAGCCTGCAGTATCTCTTACATAGCCTCAGCTAAAGATGGTTTAGATCTCAAAGCCTGCAGTATGTCTTACATAGCCTCAGCTAAAGATGGTTTAGATCTCAGAGGTTTTGGAATTAGGGATATTTGACTGTTCTTATGGAGCATCCCTGACCACAAAGCTGAGGGGCTGAGATGCTCAGATTAGAACTTTTAAGTGTAGGGTGAGGTAGCACATGCCTTTCATCGTAGTGCTGAGGAGGCAGTGGCAGAAGGAGCTCTGTGAATTCAAGGCCAGCCTGGTCTACAGAACAAGTTCCGGGACAGACAGGGCTACACAGAGAAACCCTGTCAAAAATAAAGGAATCAAGTTTCACTGGATGAGGCAGCACACATATGGCCATCCCTGGGCAACTGAGGCAGAATGAAGAGGTCAAAGTGATATGTGGAGTGTGGCAGGCCTTCAGTTATGAGGTCCACCAGTGACCTGTGCCCACAGTATATCTAGCCTGTGAATGACTTGGGTCACCATGTCAACACCGGGGCACCACCATTCCTACCTAAAGCACACAGATTAAGGATGAGGACCCTCCAAGGATGGATGCCACTGCTTGAGGAGAGGACAGCAGGTGTCACCCTCCTACAGACCGGGCACTTGAGAAGAGAGGCTGGCAGGTGGTTGGAATGGTGGAGTCCTTTTTTTCCTCAGGACACTGATTTCTAAAGTGCTAATTAAACAGGTGGTTTGAAGAGGCTTTGGTGAGGAAAACGCCCTTAGGAAGAAGATGTGAGTCAGCCTCTATCCAGAAACCATATTGTAGAATCTGGGTTGGGGGAAGTGTACTGTCTCAGCTTGGTACCTTTTTGAATCTTACACCAGGATCCAGGACAAACCTGTCTTTGTTTCTGGGAAATTCGCCAGGTTGGGCAGACACAGCTGAGTTGAGTGG
Organism: Phyllotis vaccarum; assembly: GCA_033318265.1. Taxonomy (NCBI): domain Eukaryota; kingdom Metazoa; phylum Chordata; class Mammalia; order Rodentia; family Cricetidae; genus Phyllotis; species Phyllotis vaccarum. The sequence continues at coordinate 96,335,492 of JARWLC010000008.1, forward strand.
GATGCCCGGGCTGAGGAACTTTGAGAATTTGTGATGAAAGTGCCAAATGAAGCTTTGAACTTGCGTAGGTCACTGTTACCCATGCAGGTGTCAACAGGTGCAGTCCGGTGAGCTATGGGAGTTTAAGACCCTCGGAAAGAATGTCAGCAATGGCTTTGTTGCTGGGGAGGTGGGAGGGGGATTGCCAGGGGCCAACAGCAAGGCCAGGAATAAGGCCCCTCCCATCCCATTCCCTGTGACTTCTTTTTGCGTATAGAGTGGGTCTCTTTTCTCCCAGAAAAAAAAATGTTTAGTGTCAACTGACAGAAAGCTGATGGCAGTCACAGATTAAGCAAGCTGGGTTCCCCTTTTCCACACAGGACCTGGAATCCTAGTTACCTGTGTTGCTCAGGTGTCACTGTACTGACATTGCTGTTCCTACCTGTGCATCCAAGGTGGCTGCTCAAGCTCCTGCTATCATTGTTGTGTCCCAGCCAGCTGGCAGGGAAAGAGCCAAAGGACAGTTTGCTCTGGGCCAATGAGATGGCTCACAGGTAACGCTTGTAGCAGAGCTTGACAACCTGAGTTCCAGCCATAGAAACCCAAGTGGCAGAAGGGAACTGACTCCTGCAAATTGTCTTCTGACCTTCACAAGCAGCTCATAACGTGCACATCCATCCATGCACACGCAAAACAAAGCAATGGTGTACCTCATCTTTAAAGGATATTGCCCCAGAGTCACATGCTACACACTCAGATGTCACTTCTCACTGTCGTGAATAAGTATCATTCCCACTGCCAACCTGCCCACCTAAAATTCTGGGATCTCTCACTAAAGAAAGGGAGAGAATAGGAATTGGGTTGGCATCATCTCTGTTGCGACAGGACCCTGCTTGGGCTGCACATAGTTGCTGCCTGGTGGTTAAGATTTCGGTTCCCTCTGCCCTGGGTCTGGGAATTAGAAATTTCCTGCCTGGAGCTGTATTATATAGAGGAAGGGAGCCCACACTGGTGCTGTGCTCAACTTCCAGCATCAGAGAGAGCCACTGGCCATCTTGACTGTATGCTTTAAACCTTTGGCCACCTCTGAAACTGGGAGCACCCCACAGTGCATGGCAAGTTGGCAGCATAGCTCTGCTGTCCTTGCCTTCACGGGAGCCTGGAGACTGTAGAGCAGGCATCAGGGGCACAGTGTGCTCTGGGTGGCATGCAACATGTGGGTACCAGCAGCAAGGAGGGGACCAGAGAGAGGAATTGAAGAGCAAGCTATTTATTTCCCTGTCTCCTTTGGGGTCCTAGGAGGGAGCTGGATTGGTTCTTTTGTTTTGTTTTTGAGACAAGGTTTTACTATGTGGCTCTGGCTGTCCTGGAGCTCACTCTGTAGACTGGCTGGCCTCACTCAAACTTACGAGATCCTCCTGCCCCTGCTCCTGAGGGCTGGGATTAAAGGCAGGCACCACACCCAGCTAAGGGAGCTGTTTTTAAAAATCAGAATCTTAAAGTTCCAAACAGTCCTATGTGGTTTCAAAGACAAAGCCTAGAGTAATGAGAACTCACAATGGGGGTGAGAGACACTTCACAGGTCAGGATCAGAGTTCAGCCCCCAAGAACCCATGGGAATGCTGCCACCTCTAATCCAAAGGAGGCAAAAAGATTTGCAGAGTAAACTGCTTGACTGCAATGGGAACGCCAAATCTGGGGAGACCCTATCTTGATATATGTGTGAGGTAGAGTGCCATTGAGGAAAACACCTGATGTCACCTGGTCCTGGGAGCGAGACACACACACACACACACACACACACACACACACACACACACACACACACACACACACACACACACACACACACACGTTCCTCATCTTGTAGGCAGCAATTCTAAATCTTTTTGTACCTGCTCTAAAATGATACATTGCCTCAAGTTTGATCTTCAACCCTGACAAAGAAAAGGATAATATAAGCCAGGTCTCTCACCATTTGGTAAGGGAGAGAAGCGAGATAAAGTCCGTGGTATCCAACTGTACTTAGAAGAAGTACAAAGACCCAGGCTCCTTGTACCGTCACAGTAGGGTGGATGTAGAGCATATGTTCACGTTAGTACTGTCCACACCTTGGCTCTGCAACAGACAGGACCTGGAGCAGTAGAGTGCACTTGTTCCCACATCCTGTTTTCTAAACTGCACCCTTTACACCTTTACAACAGCATCCAGGGACCTAGAGAAGAGGGTGCCATGGGGCATACAGAGAAATATGCAAGAAGCATGTGCAGTGCCACATGTGGCTGGACAGTTGCTCAAAAATGATGGATTCATGTTAAAAGGATGGAATGCCAACTGAAAAGGGTGCAAGGTGGCCAAAGACTGCCCACGTTAAAAAACAAAAGAGCCACAATAGAATTTAGCCTGTAGAATACATCTCCATGAGTCTCTTATGGTACGGTGAAGTGATGGGATGGATAGCCACATGGAGGAGAAAGGGTAGCTCTTTCTGATGGAATCCCAACTAGCAACTGGACAGGATGATGGAAATAGAAAATTATCATTTGGCAAACACCACACTAAGAATTGTGGACAGGAGTCATCAAGGGCTGCTAAAATTAGCCTGGGAAAAGTATGAGAAGAAATGGGGTGTTGGCAGAGTACCTTCCTGTGTGATAACCAGTTACAAAGAAAGATAGTTCCATCAGCAGAGAAGCCCAGCAGGTGCCACCTCCCAACAGAGGTCAAGGTCGCCAGCCCCTACAGCAGCATCACAAGCCCACTGTGCCAGGCAGTTCTGAGCCAGCACATGGCTTCTCCTCTGCCCTTGCCCCAAATGTCTAACATTGAGTCTAATCAAAAGCAAGCGCAGACTGAGGGCATTGTTCAAGTTCACTGACCAGACTTTCTTCCAGCATGTCACCATTATGAAAAAAACCAAGGACCAGGGACCTGTGCCAGCTGGAGAGTGAGGAGCCTTGACAGCTGAATGCTATTAGGTCCTGAACCCCCATACTCCCAGCATCAGACCTGCATGCTGACAGCATTTCACCCATGCTGTATTTCCTATGTCTTCCAACTATGTTTATAGCATGAGACCACTGTGGGGAGCTGGGCCAGAGGTGTGTGGGGAAGGTCTGAAGTTTGTGTGTGTGTTATAATTTATCTGTAAGATAAAGTGGGGGGAGACACTGTTTTATTGCAAGTGGTTTTTGTCCTTGTCGGTATGTAAAGCATGTTGCTTGTGATCCAAGGAGGTCTTAGGAGAGATGAATTTGATATATGGAATAGAAATCTGTTTAATCACCTCCAAACCAGCAACCTTCCTGACAGGTGAATTGTTACTTTACCTGGAGTCACGTGAAGATTTCATTTTGAATTTGCTGACACAGGCACCTGTCCGATGCCTATTTCTTACATAAATGGGATATTTTTGTTGTCATTATACTTACTGTATGGCATGTCCTTGTTCCTAACTGTGTGTTTCAGAGTGATACTGTCTTCTTTTATGGTTGTGTGATACTCCAAAGTGTAGATGGCCTTCTGGTAACATGAAGAGTTTGAGGATCTCATGTACTTCTCTTGTTGTACCTATGGTATTTCCTTTATCATTTGTACCCAGACACAGAATTGCAGCGTTAACAAATCACTAAGTTGCTCCCCCAATAACTTGGCCCCGCTGCAATCCAGCCAGCAGCAGCATATGTGACTAGGTCCCCTCCCCTGCCCCGTAGGCCTCACTAACTTAGCATCATCTTTCAGTTTGTAGCCAATAAAGACCATGGTAATGGTTGGGGTAGGGGAGTAGACATTTGTAGGAACCCAGTAGGAAGCAGGAGAGTAGACCTCTTTGAAGTCTAGAATAGACTAAGGGGCAGCAGCTAGAGGGGAAAATGGAAAGCTAGCCAGAGAGGAAACTTCCTATGTTCTTGGGTCTAGCCTGCATCTCCTCAGGGAGGCGAAACACGTGCTGAATGGGGATATTCCCTGAGTTGTGGCCCCTTCCCTGGAGTGTGCCACTCCTTTAATGCTGTCTTCTCATTAATGAGATGGAGACATTGAAGAAGGGTCCCCACCCTCTCTGGGAAAAGGGGCAGCATCCAGGATGATGGCTCCAACCCCCTAATATTGGGGAAGTCTTGGGGTTCAGGGTCAGGTGTGGGTGGAGCAGTGGGGAATCCTAGGCCAGCCACATCTAAGAGGGGTGTTGGGATATGCAGGTTTGGAGGCTGTCCTGTGACATCCTTCCCTGTGGAGGGGACCCCCCTGGAGGGGAGCTGTTTGCCTTCAAATGTGTACTGGTTTGTCTATCCTTGTGAGAATAGATCTTATAACTGTCAGGAATACAGCAGAGCTGGGCAGAAGAGACTGACCTTGAGCTTGACTGGCCAGGTTCCCTCACAGGTGGAAACCCAGAAGCCACCTTCAGTCTTTTTCTTTGGCATCTCTAGCACACACCCAGTTCACCTGGAGCTTCTGAACTTGTGACCTTGACGCTGCTAGGGTCTTGTGGTTCCCTTCTAGTGTTTCTGGGTGGGCAGTTAATGGGCATTTGGGGGGCAAGGAACACTCCAGGACAGTAAATGTTGGAAGGAGTCCCACTGGGGAAACACTCGAAAATCCCCGTCTGTATCTCAGACAACTCCCCCCCCACCTGTCCGGCTGTTAGCCGACTGGTTCCTCCTGTTTGATAGTTGCCTACCTAGTGAAAGAAGAGAGAGACAGAGGACCCCACCACCACCACTTAGTTCTTGCATAGCTCCAGGGATTGGCCTGGCAAGACTCAGTGAGAGAATGGGGAAGAGACAGAAAAGCTGCAGTCAGGTAGACTGGGCTCTCAGATGGAGAAACCTCAGAATGTTTGGTATAAACAATCGAAGCCGGAGGCAGAGTTACTGCAAACAGCTGGACGAGGAGGCAGAGTTACTGCATACATCTGGACGAGGAGGCAGAGTTACTGCAAACAGCTGGACGAGGAGGCAGAGTTACTGCAAACAGCTGGACGAGGAGGCAGAGTTACTGCATACATCTGGACGAGGAGGTAGAGTTACTGCATACATCTGGACGAGGAGGCAGAGTTACTGCATACATCTGGACGAGGAGGCAGAGTTACTGCAAACAGCTGGACGAGGAGGCAGAGTTACTGCATACATCTGGACGAGGAGGCAGAGTTACTGCATACAGCTGGACGAGGAGGCAGAGTTACTGCATACAGCTGGACGAGGAGGCAGAGTTACTGCATACAGCTGGACAAGGAGGCTGGTTAGCTGATCTCTGTGTAGGGGCACATTCTGCAGGAAAGTGATCTCCAGGCGGTAACCATTCAGGGATAGGAATGAAGAGAAAGCCATGGTGGACATTTTCTGCACACACTGTCAAAATCCATACATGGACCAAAAGGTGGCTTTGCCGCCCTTCTGAGCCTCACTACCCCAGGTGGGCTCTGCCATTTTCCCATGAGTATGAGGTAATACACATAGTTTTAAGTTCTATTACATTTTTATGTGTGTGGATATGTACACACACTGCAGTGGTGAGTATATGGAGGTCAGGGACAACTTATAGCAACCAGTTCACTCCTCCCACATGGGTCCTGGGGTTTGAACTTGGGTCATAGGCATGGCGTCACTTGCAAAGCCATCTTGCTGGCCCCAATTATTGTTTTTAACTTTCCTTAATCTGAGGGTTCCATTGGCTCAGTCTCCTCATGGAGCCACATTTAAAGATGCTCACAGATGGGACACGTTCCTTCCTTCACTTTTTCCTGAGGCAGAGTCGGCGGAAAGCAGTCATCTGAATGGGCAGGGAGGACGCCTCTGCTCAGCTCTATGTAAGGCTTTTTGTTTTGTTTTGTGCCTACTTTTTAGATGTCGACCCTTAACACATCTAATCTCATCGGATTTCCGGGGGCTAAGCAGGGTGGGGCCTGGTTAGTACTTGGGCGGGAGACAAGTCTTCCATTACTGTCTTCTTCTGTGTGGTGCTTGAGACAGGATGGGAACTGCACTGGAGCTGCAGCCCAGCCCAGCATGGCCTTTACACAACTGTTGTCTCCACAGCCCCAGCCCCACCCCCTAAGCTTTCCAAGGTGGGCACAGGAGGCCATAGCTCTTCTGCCTGTCAGCAGTCCCCTTGGGATCTGCCCGCACAAAGCCGGGCAGTGAGTGATGGCAGACATTGCCTAGCACTGTAGGGACAATGGTCTTGTAAATGTGAGGGCTGGGGTCGCCCCAGGCCTGTCTGGATTGAAGCTCCACTTGCCTCTTGGGCGTGAGTGGTCTAGAGGAAAAAGAACAGAGGAGAAAGAATATGTTGGCATTTTCCGGCTCCAGGGCTGCCTATCATGTACCTGCTTCACTCAGCTCTCCACCAGGAAGACGGATCTCCTCCACCACCCAGCTGCTGGGGAGGGTGGGGGTGGGGGTGGTGGTGGTGGAATGTAACCTTCTGAGGTAGAATGTCCTTCGCTGCCCTCTGGGAAATGTCGCTCTAGCCCCTGCCCTGAAGCCCCAGAGCAGGCTGGGTTCTCTCAATCTCTCCCTATCCCTTCCCTGCTCTTCCCTCACCACAGACCATCTGTCCTTGAGCTGCCCACCCTCAGCCCTTTTAATAGCATTTCCCTAGAGAGACCAGCCCCCAGGTAGTTTCACAGCAGGTGGGGGAGGACAGGACATCCCAATGCTCTGAATTGAGGTGGGCGTCCGGGAGGCAGATGGCCAGGAAAGTCCTAATGAAGGAGGTTTCTCAAGGTGAGCTCCCACTGGGGTGGATTGGATGAGCGTGCGTGCGTGCACAGCAGAAAGGAAGGGAAGACGGGGCAAAGGGAGGGAGAGGACACCATTCTAAAAATACAGCCCATCTGCGTCTATTAGCTAGTTTCCTGGGAAACCTCTGGGAACAGAAGCTCAGCAGGGTGGCAGGGTGTGATCCTGTGGGGACCCAGGGCCTAGGGTAGCAGATGCTCCTGCCTCCCTCCGGGTGCTGAGGGTTAGGGTGAAAGCTCAGAGCTGCCACCTGGCCAGACATGGGTTCCACTTGAGTCATTCAGTCACTGGCCTTTTGTGGGAGGGGCAAACAGGACAGGGTTAGGGAGTGGCAGCTTCTGACCTGCCAGCTTCAGGGACCCACCGCAGGGAAGGAGAGAGAGGCTGGAGACAGAATTCTTCCCTTTAGGGCATGAGCACCGAGTACCAGGCGTCCATTTGGAGCCTCCTTTAGCCTGGTCTTCTCACCCTACTTTTGGTCACAATGAAATGAGACAGTACCAGTAAACACGTGACAAGCCAAAAGTGGGTGCCTTATAAGGAGGGGGAATTGGGTTGAGTCGTGGTAACACACGCCTTTAATCCCAGCACTCAGGAGGCAGAGGCAGGCCAATCTCTGTGAGTTCAACACCAGCCGGATCTACAGCCAGGCCAAGGCTATACAGAAAGACCCTGTCTTGGGGGGAGGGGGGGATCTGAGCCAACCTGGTCTACATAGTTACAGATTAGCCAAGGCTACATGTGAGATTCTGTCCCAAAAATTAATTAATTAATTAAAAAATCTCTCCCCCCCCCAACACTTCAGAGTGGATCCCATATTTTCTTTTTATTCTCTCATACGGTACATCCCAACACACACACACACACACACACACACACACACACACACACACTCACCGCTGCCTTCCTTCGGAAGAGAGCAGGTCTCCTAGGGATATCAACCAAACATGATATAATAAGCCACAATAAGACCAGACCAGGCACAAACCATCACATCTAGGCTAAGAAGGCAGCTTGGTAGGAGAAAAAGGGTCCCCAGTAGGCAGTAGAGTCAGAGACAGCCTCCACCCCAGTGTTAGGAATCCCACAAGAACACCAAGCTACTCAGCTACAATGTAAATGCAGAGGACCGAGGTCAGACCCCTGCAGGCTTCCTGATCCCTGCAAGCCCCCCCCCCCCCCCCGTAAGTCCCAGAAAGGTGATTCTGTGGGCGGTGTTCACATGGTGGACACCCTATTCTCAGCCCTCCACCCCTCCAGGAACAATGCTGAAACGGGTTGCTTACAATATTTTGTCAGTTTTATTGCATGTCTCAGAACTCCCCCCCCCACCACCCACTCCCGACCTAGCTTACTCTCCATCGTGCTCCCTCCTGGGAATATATGTGATGTGATGTTCAGCCTTCCAGGCTCTTCTTGTGAGGCCATTTGAATCTCTCATACATGGTAGGATACTGAATGCTTTTGTTGCGGCTTTTAAAAAAAAATGACTACCTTTGTTGCACATGTGGGGCGCCATGCATGCAGAGACCAGAGGCCACTTGTGGGACTTGGTTCTGTCCTTTGAGTGTGTGGGTTCTGGGAATTAACTCAGTTGTCAGAGCTGGAGGCAGTTGACAACCTGCTGAGCCATCTCACTAGCCCCATTAGCCATTTTATTAATGTTACACAGCATTTCTCCATGATTTAAAATAATCCTACTCATTACCCAAGCAATGTGTGACTAATGGCCCACTGATGGGCTTTTGGCTCCCTCCAGCTTTTCTGTTGATGGTGCCACTGCCATTAGTCACCTCCCGGCTTCCTTAGGAAGGCTCGCTCCCCCAGGGAGGGGACTTGCTGAATCTGACAATGCGACTCCTTAGAATATATATGTATATCTCATTTTGGTAATCTATATTGGCTATACCCCCAGCTGTATCTCAGCCCATGGTTTGAGCCTTTTGAGGAATCTTTATTCATTTTTGTGAAACTGACCTCCAGGAGAAAAAGAGTGTCAGTGATTTTGTGGTATGCAAATTAAGAAAGTGCCAGTTTGGGGCTGGACGTGTAGTCCTGTGGTGGCATGCTTGTGTATCTAGAAAATGCTGCTTTCTGTACCTTCTCAGCTAGCACTACAAGTTTTACCTGTTTCACGGTCGAAAAGGGGAAAACCAATGTCTTATTATTCATTTGTTTGTGACAGGGTCTCAGTATAAAATCCTGGTTGGCCTGTAACTTGCTGTGTAGACCAGGTTGGTCTCAAACTCAAAGAGATCCACCTGCTCCTGCCTCCCGAGTGCTAGGATTAAAGGCCTGCACCACCATGCTGGTTGAATTATTTTAATCTGAATTTCTTTTCATATCCCTCTGTGTCTTACTGAATGTCTAGTGCAAATTCTTGATTCGCTCCCCTCCTAGGTATATTCTGGCCTCTGCTATTATACCCAAGTGAGAGAAGATACTGCTGCATCTGCAAACACGTCATCCTAGGTTGTCTGTCTGTCTGTCTGTCTGTGCTTGTTGCTGCACCCCTACACAAACACACACAGGACAAATGTGTACTCACCGTATAAGTGTGACCCTTTCTTTCTCCAAAGGCCAAAGTTCCGCTTCTGAACTGGAGAGATGGCTCAGAGGTTCAGAGCGTTCGTTGGCTGCTCATCTAGAGAGTCTGAGTTCACTTCCCAGAAACACACACAGTGGCTCACAACCATCTGTAATGAGATCTAGTGCCCCTTTGGTGTGCAGACACACATGCAGTCAGAACACTGTATACATAATAAATAAATAAATCTTAAGAAAAAAAAAAGTTTCTGCTTCTGTCTGAGTCACCCAGAAATCAGGGTGTGGGACCTTCTGGTGGCTGTAGGCTGAGATCACTCGTATCTCTGTCCCACCCCCAAGCCCTATTCAAATTCCAAGAAAGAGCTCTCACCAAATCAGTCTACCAAATCCTCTGCAAGGGACTTGTGGCCACTTTGAACCCACCTCTTTCAGATCTCCCAGAGAACCCCTCTGCCTCACAATAACTGCAGAGTTTTGGGTTTTGGTTTTTTGTTTTTTAATTACAGGGATCCTTTGGTGTTGCTTAGTTTTGCAAAACATGATTTTATTTGAAACGAGTAAATATAATATTCCTTGACATGAGCAGGTCTTAGAGATCAGTTGTGGTCCCCCGGGGGCAGTAGCCCTGGCCCGTAGCAGCTTTAGAACAAGGCCGAACATCATGCTCCCTATCTTCTAGGGCTTCTGCTCCACGACGTGACCATGGCCGGTCTGCAGGAGCTGCGATTCCCTGAGGAGAAGCCCCTGCTCCGGGGCCAAGACCTGACAGAGCTGGTGAGTCACCCCTTCCAGGTCCTGTGGCCATGTGCCACCTTGTGGTGAAGAGGGAAATTGCGTGTTTTCCCCCAATCTTGCCTGTGATGATGGTGAGCTCAGAGCCACTTAGAACTGACCGGTTCCTTTCTTGAGAAAGTTGCAGGATCTCCCTGAGTGTCCATCCATTGCGGCTGGGTATGCACCCCCTCCCACCTTGTTTTGCAGCTGGGGAAGGCAGGAATACAATGCTGTTCACTTTCAACTCCGTGTTTTATTTCTACTTAACTTCCCAGCCTCTTGCCAGGAGCAGCAAGAATTGGGATCAGGTGTCTTAGCTGAGGCTCTGGGAAGTCCAACCGCATGAGGCCACAGCCCTACCCCCGAACAGGGCATGGTTGGTCATTCATCTCCGAGGGAAGTGTTTACTCCTGGATTATTGGAGGGTAGCCTGTAGGGCCAGCAGTGAGCTGTGTATTTGGCAAGCTTTTCACCCTAGATTCCATTGCTCCTGGTCCACAGCCAATTCTCTGCTAGGATACCTGCAGGAGGAGCCTCCTCCCCATGCCCCCCCCCCCCCCCCCCCGTGAAATACAGCCCTTTAAAATGCACATGATAGCCCCATGCTTTAAACTTTCCAGTGGCTGCCATCTCACACAGAGACTGATTGCCATGGTCATTCCTGAGGCTAGGGGTACTTTTTCTTTTTTGCCCTGCCTCCCTCTTTCCTGGTCTCCTTGAACCTTGTGTGTATCTGCCATATTTCCAGCTGCTTCCTCTGCTGGGAGACATTATCCCAAAAACTTATGGAGCGGGCTCAGGTGTTCCCAGGAAGCCTTTGCTGGCCACAAGGTTGTTACTGGCCCCCCTCCACAGTCTGCCGTCACTCCCAGTGTGGCATCAGACCCTGTCCCTGAAGCACAAGTCTGTCTTGTGCCCAGGTCTCTCCAGACTCCTGAAGCACCTTGCTGTCTTTTCCTCCTGATTCATGGTCCTGTCCTTTCTGCTCCTGGCAGCCGCCTCCTCCTTCCGCTGTACTGTCTCTCGTGTCACATCACAAGAGTGGCCACCAGGGCTGTAGTTAGTCACTCTGGTGTTTGGGATCTGTGTTTCAGACTTGTGCAGAGGCCTCAGTTCTCAAGCCAGCAAAAGGCTCTTGCTGGGTACCAGCCACCTCTGCTTTTTCCAAAGGGGCATTTTTAAAAAATGCCCAGTGTAGCGTCCTCCCAACAAAGTCCTTGAGGTGTCGACTTGCTACACCTTTGTCTTCAGAAGCTGCCCTTTCTTGGACGGTGATGCTGGCAAGTTCTCTTAGCATCCTGGATGCAATGCCTGCCTGATCTCTTCACTTTCTTGATGGCTGTAGTTGGCCAGGTACACACTCCCGTATCCAGAGAGGATTGAGTACACCTTGTATCCATGGTGTCCACACCCAGGGCTCCGGTTAGTCAGACAGAAGCAGCCGGAGAAAATCATCTGTACACACTTCTTTCTTACTCTTATTCTCTTAACAGCAGAGTATATCACCTATCTCTGTGACATATGCATATCTCCTAGTAGGTGTGTATATAGGCAATCCAGAGCTAATTTAGATTGTTTGAAGGGAGGATCATGGGTCTGAGCAAATATTATGCCATCTTAAAGAAGTGGATTTGGAGACCTACAGAAAGTTCTAGAACCAACGCAGAGATGGGGGATGACTATATTCCAGGTGCCTTTCCACTTCTATAAGCCACTTTAGATTGGCTTTTCCTGAAGGCTGCAGGGTCTGGGGAATCGCAGGTTCTATGGGACACTGGCTATCTGCACCTCTCGAGTCTCCCAGACCCTCCTGGGCTTCCTCTTCATCCAGACCCCCTCCTGCTCTTTGCTCTGACCTCAGATATGTCCTATTGTTCCTAGGGATTCATGTTAGTTCATTTTTCTGCTGTATCTTAGCTCCCACGTGCCTATTTCCTGGGCTCCTAACTTCTCGAGAGCAAATAGCACACCCTACCATTATCTGTCTCATCCTTTCTGCCAGATTTTGTTTTTTAACAGAGCTGCCTCCCTCCCTCCCTCCCTGAGCTAATTATCTTCCCACACTTGCTTTTCAATCCTCTCACTGAAGATGCTTTGGTGAAAGGCTCCATCAGTGACCAGCCCTACCCCCTTCTTCCAGCAGCCCCCTGTAGTTCCACTAAGCCTTGGAAAGATCAATAGGTCTCACTAACTAGCTGAGGCTGGCCTTCGACTCCCGACCTCCTGAGTGCTAAACTACTGGCATGTGCTACTATGCCCAGCTATGGGTGTCCCTCATTTGTGACGTCAGATTGTTCGCTCATATTAGCCTGTGTCTGGAAACCCACTCTAGCCCAGGATTTACACGGCCAGGTAGCCCCCTCCCCCCATCATGGCATCTGGAGTCCAAGGCAGGGAAAGCACCACTGGAGGACACCACCTCCAGTTTCACGTAGACCCAAGAAGTCTGAGAGAGTCAAGTGGGCAGTGCTACTGAACGGGCCTCAGCTGTTCTCCATGCCCTGTGGGTGACAGTCACGGTGCCTGCCTCTCTGCTTCGTCATCCTCTGCCCTTGTGTGCAGAGACCCCAGTGAGTTCTGCCTGTGGAGCAGCCCTTAGTCTCCCTGATATCCTACAAGATAGAAATCCTTGTGCTGTTCATACCCTGACACCCAGCACTGGGTAAGCTCATGAGCCCCTTTTGTTGGTATGAACATCACTAGGGGTCAGAAAACTGTTCTACTCTGGGCAGAGCCCCGGGAGCTGAGCTAACTTGTCTCTCTTGGTTTGCATTCCTTAGGATAACCCTGACACCTTCCTCTCAGTTGTGGACACAGACTGGAAGGTAGGTTAAGGCACAGCCTCTCAAAATGTGGGACCCATATCTGTGTAGACCTCGTTCGCTCTGGGCTGGGTCCTAGAGGAGAATCAGCCTGTCTGCGTGTTCTCTAGTCGCAAGAACAGGCCACCTTATGGTTGATGACAACTTCTCACATCCCCTCCACCTTCTTTCTGTATCTGTTTCCCCTACCCAGTATGTGAACGTGCTGGGGCAGGGGGTGGACCCTCTGTGAACAGGACAGATTGGAAGGAAGCAGAGGCCTCAGGCAGTAAGTGTGTAGAAGCAAGCAAGAGATGCTGTCACCTGAATCAGCATTTTCCTCCAGTGGAAGCTAGGTTGACTGCAAAATAACTCTTGTTTCCATAGCAGCCGTTGCCTGGACAACCATGTCCTCTTTAGTTTGATGCCAAAGGTACCACGAAAACGGAACTTGCTCTTTGTTTTATTCCTTCACATGTTGATTTTGCTCACTTGTCCAGCTGTTTCTTCCCCCCACCCTGGGTCCCCTAGTAACTGTTTATTTCCAGGTGCCAGAATATGTCTAGCAGCAGGCCACCAGATGGAGAGGGAAATAGGCTTATAGAGTTCTCAGACCCCACTGGCCATTCAAATATGACAAACCAATTCAGACTCCCCTCCTCCCTGGATGGAAGTCAACTCCCAGGCCACTTCCGTTTCTCCATCTGACCTCATAATTGGGTCAGTCTCCATAGTCCCGTAGTCTAGGTACAGGAGGTGGGGCTCCCGATGGCTCCTCCCCATGAAGCAGCTAGCCAGCGAGAATGAGGATCTGGACCTGTGTTGCTCCCTTGGTCATGTGCCTCTTCAAGGACATGAAGGGGGACTATAGGCAGACCATGTGCCTATGCCCACCTCCCCCAAGGTCACAGGCCTCAGCTGAAATGAAAGCATGGGACTTTAAGTTGGGGCTAATCATTGTTCCTGAGAAGGAACGGGAGGGATGTGACTGGGAGGTGGACCAGCCAATCAGACCGGATAGACAGAAATCAGAGCATGGAAGTCCGTATTATGTGTTACAAATGGGGGCGGGGGTGGCTGAGAGAATAGACAAGCCTAGGGCAGCTGTGCATGGTGAGACCCTGGTTCTCAAGACCCTTTGTTGTCACCCTAGGAACAGGACATAGAGGCAGGTTTTGTTTGGTTTTCATTTTTAAAGAACACCCACAAAGATGGCTGTTATCTGGGCCATAGCTGTGGCAGACAGTGTCACTGTCTCGGGCTTTGCAGGGTCAGCTGCAGGAGAAAGAAGCAAGATAGAGAAACCAGAAAGTACAAGAGATCCCAGCTTAGGTCCATCTGTGTCCAGCCCCACTACACACACACACACACACACACACACACACACACACACACACACACACACACACACACACACACACACACACACACACACACACACACAGAGAGAGAGCTCTCAGCCTGCTCATTCTGTACAGTGAAGCAAGTGTCTCGGAATGCTTATGTGGGGATGATGTCCAAGGGCCCAGTGTTCAGACATCTTTCCTCAACATTCCTTTCCCTATGATCGTGACAAGGCACAGCCAACCATAGCACACAGTCACAGTAGATAGGCTTACTATGGCTTCTGATGCTGTGGCTTCTAGCTGTGTGAAGTGGGGCAGCTTACCACAGTCTGAAAATTGGCTACTAAGTGAGTGAGTTAACACGTGAAGTGCTTAGGTAGGGTCTGCCATGTGGGGGCTTTCTAATGAAAGTGTCAGTTCTCCTTGGTGGTCATACCTAGGGCCCAGGATGCTAAGCTGCAGAGAAGCCCCACTGCCCCTTCCCTAAGAAAACAACCTGACCTATGGGCCTCAGGCTCCTCGACTTTCCCTCAGGCTTCTGTATTTCAGAAGCAGAAGACTAAAACTTTGCCCGAGTACTCCGCAGAGAGCTGGCTGAGCTGACCTGGTCTTGCATCTGTGGGTTTGTAGCTAGTGAGCTGAGCAGAAGCAGGTACCTTGGAAGAGGCTGTCATTGGGTCAGCATCTCTCTAGGGAGCCAGGGAGAGGGAAAGCTGGATGTGAGTGAGCATGGATTGGCCAGGGACTGCAGGGAGTGGCAATTGGTGACAGGACCCTTCTCCCTTGAGAGGCCCATGGGAAAACTTTAGGTACAGACCAGGACAGATGGGCTGGGACACTGTTCTATGTCTGTTTGAGGGTGGCCTGGTCAGAAGTGGTACAGGGAAAGCTGTTGGTATGAAGGCTGCTTCTAGGAATAGTACATACAACTATTGCAAAGCAGGTTATCAGGCACCTGGGCAGGAAGCTGGCCACCCTCCCCTGAGACCCACTGGGGTGCAGGACTATCAGCCCAGATAGGACCACCAAGGAGATGGAATGGGGCACAGGCACTCAGCCCTCATCATGTTCCCTGGGGCAATCTCTTCTATCACCTCCCTGGCCTACTTCTTGTCCCCCGCTCCTCTGTGTGGCCCATCTGTATGCCTTAGACCAGCTGATCATCCTGACCTCACTGCTCTGATGGATAAGGCACACAGCCTGGGGTATCTTGTGTGCCCTCTCCAGACCCAGGAGCTAGACACTTCATACTGATTGGCTTAAGAGGACAGGGCTCAGGTTGAGAGCTTGTGTGGGATGCAAGCATGTCAGCCCACCTCCTCCCCACCTCCTCCTCTGGGTGCCTTATTCTCTTGCAGGGGTATGAAGTCAGAGAGGGCCAGGCCTGCAAGAGCTCTTCTGCTCCTGCCCAGAAGCCCCAGACCCCTAAATCTCACACTTTCGGGGCTGTGGGTCAGCCCTGGGCATCTGTGTAGGCAAGGTGGGAGATACCCAAGGGGAGAGTCACTCCAGAGGGTAAAGGAATGGCAAACACTGAAGCAACGGGTAAACTCAGGTGCTCCCAAAACTAGGGATGTCCCCTCCCCAACCATTAGTTGTCCTCAAGGACATGTTGAGTGACCTAAGCTGTCATCTTTTGGGGATGGCTGGGACTGGGAGTCAGATCACCCAGATTCTGGGTCTCTCAGGACCTTTGTGCTCCCAGAGGATGGAGCCAAGTGCTGAGGCAAGTCCGCAAGTCCAGCTTCTCAGGCCATGAGACACCTGCCCCTGTGTGCATGATGTGGGGGCCCCTGTGAAGCCCAGGAGCCACATACAGCTGTACTTGATGGAAGATGCCTGGGTGCTAAGCACCCTTCTGCTGCAGGGGCTGGGGACCATCAGGGTGTTGTGTCTCTAGGGTGGGAGGGGCTGAAGGAAGGCCGAGTAAGCGAGGATCTCAGAAGCCAATAGGAGCCAGACTTGTCTCCTAACAGCCAATGAGTGAGCGAGTAGCTGCTTAGTAACCCTTCAGGGAGGAGGGACCAGCCTGGGCAGGGCCAGGATCTATGTATAAAATCACCGGGAGCTGTGCCCCATCACAGAGCCGAAGTCTCCCACCCAAGCTGTCCCCTCCTTCCAGACCGAGTGACTCAGGCTTTTGTTTGCTCTTTCTGGTTCAGCAAATTCCCTTCCTCGGCAAGATGCCGGAGTGCTGGGATGGGGTGAGTGAGGGTCCAGGAGGGCTGCGGGATGGGCAGGGAAGATGGGGCATCCTTGTGACCTACAGAGGACAAGGTGTCCTCCTGCCCTGTCTGATGACAGTCTATTCAGGCCCTGGGTGGAGGGCTGGGTAAGAAGGATGATGTCTGGGAAATGCAGTGGGTGCACTGACCTCTGCCTTGCTGGCTTGTGTGCTCTGCCTCATATGTGAACTTTTAACTCTTGGGGTCACTTCAGCTTGGCATGTCCTCTGTGAGCCTCTGGTATGTTCCTAGCATCTGTTAGGCTTTTACCTGAAGAGTCTGGCCTGTGGGGGGATTGTCTTGATGCAGAATAGCTGTAGCAGAGCGTCAGGTCTCCATGAGGTGTTGCTGGTGTCTATCCCCAGTGCACTGCAGTGCCAGGCGAAAGAGTGGGAGTCTGGGTCTGCAAGCAGGATTGCAGGAGAAGCGTCAAGGAGAGGCTGCTATGCTTTATTTTTACAAGGTGGGGAAGTCAAGGCTGGAGCACTGACATGGCAGGGCGTGGGGCCCCAGGACACCCCCTCTTGCCATGGGGGAGGAGCAACGGCTACCCAAGCCCTGTGCTGTTCTTCTTCAAGGAGGGAGATGCAAGGGCAGATTTGCCCTGCACGCATTCCATGGCCTGTCACTCATTCTATTTTACTGCCTGGTCCTAATCAGCCTCCACCCTCTGATGCAGACCTTGTCTCCTGAATTCCCTAGGAAGCTGCTGAAAACAAATCCTAACCATGTCTACCCCTGTGGCCTGTCAAAGCCCTGTCCTTCTCCCCAGCCCTCAAGGTCACTGGTGAGGAGATAGACTGAGAGGGGGACGTCAAAGCCCCCTCCTTTGCTGCCTGCCGCAATGCATCCCTGTGGCGCCCACCTGGAAGTGGAGGGGCTGGGCTCTGACGTCACTAGGAGCCAATAGGAGTACTCTACCCTGGCGGTGGCCCTTGAGGCATACCTCCCACCCCCAGTCAGCATCTCTGAGGGGTGGGGATCCTCAGTTTCTGTCAGAAAAACTAGGTCTAAGTTCTCCGCCCAGGGATGAAGAGAATGCGGTGGTAAAAAAGATGTTGGGAGCATTCATTCAAGGTCACTATGCCTCCGGACAAGAAATTTGGTTAGCATCATTCTCTTAGGTCCCCACGAACCAGTCAAAACCAGTGCTTTCCCTTCTGGGAAGAGAACCTTCTTTAGCAAGACCAGTGCTGAGACTGATGTTACCTGCCTAGAGATAAGGACTTGGGCAGCCACACCAGGGACTGGGAAGAGCAGTGCAAACTACCTTGTTAGTAGAGGGCAGACACCCCTCACACATCCAGAGGGTAGAGGTCAATTTTGAAGCGTTCCTAGGTCCCTGTGTCCTTGCAGAGCAAGATGGGACCCACTGCTGCAGAAAACTGCCTCTTTGCTGGCTTTGTGATGCTTTTACACAATGCACCTCACGCCCTGTTCCTTCCTCTAGAGCTGAGAGAACAGTGGAGTAACCATAGCAGGGTCCTCAGAGGAGTAAAGAAGCTGGCTGGGGTGGGGCAGCTTGCTTACGAGGTAGGTCCCTTGGATGGGCCTCATCCTCCACCTCAGAAAATGCTTTCCCTTGGTGTGGAGCCACAGCCCTAAGCTGGCATCTTGTCAGCCCTGGGCTCGACCTTGGGCGAGTCCATCATCCTTTCTGAGTCAATGTCTTCCTGTAGAGCAAGCTGTAGGGGGCTGGGGTCCAGTGAGGAATAAATGAGGTGTCACGTGGCAAGCACCAGCAAGCAGGAAGCTTTTCTTAGTCAGATGGGTCCTGAGGGAGAACAGACTGAGATACTGTGTTGGGCTTGGCCTAACTAAGGACCACAGGATGATACTCAGCCCTCCCCGCTTGAGTGTGAATCCAGAGTGTAACCTGTGGTGATGGGATTATCACCACATTTCCTTCTGGAGACCCACTCTGAGCAATAAACCTCTATTACCACACTCAGAAAACCCAGGCTATGGGAAAGCTGGCTTTGTCACACATATCTCCTTTTCTGAAACCAGTGTGCCTGGCTAGTTTCCCTCTGTCTTGAGTGGCAGATAGAAGCTTGGTACACAGTCAATGTATTTCTCTCCTTTTGGGGATCCTAACGCCAGCTCCAGCTCTGGGTAGTGGTATCAGGACCCCTGTGGTAGAGAATAGGGTATATTCATTTCTGACCAGTGTATTGGATTTCCTGATTGAGAGCCCAGGAATGACCTGTTTGCAAAGAGACCAATAAACAGGGTATCCCCTCAAGGTTCAGGGGTGCTCCCCCTTCTCTGGGCCATGTCTACATACGTAGCTCCCACAAAGCCTCTATGCAATGATTTAATAAGCTTCCTGCCCTGCTCAGAATCATACGGAACCAGCTCCCTCTGAAAGAATAGGCTGAGCAACCAAACCCAGGGCATGGGCTTGGGACCAGGGAGTAGGGACTGCAGACCTTGGGAGCAGGCAAGGCTAGCCTGGTCCTGCATGAGGAAGGCCATGGAGATGTGTACCACAGGGCAGGGAATTTGAGTGCAGGGATGAGGATGTGTGTAGATTGGGAGCAGGAGGTGGATGCCGTGGAAACATTTGCTGTGAATTCTAGATGGAGTGACAGAGGTCATTCTGCAGGAAGGGGCACATCTTGGTTGGTAATAGAGAAGGGCTTGGGCTAGAGTAGCAGAGCCCTCTTGGGAGGATTGTGTGAAATGGAGGAAGCTGACCTCCCAGGACCCTGTAGCAAGCCGGATGCAGAGCAGAGGCAGGGCAATGCAGGTTTTTTGTAGAAGGAATCAGGACTGTTCCTGTGCTGAACATCTCTGAGGGGGAGGCCACCTACTTGTTCTCGGTGAGGGGATAGACACCTTTGCTAGGTGCTCTACCACCTCATTCCTCAAGAACCAGAATTTCCAATGTCCTCTGTCCCCTCCAGGAACATGACATTGAAACTCCTTATGGCCTTCTGCATGTGGTGATCCGGGGTTCTCCTAAAGGGAACCGCCCAGCCATCCTCACCTACCATGATGTGGGCCTCAATCGTAAGTGCAGTTTTGCCCTGATCTACCCTGCCTTCTTCTACTTTGAAATGCCATACAAGCAAGGACTCCTCCCCTCCATGCATGGTCCTGCAATCACTCCCCTTGCCCCTCCCTCCTCCCCTGTGGCCTCTGGCCTGGGATTCCCTACTGGACTGTGAAGCCTCGGGTCGTTGACATCCTTGATGCCTGTTCTGTATTATCACCCACTAAGAGGTGTGTCTTTGCAGACAAGCTATGCTTCAACACCTTCTTCAACTTTGAGGACATGCAAGAGATCACCAAACACTTTGTGGTGTGCCATGTGGATGCTCCTGGGCAGCAAGTGGGGGCGTCACAGTTTCCTCAGGGGTAGGTAGCCCCAGGGTCTCTTCTCCCTCCAGCCTTGTGCCCTCACTGTGCCCAGGTCCTGAACTTCTGCTCTGCCTGCAGGTACCAGTTCCCTTCTATGGAGCAGCTGGCCGCTATGCTTCCAAGTGTGGTTCAGCACTTTGGGTGAGCCCCTCCCCGCTCCCAATTCCCGGCTGGGGAGGGTGGGAGTTGCCCACATCACTGCAGTTAGCCTGGCTTTAGCTGAGTCCCGCTCTAGCTGAGTTTCATGAGAAATGACATCCCAGCCACACAGTGACCAGCCCTGTTCTGCAACAGGTTCAAATATGTGATTGGCATCGGAGTGGGAGCCGGAGCTTATGTGCTGGCCAAGTTTGCGGTGAGTCCCCCCACCCTCACAGAGAACCGCAGTCTAGGCCAAGAGGGTGACCCCTGGGCCACAAAGGGCTTTCCCTGGTCTCTCTCCTCCTCCTCTTCCTTCCTTTTGTTGAGAAACAAGCCCTTTACCTCTTTTTTTCTCTCTAAGGAAATTAGTGAAAGAAATAAAGGAAGGAAGGAGGGAGGAGGAAGAAGGGAAGGAGAGAGAGAGGTGCTAGGGGCGTGGCTCTGCGATCGTGTTCATCTTGCATGTTTGGGGCTCTGGATCCCATCCCTTTAATCACACAGAGATAAAATACATGGACTGGTGAGATGGTGTAGCAAGGAAAGCACCTGCCGCACAAGCCTGGAGACCTGAGTTCAATCCCCAGAGCCCACGTAAGGGAGGATGGGACTCCACAGACTGTGACATGCCACACATACTAATCATAAATCAGTAGTTTGAATAAATCAGAAAATGGGGTTCATTCCCCCGTGCATTGCTTCAGAAGACTGTTAGCTGCTACTTTCCTAACCCCTCTCCAAAGCCGAATTCCTGTTGCTGACTAACTTGTCACTCTGCTCATCAGCTTAGGCTGTCCCCCCAATGGGTGAGGTACCACATGGACACAAATGGTCTTTTAACACAACACTGCACTTGCAGAGAACCACACCAAAGGCTTAGCAGGTTAGGTAGGAAAGCCCTCATCTCTAAAGCCAGGAACTGTTTTAGAATCCAAACATTTATTGTTGGAAAAGAAATGGAATTTTTACCTCCCGTTTCTGTCCTAACACTGAGCCATTTTGTTAGCTGTAGACTACTCAGGACCATGCAGACAGACACAGAGCTCTGTGTGCTGTCACCTGTTCTCCCAACATCTGGCCAGTGGTTGAGAGAAGACCCTCTTGTCTTCTACCAGAGTCTTCATCTATAAAAGCAAGGAAGGAAACAGGCTGATTTAAAATTTTAAGCGGTGGCCAGCAAGCTGGCCCAGTAGGTAGAGGAGCTTGCCACTAAGCCTGACAACCTGAATTTGATTGATCCCCTGGGTGCCCACGGTAGAAGGAGCGAACCAACTTCCACTAGGGACTTGCTTTATATGAGACTGCATACACATACACATACACACACACACATATACACAATACACACATGCATGTGCACACATACACATGCACACACACGCACATATACAATACACATATGCGTGTGCACACACATACACATGTGCACACACACATACACACGCACACATACACACACAGCACACACACACACATACACATATGTGTGTGCACACAAACATACACATGTGCACACACGCATGTATGAGTGCACACACATGCAATACACATGTGCGCACACACACACACACACACATACATACACACACACCACACATGTAGGTCCCATCCACAGAACCACACGTACATACACAAATACATATGCATGTACTAAAAAGGGTAAAGCTGCTATGATAGATTATACCTAAATCAAAGAATTTTAGGGGTGGCCAGAGAGGAGGAGCAGAGAGGCCCATGGCACGGGAGCCCTGTACAGACCCAGGTCCACAGTTGGCCCATCTGTGGCATCTTGAAGATGTCAGCAAGCAAGAGTTTCATGGCGTTTCGCTTTCCTCTCACCCTGCAGCTCATTTTCCCTGACTTGGTGGAGGGGCTGGTGTTGATGAACATTGACCCCAACGGCAAAGGCTGGATTGACTGGGCTGCCACCAAGGTGAGCATCAAGACCTTATGGCCTGGTTGTGAGAGCAGGGACCTGAGACAGGCCTCACTCTGGCTCTCCCTCCCTCCTGCAGCTCTCAGGCTTGACCAGCACTCTACCAGATACAGTGCTCTCGCATCTCTTCAGTCAGGTAAGTGCCGGGAGTGGGACATCCTCAGGAACAGGGGCTCCAGGCTGGGGCTCAGCCAGCAAGGGCAACTGCTCAGGTCCAGCCAGGCTGGGTTATGGTGCCTGTCTGAGGTGGCCAGTGGGAAGCCTTTCCACTCCTGTGGCCCCTTCTCTGCCTTCCAGATCACCCCTCTAGGAATGGGGCCAGGGCTGCTCTGTGGGTGACATGACCTCTCAGAGCCCTGAGCCCCTGCCTGTGTACCCCTCCCATCCCCCATGCCCAGGAGGAGCTGGTGAACAACACAGAGCAGGTGCAGAGCTACAGGCAGCAGATCTCAAACGTGGTGAACCAGGCCAACCTACAGCTCTTCTGGAACATGTACAACAGGTGTGGGGGCCCCCATCCCCCATGGGAGGGTGCAGAGCAGGCAGCACCATCCCCAGCTTCTAGGGGAGCTGATTCTGAAGTCTGGGAGAGGGCAGCTTCTTGCCCAGGGTGTGGCCCCCTCAGAGTTGAGGGGGAATAGGGTCATGGACTCCGCTCATTGGGTGCTTGCTCTTCTCGCTGGGTGGAGAGACTTTCACCAGCACCCTTGGTCCCCACTTCAGGACTAGGTGCTCATCCCTATATCTTTGCTTTTATAAACTTTTATAAGAAAGCTCCTGCTGGAAGAAGAACTGTAGTGAGGAACAGGTGCAAATGTTTAGTAAAGGTTGTATGCGTGATCCTGGAGCAGGGGGGGTGCAAGATGGAACACATTCCTGGCACAGCTTGGGGTTCTGGAGAGGGGTCGTGATAAGGATAGGCCAGAGGGTCCTCTGTACACAGAACAAGTTCCAGGTTTCCAGGCTTCCAAGTAGGCGGTGTTGGGATCCATCCCTGGGATGCCCTCTTTACTTTTGCTCCTGTCCCACAGCCGCAGAGATCTTGACATTAACCGGCCTGGGACTGTGCCCAATGCCAAGACGCTCCGGTGAGTGCCTCCTGCCCGCCCTCCAGCCTGCCCTGCCTTTGCACTTAAACTGTACCAGATGATCTTTATCCTCTGTTTCCTAGTTGCCCTGTGATGCTGGTAGTTGGAGATAATGCACCTGCTGAAGATGGAGTGGTGAGTGTCACTCTCCTGAGCAGGAGTGGGAGCTTAGAGTCTGGGACAGGCCCAAACAAGGGGTTTTCCAGATACTCTTCTGCCACACATTGGGCCCTGACCACCTGCTTTGTGCAGGTCAAGGGGCCTGGTGAGTGGATGGAGCTGAGACTTAGGGCGATGGAGCTGAGACTTAGGGCTAAGCTCCCTGGTGGTCCCTCCTCTCTCCCCCACGGTAGCCTACCTCAGTCTCCATACACTTTCTGTTTAAAGCCCAAGGTCCACTTCTTCCAAGTTTTGACCCATAAGTGGCTCATAGACATCAATACTCATGCTGGAGCCACACTCTGACTCCCAGGATGGGGCAGTGCATATTACCACTCCCATTGGAGCTCTGGCATCACAGAGTCGCTGGGTGGGTGCCTATTAGCTCTTAGATGTTCAGCTGTTACTAAACTTTGAAGGGCTCGTGAGGGAGGCTGCAAGGGAAGGCTGTGGGCTGCACCAGCCATCTTGACCCAGGCAGGAATCCAGCGTCCCTTAACACTGCCCAGATCCTCTGATCCATCCTGCTAGAGTGACCTTCTGGTTCAAAGCCCTGTTCCATTTCTGCCCCACTTGCTGTTGTAAGTGGAATTTTAGGCCCCTCAGACCAGCAGGCCTCCAGGAACTTAGGAAGCCCTAGCAGGAGAAAACCTGGGAGGGGAAGCCCTTGGGTGTGTGCCTTTTGCCCTTCCCCTCCCTCCCCTTCCCCTCCTCCCTCCCCTCTGCTCCCTGCTCTGGGCACAAGACCTGCCTAAGCAGTGGAGCATGGATACTGGTGCAGCTGGCTCCTTATCCTCAGGTTGACTGCAACTCCAAACTGGACCCAACCACCACGACTTTCCTGAAGGTGAGACACCCCACCCCCACTCCATGAGCCCATGTATAGCTACAAGGGGGGGGGGGGTTCCTCAGTTCACTGTGCCCTTTTCCTTTCAGATGGCAGATTCTGGCGGCCTTCCTCAGGTGACACAGGTAAGACCCCTGACCCTCCTGCCTTTGTGTCACCGGCTTGTTTGGAGTGTGGGAGGTGGTGCCATCCTCCCCACTAGCCCCAGACAGCCAGTCAGAGCATGTTCCTGTCCATCTTATTTCAGCCAGGGAAGCTGACCGAGGCCTTCAAATACTTCCTGCAAGGCATGGGCTATAGTAAGTACACCTCCACCCACCTGGGCAAGGGGCCGGGACACATTGTCTGTGTGCTGGGGCATCTGTGGGTGAGTGTACTCTGTGTCACCTGGACCCCAAAGGCTGAGTGACTCTCCCCAGACTCTGCGTACATTATAAATTGTGCATCCTAGCTCTAGCCAGTTTCCGTGCTTGAGTAGAGCCTTAGGCATTATTCTGAACCTGATGGCAGGGCCTGTTTGGAAGAGGACTCTTCTTCCAGCCATTGAGAGTCCAGGACCTAGGTTGGGTGCTGTTAGGGAAGCCTGTTTGAGATAAGTCACTCACACCCTACTGGGATTAGGGAACCTCAGAAGGCTCTTTGTTACAGCAGAGGGTTAGAACCCAGGTCCGCAGAGTCTGGACCAGAGGAGGGAAGTAGGGACCATGTTGGTGTTAGTTAGCTTTGTCCAAACCTGTGGAAAAGAAGCCTGAGGATCCTCTGGGAACAAGGGCACTAAACTAGCTTTCTGGTCCTCATGCCCTCATGTAACAGTGACGAGATTCAGCCTATGCCCAGGAGCACCCAACACACACACACAGACACACACACACACACACAGACACACACACACACAGACACACACACACACACACACACACAGACACACACACACACACACACAGACACACACACACACACACACACACACTCTCAACACACTCCCCCCCCCACACATACACACACTCCCCCCCCACACACACATACACACACAGGATTTTGATTCTGGTGGCTCCTGTGTGCCTTCATGCTCTCTGGTCCCCTTGTATACTGCTCTCTCTGATGCTGTCCACCAAAGACTTCAGCCTCTGGAGCTTATATCTCCTTGGGACAGAAAGAAACAGGATATCCTTCCACCCTGCCAGCCTCATGGGGAACTGGCAAAGAAAGGCACAGGCAGGCTGGCAGGACTAGCCAGAACTCCAAGCTGGGTACCATGCACTCTCAGAACTTGGCAGATATCCAAGAAGGAGCAATACTTGTCGGCACTGGAGTGTGTCTTAGACTTCAGGAGGAATACACCAGGCGTCCTAGGAGTCAGAACACTTTGGAAGACTGTACAGGCCTCCTCCCCTTCATGTTCAAGATTGAGGTCTGGTAGAGCGTTAAGGGCGCTGGGTCTAGGGTGTGACCTTCTTGGGCCTTAAGCCACAGCCTGGGCTGGAGAAGGGGGAGAGTGAGGATCCTGAGACTGGTGTGTGACTTCCATAAGTTGCTTGTCTGGATGGACTACAGCGGTGGGCTTTCCGAGGTTCAGCCCTGCCCTGGCTCTCACTTGGCCCAATCTTCACCGTGTTCTGTGTCTCCCCAACCCTTGCCTTCTCTGGCTGTCTTCTCTCTTAGTTGCACACTTGAAGGACCGAAGGCTGAGTGGAGGCACAGGTAGCCCCATGGCCCCTCTCCTGATGCATGGACACCTTGCCTAACCATCACTTCTTCACCCCATCCCCGCTCCACCGCAGGGCTGCAGCCACACTATGTCTTTCCATGGTTGGAATCCTCTTGTGCCTTGCTCAACATAAAGCCCCAGTGGATCCCTGCTCATCTGCAGACCCTGGTCTGCTGGTTCTGTCCCCTGGCGGAACCTGATGCTGGCTGATCTCAGAGCAGTTGTCTTGTTTCTAGGTTGCTGTGGGCTGTGAGGTTTTCAAAGCTTTGGGAGTCACAAGCAGAACCTCAGACACACTGCTAGGTTGGCCTCTGCAGGCATCATGTCTGTCTCTGGCCTGGCCTCTAGGTGGACTAGCCTCACCCACAATAGTAGAAGCAAGATTCAGGGTAGTTTGTGGCTCTTTGTATCCTTCACAGAAGCAGCTCTGCCTCCTGCCCTGTCAGCTCTTTGAATGAAGGTCTAGCTGGCCTTCCTTTCGCATATCCCATTGTGTCTTCCTATCCCAGCTCAGAGTGTCTAAACAACATCTGCCCTGCCCTGACCATAGCTCTGGACAGCTGTTGGGATCTAGGTCCCTGCTGGCTGTAGCTCATTTGGCCTGCTCATAATTGCTGGCCCTGCATGCCTCAGCCTGATGGAAGTGCCAGCTCCTGGCTTGGGCCTGTGTTATGCAAGACTGGGTCTCCTTGGCCGCTTTGCTTACATTGCCTTTTTTCTGCCTGCTGGTACCCACCTTGCCTGTCCTCAGAACCCTGTTTTTGTCCACAGTGCCCTCGGCCAGCATGACCCGCCTTGCGCGCTCACGCACCGCGTCCCTCACCAGTGCCAGTTCTGTGGACGGCAGTCGCCCACAGCCCTGCACCCACTCAGAGAGCAATGAGGGAATGGGCCAGGTCAACCACACCATGGAGGTGTCCTGCTGAAGCCCTCGTCCTGCCCAAGACACCTGCTTACCTGCCCCCAGGTCATCTCTGCACTGGCTCATCTTCCATTTAGTTTATTTTTGTGAGAGGGGAGGGAAGAAAATGGGATTACTTCTCTTTTATTTACAAAATGAAGGGATCCATCTTGGTCCAGCGGAACGGTCTTAGATAGTGTGAAGGGCTCGCCTTATCTACTCCTGTTTCACTCAACATGTTCACTGGTTGATATGTGCTCACCATAGCCCCGGGGTGGGGCCAGAATATAGGATACAGTATTGAAGAAAGAATATGGCCCACCCCCTGGGGCTGGCAGATCTGAAGACAGAGGGTGCTGAGCCTGGGCTCTAATGTTAGTAGGAACCAGACCAGTGGGGAGCCCTGAACCTCAGAGGGTCCCTTTCCTATAACTGTTGCACCAAACACCTATTCTGATAGTACAGGTGACCGCCATGAGAATGAAAGCCACAAGAGGGTACTCTAATCAGACAGCCATTTTCCTGGTGCTCTCTGGGCAGGACAGGTATTGTAAGGCTAGCCGTGCAGAGCTATGGAGACAGAATATGGAGAACCCTGAGGGCAGGAGCCCCCATACTCTGCCACCCCAAGGCCAGGTCCCATCCTGAAGCAAAGGTCACTTGGTCTCCTGTCCCTGGCGGAGACAGCTTTGTGTGCTGTGTGTAGCCCCTGAGAACTTCATGATGATCCCCCTGGGAGTTGGAAGGTAGACCCCTCTTGTCCCAGATTCCATCAAGAGTGTTTGTGGCAGAGCCTTGGTCAACTTGGGCCAGTGTGTCACAGATATCACTGGAGAAATGAGCTTGTTGGGGAGATCTGGTCCAAGACAAAGATACTAGAGACCTCTGCCTGCTTGAGGGGCTGGAGCTTGCTTGGTCCTGGGCTGAAAGATGGGCAGGTCCTTGAGGCGAACAAAGGTGGAGAGGCCAGAGGCTACTGATGCACCCTAGCTTCCTGGAGCCCACAGCTATGCTGTTTCCTGTTCACCATCTTATCAGGTAGACTTTCACAGCCTAGAAACCAGCCAGAGCTATGGTTTCAGCCTGATCATTGGTTTTATACATTGTCACCCCCAAACGGGGGAAAAGAGAAAGCACTTACAAAAAAAAAAAAGTTGTGTGTGTATGTATGGGGGGTGGGTGGTGATGGTGAGGTTGTGTGGGGGTTCTGAACTAAGGACACCTCCCACCATGTGTCTGCGGCACATACCACCCCTTCTGTAACTGTAAGCCATTTCTAGACTGCTCTTAAGTCCAGTGTATTCTATTCTCAGTTCTGTTCACTCATGTGCTTCCGTGAATACTGGATGTGACAGTTTAAAGCTGGTAGAATTAATCCCTTACTGTAGATAGCATTTGAGTATTGGACATCTTTTTGCTGTGTTCTTAAGATATCTATAAATACCTATACTATATATATATATATATGTATGTATGTATATCAGGTCCTCCTGTGTGTGGTTTCCCAATTGGCGGTTGTCTCCTCCTTGGTCAAAGTGAACTTTTAATAGAGTTCATTACTTTCCTCTCTGTACAAAGTTAAGAGCCTAATTTTGTGTATTCTGATAAGAGATTTTGAGATGACAAAACATAAAACAAAAACCCTTGTTGGTGTAGAAAGTTAACTGTGCAGAAAAACTAATAAAGAAATTAAGCATATGAGTGTGGTGTTTCCTATCACATAGAAGACTCAAACTGTTTAGGTTGCCTGGCTGCCTCTGTCTCAGATGGGCGGAGGAGAACAATTGTTTCTTTATATCTTTATACCTTCAGTGCCTGTTACACACATTTTAGGGGGTGTGAAGGTTATATAGTCTCATTCTGTAGCCCAGGCTAGTCTTGAGCACTCAGAAATCCTGCTTCAGCCTCCGGAAGAGTTAACGATAGTGCAGGCCACCCTAAGTTTGTTTTTTTTTTTTTTTTTTTTTTTTTTCCTTTCTGGGTCATCGGGATTGAACCAGGGTGGTTACATATGATGGGCAAGGTTCTACCACGAAGCTATCTTGATTTAGACAAGATTTTACAAATCCTGATGCTAGTTCCCAGTGTCACAGCTGAGCAAATAGACAGTAAGACCTCTTCAGAGCAAGGGCACACCTTGTGATAATACCGTGTTTACCCAGTGTGGCTGGTGGACGGTAATGGATGGAGACCTCATACCCCATGTGTGTGCAGTGGGAGGACATTTAGGTGGGTCTGCGTGTAAAGATTATTGAGAAGGGAGAGGGGGAGGGATTGAGAGCACTTGCCTTCTGGCAGGGCGAGGGAAAGGACAAAAGTCCAGCGGGGGAATCCGTCTTAAATAGAACTTCAAGTCAGAACTAGGGTAGCAGAGCTCCAGGGGCTCGAACTGAATCCTAACACACCACTTTTTTTGCTTGTTTCTTGTTGCTTAGAATTCTAGGTAAGGCTGGACAGGAACTCCCTGGTGTAGTGGTATTATATTGTTATATTTTAAATAATTGTACCAACTGCTGGTTTAATAAAAATGCTGATTGGCCCAAGGCAGACAGGAGGTGTGAACAGGAAGGAAGACCAGGGCAGAGAAGCCACAGAAACTCCAGAGAAGCCTGCAGATGCAGAAGACAGCTATGCTGCTCTGAGAAAAGGTACCGAGCTACATGGCTGAACAGGATAAGAATCATGGCTTAGTTTAAGAGCAAGAGCTAGGTAGCAATATGCCAGAGCCATAGGCTGATCAGCATAAAATTAACATAAGCATCTGTGTGTTTCTGTGGGACTGCAGGTCTGGCACACAGGCCAGAAACTTCATACAACACCCAGTAATCCTTCTGTCTCAGTCTCCTAAGTACTGGAATTATACTGCCAACTTCTCAATCATTTGTTTCATCATTCATTCACCTGATATTGACTCCTTCCAATGTATCAGCCATGTTAAAAAAAAAAAAAAAAAAGCAAGTAAAATCAAATAAAATCGATCATGTCATGCATATGATGAAAAACGAGCAAATTAGCAACTGTAGATGCGTGTGTTTGTGTGTGCCTTAGATGTAGAAAACCTTCAGGTCCCTTCAAACCCACGTGGAAACTCTAATCGAACGAAAGTCCATGAAAAAGAGGACTATCGCTAACAAATGGTCGGTCACTACCGCGCAGCAGCCAGGAGGAAACCGGATTTTATTCCTGCACCCTGTTCTTGGGGACGCACCCAGAATAAGGGTGGAGGCAGCACAGACCCCACCTGCGTGCAGACACGCGACTTCTAAGCCTAAAGAGGCCAAGACGGCGCGACTTCGCCCAGGGAGGCTGCAGCGTAGGTGCCGAGACCGAGCTCCGCCCCGTCCGCTGGCGTCCAGTGACGCCGGAAGCGAGCAGCGACGCCGGAAACGCGAGGAGCACTCGGCGCCTCCCGGCATGGCGACTCCGGCTAAGCGCGCGCGGGCGAATCGCGTCTCGCCCCTCGGCAGGTCCTGCCCGGTCTTGAGAGTCACCCGCGCGCCCCTGCCGCTCCCGGATCCCGTCACTTGCTTCTCCCCGCTGGCGGCGGGGCCCAGCGGTGGCGAGCCGGCCGGCGATGCGGTGGCCGGTTTCCTGCGCTGGTGCGCGGAAGTGGGGCTGGAGCTGAGTCCCAAGGTGGCGGTGACCCGGCAGGGCACGGTGGCCCGCTATGGCATGGTGGCGCGGGAGAGCGTGCAGCCCGGAGAGCTGCTCTTCGCAGTGCCGCGCAACGCGCTCCTGTCTCCCCACACCTGTTCAATTAGCGGCCTGCTGGAGCGAGGTGGGTAATGGGGCAGAGGGCTGGCCCGGACATCGCGGACGGAGCGCCTGGCCGACCTCACCGATGTCTCCCCTAGAGCGAGGCGCGCTGCAGAGCCTGTCGGGGTGGGTGCCCCTGCTGCTGGGGCTGCTCCACGAGCTGCAGGCCCCAGCCTCACCCTGGAGCCCCTACTTCGCGCTTTGGCCAGAGCTGGGGCGTTTGGAGCATCCCATGTTTTGGTGAGAGTCAAGGGAAGGCCTGGGAGAGTGTGTGTACCGCTTTGTCAGGGAACTGGGTACCTGCTGCATCCAAGCGGCAGGCTGTGATGGGCCCCGGATGGGTTGTCTTTACAGGCCAGAGGAAGAGCGCCTGCGCCTCCTGAAGGGTACCGGTATCCCGGAGGCCGTGGAGAAGGATTTGGTGAACATCCGTCGCGAATACTATTCCGTCGCCCTGCCCTTCATGGAGGCGCACTCCGATCTCTTCAGCCCCACTGTTCGCTCTCTGGAACTCTATCGCCAGCTCGCGGCCCTTGTAATGGCTTATAGGTCAGTGATTAAAGCCTAGCGGAGCAGACCCTCATCTTCAGAACACTGAGGGGGAAGGGGAGGAAGAACAATGACTTACAGGTCCCTCACCCAAGACAGGGTCTTAGTTGAGTTTTTGCCGCAGCTTTCAAGAACCGCTAGAGGATGATGATGAAACGGAGCCCAACTCCCCCTTGATGGTGCCCGCTGCAGACATACTAAACCACATAGCCAATAACAACGCCAATCTGGAGTACTCTGCAGTGAGTGAACCCGTGTCTGGTCATGTACTTTATGAGACAAATCATTGGGCTAATGAGTTGGTGAGGTTAGCTTTTTTTGTAGCAAGTAAAGATGGTGTGGACACACCTGAAGGCCACCATAAAAACTGCCCGCTCTATCACCTCAGTCCGTACTTTTCAAGAGGTGTAATGTTCCTGGGCCAGAGGCATAGTTAAGACCCCACTTTAGTGTTGATTCTGTATGGAAACTTACGAGAAGACACACATGACACATTAGCAAATGATCTGGGCCTAGTGGCTTACACCTTTAGTCTTATGAAGCTGGGGTAGGATTGATGGTTCCAGGCCCACCCAACATACAATAAGAGCTTGTCAGCAAGTGTGACTCACTCATTCCTCCTTCTGTTTTGACATGAAGTTTTAACTTGTTCTTTTTTTTTACTGTGTAGCCCTGGCTATCCCGGAACTCAAGAGATTACCTTGTGAGCACTGGGTATGCATCACGGGGCCCAACCTTAACGTTTTTTTTTTTTAAAAAGTAGTGACTTTTAAATGCAGATAACCATGCATAGATGGTACTTGATGCCCCAAGCTGACCTGTAAAGTTGGTGCGTAGTCTCTGCCCATAGTCAAACTTCTAAAGGGACGTAATCTTCAGAGGCTGATGGGGGCTAAAGTGTGGCCCCAGCTTTTTCCTCTTATCCCAGGATTGTCTCCGGATGGTAGCTACTCAGCCCATTCCTAAAGGTCATGAGATTTTCAACACATATGGGCAAATGGCCAATTGGCAACTGCTTCATATGTACGGTTTTGCTGAGCCCTATCCTGACAACACAGAGGACACAGCTGATATTCAGATGGTGACAGTTCGAGATGCTGCACTGCAGGGTGCGTCTGCCCATCCTAGGTTCCAGAGTAGCTTTGCTGACAGCACCTGATTTGCTGGAGTTACTCCCCACTAATTTTCACTCATTGCTTCACAGGAGCAAAGGATGAAGCCGGAAGGCTGCTCTTGAGTGAACGCTGGGATTTCCTATGCAAGCTGGAGATGGTCGGGGAAGAGGGAGCCTTTGTGATTGGTCGTGAGGAGGTGTTGACAGAAGAGGAGCTAGCCACCACTCTCAAGGTATTTAGAGTAAAGTCAAACTCCAGACAGAGGCGACTCAATCTCCCTACAGTGGCATATCTCATGAAGCTCAGATAGTAGGACGTCCTAACTAAAGGGCCCCATGCTCCTTCTAGGTGCTGTGCATGCCTGCTGAGGAGTTCAGAGAATATAAAGACCAGGCTGGAAGGGAAGAGGAAGAAAGGGAAGAGGACAGTCTGACAATAACAAACATCCCCAACCTCCAAGTATCATGGAGACAGCTTCTTCGAGACAGTGTTCTGTTGACCCTACAGACCTATGCCACGGACTTGAAAACCGATCAAGATTTACTTAATAATAAGGAGGTCTACACCAAGCTCAGCTGGCGGGAACAGCAAGCCTTACAAGTCCGCTATGGTCAGAAGATAATCTTACATCGGTTGTTGGAACTCACAAATTAGCAGGTTCCCTGAATGACCAGTAGTGAGAACTTTCTAAGCCTGTGTCTTGTTGCTTGAAAAGGAGGGAAATTTGAGGTAAACTCGGGTTAATCCAAGCCAAGAGTTTTAGGGTGACATTTTTGGGTTGATTTGGGAATTAGTGCCATTGTTAAAGGTTAAGAACACTAGCTGCTCTTCCAGAGAGGTCCTGAGTTCAATTCTCAGCAAACACACGGGTGGCTCACAACCATCTGTAATGAGATCTGATACCTCTTCTTGTATGCAGGCATAATTGTAGGCAGAACACTGTGTACATAATAAATCTTTTTTAAAAAAACAAAACAAAACTGAGCTCGGCTTTAAGGAGTTAACCTTTTGAGGTCCATTTCCTGTAGAGAACTTAAGCTCTGCTAACAGTTCACCTTCCAACGACATGAAGGGCACTCAAGCTTCATTTGCAAATAGAATTGTTTCAAATACTAATTCATACCAAAAGTGTTTTTAAATTCAGTAGATTTTCTTGATCCAGCAGAAAGGTATGCAAAAATCTCCTTGTTTGGCATGGTTGTAGTAGTATACCAGTAACCCCAGCCTCTGGGAATCTGAGGTAGGAGATGAATACTTGGTCTATGTATTAGTAGGACCTTGACCCCCCACCCTCCCAAAATTCTTTAAGTAGCATGCATGTTATGGTTTTAATGTTTACTGTCTTTATACATACAAAGCAAGCTAGGGCCCAGGACCTGCAAAGGCTATAAAATTTAACATGGACCTGGCCATTCACGTAAGATCCTTCCAAAAAAGAGAACCAACTGTATTTGTCCTTTTGACTCTTAAGTAGGCTGTACAACCTAAGCATGGTGACAGATAGCCTCTAACCAGAGATGGTTTCCCCTTGAGGTATGCTCTCCTTTAGGATTAGCTGCTTTCCCTGCAAAGAAAGAAAAGGCAAGCAAACCCCATGTGGACCTTTCTGCGTTCCCAAGCTATGAGTGTCTAGCTATCAATGCTTGAAAAACCACTTAAGTGTTGCATGAATTTAATGTTTTGCTGTTCTTTGGAATGCCACACATACCAGAAGACATGTCTTCACTGTCTGTTAACAAGCTTCTAGGTTTATGTACTTTCCTCAGACACACTCTGCATAAACCCAAGAAGTTCAGACAAAAGTTTTCTCTTCCATATATTTACACAAGTTCAAAATGATATTCACAGCATCTTCTAAATTTTGGCCAAGAGTCAGAAAAAAAAAAAAACGCATTTAAACTTTGGAACTTGCCCACATAGACATGAGGCCAACCCCAGCAGTTGATGGGGCAGACACCGAGAACCAAAGGGCTGGGAAAGTTAGGAGTAGATGAAAGGATTCTTCAGTTTATGAACCTGATTCAGTGGGACCAAGTGATGCCTCTCGCAAGGGCTATACAGTTCATCTAACTGGCACCAGTCCCCTCCATCACTTGCTGAGCCTGCTTCTGTCCCATGCAGCACTGTGCAACAGACTGAAATAACCTGCAAAGTGAAGACAAGTACAAATTTACTAAACAAAATTTAGGCCTAAGGATATCTTAGTGTGCACCCGCTATAACTGCCTTTTAACCCACAGGCTCAAATTAGAAGCATTTTCTGTTTCCCTGCTAGGTACTTAAATCTTTGTAAACTCACTTTTCAATCTCTGGGGCACAGTGTACAAACTCATGGTTCCAGAACTTAAATGCTGGGTTTTTAATCAGTTCAATAAAGGTGATAAGAAGACCCCAAGGATGCGGCCTATTTACAATCAACCGTTCCAAGAGAACCCTAAAAAGAGGGTAGAAAGTTTAGTTAATACATAAGTTCACAACTATACCTCCATTGCCTCTTTATTAATCCACTTAGAATTTTTAACAATTATATATGTGGCTGCAAGTGCTGGTTTAAACATTCGTATACTATGACCTGCTAGTTGCATGCTTTGTTCTCACTTTGTTTCCTGGGGCAAAGACTAAGGAGGAAAGCCTTTGCTGCAGTTTAGATATAATTACAATCAAAATGGTACATTGCCATCTAAGTATACAATATGCACAGTTCAGATGTATGTGAGAACCATGGGCACTAGTAGTCAGTGAATAGGTAAATTTAAATCTTTTTGTGCCACCTCACATGATGTAAATTGAAGTCCTTAAATTACATGTACCTCACTGTAATATGTACTAATTTCCAAGCCTATGCATATTTAAACAGAAAACAGTACACTATAGCTTCTCCTTAAAACCTTAAAAAAAGAAATATGTACAAAGGAGGTCTGAATTATTCAAGATCTGGATACAAATGTTGTTGCCAGTGCCATCACCAAGAAATGAATATGTTGCTTTTAACCATAAACTACCAGCATTGAAAAGCAAACTACCATCAATATCGTGATTCTGCAGACCTGGTTTAATCTAAGAGCTAAACTGAGAATGCATAGAGCTCCATTCAGAGTAGAGGAGAAAGGCCCACTAAAGCCACCTTGACAATAAATCTCACCTTGTGATCTGTTCCTGGATTGCTTCCGTGTTAGCCTCGGCGAAAAGATACAGCATGGTGCAGCTGAAGTAGTGAGTGTGGCTGTTTGGGTACCGCAGCTGGTTTGCAATTGCATTTAAGAAGAGATACCGGCCTAAAAATTAAGGAAACTAGATTTAGGGTTCACTCTGAAAGGCCAATGTGAGAGACACGTTTGTTTCTGAAGAGGACTACTCTATCAAGGGCTCACTTTTAACAGCACAGATAAAGAATTAGCATGGCCCTTATGCAAGGATCACATCAAAGTCTATGAAGGTTATTCTGTGATTTATCAGTGGTTCTCTGGGTCCCAATGTTTTTTGCTTCTGTAGATTACTGAAAATCTTAAGGGGCTGAAGTTGGCTCAGCGACTAAGAGCATTGGCTGCTGTTCCACAGTACCTGGGTTCAATTCCTAGTGCCCAGATGGCAACTCACAACTGTCTTTAATTCAAGTTCCAGGGGATCTAACATCTTTCACAGATTCACATGTTAGCAAACACCAGTGCAAAAAAAAAAAAAAAAAAAAAAAGAAAAACTCTTTAAGTGAAGTGTAGAATCTGTGAATTCTACAGATTTCTTTTAATGTTTCAACAGTGGGGACCTAATTCTGAACTTTCGCCATCCGACCACTTGAACATTCTATTTCATCTAGCACTCAGAAAACTGCAGTGTATACTTGAAATAAGCACAATGAAGGAAATGTCTTCGTCTGATGAAAACAGTCCTGAGCTCAAAGCCCTTATCTTCAGGGTCTGGCCCCTAAAGATCCTTATACTTTGAAAAGCAATAGTATATTGGTAGAATAATTGGGCGGGGGGATCCAGAATTTTCCACCATGCCCAGATGGCCACAGGTGTCTTACCCAGATTTGATTGCCTTATTTGTACAGCTATCACAAGGACCCTTAAACAGGATGTAATAATTCAATTTTGATTTTATGTTCAAATACCTTCTGAAAATAAGTAACACAACACACATATATAAAACATAGCCATGCTTTCAAGATATGTAGCAAAGTTAAAAAGTAACAGTCGTAAAGTACACTGTAAAAATGAGTGGTGATATGTGAGGAATTCTCAGAAAGCTAAAAAATAAATCTGTCATATGGCCCAACTATACCACTCCAATTCCAGACACTTGCTTAGCCATGTTTACTGATGCTCTATTCATTATAACTAAGAAATGAAAATAACCTAAATGTCCTTCAACCAGTAAGCAGGTAATGAAAATATACATTTACACCACAGACAACTTAGGCTGACAATACCCCCAAAAGCTGAAGCCAGAGAAAAAAAAATCATGAACTGCAGATAAATTGATAAACCTAGAAATGATATTGATAAACCTAGAAATGATCTCATGTTCTCTCTCTGTAGGCTCTTAGCTCCAAATTTTCAGGTGTGCATTTGAGTTGACAATGCTTCTAATACAAACCACCTAACCAAAAACAAAAAACCTAAACATCAGGCATGAGACACCCTCTTGAGTTTGTCGGGGTTATCGAAGAGACCTCCAAAACATAAGCTGCTGTTACTGCCTTTGGTTGCACACATCCCACCCCACATGCCCACCGCCATGGTCAAAGGTAAGTGCCCCTATTGCTGGAGACACTGTGCACTTCAGACAGAGGGCCCTGGAACTGGCCTGAAAAGCATCTGAGGACTAGCTTTCTAGATGACACCATACAAGCTTCAAAAGAAGGAGGACACCAGCAGTCCTACTCAGCTGTGATGCCTGTGAAACAACCACACCAATGACCAGCATGACACAATATCCCGAAAGACACAGCGTTGGCACATAATGCCTTGGTGGTTAACAAACTGTTACTGGAAACCTAGCCAAGTACCCAGGGCTAGTGAGGTCATGGGTCTTGGAAGAGAAACGATGACACTACTGTACTAAGCCAGCATCATCCTTGACTACACTCTAATAGTTGTCCATGTCCCACAGTAAGTGTAGTTCTAAGCCTTCAACAAGGAAACTCTCTGCAACAGGAAGTCACAACCAGTCAGAATGCTGAGTTGTGGCGCTTAGACCAAAAGATACATCCACAATGCAGCTACACCTAAGGAACGTCAGAAGCTACACTCATAAAATCTCAACAACTGCCTAAACATGAGCTGAACAGGGAAAACAATAATAGAGATGTTGGGGTGGGGCAAGAGCCCTCAGTCCTACACAGAGAACTACAGGTAAACCAATGAATGCTGAGGACAGGGGAAATAGTCTGTCTTCCCAGGAAGAGCACAGCAATTAGTCACCCAAAACAAAGCAGTCA
Source organism: Phyllotis vaccarum (assembly GCA_033318265.1). Taxonomy (NCBI): domain Eukaryota; kingdom Metazoa; phylum Chordata; class Mammalia; order Rodentia; family Cricetidae; genus Phyllotis; species Phyllotis vaccarum. Next base: position 96,372,909 of record JARWLC010000008.1, read on the forward strand.
GCCCTAAAAACACAACTACTCATAACACATAACAGGCTGGACTCAGCTATATCCAGTTCTCCCAGATCTCTGCCATGAGGACCAAATTCAAAGTAAACACGGAAAATTTCTAGCAGCATAAAACCATGAGAGTGAAGGAAGAGTAGCAGACCCTGACAGAAGCACGAGCTGCTGAGTCTTCAAGGTGAAGACATGTTATGGCAGACTGAGAGCAAACTCACTTCCTGGGGACAAAACCACCTATCTTGCTGAGAAACTGACATGGTCACTCGAAAAGAGAAATTTATGTAATATATCATCACATGTATGCATTAACAATGAAGAGGTCATGAATTTGAAAGGAAAAAAAAAAGCAGACCTCAGTAAGCACCTAAGCTGGGAATACTGAACACTGACCCCCCCAAAGGAAATGCAGTCCAACCACGAGAGACAGACAACAGTGATTGATATTATACAGTTCCTATAGCAATGAAGTTTTGATCCTTAATCTTATACATTTAATAACATGTTCTGTTCATGGCACGTAGACATGATAAATGATTGGACATAAAGACATAACAAAACAATGTAGTAGGTTACTGAAAAGAGCATACTTATTTTTATACCTTTGACTGCAACCTGGCATACCAACATATTTCCTGGCATGGCAAGATTGTGGACAATTTTCTTCACACTTTATAAAAAGAGCATTCTTTAATGTGCTTAAAGAAGCTTTCTAGGTTCTTGTGATTTTATCTGTGGCAAAGTACATAAAATCTGATGATGCAAAGTGGGCAGCGTCACTCACCCTCGGTGTCTAAGTCCACAGCCAGATTCTGGAAGATGTCCATGTGTGCTGAGTGGGTGATGGTGCTCATGGAAGGTGTGCTGCCCTTGTTGTGGATGTGTGCGATGGCCTGAGTCCCTACATAGAGCACCAGTGCATTGATAAGCTGGAGGTTGTAGCGATTGCCAGGCTCGTTAGATACCTAAATGAGCAAAAGAGAAAACTTTACCAGAGAACTGACGAGCACTGTTTCTTTCCTTCAGAGACAGGATCTCACAACATGGCTGTGCTGGGTCCCACTAAGAGCTCCATCTGCCTCTGCATCCCAGGGCTGAAATTAAAGGCATGCACTACTATGCCCCACAGCAGCACTATTTCTCAATCCTTGTTAAGGCTCTATACACGGTTCTTTATTTTCTTTGAAATTTAAATAAAGGATTTTGCTCAGGATTGTGAGCTATACAAATGCACAGTTGCCCAACTAGGAGACCTGAGACTTGAGTTCCTTTGGGAAACCATATACTCTCGCTTTTCACATGATATAGCTATAAAGCAAGCACAACCTCAATTATATAAATTTGGAGAGGTTGTTGCTCAGTATGCCAACACTGTCACGCTAAAAAACAAGTTTAGCTGCAATCCCTTTACAAAGAAAAGTAATGTCTTTTCCCTAGTGGTCTCGTCGACAACTGGGTGGATGATAAGATACTGGTAACATGTACAGCCTAGCTCAGCTCACCCAGTGAACAGGTATGATAATATTCTGGCGTGTATACTGGGGCTGGTTTATTTTGGGGAACAAGGCCTTGCCACTATAGGTCAGGATAGCTACAAGCTCCACATCCAAATTCAACAGGTTTCTCAATGTACAATGCTAACTCCAAAATGAGACACACAATGGGCAGTGCACACAAAGTACTCTGTACAGAAGACAGCAGAGAAGCTTAAACCCAATTAACCTGTAGGTTACTGCGCAGATCCGACAGAAAAGTGACAGGGGATCGAGTTTTAAGATAGGAATCCAAATCTTTTTTGAACTGAGGTGGCATCACTCCAGTAAAATTGGTGAGGATCCGAGGTGCAATGTTAATTTCACTCAACATGTCCACCTATTACAAATATCAAGAATCAAATTTAAGCACAAAAGTTAACAAATTGTACCTAGAAGTGTTAGGTATACTGCACACGCATGTATACACGCAGACTGTGACTATTACAGATTAGACATATCTCATTATTAGAAAAGAACTTAAAGAATTGATCAATTTCTTCCAAGCTACGATTTCAAATCAGTACAGAAGACGACTGCACATCACCAACAATTCCAGCTATAGAAAAGAACCACAGCCAAGGAAGAAAATGTTATATGGATGTACTTAAAAGGGGATTTAAAAAGGATCAACTTAAAAAGGCTAGTATTTACTTATGTTAATGGTGGTATGGTTTTTAAGTGGTCCCTTTCCTTAAACAATTTAAACACATGCCCACTGAAAATTTTAACTATAGACATTGCAAAGATTAGTTTGTTCTTCAATTATGCAGCATGGAACCAGCAGTTGCCCAACATTTGGTCTGGGGTTCAATAGTTATAACTAAATTTAATGTCAAAACTATGAGGAAACAGTAACCAGAAAAAATAGTATGAGTCAATATTCGGGGACAATATCACATCCATCAGCATTAAGCACAGAATTAGCTACCCTAACAGTACCATTATCTAAAGCTCTCAGGTGTGCTGCAAAGAGGAGATTAAATTCAGTGATTTTAAATATTAAGATAAAAAATTACTTTAGGAGCTGCAACGATATGGCCCAGTGGTTGAGAGCACTGGATGCTCTTGCAGGACTTGATCTCAGTTCCCAGCACCCATGTGGCAGCTCAAAATCTCTAATTTTACTTGAAGGGGATCCACTACTTTGTTGACCTCTACAGACTTCCACTTGCACATGGTACACATAAACTCACACACATGTACATAGAACTAAGATTAAAGTAACAAAGTAACAACTTATGTTCTTATCTGTTAAAACTTTACCTTCAGATTAGGAGTGAAGGGGTCCGGGAGCCTCATATTTCTTGGGAAGGCACTCAGGATCAAATTTCTTAACTGGATACAATTAGGAGGGATCACATCACAGAACCCATAATGGTAATCACAAAGGAACTCTGGGAAATCATGCAAAAGAACTAGCAGCACTCTTAGAGTACCCTACATAAAAAGGAAAAACGTGCCACACTAAGAAAGCAGTATTTTTTCCCCTATCATGAATTTTAACTCATGTCAAAAATGCCAAAAGCATGTTAGTAACATTTTTTTAAGAATCTATGAGTGTGAATCAATAAATACAGCTAATATTATAAAAATAATTACAGGTAGAAAGCATAAAAAATTAGCTTCAGGAGCTGGAGCCTTAAAGTGCAACAGTATATTCTGCACAAGAACAATACAAAAGATGCAGCATCTATCCTCAGAACTAGAAAGACAACAAAATCAACCCATGTTTAAACGGTGGTGGCCCCCTTCTGCCCCTCCCCACATCAAATAAAAAGAACTTACTGAAAATGGGGGTGAGATCAAAGCTAGCTTTTGCTAGTTCTTGCAAAGTTTAGTAAATTTGACAAGTCTGATAAAATAGGTGGTAAGAGGCCCTTAAGCAACCTAAGATAGCCTACCTAGTATGTGTATTAAGGACCTAGGTTTGATATCCAACGCTAGAGAAAACCAATTAAAACTCAAAAATAAAAGTGCAACCAATCCTGGAAAAACATGAGCAAACTACTGGAAGGAATATCACAAAAATGTACAAGAAATCACTAAAGTCAGATGGTGCATGCCTTTAATTCCAGCAAGAGGGACACAGAGTCAGGAGGATCTCTGGCAAACCAGGGCTAAATAGTGAGACTCTACCTCAAGAAACAAACATCTCTGGAGATGGATCAGCAGTTAAGAACACTAGCTGCTCTTGCTAGTGTTCATCCCAGCACCCACATGGAGGCTCACAATTCTAACACCCATCCTCTGCTGTATTCCCTCAGCACCAGGCACACACACACATGGTGTATATAATGTATGCATGCAATCATACACATAAATCTAAGAAAAAAATATTAAAAACAAAAAAAAGTTAAATCCCCAGTGAGACTGTACCAAACTGCTATAATGGGGGGGGGGGGGGGGGCGCAAGCAGAGATGAGACATAAAAGATGGGGGACAAACCAACTTTCCACTGAAAACCTAAACTGGTAGTGACTCTCTAACAGTAGAGTATCCTTAAGTAGGGCCTCTAAAGTATCCTGTATTACTGTAAAAGCAGAATAACGGCCCACATGTAAAAATTCAGTTATTTATAAATAAAAATTACCTTGTAGAGGATTTGCATAGGTTTAGTGAGTTCCACGTTTCTAAGGAAAGGCGCTAAATATTTGAATAAATCAATCAACAGCTGTGCATACATTGGCCACCCCTAAAAGAAAGAAATATATATGAGTTGGAGTGACATTTACTAGTTATCCAGCTACCAAAGTTTCCCAAGTCACTACACTGTGGTTATCCATGCTAATGTAAATGGAAAACACCGACAAGACAGGACTGGAGATTCAGTATTAGCTCAGTGTGGTGGGTAGGAAGGGTAGGTAGGTTGAGGAAAACTAAGTACCAAGCCAGGCAGAAGGTTGAGGAAAACTAAGTACCAAGCCAGGCAGGAACACAAACATCCAACAAAATAAAAAAGATTAAGTATTAAAGTAGTGAATGATGTTTTCTAGAATAAGAGAACTCCAGAGATTTGGGGACATACTTATCTTTGTGCCTAAAAGAAAATTAAATGAATAAAGAGATCACCTTGAGGAAATTTCAGATATAATACCAAACCAACTGCAGTCTGGTTTCCAAAATTCCTTCTTTTAAGTTTTGGATCTAAGTATTTCTATTCTTATTTCAACGTTGCTGAATTTACAGCCTCAATTCTGTACTTTCAGCCCAAAGTGGCCTGCTACTATATATGCTTCAGCCATACCAATTATATTTCATTTTTTGTGTGCGTGCCATGGTTTGTATATGGAATTCAAACTGACAAAACCAAGTTCATTAAGTGAACTTGCCCAGTTAACTTCAACACTGAAAGTGCAAATGAAGGTACTATATATGTAGTACTCTTTTGCCATTTAATTGCAAAATGAGAAACTTCTTATAGTAAATGTCTCTAACAAGGCAAAGCATTAAGAGACCGACACAGATGGTCCATTAACAAAGCTAAAGAAGCAATACCTGGTCACCCAAGAAAGCCTTTAAGTACTTGATAAGCCTTTTACATGATGTGACTTGACATTTAATAATTACCAAATAACATGACTGGAAAAAAAATAAATCGCTACTAAGTAACTAATAAAAATTAACATAAACAGTGCTAGTATAAGCCCCAGGTAGTTACAGGCTTCATCTGTAGGAGATAAACTGCAGCCACACCTTCTGCTGTGGCGTATGTGCCAGCATTCTTGCAATAAAGATCCGATGAGAGATCAATTCCAGCCAGGCATATACAAAGCCAGGAGCTTTAGTAGGCCTTAAGATGTGGAATGTATTGCTGGAGGGGGAAAAAAAAATCACAAGCTCAAACTTAAATACAGTAAACAGCACATGACCAACATATAAATTACTTTATAAAAAAACAACCTGTACCCTAAGCATATGAAAAGTTCTACCTGATTTTTACTACACCAGACAAACAGTCTTAGCAAGGCACATGATGCTGCCTCTGATCCCAGTACAGCCTGCACTACCGAGTGAGAATTACACCATAGAAAAGCAGACCAACAATCATGATGAGGGTGGGTGTATATGCCTGTAACTCCAGCTACTGGAGGCTAGATTCAGGAGAACTGGAAGTCTTCTAAAGACCAGCCTCAGCAGCATAGGAACTTTTGAAGTCAGTCTGAGCTATAAGACCCCATGTTAAATAACAACAAATGGAAATCCAACACTCACCAAAAAGCTGTAAGAGTCTGGAAATTAATGGTCTCCAAAACATGCTCAGGGGCATTGAGCTCCAACAGCAGCATGATAAAAATCCTATGGTAGGGAAGCTGCTGAAATTCACTCTGCCGAACATCATGATCCTGCAGAAGAACTCCCACCACTATACCGAGAACCTATAAAGAACACAGATCACAGCTCAGTCACAAACCTGAGCCACTCGTCGCTTTCAATCCATCATTTTTTATTTTACTTTATGTAGGGTGGTTTTGGAATAGGGCTTGGATCTCACTGGGTGACCTCAAGCCCAGAGACCTGCCTGCCTCTGCCTCCCAAGAGATTGGATTAAAGACGGGTGCCTTCACCACCCTCCTAAATCGTGGCTCTTGTACCACTTGAGCACTATCTTCCTGTTTTTTTTTTGGTTTTTATACTCTGAGACAAAGTAAAGAGGTTGGCTTTGAACTTCCAAGCCTCCTTGTGATGCTCCTGCCTCACCCAGTCTTCCAGGGCAGGCTTACTCTTTACTACAAAACATGAAGGGAAAGATACGTGTCATTTGAACACAAATTTGTATGCTGACAGTCAAGGGGACATTTGTTTACTCTTGTGAGTGTTAATAATTTTATTATCATTGGACCAAGCTTCTCTATTCGACACGTCACTGATTTTTTTAAAGATATAGAAACCTGGATGCCACTTCACACTTCATAGCATTAAAATCCAACAATGTTAATTCTTCTAATGTGACCTGATGTCAACAAAGGACAAATGGTTTTTACCTCTCTTGAGTAGGTCTCTATTCCACTCAAGTGTCCTCACTGATCCGGGGAACATTAAATTTCTCTAAGAATAAAATCTATAGTCAAGGTATACACATTTTTGAACTAATTTGGTATTCAACATTTCAAGAATCTGATATATAAAATCAGGTCAATAATTAAACACTACCCCTGGGACTGGCCTACCCCTCCAGACACAATGATTAGGGGTTGGAAGACACCACCTACCTACTATTTCCTATTGGCATCATCTTCAAAGTAGCATCACACCAGAATAATTATGATTCTCTCCTTTTAAAATTCTATTAAACATAATTTTCTTTTAACTATGGTGGATATTACCTATTATATTCATTTTTGTATGGAAAAAAGGCTACCACAAAAGATTTTAGAGGCAGAGTTTGATGATATAGGCTCCTTAATCACAGCACTTGGAAGGAAGAGGCAGGCCAATTTAATTTGAGGATATCCTTGTCTACAACAGTGAGTTCCAGACCAACTAGGGCTACCTACATACAGTGAGGCCCTGTCTCAAAGTTAAGAGAGAGAGTGTGTATGTATGTGTGTTGGGGGGTGACAACACAATGGAGCAGAGGGGAAAAAAAAAAAAAAACCCACAAAAATCTAAGGGTCAAGAAAGATTCCAGACCTTATTCAGCAGATTGATCTTTGTGACGGTGTTGGTGGCCTCCCCAGAATGTTTCACTAACAGTGCAATGAGGCGGACAAAGGCATCCAGGTTGTGATAGCATTTGGCTCGTATCATGGTGGGATTAGCAGCAGGATTGTGCTGCTGCTCTGCTTGAGCACGGTAACTGATTTCAACACACATTTCAGTGCATAGACGAAAAAACCTTGTGATGAGGTCATCCGTTTTAAGTATCCCTTGCTGGTGCATCTGCAGTGGGAATAGTCAATCAACACAGTGAGGCCAGACTCAAATTCAACTTTATACATGTTAGCTTTCAAATAGCTATACTCTAGTTTATTCCCGTTTCTAATTCTTATTTTGTGAAGAGATGCCATGAGAAAAATGATTTGTTTATTATTAAAAAGTCATGGCAGAGTGCTCCTCCCAGTTTGAAATTGACAAGAGTATTAACCTTGAACAAAAGGTTATCTATAGATAATCTGGAAAATTATATACATAAAAAAGGTAAGATGTTAATATAGTTTTCCCAGAGACTCAATTGCTTGTATGTTTAAGTTCCCACAAGTAACATTTCTCACATAGACCCTCTTCTTATTTAACCAGTGGCAAAGCTTTTAAAACTCCAGCCATCTGTGAAAAATCATTAATTTCTTTAATAAATATTCAAGATTATGTTATTTAAATGTAATGGTCTTTCATACTATTACAATTACTAGAAAAGTAGAATTTCAGATCAGACAGGGATCCATAAACAGCAACAGGGGAGTAACATTAAATCAGCATAAGGAAGAAATGAACACTTAACAATCTAGGGGGGACGATCGACACACACCTATAAGGTCATCTTAGAAATATTAACACTAGTTAACTGTCTTGATAAAAATAAGACAGCTAAACAGGCTGAATTAGGAAAACAATTTACTCAAGCCAAAACAGAAGGCCAGCAAAAGGATCTTATTCCATATTGAAGTTTGAAAGCACAGTGCTATGACAAAACATGAGATGTAAAAAGAACTTCCCCAAAGGTCTACTGCATCAAATAGGGAGGGGTTAGAGAAGCGGCACCACACCCAGTGCACACACAGCAATGCCCACAGAACCCTCACATTTGAAATTTTATCCAATGGAATGAGAAATCAAACTATAAACATAGATGTTAGCTTTTTTTCAATGGAGTTATGTTTTATGATTTCCTGGATCCATTTAGCAGAAGAAATTTACATGGCATAGTCTAGTATCATTTATGCTTAAAATTTATCCAATTTTTAACAAGTTCATCTACACTTGTCAGGTATTTAAAATAGACATTAATCATTTTCCCTTGGCAAGATAATCAGCTTTAGGTTTCAATTTTAGGAAATGAAAAATGAAAAACTATTTATTTTGTAAAAGATTTTTATTATGTTTACAGTGTTCATGAATGCTTGGTGTGCACCTGTGTTCAATGGTGTGCACGTAAGTGCAGAATGCCCCTGGAGCTGGGGTTAATTTGTGCGATGTCAGCAGGAGAACTAAACTTCAGTCCTCTGCAAGAGCAGTACTCTTAACTGCCTAGCTATCTCTCCAGCCCACAACAACTACTTATTTCAAGAATGGTCTCCATATATTCATATATTTGAATGCTTAGTCACCAGGGAATGGCACTATTTGAAAAGGATTGGAAAGTTTGGTCTTGCTGGAGGAAGTGTTTCACTGGGGGTGGGCTCTTTTTAGACAATGCTGTAGGATTGTGCTGCTGCTCCAGTTTCAAAAGTCTCTGTCAGGCCAAATATGTTTGTGTCTTTGTTTATGGATTAGGATGTAGCTCTCAGCTACCAATCCAGTGCCATGCACACCAACATGCTCCAACCTCTGAAAACTGTAAGCAAGTCCCCAATTAAATGCTTTCTTTTCTAAGAGTTGCCTTGGTCATATGCCTCTCTCTTAATAAGCACTCGGTAAGCTTGACTTTTAAAAAAACAGTTCAATTTCCAACACTTTCAAACTTCAATAAAGAGATATACTAGAGAAAATACAATAAAAACACTCTACCCACTAAATAGAAACTAAATTTGTTGTATTTTGTTTTTAAAATCAGCTAGCCTGGTGTGGTGGCACACGCCTTTAACCCCAGTACTTGGGAGGCAGAGGTGGATCTCTGTGAGTTCAAGCCAGCCACAAAAACTAGATCCAGGACAGCCAGAAATCCTGTCCTGACCCCTCCCCCCACATTTTCTGAAATCTTAATGTATTGGCTCAAAGTTTACTACTGGTGACTATTAGTAAAGTAATACTTAATAGTTGGAGCCTCGTTACTCATTTTCTGACCCACCATACTTTGTAGCTATAACAACTGGAAAGAGAAGTAAGATGAACAGGAATAGGAATGCTGAATTAACAGTAGCTATGATCAACAGTAATTCCACAGAGCATGGTGTTTTTGCTTGCACTGGGTATGGACAAAATCCTAATCACAGGTATACAATACTGAACTTTAATATTGGAGTTAACACACCCTACTTATGTTGAATAAAAAGCACCTTTCTTTCCAATAGCTCTACCTGTCCAACAAACGCAGAGAAAGCTTTGGTACTGTCACGGCCAGCTGCTGCTGAATGGTATAGATTCACCCATTCTCTCAAAAGATACTCTGCCTTCTCCCTCAGGCCTGGAGGGTCATCATATTCTGAGGCTTGAGAGATCCCAGAATGCATCATAAAGTTAGGACCTCCATGAGCTCGATCAATCATTGCTTCATAGTTGGATCGCACTACTTCCATCAGCTGGGGCAATCTAGTATGATAAATTCAGAATCAAAATCAGTTAACCCACTGTTATTTTATTATATATGTGTTTATGTATAATACACACACACACACTTTATCATTTATCAGAACTTGGGGAAGTCTAGTATGCTAGGCTGGTATTCAATGAGCCCTAAGATCTGCTTATCTCTGGTACCCAGTGCTGGGATTACCAGTGTACATAACTACACCCAGTTTTGTGTCATGCACATTCTTGGATGTACATGTGAATGTATGTGCACATGCTTGTGGAAGCCAGCACATAACATTAGATATTACCTGTAGGATTTGTCCATGTTTTTTGCGAATGTTTCTCACTGGGACCTGAACTTGCTAATTAGGCTATACCACCTGTGTCTAGGCCAGCACTGTCATTACAAATATCAATACACTTAGCTTTAAAGGTGGGAGCTTCCTCAAGCACTTCACTGAGATTTATCTCCAGCCTAAATGGAACTGGTGCTCAAACCACATTTGTGGTACCAACTCAGTCACTGTATGCACAGTTCTAGTATCAAGGAGGCAGTTGGTTAAGCATTCATACTTTCAGCCCAAAATTAGGCCTAACTAAAAATGTGTTTCAGTTGAAGCTAAAATTTAGTCAGAAAATTTAGTGTATACATTACTTTCTAAAGCTCATAGACTGCTGAGTCAAAGGGAAAACGAAGCATTTCTTCTTACCCTTCTGGAGCATTGCCTCTGGAATGAGCATTAATCCTCATAAGGGTTTCAATGGTATGGAATAGATCTGCCTCTGTAATATGGGCAACACTCCTTTCATCCACTAGCAGAATTTTTACTAATTGCATAGCAAATGCCACGGCCATGTAGTTTAAGCCATTCTCCATTGACTGGCAACAGAGCAAATGTGAGAGAGATGTATTAAAATAAAAGCACTCTCTAAATTCTATAGTTGACTCAAGTTAATTTCTTTTATACCTGAGCTAGATGAAGATCATACTGCTGCATGTTAACCAAATGATTTCGAATTAATAACTCCACAGCCTCCACATTATATTTATATTCATCTCGACATTCAATTAGGCACCTAGGAAAAGACAGTATTTTAGCCACATGAACCACAGGGGCACTATGTTCTACACAAGGATGTCTTAAGAGATAACTGCAAAAGACAAACCAACAAAGGAAGGATCAATTTGAAAGCATTAGGCAGGCTAGGGACACTGAAGTACAATCTAGGGCTGGCGTGTATGAGGTAACAAGCCCCAGCCAGTAGAAAAGATAGTTAAGACCTCAGGCTTTGCTTTCAAATTTGGGGAAGTAGGAGGGATTTCATTCAAGACAATAAAATACTAACCATGAATGCTACTAAGTGTGAAATCATGAAAACCTAAATTTTATTCCTCAAAGGTATGTGCTGGAACCACTCAACTCTTACTCCTTTAGAATCTGAAAATTCAAAGCCTGATTTAGCAAAAGAAAAACATCTAGAAATAAATAGGCTATGTATGTCAAAAGCTAGTCCGCTGGGCTTTAGAGATGGCTCAGTGGTTTAGAATACTCTTGGTTCAGTTTCCAGCACCCACATAATGGCCCACAATCTCTCACACTGATTTCAGAGGCTCTGCTGTCCTTGTCTGTCCTCTGCAGGCACCAGGCATGCACTCAGTACACATTGAAGCATGCAACGCATAATGCATGCAAGCTAAACATTCACATAAAATAAAATATAATAATCTAAAATAATGATTAAACTCGCCCAGGAACGACTACTTTTCTAAGGATACCCACCTTGTGATCTGTTTGTTGCACCATGGAGATCCATATGCCCTGCCATCCTGCAAAGCTTTTAGTACCAAAAGGTGGCATTCCCTGTACCGCAGCAGTAAGTCAGCATCAGCACCACTTGTGGCATCTAATAAACCCTCTACAGCCTACAAACAGTAGAGAGTATTCACAATCATGGAAAATATAGCACTCAAACAACTACATAAGCTGGAAATCAAACACAAACAACTACATAATTTTTGAAGCTTCAAACCTCTATTCTCAATTTCTATCTAGTTTAAGCTTAATCATTATTTGCTGACTTAAGTCTCTATACAGTCAAAAGCCAAGAGCTTCCCAATCCACCCTGCCCATTCCCCGAACATTTATACTATCATTATTTCCAAGAGAATATTACTATATGGAAAAGGTGTCCCATCCAGTTACTTCTATCTGCCACAGCTGCATTCTATGAGGCAGTAACTTGTCAAGAAAACTTGGTTTATATTAATTTTTAAAACTTAATTCTAAGTATATAGATTTAGCTGCTTCTACAAGCAATAGCTTAAAACCAACCTTCTGCAGTAATCCAAGAGCAGCTATCGCATCTCGAGAATTCCGAGACAACACTACAACCTCCAAAAGGCTTCGTAGAGCTTGGGCTTGGGGGTTCATGGCCAAAGTTGGTGGAATGGCATGAAGATGTTGTTCCAGTTCCGTAATACACTTATCATAAATCTGAGCTACATCATCTGTTGCCCAAGCTTGCTGTTTTAAAAAATAGATATAACCAGAGATAAGCAAACATTATTAAAGTTGTATGGCATAATGTACCAATGAAGTGAGTCCTTAAACATCTTCCAAGTTAAAAAGCATGATTGGACAGAGTATGAAAATATATTGCTTTTCTTTCTTTTCTTTTTTTTTTTTTTTCCTTTTTTCCAACTTTCAAAACAGGGTTTCTCTGTGTAGCCCTGATTATTCTGGAACTCACTCTGTAGACCAAATTGACCTCTAACTCAGAGATCCACCTACCTCAGAGTGCTGAGATTAAAAATATATTCCACCATGCCCAGCTATGTGCTTTTTCCTATTTATTAAAAAAAAAGAAAGAAAGAAAGAAATACTACTGGCCTGGAAAGACAGCCTAGTATATCAAGAGCTTGCCCTGCAACCATGAAGATGAGTTCAAATCTCAACCCTATAAAGATGAGTGTGGTAGCATGTGTCTATAATTCTAGTGTTCTAACAGTGAGATAAAAGTGGATGAAGGCATATTCATGGAAGCTCACAGGCCAGCTAGCCTAGCACACACAACAATAAAAACAAGATCAGGTCTCAAGGTAGAAGATGAGGCCCAACACAATCCTCTAACACACACACACACACACACACACACACACACACACACACACACACACACACACACACAATCATATGCACAATCCCAGAGTCAGAGGAAGTACTATAAAAGTCTGGATGTAGCTCAGCAGCAGAGCGATCAGATCCCATTTTGAGGCCCTAGGATAAATCTCAGGACAATAAATGAGGAAATTCAAAAGGATATTTCAAAGGACAGCCACATGAAGTGTGTGGTTCTAAAATAGATCTTTTATTCCACTTTATTCCAACACTCTGAAGTTTAAAGAATTAGATGAAGATGTTGGCATTTAAGTTCTTGATCTTAACACTTGTACTCTATGGTTGTAAAGAATACATCTCTGAGAACTACAAGCCACTGAACATTGCGATACACGCTGAAATACAAGATACATGTAAATAAATGATGACTGCTAACTGTATCTGTCCCTGGGTTGCTTAGCCAGAAGGATGAAAAGACCCTGAACTATCTACTTTGGCTGGGCATAGTGCCACATACTTTTAACCCCAGGAACTAGGAGGTACTGCTAACCATGTGTCAGGAGGAAAAATTACTAATTTGTAAACCAAAAATTTAAAAACACAGGAGCGGGAAATGCAATTAGTGAGTAGTATGCATATTTTGCATGCACAAGGCCCTGAGTACAATCCTTGGGATTTCATCAATCAAATGTGGTGGTGTATGCCTGTAACTCGAGTACTCAGGAGGTGAGGAAAGAAGAAACATAAGGTCACCCTTTGGCTAGAGTTCAATGTGAGCCTGGGCTATATGAGACCCAGTCTCCAATACAAAAACAAAACCCACACAAACCAAACTTGTACGTGTATCTAGACCCATGTTGGGGGAGGGGGATACCGAACAGGAAGTGCTAACCATTGATCGATAATGCTGCCCGTTCTTAAAAAAGAATAAATAAATAATCAACAAAGGGCATAGGATGCCTCCCTACAGATTGTTGGTCAGAGAGGCTTCAGAGTCCCTCAAAACAAGAGGCTGAAGCTGGCCAAAAGAACTAGACACGAAATTCATAGTGCTAAAAGCAATAAACTTCAATTGTAGGATGGAGGTCTGGGGGAAGGAGGGAGAGGGGATCAAGCTAGAACTGAGTTGTAAGCTTCCTCTCTCATAAGTAACTTTTTCAGCATAGAAAGTTCCTATGTATGCTGTTGAGGGATTATATGACCCATGCAAGCTATAATAAATACCAATCTGCCATGTAAAATATAAACCACTGTTGCAAAATGTGGAGTTAATCAGCTACTTTCTGGGCTGAATTTGAGTTCCACTCCAAGGAGGAAATTTATTCTTGGTACCATAAATCTGGCCAAAACTCCTTGGCTAGGAAGATCATACACAGACCTGGGGGGTGGGGGGTGGGGTGGGGCAGGAGTTGTTGGCTAAATGGAAATGAAGACAAACTGCTGTATTCATCTCTATAGTCTTTGATTAATGCTGTTCTCAACATAGGTCGAAAAGCTTCTTTTTCAATGGATTAACAGCAGACAAGACAGATGAAAAGGCTGAGAACGAACCCTGAGCAGGACCATCTAACATCGCTTCTTCCTTGTATCATTTCAACAAGGGTGCAAATAATTTAGGAGAATTCTAGGTGTGCTAGAAAAAGAAGTCTTTTGGAAATGATACAGAACTCACAGCTCTGGTCACAGGCACATGGTACAGCTCATCAACATTGCACTGTGAATGGGAGATAAGTACATGGAGCCTCTCCCCTCCCCTAATTAATAGATCTGGGAAGAGGGAATAATCGTTCTTTAGGGGGGTAGTTGATGTAAAATGTCTGACCCAGAAAAAAATCCCATCTATACCCATGTAAACATGCAAGATACCCTACTTAAATTTGGTATGTTATTTGCTTATTTTGTGAGTGTGTGGATGCATGTAGAGGTCAGAGAATAATTTGTAGGAATATGTTTTCTCCTTCCTGAGGAAAATGCAGGTTTTCAGGTTTGTTGGCAAATGCCTTATATCTCCACCAAGCCATTTCTCTGGCCCATCAGGAGGTTACTTAAAAAAAAAAAATAAAATAAAATAAAAAATAAATAAATAAATAAATAAATAAATAAATAAATGTATAAATGAGGAGAACAGGAGTAAACTGGCTCCAGTCAAACTAGATGGGAGTAAATGAAGGCAAAGAGAGGTGAATATGGTCTCTCTCTTGTGTGTGTATACTTGAGATCAAGAGTGAAGAATTTTACAATTATTGTTTTAAGAAAGAAGACAGTCCTCAGAAAATACGGACTTGGTAAAGGCACTTTATACTCTTCTTTCTAAAAGAAACCAGAAAACTGTAAGAAGCGAAGAGCACAACAGGTCACAAATTCTCAGGTAGGAAAATGTTTTCCTTGTATTTTCAACTTTTGTTAAATTTCTTGTACAAGTTTAGAAACTGTCCCTTCAAATAAAATTAAACATAAAACAAATAAAGCAAAAAAATACAAGTAAAGTCAAGAATTAAGTTACTCTGAACCAAACAGTCTAATGCCTAATGCCAGAACTTAATCTAGTGTCTGCATTTCAGGCTGACTAAGAAAGGTCATCTCTAACACAACGCCTTCTATTCCCCATACCTAATAACAAGCTCTCAAGCAGAAAGTGATGTATTATTAAATTATATTCCATACTACAAACAATTTATCCCAAGTAAGGTATTTACCTTCATGGGCTGAGCTAAAAATCCTGTAGGCTGACTTAAGTCATTTGTAGGTAAGAAGCCAGGCACATTTCGTGCAAACTCTTCATAAACAGCTAACTGTTTTGGGTCCACACCACCAACCTTAAAAGAAGAAAGCCTTTTTTGGTAAAATGCACTTCACAATCAAAACATTTTAAATTTTTATTTTTACTTTGAGGCTGAGATAGGGTCTATCTATATAGTATTTAGAACTCACTACGTAGACTATGTTGGTCTCAAACTGAGAGAGTCTCCTACCTCTGCTGGGATTGAAGGCATTTACCACAACACCCCACTGAATTTTTTTTTTTTTTTTAAGTGGAAAGAGACCCATCAGACGACACAGAAATGTTTCTCCTTTTCCTTGTGGAGTCACTGATAGAGGCATTAAGAATTTTTTCACTAGAGCAGCATGTGTTGGCACACCTGCAATTCCAGCAGGCGGGAAACAGAGACCAGATGATTACATGTTTGAGACAGTCTGGGCAATATTATAAACTCTGTCTCAAAAATAATCACTAAGAAATGCCTCAGATGGGACTGCACCATGCAACTGTCCCCTGATGCTGTATCAGAGACTCTTACCATCCTGTTGGGATCAATGAGGAACTATCAATAGAAGAATTAATACCAGAAGATGACAAAAGCCAAGCCCACGTTGGGAAAGAAGGACGAGTACATTAACTTTTTATACCAACACTGAGCAACTCTGGGGAACGGAAGAATCTCCATTTGGGCTCCAGGAAATCTTAAGGTGAAATGCTACTAAGAGATGCTTTCTTGAGCAGCAGTATTTAGACACAGCACTCTAATCCTGATGAGGCATTCATGCAACAGTAACACAGAGAAAGCAAAGGGCCCCAATTCTTACTTTCAGCCTGATTTGCTCCGGCATCCGTTCCGCTTGATATGTAAGTACAACAGGGTCACAGTATCTGCGACCTTCTTGCCGAGCGTGTTTTCTCAGCTCAAATTCCTACAAACAAAAAAAGTTACTGAGGTTCTTGTTATGAGACACTTCCTCAAGTTGAAAGAAACTACAACTTTAAAGATAAATGCTAAACACCTACGGTTGCCAATCGCTTGTCCATCTCAGGGCCGGCTTTCTCCACTGCAGTTTTCTGAATAAAACAACAAGCCAATTCACAATTGTCCTGAGCTAGCTGAGCAGCAGCCTGGTCCATCATTTCCCTTTGTTGTGGAGATGCAGTCTATTGAGAACAAAAGAAAAAAGTAATTTTAAAATGTGTATAGTGGAAAATGCAGTATAGTCAACAGGTCATTCCAAGTTCTGGTGCTACTTCAAATATCTGTAATTCAGTCATCTATGAGATGAAAATACTTTATTAAACATTTTATCAATTTCTGGCAAACATACTGAACAATATGATAACAATTCCTAATTCTGATACCTGGGACTCAAGAGTTGACTTGAAGGGAAAATGTGCGGTGATTATATCACTTTATAATGCTCTAATCCAGTTACAGGAATTTAATTCACCTAACAGAATTTAGACTGTCTACTATTTCTTAAATACAAACAAAACAAACGAACAAAAACCAGCCAGGCATGGTGGCATATACCTTTGATGCCAGAACTGAAGAGGCAGAAGCAGGTGGATCTCTATAAATTCAAGGCCAGCCAGGTCTATATATATATATATATATATATACACGCTTTATGTGACCATGACCCTGTCCAAACAAAGAATCTTCCCTTCTTTAAGAAAACACTTAAGAACTGAGTATCTGCTAAACACTGCTGGGTACACAAGCATGTACAGAAAAAAGTGGATCTAATCCCTCACCTTAATATAATTTAGTATCTAAAGAAACCAGGAGATGAAGTATCCATCAGTGCTAAAGTATGCCCTAATAAGAAAAAGATTTTAAGATTACACCACATTTAAAAAAAAAAAAAAAGGGGGGGGGGGTAACAGTCAGTGCTACAGACAAAAACTCTCACAGACAAGTGTTGTGGGATTCAGGTGTCAACTGATAAGGTCAAAAGACACTTATCCAGGGTACTGGGCCCCTGAAGGGGGCGGGGAAAGCCCATTGAAAAGGGGCTTCTGGAACACAAGACGCTGTCTTCCTGGTTCCTGGCTGTTGGAGAGAGGATCGGAATCCATCGTCCATCCATCACTCGTCCACCATTCCAGACTCCAGTCCCTGTTCAGGTGCTACTGTAATCTGTTACCTATACCGTGAGTGTTGGTTTATATTTTAATAAATATCTATCTGGTATTGGTGCCTTCTAAGTAAACTCCACCTACAGACAAGTACTGAGTTTTACAATATACAAAGTGATCAACTCACACGAAGAGCTGAGGCAAAGCTGTTTTTTAGGTTGGTAGATATGCTCATCAGTAAAGGTTCCCTGCAAGTAATCATAGCCATGCCAGCTGTCAAGTTCCGCATCATGTGATGAGCTGCTATCCGCATTCTAGATTCCTCAGAATCCAGGGCAAAATCCTTCCTGACTATCTGTTCACAAGTAGTCATGGCGATCTTAATTGAGCGGTCTACCACAGGATGGACCAGCTCCTGGACAGCCCGTTCAATCGCTTGCCGCACACACTGCTTCAATTGTGGATGAGCCTGAAACAAAGGGATCTGGAAAGAGAAAAGGAGGCACGGGTCACGTCATCAGCTTCTTTAGACAGGACAGGCGACAGAGACGCTGGTCCTCTTTCCGTGGTATAGAAACAACAGTGCCCACATAGAACTAACAAAACCTCAGGAAGCAGAGTGAGAACAAGAAGTCAGTATAACCTACTTCATGCTTCTTTAAAAAATCCCCTTCAATACAGGCAAGCTGCTCATAAAAAGCTTGCTTATACACAGATGACCTTCTAATTTAAAATGACGGCTAAATTGTTAAGGCAATTCCTCAATAGTTGTTGGTGGTATGCGTCTTAAATTCCAGCACTCAGAAAGCAGAGGTAGGTAAGCTCTGTGAGTTCAAGTTCCAGGATAGCCAGGGAGGGTTGTTTCTCCAAAAACAGAAACAAAGAATCAAACAAAAAAAAGCAAATTCTCATTGGTCAAGAGCACTTTTTCTCTTGCAGAGGCCCCAGGATTTATTTCCCAAGCACCCGAATGACAGTTTCACACGCTTCCAGAGCTTCACGTGCCCCCCCCCCTTTTTCTGGTCTCTTCAGGCACACATATGACTTACATGCAAGCAAAACACATACACATAAAATAAAAGTAAATGCTGCAGACTCTGGCTAAAAAATTCTATATCTAAATTCCAGTCTGCCAAAACAAATGTCTCAACAATACCAGGCCAACGTGACATTTTCTAATGAAAATGAGAGCAAAAGAAAAAATACCACAGCATACATTCAGAAGAATCTTTTGACCTATGTATGGATTATTCAAAATTGTGATTTTATTGGTAACAAAATTAAAACACTTGGGAGTAGGGAAAGAACAAATAAAATTCCAGTAACTATTTTACAAGCAAGGGGATCCTACTCGGACTATAGCTCTCCCATCCTCAGGGCTCTAACTGTCCTGGAACTTGCTCTGTAAAGTGGGCCAACCCAGAAATCCATATATCTGCCTCTGCTTCAAGTGGTGGATTAAAGGCATGGGGGGGGGGGTGACCCACGAACACAGACAGGACACAAAAACCCCAGAGAAGATGGTCAGCAAAGGCCCAACGGTTAAGCAATTGTCGTTCTTGTGGAGGACCAGGATTAGATACCCACAGCCAATATGGTGCTAATAATCATCTGTAACTCCAGTTCCAGATCTGGTGCACATATATACAGGCAGGTAAAACAATCACTCACACATTCTTTATTTTTAAACAAAGATCGAAGGAAGAAAAGAAAGGGAAAATTACTTCTTACTTACTGTAGGGTTTAAAGTAATATGAGGTGCCAGGCCTGCAAGAGAATAGACATTGATGTCGTGGTAGCTGTACTGTGGCTGTGGTGGAACTGTGGCTGTACACGTAGTACTGGTAGCTGGTGTTGTAGAAGTTGCTAGATGTAAAGTAAAAGATAAAGCACATTTGTTGACTACATGCAAAAATTAGCTGGTCATTAAGTGGATTTTATCTATTTCAACTAACTCTGGAGAAGGGGGAAGCTGAGGTCACATCTTTCCCATTCTGAAAAAGAAATTCTGCTACTACATGAAATATATAAATTCCATAATACAAAAACAGGGTTTCTCTGTAGCTCTGGCTGTCCTAGAACTCACTCTGTAGACCAGGGTGGCCTAAAACTCAAGAGACCCACCTGCCTCTGTCTCCCGAGCAGTGGCATTACAGTGTGCCCTTACACAACTGGCTGCAAAGAAGCATCTTAAGGGCAAAGCTATGTTAACCATGGGTACCTGTCTTTAACCAAGCATTTACCAGGCTTCCTTGGAATTTGTCAGATGCTAAGAGAAGGGGGAAAAAAAAAACGGTCCAGAGTGGTGGCTGGCATATTCTACCAATACTTCACTGTTTAACTTAACCACACGCAGAGAGGGAGGGAGATGGGGGGGGGGGGCGCCAGGGAGGGGGCAGAGAGAGAGGGAGAGAGTTTATTGGACTGGTTTTTAGACAAGGCCCCAGGCTGTGTGAGAATTAAATATGCAGTTTATGGTGGCCTCAAACTCATAATCTTCCTGGTTTTATTTTAGCTTCTCAACTGCTATCATTATAGGCCTGCATCCAGAAACCCAGTTCTGACTGTGTTGATAACAGGTAAAATGAAGTTCTCTGAGCAGGTGAGTCTGACAAACTCTAGATTTAAGGAATAATGCAGGCTCTTGTGTCATTCAAGTACTTCTGATACTTAAAACAGTGTAAGAGAAAAACTGGCCTGGGTATGGTACGAAGATAATTAACTTTTACCTTAAGAGACTGATAGACTATCTCATTAGGTGACTTCCCTTAGGCACGGCTTATACAGAGATGTACCACTTGAGAAGCTTCTGGCTGACAAAGGCTAGACTTCTGCACTTACTTGTAGTTGTGATGGCAGGAAGCTCTTCCGGCTGTTTGACGTCTTTCTTTGGAGCAGAGAGTTGTTCGTCTAAGTTCTTCAGTCGATCTTTATCTTTCAGCAAGTTTCCAGGTTTGAGCTCATTGATGTCTAATGCAAGGTTCTTACAGAGCACCTCAATTTCAAACTTCAAGTTTAACTGCAAAATTCCAGTATTTAATTAAAATTTTGAAGAGAAAATCTGAGTTTACTCATATACTACCCTCAATCCAATGCCCACTGCCCCCTTTAATGCCCTGTATTTACTTGTAAGTCTGATCATTTTAAGGCAGAGAATTCTCCAAGGGTGAAGCAACAATTTTACCTTTAAGTCATGTTCCTGGTGCAGCTCAGCCAATACATTCATAATTGCCATTGTCCAGGGGTTTGGGGGTCTAAAAACCTAAAGGGAAGTTATGATATTAAGCTAGCTTTAAATCAAACTATTATTTACTATTATTTTCAACATTTAAATATTTAAATTTGCATGGCCACGATAAAATCCCTAAAACACATTCCAGAAAAATACCAAAGGTGATAGATTTGGTGATAACTTCACCTAATTATATATACAACTATCTCTGATCAACTAATGAGAGCTTACTAAAATGGCTCTATGTGCATAAGAAGAATTCTTTTAGGAGTTGTGTTAACAACATCTCACAATTCACCAAGAACGGCATTTACTCACCAGACTACGGATGCTGGACTCTAGAACTTTGGCAACAAAGGGCACTACATAAAGCAACTCTTGTTGTCCCTTCACGTAAGCTTCTAGCAGCAAAGATTTCACATCCAAGTCCTAGAATTTTAGAACAAAACCAAACTTTGAGGAGCTGAGAACCTGTTCCAGAAGCCCTCTGGGGGGGGGGGGGGGACTACCCCCACCCCCAAAAGTTATCTCACTCACTAAACTCAACTCTCAATATATAATCCATACATTATCTGACCCTTGCCTGAGAAAAAGAAGGGGCTGATAATTTAAACATCCTTCCAGCCAACTTTCACACATGTGTATCCACCGTAAAACTCACCGTGTGCAAGATGGGTTTGTTTTTAGCTAATGTGATCATTCCTAGCCAATGTCCCAAGTTCTTCAGCAAAGAACGATCTGAGAAATTGGCTGCAGCTTTATCAGAGGTCAGCAGCACCTGTAACAGTGTAAGATTTATAAATGTAAGAAATAAGCTTAGGGAGGAAGTTCTCAATTTCTTATTTGAGAATTCCATTATTCTCTTTAAGAGAGCTATCCTTTTTGGGACTACACCCAAAATAGATCTATTCCATCTATCATGTTGACATTATCTTACTGTGTTCATTATCAAACCTTTGAGAATGTTTTAAGGAGCTTAATAGGTAGAAGAAGAGTCTAGGCTTGTAATCCTGGGGTGACAAACTTATTAAAAAAATAAATGGTGATTAATGAAGTTTGACTCAGAATGTGTGGGAACTCCCAAAATTTACAATAATCCTTACTATAACATAATAAAAGCTGAACACAATGTTCCTTAACTCCAAAAAGCAACAGCAAAATGGCACAAGTCAGCTGTGCAACAAGGAGCCAGGAATTACTTTTGCACTACAGCGTAACCAAGAATGGGGAAAATTCCCATCCATAGTTTAAATATAGTGCTACTTCCTAAGACAGACCCAACTTACTCAACAATAAATGATCTCAACTCTATCTAGCTTAAACTAGTTCTCAAAAGTTTCATATTCAAATGAAACCACTGAACTTTACAAAACAAGTACAATAAAAATTTGACCTTATATTGTAAAGAATCCCATAACCAGATCTATTTCACAAGATTATATTTGGAATCTAGATAGCCAAGTAGAATGGTTTCCTATAAGACTATCTCTAGTTCTTAAAAATGAAGATCGAGAACTTGAGAACATATTGCATCTATTCTCCGAAGAGATGAGGGAGAAGCAGGTGTGCTCAACCATGTCAACAGGATGGTATGCCACAAATATACTGAATAGTTATATGTAACACAAAGTAAAATTCTGAAGCCATACACAGAAAGATAAAAACATATTATAAAAAAGAATTACACTTAGGCAACACACAAGGTTACACCAAAAAGATTAAATTCTTGGGCCAGCTAGATGATCCAGCGAGCTAAAGTGTTGGCCACCAAACCAGATATTCTGATATATGATATTCTGAGTTTGAGCCCCAAGACTAAAATATAGAAAAGTACCTCCTGAAAGCTGTCCCTCTGAGCACAAACATGTGTATGTAAGTGCACAAACCCACGTGCAAATGTAATTTAAAATCAAATTTATAAAACCTGGTTATTAAACATCTTAAAGGAAATCTACAGTACTTCTCATGAGTACCTAACATAGATAACAAAGAGAAAAAGACCAAATTGTCCCAAATTCTACTGGCCGAAATCAACTTAATTATTAAATGACATGTAAGAACTCTTACCTTAATGTTTCTGTAGGTCTCATTCAGAACCATCTTGTTAAATTCTGGATTCTTCAATGTGTCAAGAAAATTTGAATACAGGCTATGAAAGTTTGGCTCAATACTGACTCTTTTCATAACTAGATACTGGGAAACCCAAGGCATAAACTCTTCCTTCACGGTTTCTTTAAGCTCTTCGACCTAGCAAATCAACAAGACACAGGCAATAAAAGGTCAGTAAAATAGAAAAACAGAATGAAGCCTGAAGTCTGTGAATCATGCCACACAGCACCTGGCTCCATCTAA
Source organism: Phyllotis vaccarum (assembly GCA_033318265.1). Classification (NCBI taxonomy): domain Eukaryota; kingdom Metazoa; phylum Chordata; class Mammalia; order Rodentia; family Cricetidae; genus Phyllotis; species Phyllotis vaccarum. Next base: position 96,396,384 of record JARWLC010000008.1, read on the forward strand.
ACCCTAGCATGAAACTGAACTACTAAGACGGGCCTTTCATCCTCAGATTTTTAAAAGATTCCAGAGTGGTGGTATTACAAGCTTACACCCCAAGGCCCAGCGTATTTCTTTCTTTTTTAAGGCGGGGTCTCTCTATGTAGCTTGGAACTCATAATGTAGACCAGGCTGGCCTCAAATTCACAGAAATACTCTTGCCTCTATTTCACCCACTTCTTACAATAAATCTTAAAGACTGTAAGTAAGTAGTAAAGTGGTAACTTAATCTTTACTTGCAGAAGGCAAGCACTGTTCCTTATGTTTTTTAAAGCTCTATCTCACAGTACTTACTGGGTCTAATAAACACTTAAAATATTTTCTGAAAGAAGATAAAACCTTCCATCAAGGTTAGGCACAGTGGTGCAGACCTTTGATCCATTACTTGGGAGGTGGGAAGAATTTAGAGGCCATCATGGTTAACACAGTGAGCTCTAGGCTGGCCAAGGCTATTTAATGAGACCTACTCTCTGCCATCAAAAATAAATAAACACCACTTCCTGGAGAGCAGGACATTATTTCAAAAAGGCTACAATTCGTTGAAAAACAATGTATCTGAAGTGGATACTGTTTAATTCCGACAATACCTTTTTCTTTATTCTTTAAAAACACTAGCCACCACGCCCAGATAAACTGAGTTTATCCTCTATCACTGCATGATAGAAAAGGCTAGTCTTTTAACTCCTTGTGTTAAAAAACTGTCCCACTTCGGCCTCTCAGTAGGTCAGAACGCATACTCACACCATATACCTGACTTAACTAACTAAAAAGGGCTTTAAAATCCCTTCTGTCCACCAAGGAAAAGGAAAGGGCTTTTCATAATAAGCTACTCTGTCATGCTTACCTTCTGGGTCATATTTGACTGTGAGAGATTGTTAAAGATAAAAGCAATTTTCTCTTGGATATTTTCTGGCGGCTCCACAATCCTTTCAGTTTGATCTGTGGCCACAAGCAATGTATCTATATTTGTTGTATTTATAGAAGGCTACAAACAAGTAATAAAATACATCAGGTTAAAATAGTTGAGCTATTTTAATGGAAAAATCACAGAAACTAGAAGTGCTGGAAAGACAGCCCTGAGTATGAAAGCACTTGCCTCTAAGCCTGAGTTTAAATGTCAGAAGAAAACTGACTAAATACAAACACACAAAATAACAAAAACAAAGATAAGTAAGCATTTTTAAAGATTTATAGGGAGTCCATTAGCATGAAAAACATGCAGAACATTGCTAAGATAGTTAAAGCCATTATTAAAGTACTACATAGTTGTCTCTGGGGAACAGAGAGAAATGCTGATCTTTATGCTTACAATATGATAACATATAAATTCTCTACTACAAATTTACACCATCAGATGCTGAAAAGGCAGAAAGACCTACTTACTGGCACATCTTTCTTAAAGCTGACTCCCGTTGGCTTGGTGACTGTAACTGTTTTAGCAACAGTGGTGGTTGTTGAGGTGGTTACCATTGTGTTAACCTGACCAGCAAGAGGAGCTTTTGCTGGAACCTGGGCCTGAGCCTGGGCCTGAGCCAGTGCAATACTTCCAGGGGTTGTGATAGAGCCCTGCATTTTCACAGGAGGATCTCGAGACTGCTGTCCATACTCGATGTACTACAAGGGTAAGGAAGAAAATACATTGAAGCTTCTTAATAGAAATGGGTTGTTGTTTGTTTGTTTTTTAAAACAGCATTTCTCTGTGTAGCCCTGGCTGTTCTGGAACTCAGAGATCTGCTTCCGTCTCCCGTGAGTGCTGGGAGTTAAGTCACGTGAAACCACCACCTAGCTGAAATGAAAAAATTTTGCCTTATATGTTCTTCACTTAAGAGAGGATAGTTTCAGTTTTCCTCTAGTCTATCTCCTTTAAACCTGGCCCCCACTGGTATATAAGTGGATACCATGATCTCCTATAAAGATGAAATTAGTATTATTATGTTATGTGCTTTAGACTAGACTGTCAAATCAACTTTTAAAGAGTAGTCTCATTGGGCTTGGAAGATAGTTATGAGCACTGAAGTATCCTGGTTCAATCCCCAACACCTTCATGGCAGTTCACAACTGTAACTCCAGCTACAGGGGATCCAACACTCTCATGTTAACATACATGCAGGTAAAACATCAATGCAAATAAAAAAGAATAAAAATAAAAATGATTTAAAAAGTAGCCTCATGTCTGTAAATAAAATTTTTTAAACCCTTAAAAATTCAAAATTTGTGTCAAGTTTCTTTTTTATTGAACACAGACTTCAAATATACTAGTGTGTGTGTTGTTATCTCGGTGAGAATACTGCACAAGAAGCCCAAAGTACTGCAGTTGAATTCCAAGAACAAAAATAAACATGAAAAAAGAGAGATGACCTAAAAGCTGTCCTCTGAGCTCCATAGGCCATGAAAAGTGCATGTCCTTTATATACATACACACTGTAATAAACAAAATTAGAAAAATACCTTAATCTTAGTAACGTTTCTCACAAATCACCAAAGATAAAGCTTCTGCCCACCTGACAAGCATTACACTTACCTCCTGCAAATGATGTGGAAACTGCATAAAGTGACTAATAGAAGCCAAATGCTGACAATACTGTGGATAGTCCTTCAATCTGCAAAAAAATAAAAAATAAAAAAATTACTTCATGGAAAAACAGAAAATGGTTTTGATTTTCTTTAATTAAAACTTTATTAATGACAAAAGCATTAATAAATAAATAGAGATGGACACCAAAATGGAAAGGGGGGAAGAAGGTCATCATAAATATCACTGCACATTTGAAAATAAAACAGCATGGGTATGGTCACACAGGCCTGTTAATTCCAGCACAATTGTGATTTCCAGGCCAGAATGAGCTACACAAAGATAGATGCAATATCAAAAGTTTTTAAAGGTGATTTAAAATAAGTAATATAAGATAAAGCCGTTACCTCAAATTTTACTACCCCCGAAACAATGGACTGGGGTACAGCTTAGTATACACTTAATGTGGAAGTGTGTATGTAATACATGCTAGCTACTGCTCCACACAGTGAGTACTACTCAGAACTAAGAAGGCCGAGAATGTAAGGATATCAAGTTTCAGGTGAGGGTTGGGGAAGGAGGAAGAAGTCAATCTACTCACCTATTTTTAAATCTATCTAGTGCAGCAATACCAAAATAATACATTTTCGATCCAAAAGGCTTCCGTAAGGCTTCAAGAACATATCGAAGGGCCAGTCCCAATGCCATGTAAGTGACCAGTCCTTTCTCAATTATGCCACCAAACAGGCAGGCTGTTATATGTAATTCTTTATCGGGGTACTGGGGGAAAAACCGATATTCTTCAAACAAGTTCCTCAGCATACAGTTAAATACTTCTCGCTCCCTTTTTATAGTAGAGTCTTTAAATCTCTGCAGCATTTCTAGTACCTAGAAAAAACATAAACACAGAAACTATCAAGAGTCTTCTTCATATATCTTAATAGCAGACTTGCTAATAAAAACTTTACCAATAAAAAACAGAGTTTAAGCCAAGCATTAAGATTTCATAATATACACAGTAATACAACACTTTAAAGATAAGTAATTAGGAATCCTAGACACTCACCTCATCAACAGACATGGTTGGATGTGGTGGGTGATTATATATTCGCTGGAAATAGCTGTTTGCTTCATCATCTATCTCTTTACTGAAGTGCTGATTGGCCTCTGGCCACACCTGAGACAAGTCGGCTGTTGGTGAGGAAGGGGCAACATCAGCACACATATGTAAGACTTTCGTCAATTCCCCCACAGAAGATATGGTTCTAACTTTTGGTGGGTGGGAAGAAACTCAAGGTTCAAGTATTAGATCATCGGTGTTACTGCTAGAGTCGTCCAGGTAGACAAGAGAGACTACTAAAAAAATTGTTTCACTTAGTTCTACTACAGTATTTTCTAAGTCATACTGCAGTAAAAAGTTCAATAGGTTACAACTCCTAACACATTACCATTAATACAGCCCATTCACTGTTAACAAATCTGATCTGCTTTGCAATAAAAACATGATTTAACATAGAGCATGACACAAACATAAACACAAAGCATGCTGTGAAACATTAACATTCAGACAAACCTTTCACGCTAACATTTTCAAGTAAATTCCTATTATTATTATTATTATTATTATTATTATTATTATTATTATTATTATTATTTTTATTATGAAACAGGGTCTCAACTATGTACCTCTGGCTGCTGTTGACCTTGATAGGTATCTCTGGCTGGTCTTTAACTCAAGAGATCCATCTGCCTCTGCTGGAATAAACAGCCTACACAACTAACACCTGGCCTGCTTTCTTCTTCTTTCTGAAAAATTACTTTGTATGTATGGGTGTTTTGCCTGCAAGTATATCTGTGCACTGTCTGCCTGCTGCCTTGGAGACCAGAGTGTCAGATCCCCCGGAACTAGAGTTACAGACAGTTGTGTGCTGCCATGCAGGTGATGAGAATTGAACCTCGGTCCTCTGAAGAGTAACCAGTGCTCCTAACCACTTTTTTATAAAGAGGAAAAACTAGTAACTAATGTGTACAAAGCAAGTTAGCCCAGGGGCTACTAGAACTTGCTTCTGCTGCTGAGGTGCAGTTATTACATGTGCATTATCAGCACACTAGGCTTTTAAATTCTTCTATCATCAATATTTAGTCCGAGTAATAAGTCTGACAAATGAGTCACTCAACTATGCTGATGGGTGTGTAAAATTATCTTTTCTTTGGGGTAATGTTAAGGGAGTGGACTTCAAAAATCGGTCTTAAATTTGATAATACATATTACGGTAATATTTACAAGGTAAATAAAATTACATAGAGTAGGAAGTTTATGTGTAATTCTGCTCCTGACTTCTTTCCCTCACTTGAGAAAGGGTTTCTCTAAATAGCTCTGGGTGGCCAGGAATTCACTATGTAGACCCATCTGGCTTCCAACAACACAGCGAGATCCACCATCCTCAAATACTATCAATTAAAGGCATGTGTCATCACGCTTAGGGCTCCTGACTTCTTGAAAGCCACACCAATAAATCTATCTGCAGCACTTAAGATTTATATGCAAAACTGGAAACCTCCAAGTCTTTTTCCTTTCCCATACCAACTCTTACTAACACCCTAAGGACATCACCTCTTTTTAACTATCATTTTATTAATTCAAATTTGTGTATTGCCAGAAGGCTAAGAACATACGTCACCTGATGATAACTCTATTACCAACATATAAGTAAATGGTTTTTGTCTACATAACTATAAGGACAACACATAATACACATATCAGTCACACTTCACAGTCACAGACAACACTACCACTTACAAGGTTTCATCTTACTCTGCTGGAATGTAGGCTGGTTGAGTCCAGAGGTGCCCAGTTTCCTCTGTACAAAAGGGTCATTGTTCACTGCGGGAAGTCCAAGGGCCCCAGATCCTATACCAGTCAGGCTTCCTGTGCCAAGACCACCTACTAAAGAGAAGGCAGGCAGCCAGAAGGTCGCTCAGTAAGTGTGCACAGGATGCATATACAAAGACGTGCCATGGCACAAGTGTGAAGGCAAGAGGGTAAAGTGTGGACTGTTGTCCTTCCACATCTATATGGGACCACAGGAACAAGCTCACATCTCCAGGCTCTCAAAGCCATTTCCCTGGTCACATCATTTACAGTATTAAATATATCACAGTGTACTCTCTCAAAGAACATATATCAACTTAATCAAGATTACAACGATGAAACTAAGATTTTCATGGGCTATCATGGTCCAGGATTTCCCTACTTATTCCTCTAACTCTAACCCCAAAAGCAAACAACAAGAACCACAAAGTCTAATAGTCACATCTTTGCAAGAAAAGCTTTAATAATTCCAATCATCAGGTCTAGAACCATACAGCAAGCAGTAGTTAGGATACTTGCTCATGATAAACTTCATTCACTCCTTGGATTTTAGTGTCCTAACTTATACCCTACACTGCACAAGTAAGGATGTATAAAGAAAAAAATAAAAACTTTACTTCACTGTAAAATCACAAATCAGTATTATTAAGAAGAAATTTAAGAGATTTTAAAGATATACCAGTATTTTCTATGTGGATGTAGTACAAGTCAGGTAGAACAAAAGCTGAAATTTGATACGTCAGTATTTTTTTACCTCTGATTCATAAGGCTGAATTCATACTATTACCATGTGACTGGTCTAAGTAGCAAATCTCTACCACCAATAATCTAGAATAACGAAGTGAGCACCATACAACGCACACACTATCATTTGGTAATGCAAAATTCTTCTTGTATGAGCTCAACTGAATTTAATACCATGAAATCTTAATCATTTATTTCCATTAAAAGGAACCAAATTAAATATTGTTTCCTTCTCCCCAACTTGGGATGTTGACATAATAGTTTCCATATTTGCACATTTCTTTTCCCAATCACTACAAACCCTTTAGCATACACTAGCTAGGACATACTAAAATTTACACATAACTCCACCATAACCAACTTCTCCTTACCTGGAAGTTGAGATGAAAGTCCTCCAATACCACTGAATGCCGTTGTTTGATTTGGGGTTGAAAGAGGCGGAAATGCTTTTGCTGGTGACTGAGGGGTACTGAATGCAGAACCCAAATTTGGAGGAAAACCCTGCATACTCTGGGTGTGAGGGGCAGCTGAACCACCTATACTAAGAGATGCCATTCCACCTAGAGGGTCAATCTAAAGAAAAACATAATGATATATTACACATTTTGGAAAATACAGATATGGTACAAATATAGTAATTCTTAGTAATACCTCTTTATACTCTTAAACACTTTAACATCTACACAATTATTTTAAACAGTATCAAGTCTGCTAGTCATTTTTCATATTCTACAAGTGATAGGTTTAAAGAATTAAGCCCTGCAGTCAAGTACCAGAGCCATAGGAACAGACTACAAAACTTAAAAATGTAACTATCTTCCCTATAGCTTGACTACTAAACTTTTACTAGAAACATTGGGCAGATATTACATTATTAAATCACAACAAATTTCAACCTAAGTTGTTTTACTTAAAACACAGTAAAAAAAAAAAAAAAAAGTATTAGAAATTATCTTTAAGTTAAAACACATTATCCGATTTTATTAGGTCAAAAAAGATCACATCCAATTTTTAAAAGGAACAAAAACAAGATGTGCTATTCAGAGATTTTTTTTTTTTTTTTTTAAGATCTAGTAACTAACTATCCTCCAAATATTTTAGTTGTGGCACTACTTCACACCTTCATGAGTATGGGAAATGACAAGCAAATGTCTTTTTAAATGGACACAGAAGAGTCACTAAGTGCCTTTTCTTCCTTAAACCCCAACCTGCCATTCAGTGCATCTGAAACGGAAGTGATTATGTTGCTCCCAAAGAGAATGGGGTGGGCGATGTCAGGGAGTAACTGAAATGTACCTTGTTTTTAAAAGAGCAGTTCAGTTGAGAGCTGAAGAGCCCAGTTATAACAAGTCGTTATGCTCTAGCACTGTTGCTTGGCCCGTGAAGCTACAAACAAGACACATCAGATTCAAAGGCAGTGCTTATTTTCTCAAGAGTGTAATTCTAATTTAAAAGAAACTCTCTTCATTTACCTAAATAAATGGTTTTCTATCTTTCCTCTCAGTCATGTTCTAGTTGATTATTAAAGTCTATTCTTGGTTATGATGCCTATGGAAGGCTCTCCTTTAACATATGCTACACATGCAGGTAACTAAAGTCTAATAAAGTCGAGTTGTTACGGAAGACGCAGAAGCTTGGTCTATTCTGAACCTAGCAGTGAAGACAAGAACTGTGGCATCCATTACCTGAACAGGAGAAATGGCATCTAAGCTGCTAGCACTAGGAGGGCGACCTTTCGCCATAACTCCAGGTGGTGGCTGTCGGGCCTTATTCATTACATTACTGCAATTGGCTACCATGGTGAGGATGGTCTCGGATAACTCCTGAGAAACACTCCTACAAGGAGAAGAAAAATGAAATAGATGCTTGCTATTTCCCAGAATACCTAGAGATATCAATCTAATATCTAGTAAGATGTTCTGGAGCATGTGGTTACAATTCTATCTCAGCCCTTGCACCTGCCATTTACCATGAGGATTTTCTGAGCACTGGGTTATCCTCAAACTTTTGGTAAAAACGGTACTTTAACAAAGACATGCCTCTGCAGTCAGGAGGCTCCAACAGAAATACTCTTAAATGTGGGAGTTTAAGACTTGCCCAACTGACATGGTAAAATCCTTATTTCTTTAAAATGACAATAGGAATAAACACCAGTACTCAGAAACCTTAGGGATGCACTTATCTATTCTATTAAGTCAACAGTACTAGACAAATAATACAGCAAACACTACAAAGAAGAAATTGATAAAAATCCCAACTAAGTACTAGTGACTATAACTCAATAGCAGACCAAAAACACATGCAAATACTCACGAGCACTCACGTTGAGATTTAATAAGATACAAGGTCTAACCTCCAAAATCTTAACATACAAGATCACATATCAAGAGAAAAACAAAATTCATGTCATAACCTTACCAAATAGCACAAAGGACTTTGAGAAACCCTTTCATAAAAACCACCTACGGGGTGATAGATTGTATATTTAATAAAAGTCACAGAACCAGACCATGAAGGAAGCTGTGACACAAGCCTTTATTTCCATCACTAGGAAGGCAGAGATCACTGAGTTCAAGGCCTAAAAGAGCCAGGTGGTGGTGGTGGCACACACCTTTAGTCCTAGGAAAGTTGAGCCAGGAAATGAGAGAGTGTAGCAGAGAGAGAAGAGGGAGGATTGCTTCCTTCCCGTGGTCTGCCACTTTCCTTTTCCAGCTGGGGACAGAGACTTGCGGGCCTGAGCAGTTGGCTAGGTGAGAAGTGACTGTGGTTTGCTTCTCTGATACATCTCTGATTTTTCAGCTTTCCCCAAATATCTGGCTCTGAGTTTTTAGCATAATATCAAATAGAATTCATGCAATACACCCACTCAAATTAGAACTGGAAGTTGGGCTAAGAACTGTAATCCCCATACACAAGAGGCTGAGGCAAGAAGGTTACTTTAGTGGTGAAAGGCCAGCCCTGTGACTGTACTGAGTTATAGGCCAGCCTGTGCAACAATTGTTTATCTAAAATGACAAGAAGAGAAGAAAAATTACACAAAAAAAAAGACACAAAAAAAAATCCACAAGGCAAAGGAAATGCACAGGTATGAACTTAATTAACACTTTGCCCCAAATAAGAAACAAGGCAATGCTCCATTCCCATAAGACAAGAGTAAGAAACAGAAAATCAGAAAGTCAGCTAGGTGGAGGCAAGAGGCAGATGCAGAGGCAGGGGTATCTCTGTGAGTTTGACATCAGCCTGGTATGTACAGTAAGCTCCAGGAGAGCCAGGGCTACAGAGAAGCCTGTGTGTGTATGTGGGGGTGGGGGAAGTAATATCAACAAGTCGTCTACATTTATAGACAACATTATCTTTTGTAAAATACCCAGCAATAAGTATAGCAAGAGGGCAGTGAGGCTGCAGCAGGTACCAAGCCAAGTCCTAACTAAGTCTGATCCCTGGAAGCTAGTGGAAGAAGGAAAAGAACTGACTTCTGAATGTTGTCCCCTGAACCTCACCCCTTTTGCACACAAGTGCAATTACACAAATGAAATATACACACACAAGATAAATTTTAATATAATTGCTTTAGTCAGCAAAGGACAAGTTTTGTATACTGAAAATGCCATAGAACAAAACAGTCAACATACTAAAATACAAAGGCATACTAAATCATGGACTGCAAGCTTTAATTTTACTAGGATGGCAATTTACCCATGAAACTAATTTCTACAAACCTTATCTCATACATTACTTCCAGTCACATCTCAATCATTTGTTTTAAAACAGTAAGGCCCGACTGTGAACTAAGGATGAAACACTGTGTAACTCCAGAGCTGCCTGCCCTACATCTGCAGAAATGTACCAAGTGATCTTGAAGTCAAAAAAAATTCACAGAACTCAAAAAGAAAACTGGAAAGCTCTTAACTATTCTCAATTTCAAGTTACTAAAAGGATGATTTAATTAAGACAGTATGACGTAGCAGGACAGAATTAAGAACCATGAATAGACCACACAACACAAACAAGACGAGCCGATCAGTGGCACGGAGACACTGTAATCCTGTAGACTTGGGTTTAATTCCCCTTCCTTGACTCCTTCCTCCACAGTCCCACGTCTGTCCAGACCATGTCTCACAGTCTTCCTGCCTGGCCAAGAACTCAGAGATCCACCTGCCCTTAGCACCTCTGTTTTTCCTATCAAACCTTACTTTCTCCAAATAATTGGTCATTAAACATAGCTTTTGCTTGGTTGTATTGACTTATACAGGGTCTTTCTACAAACTCTTGGCAGGTCAGGAATTCAGTCATGAAGACTAAGCAGGCCTCAAAGTGATAATGTTCCACCATCTACCTTCTGAGTGTTGGAATTATAGGCATGTTATCCCCCCAAGCCTAGCCCAATAAGGTCATTATCAAATATATTCTTACCCTGCACAAGCCTGTAGACAAGCCAAAGTTGTTGCCAGAGTTTCAGCAGGAAGTTGAGCACTTTTGGGCTGATCTTTCTCTGGAGCAAGTCCACCCAAAATAGAAGGGCACCTTCTCTTTAAAAAAGTCATGCATGCTTGTATAAAAGGTTCCTTAAAAAAAAAAAAAAGAAAAAGAAAGTGCTTCAGTGTATTTTATGTTTATCTTACATGCTTTCAAATCTAAGAACTAAACATTGTAACTACCATCTACAATAAACAACAGTAAAATAAGATTTCAGCTGTCATCTTAAAAGGGGCCGTCTTGGGAAAGGGATGTGGCTCAGAGGTAAAGCAATGGCCTAGCATGTGCCAGGTCTTAAGTTCAACATCTTTTTTTTTTTTTAATGTTTTTTTAGACATTTTAGCCATTGTATTTTTAAAGAATGAGCAATTCCTGCTTACTGCTTACCCCATGTTCTCTTATTTTATCTGTTAGCCACTTGTCAAGTTTGAGGTATTCACGCCGTGAAGCAAGTGCAGCAAGGTCAATAACAAAGGCAAATGGAGTGCCATTTAGCAGCATTGACAAGGCCTAAAGCAGAACATTTACAAAGTCAAGTAATAACCACTTCTTTGTACTACTTTCTACTTCCTGTTTTTAACACAAGTCTATTAAATGAAACATCTACCATTTCCTTTGTCAATTATTTTTAAAGGAAGTACTCCATTTAGAATTAAGGCCCCATTTTAAAGGTCAGTTCATGACCATCTTCATAATTTAACTATTTGGCGTTTTTTTTTTCCAATTAACAATATCAAAAGCAAAGCAACAGTACGAATAAGAACCCTTTCCCACTTTTAGCATCTACATGCAAGTTTAACATAACCTGAACACCAATTAAATTATTTATAATAACACAATGATAAATGATACGTAGTCAATTACCAGAAGATTCTAACAAATTTGCTATAGTTAAAAATTAACCTACTTTCTACAAATTATGTATCGCATGATGACCAAGCTCAATCACTTGCTTTAAGATAGTCTTGCAAGGCTGGTTAAGCAGCTTTGTGGTAGAGTTTACCTACCATGTCGTAAGTCCCTGATATTCAACTCTGACCACTAGAACAATCAAACAAACCAGCCTTATCTTGAGTCAGACCAACCAAAAATGAATGTTGGGTTTACCGATCTAACACAATTAATTTTGTTACCTTTCAATGTACAAAGCAAAACTTTAAATCTTAATTCAAATGAACTAAATATATATCCCCAAGACATGTATGTTACATTAAAATATATTGATCATTAGTAAGCTGATGTTGTGTATTCCTCTTAAGTCACCTTCAAGTCCTGGGCCACGTCAAGTATTCGAGACAATTTGGCCTGATCATATTGTTCCCCTCTCATGTACCATTCTGCCATTGCATGCATTATGAGTTGGCGAATTGATGGAGACTGTCCCTAAAAAAAAGAGAAAAGGTTAAATGGCAACCCTGCCAACTATTTGTTAAGCATTATTACAAATGCCCAGCTAATTTTTGATGTTCGCATGAAAAAGAAAAATCAATAGAGACTAAGCTTAGGCTCAAGTACTATGTAATTATAGTAACATTCCTTACATCTTCCCAAACCTACTCAACTACTCCAAAAATTATGTTTTTCTGTATGGATGTGAGTCTGCTTATTTTCAAACATGAAATATAAATCAAAATAAGCTAAACTGACTGGTGTGTGCCTATAATCTCTAAACGCAGTAAGCCAAGTCAAGCACTTGTGACTACTGAGACCTTAGTGCTTGTATTTGATTCATCAAGAGACCCTGCACTTAAAAACAAAACAAAAACACAAATGTCAAGAAGGCAGGCTCACTACTAGCTCTCAAGAGTTCCAAGCCAGGTCTTTGTTTTGTTTGGGGGGTAAGTATATAAGGAGAGATTTATTTAGCAAATATAGCCTATAAAATCAGGGATAAAGGGGGTTTGCTTTGTGAGCATAAAAACCTAAGTTCAAACCCCAACACTTGCCTGACTGTAACACTATAATTTAAGAGTGGAAAGAGAAAGCTGGCTGGGCTTGCTGGTTGCCAGAATAGCTCTAGGTTGGAGAAGACAAAGAACAAAGCATGATAGGACAGCCTAACCCTCTGAATGCATGTACAGTAGCTCAAAAACACACACCCACCACAACCACACCATAAACCAGAGGCTAAGAATAGTTCATAATAAAAAAACAACAGATGTTCTACTACAGAAAGACACAGTGCCATTTAAAGCAATTATTTAAGGTGGGGAATACAGCTAACCTGGTTGAGCACACTCAAAAGCCCTGGGCTTAATCCCCAGTGCCACAGAACCTGGGGATCCAAAATTAAAACGTATCATTTTGCTACAGTGATTTACAATCCAGTCTGAGATATATGTGACTCTTGAATCAGAAACAAAACAAAGTATCATTTGCGGCTTTCCAGATTTGTTGTTGAAAGCAGCATCAGGATGTTTTGTTTTTACAGTAAATATATAAGCCCTTCATCAGTGTCAAAATGTGTCCAAGCAAATAGCAAGTTTTAAGAATTTTAATATCTAACATCCTTGCTCTCTTGAACTTTTATAGAATTGACAACAGGATCATAAACGATAAAACCTGTTTGATGACAATAAATTTGTCTGTGGGAACAAGAGATTGCTTCATTTTTTATGTTATATGATATCTAGCTTTATTTATTAATGTATGAAAAGTTTTGCATATGGGCATGTCTTGTGCACCATGTATATGCCTGGTGACATCAGACATCAGAGGACTTATGGCTCACCTAGAACTGGAGTCAAAGATAGTTCTGAGCAGCCGTGTAAATGCTTGGAAACTGAACCCAAATCCTCTGCAAGAGCAGCAAGGGTCTTTAACTAATGAAAAACCACTCCAACCTTGAAACATGGAGCTTTTAAGGATGTCAATAAATGCAATGGAGAACTAATAAGCAAATTAGTTGTCTTACCTGCCCATGCCATGCATAGTGCAAAATAATGGCTGAGTTAGGATGGTTTCCAAGGAAAATTGGCATCAAAGTAGAGATGAGTTCATGGCGTAAGGTGTGCCAAGAGGTGTTGATTTGTAGTAAGGCCAATACCAACATGTCTGGACAATGTTTAATAGGGAAGCTGAAGAGCTGTTTCACTTGCTCGTACTGCCCAACCTCTGCAAGCCTCAGCAGAGATTCAATCAAATCCAAGCTTTTCCTAACAAGAATGAACAAAATACCTAATCATTAAAAATATTAACTATAAAAAAACCAAAACTAACAAAAAAGCTTTGGGGGGGGGGGGCCCGCAGGGCACCAAAAAAAACCATGTCCTTATAAGCACTTTACCATTAAGCTTTATCTCTAGTCTTCAAATTCACTACAAATTAAGTGTTATCAGCTACAGAATAAAACTATATAAATTGCATTCTTAATTGCATCTTGGTATTAGAGAATATTCTTAAATGACTGATATAGATTTTAAAAACTAATAACGGTACTGAAATTAAAGCAAGGCGAGAGAGCACCTACCCAGAATGTTTAAAACCCTTTGTTTGTGTTGGAGGAAGGGGTTTCTGCTGCTACAGCTAAAGATTAATTTAAAAGGAAATTCAAATTAACAATAACTGATTTGCATTATCATATTCTCATTACCAAGATTTTTATGACTGGAATGAAAAACCAAATGTGACTTTCTAATAGTTTAAAATATATATACACATTAATAAAACAAATTTTTATGATAAAATTTTTATCAAAATATACATATAGCCTTAACACTGATTATCGTAATGCGGAGCTTTCAGCGGCTGTCAGCAGCTCTCTTACGGTGTGGTCAAGTATGAAGTGCAATTAACACTAATTAGTTAGAATCTAGTTGGCTTATTCATATCTAAAAATCTAACTCTACACTTAGTACTTTAGGAAAAAGATTAACATGGAATGATCTAGAAGACAATTGATGTATCAGTGGCAGAAAAGTAAAAAATGAGTTGAGAGAGCTTAGAAACAACTCAAGTGTTTTGCCTGTGGCTGCATTCTGACCCAGAAATGCTAAAAGACACATTTTGAGCTAATTAGACCTAAATGTAGCAAACACCTAAATATCAGTCCTCACAAAAACAAAAATTTAACTGAAAACAATGTAACTACTAAACAATATTTAATCATCAAAGTCCTTTATAAAGATCTTTATTAAGACATGTCATTAAAAATAAGATTTCCAGGCTGGAAAGATGGCTGAGAGGTTAAGGGTACTGGTTGTTGCTCCAGATGTCCTGAGTTCAATCCAATACCCACATGGTGACTCACAACCATCTATAATGAAAACTGGTGCCCTCTTACAGCATGCAGAAAGAGCACTATATACAATATAAATAAAAATAAATTTTCTCTACATATATTAACAGTGTTACTTGCTCAATATGAGCTTTGTATTTCTAAAGTGCAGGAGTATTTACCATGTGGCAATTTCTCGATTGTCATCCTCTGGTGGTGCTTTCAAAATGTCAGTGGCAACAGTATGACAGGGGTAGTCAGCAAAGCAGAAGACTTCTGGGTTTATCAGGGAATGCTGTATGAAGGAGAGCTGGAACAAAAAAGACCAGGTCCTTATTGCCATAAAGAATTAGAAATGCTGAAGAATATGAACCACTTTCTTGAGGCTAATATTGGAGTTGTTAGATAATCGCCCTGTCAAAAAAACAAACAAGCAAAAAAAAAAAAAAAAAAAAAAAAACTTCTTTGCCCTTTGGAAGCCAGATAATCAAGAAGATGGAAAGTGACAAGATGGTCTTAGAGATAAACAAAATCAAATTGGAAGAAATTGACTGTTGTACTTCAAAGAAAGCTGATCAGTTTTAAAACTGAAAATATAAATATAAACCAGATGGCAAACCACTATTTCCTGGGCTATGCAAAAGTAAGTTAACTAAAATAACTACAATATTGCAATCAACAAGCAAACTGGCCTAGTAAAAGTTATTATTATTTCCTTATTCTATGTATGTCTAAGCATCATTCTTACCTGGCCTTCTGCATGTTTCCAAGGCCTATATATAAAATCCACTGGAAACACTTCCATGCCCAGGCCCCTCTGAATACCATAAACCACATTGTGAAGTCCTTTACTATCACGAATTTGAAATCCAGGATGGTCCAGTTCATAAGTTACTTCCTTGAAATTCAAACTTGGGTTCTAAAAAGAAAACATTTCAAAGTTAAAGAAACAAATGTGGGTAAATTTGATGCTTTGGCCAAGTCAAAATAAATCTGATATTCCAAGTATCCTATTTAACATATCCACCAATATCAAAGATTTTTAGCGGCTTCAACAAACTTCTTAAAAAGCTTTTTCATTTTGTTTTATTTTATTTTTCCCAGACTGGGTCTTACTTTATAAAAACCTTACTTTATAAAAACCTCAGGTCTGCCAGCCTAGAACTCACTGTGTAGATCAGGCTGGCCTTAAACTCAAAGACGTCAGCCTGAAGTGCTAAGAATAAAGTTCTGTGCCTCGGTAGCCTTATACGGTTTGAATTCATGGACATCAAAAACCATAGATTTTTAGTGATAGCATAACATCAATGATACATTATCTGCTTCCCAACTAAAATACAATGAAAAAGTAAACCGCCACAGACATATATTTCTGGCAAGACTGCTAATTTCTCAAGAACAGCCTTCCAGAAGGTATATAGCACTGCACTGTAATTCAATGTTATTACAAGTCTACGTGAATGAAAATAAACAAGATATTAAAAATTAGTTGGGTATGGCAGCGCGTGTTTACAATTTCAGTCCTCAGTAGGCTGACCCACAAAGATCCTGACTTCTTACTCAGCCTATGCTGCACGATGACACCCTGTCTCGAAATAATGCCCCTTAATAAAGTCAAAGCTATAATGCACTGAAATGTATTTATTTGTGGACCTGGAGATTGAATTTAGGGCCTCCTTTAAGGTAAGCCTGCATTTGATCACTGAACTATATCATTAGTTCTATTAAAGATCTTTTAAAATAAAATTTAAGACTTATTTTTATTTTCTGTGTATTTTGCTGGATTGTATGTATATGTACTGTTTATATATTGTGTATATACTCAGTTTCCATCAAGGTTAGAAGAAGGCATTTAGATACTCTTGAATTGGAGTTAAGACAGTTGTGAGCCACATGAATTCTGGGAACTAAATGTAAGTCCTCTGAAAGAGCAGCAAGTGCTCTGAAACTTTAAGCCATCTCTCTAGCTCCGTTTTAAAATAAAACAGCCTACCTACATATTCTTAACAAGCCAGGTGTTGTGGTGATCATCTGTATAAACCCAACATTCTGGAGGCAGAAACGAGCCATCTCTGTAAATTATAGGCCAGCCTGGTCTTTGTAGTAGAAGTTCCAGACTAGCCAGTGCTACACAGAGAGAGACTATTTCTTTTAATAATAAAAGGTAAAAAACAAAGGTCTGATAATAAATGTTATACACTTATAATCGGGCTCTTGAAGTTAGATTCCCAGTTCCTTGAGCTCCGTTACTTTTTACCTTTTCTTTTCACAGTGCTAGGGATCCAACCAGGGGATGTGCTTCCCTACACTGGTATCAATAGCCATACTTTCTTTTCACACTGCATTTCATTGTGTTTATTTAGATAAGCAAACACATACCACTGTATTACAACTATCTACCATACTCAATTCAGTAATATATACTGCACAGGTTAGGTAAGATAAAGGGACAAATAAAACATTCCACCTAGACTTGTGCTGCTTCATACACACTTTTTGACTGCACGGTGACAAAATTACCTAATAAAACAATTCTCAGAATGATACTCCTTGTTGAGCAACACAGCTGTATTGCTAAGAAATGTAACAAAAGATCAGGTAGGAAGAATTCAATCCAGGCTATTATAGGCAAGATAAAAGTTAAAAAAAAAAAAAAAAAAGCAACAGCAAAATGCCTATGCCATATCAGACACTATCTCAAAAACAAAAAAGGCAAAACACAAGTAACAAAAACATATAAAACCCCACAAGGAACTAGAGTAGTAGTTCTCTACATGTGGGTCAGCCATGAGCCCTTTGGTTTGGGAGAGGTGGGGAGTTTAAGTGGGCCTTTCATAAGGATTGCTTAAGACCATTGGGAAACAGCTATTTACATTACAATTATGAAGTCAGCACTGAAAATGAGTTTATGGCTGGGGGTTACCACAACATGAGGAACTATATTAAAGGGTCACAGTATTAGGAAGGTTGAGAACCACTGAAGAGATTATCTCAGTTGCAAGTGAAAATTCCTGAGTTATCCCTAGGAAAGCTTGTTTGATGAAAAGCAGCAAAGCTGGGTACAACTTTAATCCCAACACTTTGGAGGGCAAAATCAGACAGGCCTTGTCTCAAATACAGTCCCTAGAGCTCACTGACCAGGTAACCTAGTTAGTCAAGTTGATAAGCTCCAGGAACAACTAGAGACCATCTCAAAAACTATGGTGAAAGGCTAGGAAAATGGCTCAGAAAGTAAGGCACTGACCCAGTCTGAACCCAGAACCACTGCTGTAGTTATAGTACTTCTCCAGCAAAACGAGAAGAATCCTAGTCTGCACTAACCAGAGTGGAGAAGGGAGCAGCAAGACAAGAAAAATGTTAGACCGTCTCAGACAAGACACCAAGACTGTCCTCTCACTTTCATGAGTAAATTACACAAAGGTGGAGCATGGTTTGGGAAGATAGCAAACAATATTGACCCCAACTACCAAACACACACGTGTGCCCATCAACACACAAAACCCAAGACATTGGATTTGATCCCTGAAGCTACTAGAAAATAAATAAGCAACTAGGTTTTGGTAGTGAGTTGGACATAAAAAGAATGAGAACTGGAATAAGCACCTCAGCGCCTGCTAATAGCTATTAGCTGGGTCTAACAGCGCAGGCAGAATGTCTAAAACATATTTAGGTCTTATATTCAACTTCAACCACCCACCCAAAAATCTATTTCGATCTTGCCAAGGTTGGTGGTACATGTCTATGATACCATCACTCAGGAGGTAGAGGACTCCAGTTCAAGGCCATCCTATGCTACATGGCTCAATAAGAGGATTTGTTTTTTTTCTGCTGTGCTGAGATTGAACATACCTTTTAGCATGCTGGGCAAGCACTCTTTTCACTGAGCCACATTCCCAATCTCATGTAAGTAATGCTAAAAATATTATCTGTTCAGTCTTTCAAGAGAAGTCTTATGATGTAGGCTGGCTGGCTTGGAATTTGCTATGCAGATCAGGTGGGCTTCTGCCTGTATAATATTCCTGCCTCTGCCTCACAGGCATAGATTACCACTCCAACCTATGATAATTAATTTAGTCACTTTTATTTTATGATCATTAGTGTTCTGCCTGTAATCTATTTGAGGGTGTCAGATATCCTGGAACTGGAGTCAGATATTATGAGCTCCCATGTGGGTGCTGGGAACTGAACCCAGATCCTCTGAAAGAGCAACCAATACTTAAAACTGATGAGTCTTTTCTCCAACTCTGTAATTATTGTGCTTTGTTCTTTGATATTTTAATTACATCTGAGTTTACTACTTCCCTGCTACATAAATTTCATCAATCCCTCTTAAGACCCAATTTGTACTTTATATTTTATTAAAGCACTTCTATATTTCATCCAGGTGTTTTCTTTATATGGAGGACCAATTAGTTTCTGAATAAGAAAATATAGATAGATGTATAATAAAGATATATTTCTGCTGCACATAAGAGAAAAATTCAAGCCTGCTTTCTCAACAATTCTTCAGTTATTAACTTGCAACCACTTAATCCATCCCAGAACCTGACCAATGACTATACTTAATTCACTACTTTGGCAGGCAGGGATGAGAATGTCTTTAATCCCAGCATTTGGAAGGCAGAGGCAGGTAAGGATCTCTGAATTCTGGGCCAGCATATACTACAAATCAAACTCCAGGACAGCCAGAGCTGTTACACAGAGAAGCCTTGTCTTGGAAACACCCAAAAATCAATTCACCATTGTAGCTGAGAAGTGTAAAATACAAACTACAGAGATGGCTTTACTTGTGCCAATCTCAAGAACAGAGTCCAATAGCAAGCACCTCCAAAAAAGCTGGGCATTGGTGGTGTGCATCTATAATCACAGGATGAGTGGGGGATAAGGACAAAACCAGAATCTGTGTAGGTCATTAGTCAGATTACTTAGCTGGATCAATGACTCTAGATTCAGTGAGATATTTTTTTCAAAAATAAGATTAAAAACCTAAGAGGAAGAAAGCATCCAAGGCCAACCTTTGGCCTCAACATATGCGCATGTACATACAATTTCAAAGTGATGGCTTCTAGTACAGGAGCAGGGGGGCTTGAAATTATGTATTGTTTAATGTATAAATGCTTCGTTGTTTTTTGAACGAAGTTGATATTACAAAATACTGCTGCTCTTATTCACCAGTCACGAAACTTACAAACCGAATAACAAAAATCTTAATGATTCCAAACCTAATCACATGTGCTCACCAGCTCTTTAAGAACATCAATCAAAACCTCTACGTTCCATGTGTGTGCCTGTGCGCCCTCACTTTTGTCTTTCCCATCACTCCACATCCCACTGCCAGGAGCAGAGATGCTCTGTAAAAGGAAAAATACAGTTAAGTCAATACAACTAATAAAGGTTTTTATCTCATCCTTGGGTCAGCCAATTATACAGCAATTTGATAAACAGAAGAGGACAGACTTTGAAGTTGTTCGGTCTAACAGTGAAGCAAACAAACCTGTAATGGAATACCGTCTGTTAATCCTGAATGAGTTCGAGCCATCATTCCCAAAACCCTGGCAACCTGGGCAGCTGTGACCTCCCGAACACCAAACTGCATGATTATATTGCGACATTCTTCGATACTGAAACAAAAATTTTACTTTAAAAACATGCTTACTTCCACCTCATACACCAAGACTAAAAAGGACTACTAATAAATGAGCTGTGGTGTGAAATCTTTAATATAGGGAAATTAATGTTTTGTGTTACTTTTATGTAACTAGAAACATAAAAACCACTAGCCAGTTCTATCTAGCTAGGCAGTAATAGCACATATCTTTGATCCTAGCACTCAGGAGGCATAAGCAGGCAGCCTGGTCTACAGAATAAGTTCCAGGACAGCCAGGACTACACACAGAGGAAACTATCTCAAAAAAAATAAAGATAGTATCTTCAATTTTTAGTATAAATTAACCTCATTTCTAAAATTACCCTGTGTATGTGTGCCTGTGTACATGCATGCATATGTGTCCTTTGTTCAGACACCAGAGGACAACTTGGACGGAATCTGTTCTCTCACATCAAATGGACACCCCAGCAATTGAACTCAGGTCATCAAGGTCAGCAACACCTTTACAAGCTGAAGTCTGTCCCGCACAAAAATAAAGCTAATTAACATCCAAAGGTGAATCTGACTGCTCTAATATTTAGAAATATTTAGAAAGCCTTGAAAATGTATCCTATCCTCTTTGTGTTGCTTCTAGAAGGTTAATTCAAAACAACAACGTGAGTGTGTATGATAAAATAGGACTATCCTGGTGACTAAAGTAAGAATTCAGTTCCTAAATGTTAGAAACTGGTAGAGATGAGAAGACACAAGTTCAAACTACAAAATTTTTATTGCTAACACCAACACTAGGCTAGTATGTTGAAGATGAAAATTCAGAAGCAACAATTCTGAGGCACATTAATAACTAAACAGTTTTGTGTACTTGTTTTCAGTTAAGTATCCTTACGGCTACAATTCTGTCATATCTTCTTCCAACCAACCTTGCACAAAAGCCATAGCCTACTTCTTGCATGAAATCAGCCAGAGAGCTCTCCATCATGGTTTTAGCTACCCCTCCAGAATCAGGCAAGATCCTGTCCATTAGAATGTCCCGTTTTTCAGGGTATAAAAGTGGTGCAAGCACCACAGGACAACGCTCTTGGGGAAAATCTGAAGAAATAGAACACAACGATTAGAAACAACTAACAGACAACAACACAGAGGCTAAAGGCGCAGCACATTGTCTGTGGAGCGTGCCGGGTCACTGCCCAGACACACATAAATGTGCATCTCCTGCTATTGCTCTAAAATCCCTTCAAACTCTATTCTACTGCAAACTCATATTCAAAACCAAGTAGTTTGTGGCTGGGTGTGTGATCATGCACACCTTTAATCCCAGCACTCAGAAGGCAGAGGCAGGTTGTTCTCCACTACACAAAATGACCCTGTCTCAAAAAAATAAAACAAAGTTTATTGAATTTTCCAAGCTAGTCCACGTTATAACCTCAAACCAATCCTAGAATTTGAACCTTTAGGTATTTCAAAACACGTGTACCTTTTAACTTTTTGTGTACATATTCTAGCACCTTTTTAATCAAGTCATACTAAATATTAAAACAAAGCAAAATGCCCATAGAAGGGGCAGAATTCATTACATATTAACAATGGATTACATCTATAAAAGTTTCTTGTGAATGAAAAAGTTGATGCAGCTTAAATTAAATTAAACAACAGAAATAAAGAAGAGTCACATATCTCTTTTTTGAAAAAAGAATTGTGGATTTATTTCCAGTTAAAGAAAATAAGATTTGATCAAGGAAGTTTCCCTAAAAAATATCTGATGGGAAAAGATGGCCACATCAGCTTCAAGGCTGCCCAACTAAGATGATCCTAGCTCAGGACTCCCATAAGATGTCAGCACCCCCAATCAGCAGGAAGTAGTTTATGGAAAGCAATGTTCAAATTCCAAAAATATTGTTTGTAAGTATTTGTTTAAATTATAAATAGCTAATGGTCATAGTGAAGCTCTTTCTAGGAAAAAGGGGGAATATAAAAATGGTAAAAAAAAAAAAAAAAAAAAAAAAAAAAAAAAAAAAAAAAAAGACAGATCATTAAATCTGCTTTGATCCAAAAAATAACTGCTAATCTCTAAATACTTTACAATGGTATCGATTTTAGTTTATTGATACAAACTTAAGATTGTTATACTATATATTTCTACTCTTGTTTAAGGTACTATGCTTATGTAGCTCATTTAAAATTAATGTATAGATTAAAATATAGTTTGATAGCTAATTATTTATAATCAAACTTATAATCGTGTGAGTTAGGTTTTGTAGATAAATATGCACACAAGACACATATTTCGACTAGATATATAACCTTCAAAGACCTATAAAACATGACATTTAAAATATTTTTAAAACTTAGAATTTTCTAGACAGTGAGACTGGTATACTCCTGGCAGCACTTCAAGAGAACAATGACCATCAAAAAAACTGACTTTGTGACAAAAGTTAGCCATTAGACAAGGAACTGTTCTTGCATGACTGCTTCACTAAACATAAAAGACACATTTAAAATAACCCTCTAAATTTTGTCAAAAAAGCCAACTTTCAGGTTCCTGCTTCGCAGAGACTGCCAGACATTCTTCAAGGCACAAAGTAAAACAGCTAATAAGACAAACAGATAAAACAGTCCTTTAAATTTTCTACTTCACTAAAAAGTCTGCCACAGTCTAGGTCAATAGACTAAAGAGAGATTACAATAGAACTTTGGGTGACTATCCAGGCAGCCAGATATCTGTCATTTCCAAAATTTGTTTGCAATGCACTTCCTGTTTACACAGATAATAGTATATCCTGTGGTCTTTGATAAAGCTAAAAATTAAAGTTATATAGTTTTTTCTTAATTATAATACAAAATAAATTATAAAACTTTAGACTTATAAGGGTAAGGTAGATAAAATATATTTTCTACATTTTTGCTAAATACAAATAGACTAGATATTGTACCATAATTCTTACTTGATAGCTGTTTTGTTATATGTAATCTTGCTATGTTAAAAATTAAAACCTTCCTTTTTGATTAGACATAAAAATGTAAGTGATGTGAGATGTCTTTATATATGCTATAAAATATCATTAGATATTTTAAAAAAACAACAGTGTTGGCCTATCACAAGGCATCTTAGAAGCAGGCAGAAAATCAGATCTTAGATAAAGGAAAAGGAGGCAGAGCCAGGGACACTGAGCTGCTCTGGAGGAGAAAGAATAAAAAATTTCAAATAAGCCATAGCCACATGGCAAGATAAATAAATAAAAATAAATTAAGTTATAAAAACTAACAAACAATATGCCTGAGCCATAAAACAAAGGTCCAGACCTCAGGGTCAGGCTGAGCTAACAGCTTCAGGCAGGTCTGGACCTTGAGGATAGACCTGACCCACAAGTATTTTCTTCAGAGGTTTATTGATCTTGAATTACAAAGGAAATACAAATATCATCAAAAGTAGCCAATATGGCCTTAGTGACACAGGCCTTTAAGCCCAGCACTCAAAATAGAATGCCTGTCTTGAAAAACAACAAAACAAAAAAGTGGGCAACCTTTCAAACTAAAAGTAGACTGACACCATAATGTAGTCTTCTTAAAGAGAAAAGTTGGCGAAGAAATATGCCCAGTCTTACTTGTGACTGACTGTACTTATAAAACAAAAGCATCACAGATGAATTAGGTTTACTTTATACTCATTACAAGGTTCTATTACAATTTTTATATTTAAAATGGTATTATAGTCTTTTGTTATAAGACTAAAAACAAGGAACAGAAAATCATCTTCACTTATATTCTAACGCTTTTTTTTTTTTTATCAGTTTGTGACTACTTCTGATAGGCTGTGCCTTACCTCTGCGCAGTGTCTTAAGGAAAGCGTCTATCTGTTCCTGTCCAACTCCAAAGGCTCCCTTCTGCCCAAAGAGGAGATGGGAGAGGAGGAGATGTAGGACCTCTATTGCTATATCTTGGAAGCCACCTTCTTGATTTCCACTGACGTCTGCGTCTATGTAAGATCGCAGAAGATCTGGAAGCTTCTGTTTGATAAACTGGGCAGCTAAAAGTCAAATAAACCAAGTCACTTTTATACTATAATAGGGAAAAAAAATGTCCAAATAATCACCCTTTGCAATCACATACATACATTTTTACTTCCCTCATGCTTTCATAACTCTAGCTGAGAGGTATAATATTCAAACATTAGCTGATGAAAGGAAGAAAATTTTCACAAGATGAAAATGTTCGGGCTGGGTACACTCAGAGAGGCAGAGGCAGGTGGATGTCTAAATTTAAGGCCAATCTGGTCGACAGAGCAAGTTCTAGGATAGTCAGGGATACACAGATAAACCCCGCGTTGGCCCCACCCCTGCTAAAGATGAAAAGGTTCTGAAATCAGTTGTACAATAATGTGAACATAACTAACACTACAGAATTTTATGTTAAAAAAACAGGACTGAAGCTGGTATATATAGCACATGCTTTAAATTCCAACACTCATGGGGCAGAGACAAAAGGATCTCTCTGAGTTGAGGACAGCCTGGTCTACACAGGAGGTTACATGACAGCCAGAGCTACGGGCATCAAATAGCACATGGCTGTAATCCCAGCACTTCCAAAGCTAGTGAGTTTGAGGCCAGCCTAGGCTATCCAAGCACAACATTGTCTTAAAACAAAAATATCTGGAGAAATACCAATTAAAAGCACTTGCTTGCAGAGGACCCAGATTCAGTTCCCACCATGCGTGTGGCATCTCACAACCAGTTACAGAGAATCTTGACACTTTTTTTTTCTGGCTTCCTCAATCACAAGGTATACCCAAGATGCACGGAAACATGTGCAAAACACTCATACATGCATAAATATAATATTAAAGCAATAAAAACTACTTAAGAACCTAGAAATATAGCTCAGAGGTAGAGATTCTGTCTATTATGTCCAAAGCCCTGGATCTAATCCCTAATACCATACAAATAAATATGAATTTAAAAAGCAACCAAGAAAGAATCTTCTATTCAGTATAAAATAACTTACCAAAACCCCTGAGATCCGAGCTAGAAGAATTCAAAAGGGCAAGACCAAAAATGACCTGAAAGAAAAGGAGGTATATTAATAGAGTCCCAGTGCTTAGCTTCCTTTCATTTGTGTCCACAGCTCTTTCCTCAGAACACTCACCTCTTGTACTTTACTTAACTTGAGAACTTTACTCAGCTGGGCAAATAAATGGGGTGCAGGCTTTAAACTCTGAAACATAAAATTTTTTGAGATTTAACTTTTGTTTTTTCTTTAACAATAATTATTTGACAGTTTTAAAACAAAGTCAATCCTACATATTTTAAAATATGGAACTATTTTTAAAAAGTCCAGGTGTGGTGACACATTCCTTGAATCCCGAAACTCCTGAGCCACTGTCAGTTGTCTCTCCTTATACACAGTGACTTCAAGGACAGCGAAGGCAACAAAGAGACCAGGTCTTGAAGGGCAAAGCAAAACAACACCAAACCCCCGAAGTAAAAGCTCAGTCATTTAAATAACTCAACTATTAGAGCATATTCAATTGGGTGTGGTGTTTCACGTCTTCAACAGCCGGGCACTGAGAAGACTGAGGTGGAATAGCTTGAATCACAGACTGCCTCAAAACTGAATGGGAGAGAAGAGATACTATCACATCTCACTAGAGATAAAATTATACTAACCTTCTGGTAGTGTAATGGATTATCAATGGCATATGACAACGTGGAGATAAAATTTGGCTTTGTAATCAGCGAGGCACACTCCTGAATCAGAAACTGTGTCTTCAAAAAATAAAATAAAAAAGAACTTCGATTAGCACTAGTCACCATCTTAAATAAAGGAAAAGAAAACCTATGAATAATAGACCAAAAGTCTCTGTAGTGTTGGGTAATGGTGCACACCACCTGATCCCGTAAGAGGCAGGAACACAGAGATAGTCAAAGAAATCCTTTATCTCAGAGCCCAGATCTAAAAAGAAATGTGCCCTGACTCTGAAACCAGCACCAAAGAAACACACTTTGGCCCTAGAATCAGAGCCAGTGAAAGAAATGTGCCCTGGCCCTGAAATTAGAGCCCCCCCCCCCAAAAAAAAAAACAGTGAAAAGAGGTTTTTGGCCCTGAAATCAAAACCGAATCAGGGTAAAAAAATATGACCAATCCCCACTCTGGAAGTCTCCTTCCTAGAAAGCTGGGCCCCCAAGAAGACCTGCGCCCACTGTTTTCTCCCACCCTGGGCTGAGGCAGCCACATTCTCCTGGACCCTTCCCTCCCCAATAAATCTCTCGAATAAGAGATCTTCTTTCTGGCAGCAGCAAGGAGCCTCGACAGAGAAGAGCTGAGTCTTTCTGGCGCCCAGGAGAGTTATTACACTCCTAGAACAGAGAACAGCTAAAGGTTGAGGAAGCCTTCCCCAGCAGAGCAGTTTTACACTTTGGGAAACCCAAGCAGGCTGCAGGGAGGCCCTCTCCTGCCGGAGCAGAGCTGTTAATATTGGGAAGCCTTTCCCTGAAGCAGATATGTAAGCTGCTACCTATGGTTACTATAGCCTGTGGTGTTCTTTGGCTCTTGACTGCCTGAATACTATCCATCGAGCTATAACACTTAGTATTCACTGGCTCCCGATGGCGCAAATGCTTTCCCCTGGAGCTGCAGTGCTCAGTATGCCTGGGCTCCTGACTGTCTTTCCATCTGAGCTGCACAAACACATACACAGAGTAACTTGGGTCAGCCAGGGCTGATAAACAGACAAACCCTGTCTTGGAAAAAAAAAAAAAAACCCAAAAATCAGCTCTTTAAAAGATCCCACTTAATTATATAAAACTTATCAGCAACAGGTGTTCAACTAAAATGTCCACATTAGAGTCTGTTAAAAGTCACAAACACTGTCATAATTTTCTGTGACATGACTAAAAATGAATTCAAAGAGATACCATTCAGAGCATGATATCCTATCTGCCTTGTAAAGCAGGCCCTGCCCTGCTTCCTTCATCAGACAGATCCAGCAGTAGCTCCATCCATAATCCTAAATTAGATTGTCTTAGGTATGTAGCTTGGTAAGAAAGAGAAGTCAGAAAAGAATCCCCAATTCCTCTTGCCACCCTTTTAAAAGTATGGTCCAAGTGTAATCTTGTATACTGTTCATACATTATGCCCTAAACTGCAAATTTATAAGGTGTTTGGGAATAATAGACATCAACTCTGTAATCCCCAGATACCTGATGGAAATCTTTGCCACTGCTTTTACCATCGCCACTGAAATCCACATGTGAAAATAGACAGCGTAATAAATGCCTGTCTGCCTCAGGACCGTGCCGATTCACAATCTGGAACACAAAAATTTAAATTTAAAGGAGGATTTGAGGGGGGAAAAGCCTAGAGATGTAGCTCAATGGTAGCACATGTCTAGTATGATGACATTTTGGATCTTATAAATACAGATCTGGGGTAAAGTTCACCTTGTAGCAATAGTTCTAGGAATTACTGCTAGCACAGTGACAAAGGCCTATAACCCTACTTCCTGGGACTCAAGGAATGAATGGTAGGTAAGGATTTCAAGGCCAGCCTCAAGCTACAGAGAAAGCTTAAGCCAGTCTGAGTGGCAGAAGACAATGTTCTCAGAAGCAAAAGTAAATTATGGCATCAGTGAAATGGAAGCACCTTTTGCAGCCGGACAATATTGGCACACGCCATTAATCCCAGCAGAGCAGGTGAATCCCAAGTTCCAGGGCAGCCTGGGCCACACAGAGTGAGACCCTGTCTCAAAAAAAATCAAAAGTACCTACGTGCAATGATTACTTTTAAATTTATTCTTTTGTACTGGCCAAAAGAATGCAAAACCTACCAGCAATTAACCCATAAAATTCGACATGGTGACCAACATTTACACTAAAATTAAGTGATGTTGATTGTTTACTAAATGCCATTAAATAGAAGTTTTCAATTTAACAATTTACAGCAAAAATTACATAACTCAAATTTCCTTTGTCAACCAACTTTTTACAAATACCTTATACATTCAGATCTAAATGAAGTTGCAGACAGCTACAACTTGAGTGACTTAATGCCGACGTTTAACTTTCCTAGCTTCTTGCTCCTCAAACTTTCTAATGGTTGTGTCTGTTACCTCTAACTGAAAAAGACCAGGTAGGCCCATTCTCTAACTACCTTATCTAAATAAAATAACAGCCTCCCCACCCCCATCAGCCCTTTATTTATTTGACTTTGCTTTTTTCCATTTACTCTTGCCTTTTTAAGTTGCAGGTGATCACGGCGGGGGAATTAGCATAGTCTAGAAAGAGCCTAGCAAACGTGTGAGTAAATAGTTAAAAGCTGCTATTAAGATACCAAAATTCCCCAGGAAGGAACTACTGGCAGTTGGCTAAGAGATGGAAGAGTTACTACTCTTCCTTGGGGATGGACCACTCCTGCCATAGACCTGGGGTGGGGGGGGCCTCTCAACCTAATGCTGTGACCCTTTAACAGTTCCTCGTGGTGTGCTGACCCCAAACATAAAATTATTTCCACTGCTATTTTGTAATTGTGCCTTTGCTACTGTTCTAAATCATGATATAAAATTTTGAGACAGAGTTGCCAAAAAGGTCACAACACAATGTTTGAGGCTCACTTCAACCTTTAGTTAGTGGATGGCCACACAGGCTGGACTCTCAAAGTTATTAATAACAACTTCTACAAAATAAAGCACCATGATTCTGGGAGGAAGATGGGAGAGGGGGACTAAGGGTAGTTGAATGGAGGTGGTCCTGGGTGGAAATATTAATACACATTATGTAAATTAAACTATAAAAATGAAACACACACAAAATGCTATTTAAGGGCTGGAGCAATTGCTTAGCAGTTAAGAGCATATACTGCTCTTTTAAAGGACCAAGTTCTCTTAACAGTACCTATACTAGGTGGCTCAAGCTTTAAGTCCAGCTTGAGAAGTCTGGCGTTTTCATCTGAGCTCTATAGATCATATACATAAACAAGTAATATATGATGTCTAAATTAAAGACATTAAAAATACTCAGATATGGTTGCATATATCCATACATCCCAGCAACTAGGGAGACATATAGAAATATTGAAAATTTAATGCCATCCTCAGGTACATAGTCAGCTTAAGGCCAGTGAGAACTACATAAAACTGCCTAAAGGAAGGAGTACACCAACTGACGGTCAATATCAAACGGTCAGTCGTGAAAGGTAACATTATACAGACTGAGCAGTTTGTTTGCTTGCTTTTTTTTAGAACTATGTATATACATACACATATGTATGTAATAACAAGTAAGGTAAAAACTGAATATGAATTTGAAAGAAAGCAAGGAGGGGTATTTGGAAGGATTATATTATCTCAAGAAATAGCAAAATGAATTTTAAAAAAGATACTACAAATATCTGGACATGGCGCACATGCTTATAATGCCAGCATTAGAGAAGCCAGTGTAGGAAGATTTCATGTTCTAGGCCCCCTGAGCTACAAAATGAAACTGTGATGCAAATAAGTAAACCATCAATAAAATACATAACTGCCTACTTTGGGTTAGGAATATTGACTTTTGGATTGAGTATTATTGAACTGCTTTAGATGATGTTTAAAAACTGACAAAATGCATTGCTGGATAAGGCACATACTTAAAACAGACTACAAGAAATTAAAACTCAACAGACTATCTACAAAACAATCTAGATTTATACAATCCAAGCCTATTATTTTCCTATGTCGCAGTGAAGATTATGACAGTTGGCTATTGTTTGACTTCGTTTCCATTTCTCCTATTTTTAAAATGTGGACACAAAGACTTCTAAGGGCCAGTGAGACGGTTTGGTGAATAGAACACTTGCCACCAGCCCTGACCAATCTGAGTTCACTCCCAGGAGCCACATAGTGGAAGGAGAGAAATGACTCCGTTGAGTTGTCCTCCATGCCAGCACCATGATAGGCTGTTTGGAGGACTATGGAACATACAGGCTGCACAGCTTCTTGCTGAAGGAAGTGTTTTCTGGGGTACAGGCTTTGAGTCTGTAATAGCCTTAAACCTCCCCTTCCACTTCCAGGTCACTTTCTGTGTCCCATGTGTGTGGAGAAATGTAACGTCTCAGCTTCCTGCTCAGGCCACTTGCTGCCACACCTTCCCCACCATTATGAACTCTTTTCACATTCAATCCCAGCACTTGGGAGGCACCTCTGTGAATTAGAAGCCGCCCCAGCATACATAGTGAATTCCTTATAACTAAACAGAGATCCAGTGTCCAAAACAAACAAACAAAAAACCCAAATTTAAAAAACCTCTATAATAAAATTCATAGGAATGTTTCAGTTTAAGAATAGAAACAGCAGGAAGTCCCAAGCCACTTAACATGAATGCTGTATAGAAAGGCAAGCTTTGGGCAATTTTTTTTATTTAGCAGCACATGCACATCCTTTTTTATATGGGAGGGGTGAGTAGATATGGGTGAACCACAGTGTACATGTTGTAGCTGGCTCTCTACCACGTAGGATTCTGGGGACCCAACTCAGGCTATCACGTTTGAGAGCAAGCACTTTGTTTGCTGAGCCATTTTGCTGGCCTTCTTTGTGTGAGTATGCATGCGTGTATGTGTGCACACCTGTGTGTGCCATCTGTGTGGAGGTTAAAGAGCCATTATCAAGTATTGATTGCCAATTGGCCAGTGAGCTCTGCAGCATCCACTGTCTTCACCTTCTCAGTGCCAGGATTATAAAAGCATGTACCTATAACACCAAGCCTGACTCCTTACATGACGTTGAGAATCTTAACTCAGGTCTTCATATGTTGTGCAATGAGCACTTAACCCACTAGCACCTGCTAGAGGCATTTCATATTGCCAAAGAATAACGAATAACAGTAATTAGAAAACTACAAGAAAATAAATACCCAGTAAGAAGTGGGTCTCAAACAAAAAGCCAGAGTACTTGGAAAGCAAAAGTGAACAAAACTCAGGAGTTTGACATCTGCCAGGACTATATAATGAAGACTGCCTCAAAATACACATGCATAAACAGAGTCAAGTCAGCTGGGAATATGGCTCAGTGCAGTCCACCTGAGTCTACCCTAAACACTAACTCAAACCCCTCACCACTAACATTTTACATAAAGCTAACAGAAGAAATATGAATGTTATGTAACTCTGATGATTAAATATTGTTGCTATTTTGGTTTGGCAAAACGGCTCTGCAGGTAAGATGCTCGTACCAAGACTAACAACTCAAGTTCAATCTCTAGATCCACCTAATGCAAAGAAAAAAAAAACAACTCCTACAAGCTGTCCTCTGACTACCATAATCATTCTGTGGCACATACAACCAGTCTCCACAGAAACAATAACATACAAAAGTCATGTCTAAGGTTTTTGCTTGTGAGATAAGTGTCTTACTATGTAGCTCTGGCTGTCCTGGAAGTCTAGACCAAGATGGCTTGGAACTGAAAGAGATCTAATGCCTCTGAGTGCTAGGATTAAAGGTGGGAGCCACTACAAAAGACAAGTACAGTAGCATATTTCTGTATTCTCAGCTATTTAGGATGCTAAAAAGGATCATTCAAGCCCTAATTTAAGAGCAGCCAAAAGAGCATGAAAAATCTTAATTTAAAAAAACAAAACAAACAAATAAAAATCTAGCTGTTAGCTAGGTTTAATAATCCCTACCATAGCAGAAAAGATATTGGGGGAGGGAGAAGGGAGGAAGAGAAGAAAAAAAGAAAGGAAGAAAAGAGAAAATACATTGACTCTATGACAATATTTGAATTCCAGTACTTGGGAGGCTGAGACAGAAAAGTCATGAATTCCAGGCCAACCAAGATTATGTGAGACCTTGTCTAAAAATAGAAGGCAGAGGCAGAGACAGACAGATCCAAGGACAGCCTGATCTACATAAGTTCCAAACAGTCAGGGTTATCCTGAGAAACCTAGTCTTGAAAAACCAAAATATAATAACATATCAATTATAAAGATAACAGATACAATACTGGTACTGAGGTTAAGTTTACATTACCACA
Organism: Phyllotis vaccarum; assembly: GCA_033318265.1. Classification (NCBI taxonomy): domain Eukaryota; kingdom Metazoa; phylum Chordata; class Mammalia; order Rodentia; family Cricetidae; genus Phyllotis; species Phyllotis vaccarum. The sequence goes on from JARWLC010000008.1 coordinate 96,428,844, forward strand.
AACAGATTAAATTACATATGAAATAGGACAAATGGCTTAGATGAAAACATTATGATTTGAAAAAATTAGATAATAGATAAATGTAGGTATATTTTCCTTCCAGTTGAAGCTGAGGTAGGAATGCTATGAGTTCAAGACCAGCTGGGTCACAAAAATAATAGCACTAAATCAAAATAAATAAACAAATAGTGTTGGTATTTTTAAATGATTATAAATCAGCATTTTTAAAAGAGAAATCAAGAGATTTCAATGTGAGGCTTTCAGTGGTAGTGACAATGGAGGCCATGCTGAATGAGCTGCTGTCTGGAGGATCTGAAGAATTCCTGAAAGGATATTTCAGTTTGAGCAAGCAGCTGGCTCAGTATCCAAGAGCACACAGTTTGAATATGCCTGGTGCCTGGTGTGAAGCAAATACAATGATGGCATACACAGAGGCACCATGCTGCTGGAAGAGCTGTTGCCCAAAGGAAGCCAAGAGGAACCTGGGGATCATGTTTTCTACTTGTCAGTGGGCACTTTTGCAAGCCCTTTTTACTTACTGACCCATCACAGTGCCCCCTTACCCTATTTTTTAGACTTAATTATTTTATGAGTATATTACTCACATGCACGCTGGTCCCTCAGAGAGGCTGTGGGATCCCCTGGAAATGGGGAGTTATAGATGGTTGTGAAGCACTTTGTGGGTGTTGAGAACCTAACCCAGGTCCTTTTTAAGTGTCAGCAAGTGCTCTTAACTATACTGAACCACATGCCAGGCCCCCAGACAATAATTTTAAAAGAATGATTACAATATTAATCTTTGAATAACATCACAGGAATCTCACCTAGGAGTCAAGATGCTGAAATACTAATACATGACATTAGTACATCTAACAAATTCAATAAAATCTCTTTCCATTTGTCAAGTAAAATCACGTAAGGAAAACGTCCTAGCCAAGTTATGAGGTTTGATTAGCCTTAACCACAGTAAAAAACAGCAATAAAATATACCTGACTTCCTTATGGCATTAAGTTTCTCAGGGTTTGCAAGAAGCTTTACTTTAAGACAACTATTCCAGGTCTAAATTCCTAATCTCCAAGTGTTAAAAGAGGCTATATGTAAGAGCACAAGTGCACTACTGAAGCCATAAAATTTATGCATTTATTATGTGTACAGTGTTATGTCTGCATGTATCTGTCCCTGCATGTCAGAAGGAGGTGCCAGATGTCCTTACAGATGGTTATGAGCCACCATGTGGTTGCTGGAAATTGAACTCAGGACCTCTGAAAGAACATTCTCCCGCTCTCCAGCCTCGATTTTATATATCTTACTATCTGTACACACTGTGAAACCTCAACCATCAAATGAAGTAATTTTATATTTTATCTTCAAGTTTAATTGCTAGACCTAGACATGGTGATATGCTAGTAATGGAAGTTCAAGGCCATCTCTAAAACTTTATCTTACACATAAAACAAAACAAAAGATTATATAATAATTTATTCATTTGGGGCTGAGGAAATGGATCATCTGTTACGAGTGCTTACTGCTCTTGCAGAACTTGGGTTCAGTTCCCAGCACCCAGTTCTGCTCCAGTATCACAGCTCACAACCACTTGTAACTCCAGTTCCAGGGGATCCCATTTCCTTTTCTAGCCTCAGTGGACCTCTGCATATACATGGTGTACATAAGTCATGCAGACAAACATACATACACATAAAAAAATGAACCTTAAATAATTTTATTTCTTCTTTCATGACCGATTTATTTGACCACATAACTAAATGTTAGGCAAAAGAGACATAGATATTCTTAAACATGTAAGGAAAAATGAATAAATCAATTATAGTACAACTTATCATGTAAGCATTGCTTATGTCACAAGATTCTGACCTCCAAACAATTTCTGGTAGCAAATAACTGGCTTCTCCAGGATATGCCTCAGTTGCAGAATTTCAATGCCTAAGAACATACTCTCCTGGGGCAGCCTGCATCCAGCAGGGATATAAACAAGGTCTAACTAACCCTTTGAACCATCTGTGCTATACTTTTGATATACACATACAAGCTATTGATTTGGTTGGTTGGTTGACTTTTCAAGACGTTTTTATGTAGCCCTGACTGCCCCAGAATTCAACCTGTAGACCAGGCTAGCCTCAAACTCAAGAGATCTGCCTATGTCTGCCTCCCAAAGATTAAAAGTGTGCACCAGTGACAGCATCAACCCAGGTTTTAATGGGGCTGAACCACAGTTCTTTGGGAAAATTGTAGATCCTCACTCTCATCCCACCCTAACCTGCAGAGTTGACACATTAGTTTTATTCTACTTTCCAAATTCTCATACCTGCTTCCAGAAAAAACAACCTCGACTTGTATGACAGGCCCAGTTTAAGAAGGTGAGCAGTAAGAGATCCAAGCAAGGTTTGCAGAGTAGGCATTATGGTTGCATATGTATAACCAGTTTAAGGCTATGGTGAGACTGTCTCAAAAAAAGCCAACTGGGCCTGGAGAGACAGCTCAGCAGCTAAGAGCACTGGATATTCTAGCAAAGGATCCAGCACCCACAGCAGCTAACAGCCATCTAAAACTCAAGTTCCAAGAGATCCATCCTATGACCTCTTCTATCCTCCATAGATAGGTCCCAGGCATGGACACAGTACAGAAAACAAGAAAAATACTCACATACATAAGAGTTTTAAAAATTAAAGTGTCAGGCACAGTGACCCACGGAATTGTCAGGGACATTATACAGAGAAGCCTTGTCTTGGTTTAAAAAGGGGGGGAGGAGGGTGTGCATGCATGCGTGTGGCAAGATGACTCAGTGGGTAGCCAGGTGGTGCCGGTACACATCTTTTGTCCCAACACTTAGGAGGCTGAGGCAGGCACATCTCTGAGTTCAAGGCCAGCCTGGTCTACAGAGTAAGTTCCAGAGCAACAAGGGCTACACAGAGAAACCCTGCCTTGAAAAACAAAAGGAGATGGCTCAGTGGATAAGGATACCTGTTATAAACCTGAGGCCCTGAGATCACCCTCCAGAATCTACACGGTGGAAAGAGAAGTTACTCTTGAAAATCTTCCTCTGACCTCCTCATATATGGCATGGCACTCTGAGAGCCATATACTCATTTTTTTTTTAAACCACCAAGGGTCAGGTATGATGGTCCAGCAAATCAGCCTGGGTGAAGACCTTACCTTAATGGTTACTTCTCCAAAGCATCTTTACTTGTAGAACAAATACCCAGGAAGATGGCTAACAGCCCAAAGATAACTTTGTGGACTCAAGACCTCACCCGTGGTAAGTAAGCACTCCACCACTGAGCACCTTATACATCCAGTGCAATTTCAAACTTTCTGCTGTGTGCATGTTGTCAGCCCGTGGGAACATGTACCATTACAGTTACATGAGTTGGAGGGTGCCTATGGAGGCCCACAGCTGACACCAGATGTCTTCTTTCCACTTTACTGACTAGGGAGAGTCTGTGGCAGAACACAGTTATCAACTACGTACGGCTAATCTGACTAGTCTTCACTCACCTGTGAACCTGCCTCTGCCTCCAGAGTGCTGATTACAGGAAGCTTGCCATACTTTCCCAACTTTTATGTGGTTTTAAGGAACCCTATCACTCACCCTCACACCTAAAACACAATAAGCACTTATCTGCTAAGCCATTCCATCTTAATGCTGGAAGGGGGAAGGGAGAACTAGACCAAATCAAGTCGGATCATATTTCCTTACTGGTTTTTTGTTTTGTGTTTTGAGACAGGTCTATGTACCTACCCATGGCTGGCCTCAAAAACAGAGATCCACCTGCATCTCTGTTTTTCCAGTGCTGGGATTAAAGGTGTTTGACACTACACCTAGCTTCATGTTCTTTCGTAAGACAGAAAAATAAAGAAAAAACTCATAGACTGGTATATGGTCTTTAACGCAAAATAAAGCATAAAAGCTTTATACTCAAGCAAAATAACAAAGAAGCAAAGTAATAATCTCTCACATAACATCTTCACATGAATTGCCAACTTATTATCAATTGGCTATTTGTTTTTGCTTCAATGGTACTTATATTCTGAATAGAACACTTACATGCTGTATTTCCTGCTGGCTGGCTCGGTAGTTTTTCTTGGTTAAATTGTCCACCAGGTAGCTGATTTGAGACAAGGCCAGCGAGAGCGAGTCAAGATTCATTGCTGGTTGGGGCGGAAGCAGGCGGCCGAGCCCGGCGCAAAATCACCATTATTCCCCTTTAGTCACCTCAGAGGCAGGTTAATGCTTTTTTTGTAATGAAGCTATGTCTGTTATCTGTAAAATGTCAGTTCTTCTTTATGAAGTGTTTTACTGTGTTCTGAAACATGGCACCTGTATAAAAATAAAAATTCCAGAATTCAGTTGGGAAAGAAGGTTAAGTAACATTCATCTCTCTCACTATCTGAAATGTAATTAAAGACACTTAAAATATTTATGATGTCTCGACCACTATGGATACAAAATGCTATGCTTTTAAATTAAAAGACATCTTCCAACAATCTGCAGGCAACTTTTAAGATATCATTTTTATCAATTTCAATTTAACTTCATAACCAACAGGCACACACTTGGTTAGAATTTGGGTTTGACACGGCTTCTCACTCAGCTTCTTGGCTGAGTTCAGGTGTACATTAGTCTAAGCAAACTCGCTCACTTTCAGCTTCCCTCTCCACAGCACCCACTGGTTCCCAGGACTTCATTCACTCTATTCTCACCACTACTTCAGAGTCAGACAGCCTGATCTTAAAGTTATACTTCAGGGTGTATATTTTGTACTTAAATGGCTAAAGGAAAGTCAAGTAAGAACTCCAGGAGCCAAACCCGAAAATGCTCATAAGAATAATTTCAAGGCCAGCCTGGTCTACATACTGATTTCCAGTCCAACAAAAAGCTACTACATAGAAAGACTCTGTCTAAAAATAAATAAATAAGTAAAATAGAATGAAACAATTTAGGAATGAAAACCTCAAACTGTAGTAAAGCTAAAATGGCAGGCTGTTCGTTAGTTTAATCCTAATAACTCAAGTTAGCTAACACAAACAAGAATCAAGCACACCCTTCTCATTATTATAAATTAAAATTTTTCAACATTTAAGGCATAAACTAAAGTGTTTGTATTTTACAAGATTTATTTACAGGCAAACCCGTGAAGGCCATAAAAAGTCACTGGAACTCTTGAGCTGGAGTTATGGGTTGCTCAAAAAGTAGCCTCATTTAGTCACTGGACACCAAACTCCAGTCCTTTACAAGAGCAGCAAGTACTCTTAACAATGGGGCCATCTCTCCAAGCCCAAATCCATGAAAATTAAACCTTTATCTTTAAATTTCTTAAAGGCAATAAAGTGTTCATCATACTAATAATCTTGAACTTTGATAAAGACTGTATTCCTATTAAGTGTGCTACATGTGCCTGGAAATGCTAAAGCTGGAAAATCAAGATTATCCTTGGCTATAAATTCAAGGCCAATGTGGCCTACATGAGACCTTGTCTCAAAAAAATGCAAGAAGATTATTTTTTTGTCAAACACCCCCCCCTCAATTTTTTAAAATGTAAGTATTTTTATCAGCAATAATTAAAAACAGAAATAATCAGTTTAATGGGAGAATGCTTCATGTACAACACAAGGCCTTGTTGAATCCCCAGGGCTTGTGCACACACACCACTAACTATATAACATAGCCAAATAAGACAGCTATTAAAATGAATGAAGTGAGAGGCTGGAAAAAAGGTCCAGGAACTAGAAGGGCTTGTTGCTCTCTCAGAACTGGTGTTTCATTCCCAGGACCCACAACTGGGCAGGTCACAACTGCCTGTAACTACAGCTTCAGGGTTCTGCAGCTGCCCTCTTCTAGCTTCTGCAGGTGCAGGCAGTGCACGCTTGCATTCTTGTACACTTGCAAGCTTGCTCGAACACACGCGCTCACTCACGCTCTCTCTCTCTCTCACACACACACACATCCCTAAATAAATAAATCTTTCTTAAAAATTAGGGCCAGATGTGAAGTAGGCATGTCTCTGTGAGTTCTATACCTGGCCTACAGACAGTTTGAGACACACCATGTGGAAGAGATGAGTCATCTCTCCAGACACCGTGTAACTTTTAAAATTAGTTTTTTCATTACTTCACAAGTTATGGTCACCAAAATATTCAAAGTATATTTTACACCAACAGTATTATTTGACAGAATATTACAAATATAAGTGTGTATCGTCCATAGAACCCTTGTCAGCATGTGCGTGGCCCTCGAGTCTATCCTTCGGTCCATAAAACACTAACAACTACAACTCCCACTATCCTCCATCTCCCACATTCATGCTGGTGCGAACCAAAGAATGTGATCTATATCACCTAAAACAACACTGACCACTCCACCACCCCAAGATGACGGTTATACTTTTCCAGTCTGAAGATTTCACATAATTTCTCTCTGGGATCCTTATTACCTTTTGATTTCACATAAAAGACCTCGGACTTTCCTTCTCAATATTTATTTTCTTAGTAATCTACTTCAGTATGTGATTTTAAAAAAACATCTACAGCATTAACTCTCTCCAATTCTACCTCTAACTCAAGCCTCTCTTACGGTGTCTGGATTTTTATTACATAATTTTCTGATAACTAACACACAATATACAATATGCTTTAAAAAACAAAAAAAGCAAAAACAAAAAGATGGGTCTTCCCACTCAGTTTTATTTACATGCTTGCAAAGTTTTCCCAACAACTAGTATTTATTATCTTTTAAATTACTCATACCAAGATCATAAACTCCCTCCCGCTCCCTATATATGCCATGCTCCTGCTACCATATTTAAATCTGATCATCTAAAGACCATTTTGTCTCACCACAATTACTGTGATAGGCTTCTAAGTAATCTCTCGGATCCTATATTCTCTTGTTCTCTGTAGTCTATTATCAATAATAAGCAGAGAAAATTTTGTGGGGGGTGTGGAAGTCAGAGGTGAAGTCAAGATATCTTTATCTTCCTTTTGGGGGGGATTGGTAGTCTCCCACAGAACCTGGAACTTGAGTTCTGCTGAATTTTCTGGACAGCTGTCTGTTTCCTCAGCTAGGGGACTGCAGATGAAATGCCTAGCTTGAGGATCCACACTCAGGTCATCATGCTTACAAAGCAACACTTTACCACTAAGTTGTCATCTTAGCCCTAAACACCTGAAAACACATGAACCTTAAAACTCTACATTACTAGACTGTGCCAGGTATAGTGGCACAGATCTCTAATCCCAGAATTCAGAAGCAGAGACAGGAGGATCTCTGAGTTCAAGTACAGCGTGTGGGAGTCAGTTTTATCCTTCTATCTTATAGAAGGGGCCTAGTGGATCTCATTATTAAACTCAGATCGTCAGACTTGATAAGCAAGTACCTTCAGCAACTAAGCCAACTCATTGGTGCCTGAATTTTAATCACTGTAATTTTTAATTTACCAGCTTCTATAGCATACACTAGCTTGAAGTAAGACCAGCCCTTCCAATTAAGCTCTAGCCCCATAAATGTATACATAATTTAGGTCACAATATCTGTTATAGACTATATCTGTTTTAAATACTGTAATGCAAAGCTACAAAACCACTGCTAACAAGCTCTCCACTAAACCTTTCCGGTTGTGTTTGGTTTGGGTGTGTGGTTGTTTGATTTGGAGGCTGTATGGTTCTGATGTTTTGTTGTTGTTTTTGTCCTGCTTTGTTGTAATTTTTATAATTTCTTTATCTTATATAGGAGTGTTTTGCCTGCTTGTATGTCTTGGCATCACCTGTACAATGTCCTTGGAGGCCAAGAGAAGGTGTCAGATCCCCTGGAACTTAAGTTGTAGGAGGTTAGGTTGCCAAGTGAGTGCTGGGAATTAAACCCTGAAGTAGATGATGTTACATTGTAAATAATTGTCCTGCCTTAGAATTTAATTAAAAAAAAAAAAAATGCTGATTGGCCAAAGGCAGACAGGAAGAGTGGGCAGGGCTACCAGGCTAAGATCACTCTGGGAACAGAAAGAACAGAGCAGAAATGCCACAGACAAGCCAGACAAGCCAGCAGGTGCAGAGGACAACTATACTGCTCTGAGAAAAGTTACCGAGCCGCATGACTGAACAGGATAAGAGTCATAGGTTAGATTAAGGGTAAAGAGTTAGCAAGTTATACACCTAGGCCTTAGGCTGATCAGCATAAAATTAATGTAAGCATCTGTGTGTCTCTGTGGACTGGAGACTGCGGGTCTGCGGATCCAAACCTTGAGAGGCTAGGACCTGAAAGTCCTGGCCAGAAACCTAATACTACAGAACCTCAGGTCCTCTGGAATATTCATTACTGAGTTGTCTCTCCAGCCCTGCTATAAAAAAATTAAGTAAACAGAGCCCCCATTTTCATTCCACCATAGTCTTTGAAAAAATTTCCCTGTAATATTTTGATCATATTCTTTACCCTCCCACCTCCTACTCAACTAAACCTCTCAAAAGTAGGAACAAAAACAAAACAAATCTTAAAATGAAAATCAATAATACAAAACAAAAAAGTACATTAAAAAAAACATTGAGTGGGTTTGTGTTGGCCTATGGGGTTCCCCAGAGTGTGGCCAATACAAAGTGACCTCCACTGGCGAAAACATATTTCCCTTTCCAAGAGGTATGGTATCAACTACAAGTAACCTCTTGCTTAGGGGCAGGGCTGTATGCTCCCTTCCCCTTCTCCCTGAGGAGATTTTGTCTGCTTTGAACCTGCAATCTTGCCCCTTGCAGTCAGTCTGAGTTCATGTGCTATTTTGATTTTTGAGACATGGTCTCCCAATGTAGTAGCCCTGTTTGTCCTCTAGTTCTCTTGCTCCTTCCTACCACTGAACCTCAAATGCTAGGACCTACCTCAGATATGTACCACCACACTTCGCCTAAATTATCTCAAGACTACTAAATGTTTAGTCCAGTATAGTGGTACATGCCTCTGACCCCAGCTCTCAGTCTAGGCTACAAAGCTCAAATAACAAAAAAATCCCAAGACTACCAAATGATTTTAGTAACTTCATGCAATTGGGGGAACAGGATCCAGAATCTAATATAATACACCTAATACAGATGGCTGAAATGTTTTAACAATTTCACTTGGAAATCAAAGGCTTGGGCTGGTGACATGGCTCAGCAGGTAAGAACCTGCTGCTGATAACCTGAGCTCACTCCCCCGAACAGAGGGTAGGAGAAAGCCACTCCTGAAAGTTGGCCTCTCACGTACACAGGCCATGTACAGACCAATAATAAACTAAACCAAAGCCTTAAGAACATGCATAGCTCTTCACAAGAACCTCACTTCAACTCCCAGCAGCCCCAGCGGACAGCTCAAAACTCTGTAATATCACCTCTGACCTCTACAGGTACCTGCACAGAGGGGAAGAACGTTCTGTGTTTGCACCCCACACACATCTCAGAACCATTCCAGAGGACCGGACATCCTCTTTTGACCTGAAGGCACCGCCTGGCACACATGTGGTACAGATACATACATGCAAGTAACACACTCATACAAATAAAATACATTTCAAAGAAAAAAAAACAACTCAGTCACACAACTAAAAATGTTAAAATCAATTTTTTAAAAAGATCACTCAGGAAATGACTACTATTTAAACAAGTCTCACTTCTTCCTTAAAGCATTTCTGCATCCTTCCAAACCGCACAGGATTTGTTGTGAGTGTGCTGTCAAAATAGTTATGGCGGAGGTAACTACCCAGGGGAAACCCAGCCCCCAGTCAGATTCTATACTCTCTCCTTCTCTGCACTGGCCAAGGCAAGAGCACTGACAACCTGCCATGGTGGCACGCTTCTGTAGTATCAGTACTCCAGAGCAGTGGTTCTCAACCTCTTTGTCAAATATTTACATTACAGTTCCTAATAGTAGCAACGTTAGTTATGAGGTAGCAATAAAAATAATTTCATAATTGAGGGTCATCAAATGTATTAGGAAGGATAAGAACCACTGCTCTAGAGGCATTGAGTTTGAGGGTAGGTATATGCTATACAGGAAGACTGCCTTAAAATAAACATACCCTCAAAAAAGGGAGTACTTACAGTCACAGCAACATAGTCAACTAACAGTAATCAATACTTTTAAATATATGAAAGATATAGCTATTTATAGTGGGCTAGAGATACAACTCCGGGGTAGAGTGCTTGTCTAGCCCACACAAGGCCCTAGATTTGGTTTCCAGTGTTGTTCCCCCATCTGGAGGGTGGGGGGAGACAAGTATGTTATAAAAAGCAAAACAGTAATCATAAGGGCCAAAATCTATAAAGACATTTGGGTTATTTTTCCACCAGCAGCACAAATAACTGATTATTCCATTGGTGTAAAAGATTGTCTGCAGTCCACAAAACTTTCTCCCAAAGACAAATAACCAAAAAGCTTAGAAAAGATTCACATTTTCACTGGAGACCACCCAATAGAAGACGTGAGCCACCATGCCCCACTGAAAGATGAGGCATTAAAGGAAACGAAGGCTGGAAAAGTAGCTGAGTAGGCTGAAAGCTCTTGTTGCTCTTGTTGAGAACCTGAACTCCATTCCCAGCACCCTCCTGCTGACTCACATCCATAAACTCCAGTTTCAGTGGAACTGACATCCCAGCACACAAGTGGTATAGATGCATATATACATACATGCAAGGAAAACATTCATACAAATACATCTTAAAAAGGAACACAATGTAGTCAAAGTTTGAGAAATATCTTGCTTTCTCTGCCCACTAAGAAGAGATGGTGATATAGCCAAACTTTAGGCAGAGCACAGTGAGGCCTGCAGAAGGAGGGAAGAAGGAAAGATCAGAGAAACCAGAGGTCAGAGACACCACCAGAACGCAGTCCACAGAACCAACTGATCAGGACTCATGGGTGTTTGCAGAGACCAGGGAGCCCGTAGAGGTCTGACCTAGGTCCTCTGCATTTATGTTGCAGCTGAGTAGCTACAGATCAGGGATATCATTAAACACAGCATAACAAGCTACATTAAGACCAAGCACATATCATCACATCAAGGCCCCACAGGTACTAGCAACCACATGCACATACCCACCACATACACATACCCACACTGATATGCATATACGTATCTTTTTTAGTGTTTAACACTTTCAAGTAACTATGATGTATATCTGCTTGAAAAGGAAAAGGGCATATTCTCAGAAATATCTAGAGCATAACTATGGGTGCAGGCACTGTATCTGTACCTCTGCTATCCCAGCTAAAAAGCAAAATTACACAAGTTGAAAAAAATATAAACCATATGCACCCCAAAAATATTAGTCTTTTCCAACAGTAGATCCAGCACTGGCCTTGAATTCACATATCCCAGGCTCATTTCCAATGTATATTCCATGCACTGCTCAGCCTCTCAAGTAGCTAGGATTACAATCCTATATATAAATATTCAGCTCCAAAAATTAAGTTTTACTCTAGTCAGACAAGATGCCTCAGCAGGTAAAAGCACTTGCAACCCAGCCTGATCACCTGAGTTCAATCCCTGGGACTCTTGAGCAGGCCTGCAGGCCTCTTACCTCCAACATGTATCCATGATGTGTGTGTGTATAAGACACACCTCCACTATGTATCCATGATGTATGTGACACACACACACACACACACACTCTTTAATTCTATGTTCTTGACACTGCTAGGAGGGATTAGTAAGGACTTGCCACCAAACATGAAGACCTCAATTTGATTCCCTGGGAGTCACATGGTGATCAGAACCAATTCCACGTGCTATCTCTTATCTCCTCCACAAGGACACCTGAGGCATACAGCAGAGTGGCTCCCCGCCCAAAAAAATAAATTTAAAACTTTTTTTGAAATTTAAAAATTCTATTCTTGGGCTTAGAAAAGTTAGAGAAATGTTTTTAGGAAGACTGTTCAGTAGTTGAAAGCACTTGCTTATCTCAAAAAAGTACCCAAGTTCAGTTCCCATGTCAAGAGGCCCACAACCACCTCAAAGTCCAGCTCTAGGAATCCACTGCCGCTGGCCTCTGTAGACAAACACACACACCTTATTTTAAAAGGAAAAAAAAAAAAATGGCGCTGAGAAAATGACTATGTGGGTAAACACTTGTTGCATTAGGACCCAAGTTTAAATCCCTAGAACTGACAGAAGCAAGCTGGACATGGTAGCAGGTATCTGTAATCCCAGTGGTCCTACAGCAGAGACCAGGAAAATCCCCTGAAGCTCCAAGACCAGCAAGCCTGGCATATTCTAACACTGAACAAAGAATCTCTGTCTCAAAGTGAAAGGAAGGCCTGACACCCACTGTCCCTCCCTGACCTACATTACCTTCCAGTGCACTCATGCCACACAGACAGACACTCTGTCTCTCCTTCCCAGACCCAGGATGCCACTTTCCTCAGGCTGCTGGAAAGATAGCAGACATTCAGAACAAGTGTGCTTACCAAAAGTAGCCCATGTATTTTCAAAACAAGAGAGACTTGCTAGAAAAATGTGGCTCTCTTAGTACACAACAAAAATACTAGTCTACCATCTCCATCTGAAGGCCAAGTTAATTGGGTGTGGTGATCAAATCAAAGATGCAGAGAAACCATTGTCATCCACCAGGACTACCTCAACTACATCTAAAATTACAATTCAACAAGTGCCACAAGAACGTGCACCTGTCTTCTTGCTTCCAAACTATATGTAGAGGACCAGAGAGAGTTCAGTGGTTAAGAGCACTGGCTGCTCTTCCAAAGGACCTTGAGTTTTTATTCCCAGCACCTACATGGCAGCTCTCAACCTACTGGGGATCTTCTGATACCCTCTTCTGGCCTCCAAAGGCACCAGACACACATGCTACACAGACATACATGTAGGTAAAACACCCACACACATAAATATAAATACCGCATAGCTCTTTGTTTAAGAACATGCAGATAGGTGATATCACCATGGGTAAATGCAGACCCCTGAGCAAGATAATGCACTTCAATCTGTTCAAGATCACCAAGGCTGCTGTCATTATTAAGCAATTCTATACTGCTGGGTGAGGTGGCACACACCTTTAATCCCAAAGAGGTGGCAAAGGCAGGTTGATTTCTCTGAGCTGGAGACCAGCCAGGGCTACTCAAAAAAAAAAAAAAAAAAAAAAAAAAAAAAAAAAAAAAAAAAAAGCAGCAGCAATTCTGTTAGGATGTGAGAGGGCTGTGGCTAACTCCCCTACACACACACACACACACACACACACACACACACACACACACACACACACACACCTCCCTCACACCCATCTGTCTCTTCCTCCTCCATTCCCTCTTTAAGCCCCTCCCACCTTCAAGAGTTCTTAGCAAATACCTTAGAAGCCAACAAACAAGGCACAATGAAATATGCCTTTCATCATAGTACTCAAAAGACAATGGTAGGTGGATATCTACCTGGTCTATATAAATTCCAAGCCAGTTAGGGATACATGATGAGTCTCCCAAGCATAAACAGAGCCGACCCATATGCCCAGGCAGCCTGAGGTGTTAAGGTTCCACTTCCCCAGGCCCAGGCCAGCAGAGGCTAAGGCAAGACTATCTTATAAAAGAAGGAAAACTGAGACTAACCTCTGATGGCACAGTGGTTAACATTAAGAACACATGCTGCTCTAACAGGACTCACTCAGTTCCCAACACCCACTCACTTCTAGCAACTCACCTACTCCAGCTCCACCTGATCTAACCCTTCTTCCAGTTATACACACACATACATATGTACAGACAACAAAATAAGAATTAAATACTTGAGAGATAAGAGGGTGGAAGATCAAACCAACTTTGAAGTCAGCTTAGTTCATATCAAACATTTCAAGTTAGCCAGAGCTATACAAATGAGGCTGCCTTAACAAAGAAAAAGTAGAAAGTGGGCTGGGTATGAGATAGTTCAATTGTTAAAAGTGCTTCCCACCTACACATGAGGACTTGAGTTTGAATCTCCAGAACCCTCATTAAAAACCAGTTGGATATAGGAGAATCCAACAGCTCCTGGGTCATGTGACCTGACATATGCAGTCAATGACTGTCAAGAAAGGTAGGAAATGAGGTCCAACACTTGTCCTCTGACATCAACACCAATGCCGAAGCCACTTGAGCCTGTATTCATACACAATGTATGTGATGTCTTTCAAAGTTTACTTCCATCCCTCAGCATCTCGTGTAAATTAGGTGATCACTGCCCCCTCAAAAAAGTTCTACTCACTATGCACCTCCAAGCTGGTCTACAACTCAAGATATGACTGTCTCAGCCTCCCTGGTGACTGGATTACACATATACCATCACAACCAACTTTTCACTACATTTCATTATCTCACTAATAACTTTAGGAATTACATTTTAATAAATATAACAAAATTAAGCCACATCCTGGAAGTTGAGTAACCCAAAATGAAAGAGTGAAATGTCTTGGTTTCTTCCAAGATAGGATCTTATTATGGAGACCAGGCTGGCCTTGAACTCATGATTCTCCAGCCTTGGCTTGATTGTTATTGTATTGTGTATAACTCAATAACACAGAAAACTAAGATCAATGGACAACAGTGTGGAGTTGGTTCTCTCCTTCTAGGCCCCTGAAATACATTTCTTAAAATGTGCCATTCTACTCTTTCCAAAGGCAGTTTTTACAAATCTTAACACGGGGTCTCAGACTAATTACTACCTTCTAAAAGAATACTTTTCAAATAATGACTATTTGCTTTACTGTATATTCTCTCTCTCTCTCTCTCTCTCTCTCTCTCTCTCTCTCTCTCTCTCTCTCTCTCTCACACACACACACACACACACTCACACACACACACACACACACACACACACACACACACACACACACACACACACACACACACACACACACACACACACACACACACACACACACACAGAGGGTTTATCCGTAACAGCAGGGGCTGTTGTAGACCAGGCTGGCCTTGAACTCATTGAGAACCGGCTGCCTCTGCATCCCAAGTGTTGGGCTCAAAGGCCTGTTCTTTGCTGATTTCTTGCACATCTATGAAAGTTAACACGAAAAACAGTATACAAAATATCATTTTGGCCTTGAAACATGCTAAGAACTGTAAGCCAGTCCAGAGTGGTGGCCAGCACCTCAAGGTTCTATCACTGAGATCAAGGCCAGTATGGTCTGCACATCTTCCAAGTCAAGTCAGCCAGTGCTCTAAACATAGTGAGACCCTGTCTCAAGCAAAACAAAACAAAACAAGCCCCTGTGAGCCAAAGAACATGGGCCAGTGAGATACATTAATGAGAAAATGTTCTTTTCACCATGCCTAATAACCTGAGTTCAGTCCTCAGAACCCCACAGGTGACTCCTACAAGTTGTCTTCTGGCTTCCACATTTGTGTGTGTGGATGTAATATATATAAACTGTGAGCCAACAGAAAAGCATTATTGGACTTTCTATATAAAATATTTTAATGTAATATCCATTGGGAGTAGTTTGGCAGCAGATGATTGCCTAGTATATGCTAGATCCCAAGGACCACACCCAGAGCCATAAAGCAAAACAACTTCATTTGGATGTCATTTTGAAACAGTAAATTTATTCAGGGTCAGTGTTTCAGCTAAATTTCCCTCCTGAGACAGGATCTCATGCACCAAGGCTAAGTATGAGTTGAAGCTAGCTTTGAACCCCTGATTCTCCTGCCTAAGCCTCAGGTACAGGCCTGAGTCACACCAGGCCCAGCTTTTCAACTAATTCATGAAATAAAGTTTTGTTCTTGGGGCTCAGTGGTTAAGCGCATGTACTGCACTTGCAGAGGACCAGGTTGAATGCCTAGCACCTTTAAGGGACCACTCACAACTATTCCTAGCAACTCCAGTTCCAGAGGATCCAACACCCTACTAGCCTCATCAGGCACCTGAATTCACATATTGCACAAAACAAGAAGGCACACTTACATACACATAAAATGTTAAATCTTTTCTAAGTTTTATTTGTTTATTTAAAATATACCAAAAGAGAAATGAAGGCAGATACCTAGGAAGCTAGAGCAAGAGGGTGACAGGTCCAAGACTCACCTGTGTGCTTCATAGTGAATCCTTGTCACAAGGGGGGGAGTTGTCTACCACAGGGGTAGAGCATTTGCCTAGCATATGTTATGGTCTTGTGTCCAAACCCCTATACCACACACAAGTGAGTGAGACACCAAACAAAGCACTTCAAAAAGGCAGTTACTATTTTTGTTCACTCACGAAGTGTCAAATGGGAGCAAGTAGAGTGCATCAGTAGATAAAGGCACTTGCCAAGGAGCCTGACAATCTGCATTCTATCCCTGGGACCCAAATAGTAAAGAGACAACTCTTGAAAGTTGTCTTCCAATCCTTAATATATGTATTAGAGTTCTGAGGCATGCACTCATTCACACAAATATAAACACATAATAAATGAATTATTTTTTAAAGACCATAACATGATTAGGTTACATGGTGATGAATCTCATCTATAATCTAATGGTGCTGTAATCCTGTCACTTAGTAAACTGAGGCAGGAGTCTGAACTGAACAACAGCCAATAATGCCCTGTCTCAAAACAAAGATGCTGGAGAGAGATGGCCCAGCAAATCAAGAGAACACTTGCTCTTGCAGAGTACAGGTCCTGAATTACCAGGACCAACAAACACAATGGATCAAAACCTCATATAATCCAGTTCCAAGGGATCCAGTTCCTCTGACAGCGGACACACATGGTGCAATACATATTAATAAAACATACACAAAGGTAAATCTAAAATAACTTTTAATACCAACAACAACAAAAAGCCAACTTTTAAGATCACTATCTTAAGGGCCTCAAGATGGTTCGGCATGTAAAAGTATCTGCCAAGTTCCATCCTAGAAATTCACATAAGAGGAGAAAACTGACTCTTCACAGGGTCTCTCTGTGTAGACCTGACTGTCCTGGAGATGGCTCTGTAGACCAGGCTGGCCATTGCCTGGTCTGGGATTGAAGGAGTCAGTTTTGTTTTCTCTGACCTCCACATGAGCTGTGGCACAATTCCAAACTCGTTCATACAATAAATAAAATTTACTTTTTTAAAATCTTGGGCTTAAAAAAAATACTATTTCAGGTACCCATTAGGGTCCCTGCTCTATGTGGTTTTCTCTCCCTGGTTTTTGTTGTTTTTGAGAAAGGTTTTGATATGTAGCCTTGGCTGTTGACAAAAGAAATTGGTAAGAGTTTCTTATGCCCAACTCTGTAGTACTGGGATTACAAGCAGCCAGTACCACCACACCCGGCTAAAGGTCGAGATTTTTTTTGTTCCTCACACTTCTAGACTGGCTTCCACTAAATAGCCGGCACCAGGTGAAAAAGAACCAAATTTCCAAGTAAGTCCCTCTCCCTGCAAAAAGAACCTTTACTAACAAACTAAATTAGCAAGCAATGCCTTCACTTGAATGGTAAAGTCCAATATCATCTGTCCATTTTCCTGCGGACAAAATAATAATTTGCAGTGTCCTCACACATCAATTGAAAGGATCTTATTTTCACACATGTTGCCTATTCCTTTACAAAGGAGAGGTATTGAGGGAAATGTTTAGGTTTTTTTTTTTTTATAAAAAGATACATTTATTCACTTAATTACCGAGTTTTTAAAAAAAAAAAAAAAAAAAACTCCGTTGTAATCACAGGGGACCAAACTGCAACAAAACATGTAGGGAAATTCAAGTACTGTTACTCAAGTTTTGAAGGGAGGGGAAAAAAAAATAGGCTTTTTACTAAAGTCCCAAAGAAATGCGACATATGTGGCTAGAGCTCACCGGTACCAGGCTTGCCTGGGAGGAGGGTGCGTGACATCTGATGGGACGACTTCGGAGGGACGTTTACCTCTCCTAAGGTCTTATTTTACATACACACTTTCCTGCAAATAATGTCTGCCAACACAGGTGGGTGAATTCTCGGAGCCGGTGGCATGGCCAAAAGGTGTCTGTTGGCTTTGCCTCGGGTTTTAAACCTCTCCAAGATCTGCACCAACTTCAAAGACCTACAAGTGTTCAGCTCACTAGCGGGCGCTTGCCGGGGTTTGGGGGATGGAAGGTTGAGGGGGGAGGGGGGGTGGACAGGTAGAACCGCCAACCACGGACCACAGGTACCGAGGTGACCGAGTTAAGTGGGGACCGACTTGGAATAAAGTGCGAGCGTCCGGGCGCGCGAGTGGAACAAAAAAAAAAAAAAAAAAACCTGTAGCGAGAAGTAACACGGAAGTGCTCGCTCCCGCCCGCCCCTCCCACCGCCAACCATCCGAAAGCGGGGGGCTTGACAACGTGCTGGGGGCGGAGAAGGGGAGGGAGTCCCCGGAAAGCACTGGAGTCGGCAACAACTCAAAAAGCTGTCCCCGCCCGCCGGGGACCTAGGCCGCGGGCGCCTGTGCCCACCGCCCCGGATCCCCGATCTGGGAGCCCGGGAGGGAGAAAAAGGGGGCAGTTGAGGAGCTCGTGCGCTCGGATGAGGACGCAGCCTGCGCGCGCGGAAAGGCGACGGCCTGGGACCCGAACTGCCGCCTCCGCCGCCATCCTCGAAACCTCCAGGCCCCGGGCCGAGCTGCTCCGGGGCTCACCCGCTCCAGGCTCTCGGCTTCCAGGAGCCTCCGCGCCGGCTTGCCCTCTGGGAGCAAAGCCTCCGCGAGCCAGCCGAGTCCATCCCCTCCCGCCTCGCCCCCCACGTCTCCGTCCCGGCTGCCCCTCGGTCCTGACGCTCCGGGAAACGCGTCCAATGGTCCGGATCCACCCCCGGCACGGCTCCCGCCCGCACCCGCGTCCTGGGGCTGACACTGCCAGCCCCCGCCGCTCCCGGCTCCGGCTCGCCTCACCTCAGGCGGCTCCGGCAGCGCTGGACACAGGAAACTCCTGGGTCCTCGACTCCGGCTCTCCTCGACCCCCCTCTTCAGTTAACTCCGCTTGTTTCTCGACAAAATGGCGCCCGAGGTCGCGCGCTCACGTCGCGGCCTTTCCCCTCCCCGTTCCCATTTCTCCATTCGCTGCCCGCCGACGGAGGGATGGCCCGTAGCACCAGCCAATGGCCGCCCGCCGTCCCCAAATGCTGCCCAATCCCTGACAGCTACCCGCGGATTTAAACCAATCACACACTCTCACTCGCAGAAGTCGAGGAAGAAACCAGGTTCCCTGCTGGCAACTACCAATCCAGACTCCTATTTCGCGGGTTTAGGCCAATTGCCGCTCACTAGCCCTAAGGGACCGGAGCCCGAGCGCCTGCGCACCAGTTGCGGGCCAATGAGTAGACGCTGGGAACTTCGATTTGCCTTCGAGGTGTTCGACTTATGGGGACGGGCAATGCATCCGAGAAACAATAAATACAGAAAGAAGCCCCGCAATGCACAGCCACCCTGAGCACTAGCTACTCTAGCTTAAAGATAGGGTGGTGCAGCTCTCGTCTACTTGATCCCGTCTTTCGAAATGCCACGGTCTGAGAGGCTGCGCGGGTTCTCAGCGGAAGCATTGTCCACCCCTGGGATCGCTTTAGCAAGGAGTGCCAGCTCTGGGAAAGCAACAGACGCGGGCCGAAGTTGAGGTTCTTTGCATTCTGGGTTGTGTAGTCGCACGCCCCGCCTATTCCTGTCGCAAAAGCAACGTGATTGTGTCCATCACTGTCTGCGTCCTAGCGGAGCAATGCATGCTGGAGGGTGTAGTCTCCCAGTTGCCTACCTATTCCTAGCTCTTTTCTTTTAGAAGTTTCTTTTCCTGTTCTATCTGTTGAAGCAGGGACACTTTGCAGAGATGTAGAAACTGAAATTCTGCTGTGCCTGGCTATCCTCAAGGATGCCAATTTGCTTCTCGGATAAAAGGCTGTTATCCACAGTGTCCTATTTTGTAGGATTTTTGTTCGTTTGGGTGTTGAGACAAATGTCTCATCTCAGGCAGTTACCCCAACTGTAGTCCAAACGTCTGGAGCACATTATGTAGCATAAATTGGCCTTGAGCTCCTTGCAATGTTTCCAACTACTGAGATGATAATAGGCATCACCTCTCACACTGGGACTATTTGAACTTTAAAGAGATTTGTTAAAGACTTTTATTTATTTAATGAGTGTGGGCGTCTGCCTGCAAATCTGCGCGCCAAGTGTATAGAGTGTACTCAGTTCAGAAGAGGGTTCGGGTCCTCTGGAAGCGGAGTTACAGAACAGAAGGTTGTGAGCCACCGTGTGGGTGCTGAGAACCAAACCTGAGTCCGTTGGAAAAGCAGCCAGTGCTTGTAATCTCTTAGCCCATCTTTCCAGGTCCTAGATCAAAAAAAAAAAAAAAAAAGTGGGTCTGTGCCTGGTACTCAGGAAGGCATTGGATCCCCCTGGGACTGGGATGAGAGCTATAGCTTGTCAAGTTGGAAGATGCCCTGTACCTGTGAGTGCTAGGAACCCTCCCCTGCTCCTTTCCAAGAAAGAAGAGGAGAAAAAAAAACAAAACAAAACAAACAAACAAACGAAAAACAGCAAATATTTCCAGCCCCATTTTGAAATTTTTATGTTTTATGTTAGTAATTTGGGGATTGTTTTGTTTTGTAGGTTTCGTTTTGTTGTTTGTTAAAGAAAAGGGGGCAATAATGAACACAATGTTATCATGTCTGTTGTTGCAGCACTCAAGAAGCTGGAGATCCAGAGTTCTGGGCCATCGTGAATTACATAGTGAAAGATTGTTGTGATGAGGGGTTGGTGGAGGGCCATCCAAATTAACTAGCTAAGGACAACTCGGTAATTCTACAACCAGTTTTAGTTTCTAACTTAGCCCCCCCCCAAAAAAAAAAACCCTGAAGGTTAATTGAGATAAATGGTTTGCTGATTTAAACTGAGGTTCCTACAAGATGCTTAAGCCCTCTGCCCCTCTCTCTACATAAATCTGGCAGCCATGGAGACTGAGCCAAGATTTTCACAATATCCTAGAGATCAAAGTCCCTTGACTGTATGTCTGGGCTGGGTGGCTCCTGTATTTACCAAAATGCCAAGAAGACCTTCAAGAAGACCTTCCTAAAGGATCTAAGTGTTGATTTCTTACTAAGCAACTAGGAATGCTTGCTTTTAAATGTATTTAAGAGCAGGATGTTGTAACAGATAAGCTTACCTGGCCCCTTCCTGCTCAATTGCTATGCACCTGAGGCTCTGGGAAGATTTATAAAACCTTCAGAGTATATCCTGGAGATAAAGGGAAGTACAGCAGAATTTGGGAATGGAGGATTTAGATGTGAAGATAAGGGATAATTTTTTAATATGGTAATTCTTATTGTGGCAAGAACTGTTTTTAGACTGGGCAGGATGTGCTACATGCCTTTAATCCCAGCATTTAGGGAGGCAGAGGCAGGGGGACCTCTGAGTTCCAGGACAGCCAGAGATACTCAGAGAAAGTCCCATCTTGAAAAACAAAACAACAATAAAAAACAACTATTTTTTAAAATCCAAGAAAAATGTGTCAGCAAACTTTTGTTGTTCTATGGGTTTGGAAAGGTAGAGAACAAAACACACCAATAAGACAAAGAATTTTTACATCTGTGCAGGCTGCAAGGAAAAACAAAAGCAGAGGTATTTTGATAAAAGCAGCACAGACATCAGTAGCCTTGTTTCTCTATGATGGTATCTCAAGTCCCATTTTTTTTTTCATAGAACTAACTAGCATTTCTGGTGGTTTGACCACCTCTGGACTACTTCCTATCTAAAGCTTCTACTTCTGTGGGCCAGGGGATGTCCAAGAAACATACCGCAAAACTCCCGAGGGCATAGCTCATAAGCTCCCACCCCTGCCTGAGGAGCTCTTGACAGCTGCTGGCTGCTGGAGGAGGAGAGTTTCTTTAATGGTCTTCCCAGGTAGATTCACTATGCTCCAATGGAGACCTTCATCCTTGAGTACATGAGCAGATCACATTGGACTCGGTGACTGAGGGTTAGGCAGAGGCAGGCAGATCTCTGAGTTCAAGGCCAGCCTAGTCTATGTCGTGAGGACCCTGTCTCTAAAAGGGAGGTGTGGGGCCATAGTTTGGAGGGAGGCTAGAAAGTGGGATGAATATAGTCATAATACATTAAATACATGTACAAAATTCTCAAATTAGTAATTGTAATATTCTGTTTCTTTTAAAAAAAAAAAAAAAAGCTTTCTGAAACTTTCAGAAACCCACTTCCTACCTGAGCTGTACCATTAATTTTCTGTGTTATTCTGGATGAGTTACTTCCCCTCCCCAGAGAGGATTCAACACAGAGCCTCACGTGTGCCTGTCAAGTGCTTTAGCCCATATTCTGTTTGTTTGCTTCATACACAGCTATACTATGTTGCCCAGAAAAGCCTCAATTTCTTGTTTCTGCCTCAGCTTCCCATGTGCGGGAATCCAGGCACAAAGCACCACAGTGGGATTGGGTGGTATACTTCCAGCCTATATCTGGATCACCAAGCTCAACCACAAGCCTTGTTTTGTTTTTAATTGGCCAACTTCTTGTAAAGGTAGGATGCTATCCCAACCATACCTTGAGTCCTAGTGAGGTAGGGGCAGAGTTATTCACTGCATCTTCTGGATTATAAAACTGAGGTTTGAGGTAGAATTCTTGCCTGGTAAGCAAGCAATAGCAAACGCAACTTGATTTTTGTTTGCTTTTTTTTTTTTAAGTTTTTTTTTTTTTCAGAGCTCAGGACTTGAACCCATGGCCTTGTTTGCAGGTCATGCACTCTACCTCTGAGCTAAACCCCCAACCTCTTTAATGTCTGAAAGACTCCTTTAGGTGTTGTGCCTGTGTATATGCATGAGTACCATTGAATGCCTGGAGCCTACAGATACAGAAGAGGCTCTTGTGAGCACAAGAAGGTGAGAAGGTATCAGATACCACTACCCAGAGCTGGAATTACTCTGTATGTGTGCTCTCCAGCAGCAAATGCTCTAGATTTTTCTCCCATTCAGTAGCTGTCTGCTCATTCTGCTGAATGTTTCCTGTGCTGTGCAAATAATAATAATAATAATAATAATAATAATAATAATAATAATAATAATAATAATAAGCAACCCGATTAATCAGTTCTTAAGTTTATTTCATGAGATTTGGAATCTTTTTCAGAAAGCCCTTGCATAGGCCTGTCTTTTGGGGATGTGGTTAACCAGTGAATTTAATTAGGGTTATTTGGAAGGGCCTAAGTAAATTTAGTTACTGAAGCATGAGCAACTTATCAGGACTATGCCACTGAAATATGTATAATCTATGATAATACCATCAAAGAAAATGTTTTCCCTCCTCCAACAGCCATTAACTGCCTATGGATACGCAGGTCTTCTTAGTTCCTCACCCTTAGCAACCGTGGCTCTATTTGAAAGGATGAGAAGGATCATTGGAGGAAGTGTGTTACTGGGGTGAGCTCTGAGGGTCCAAAAGCCCCAGGCACTCCTCTCTCTCTCTCTCTCTCTCTCTCTCTCTCTCTCTCTCTCTCTCTCTCTCTCTCTCTCTCTCTCTCTCTCTCTCTCTCTCTCTCTCTGCCTATCTACCAGGATGTAGATAGCTCTCTACTACTGCTCCAGTGCCTGCTTCCTGCCATGAGGATAATGAACTAACCCTCTGAAACTGTAAACTAGCCCCAGTTAAATGTTTTCTTTTATAAGAGTTGCCTTGGTCATGGTGTCTCTTCACAGCAGAAGAACAGTAACAAAGACACTCAGAAGAGGTCCACTAGTCCCTCCCTCACTGACAGAATTTTAATGGGTTCTATCTTTTTTCCCCCTATTTTTATTTTATGTGTATGGATGTTTATCTTGCTTGTATGTTTGTGCAGCCAGCTCCTTTGCAGTGTCACTATTCCTTATGAAAAGCACCCTGAAGTGTTTACTTTTATCTATTTACCTGCCATAAATCAAATCCACCCTATGCATTTTAGAAGTAGAATCAGCTGGACTACAAAATGAATTCCAGGACAGCCAGGGCTGATCCAGAGGGAAGCCTTGTCTCAAAAAAAAAACTAAAAGCAGATAAATAAAAATTGACTCAGAGCCAAGCGTGGTGGTACACATCTGTAATCCTAACACTTGAGAGCCTGAGACAAGGCCAAGGCCAGCCTGGGCTGCAGAACTAAGTCCAGACTCATTAAAAAGAGAGGCCACCACCCAGCTGAAGTGACAACTCAAAACTTTACTCTTAGTCAAGAAGGTGCGCTGCTCACAAAAGCAAAGGAGCAAGCAGTCGGGGCAGGAGCACATTTTATTCTAGTGCAGGGTGGTCATCATGTCTTTGCTCGATTTCCCCCCTCATCCTTGCAGTCATTCATGGCCGGCTGTTTTTTAAAAACCAGCACAAAGGAAATGAAGGGAAGTGGGAAGGGAAATGAAGCAGGGCTTTTGTACAAACAAATTTTACCTGGTGGGGTGCTGTAAATTGCACAGAAGTCATGTACAGTGAGGAAAATAAAAAATATTTTAATTATTTGTTGTAAATACGAGTTTTACAGTGTTTGATAGAAGGGACTAATATTTATTATTTCTTACAGAGCCACAGGAAAGCATGCTACCTCAAAACAGTGGAAAGCAAACTGTTATGCCCAGATTTGAGGGGTCCCCCAAAAGACCACTAAGGAGTCCAAATCCATATATGAAAGCAAAGAGCCTTTATTCAAGCTTGAGCGTGGACTCTCTGCCAGTCTGATGTAATGATTAGAGCAGAAAGTACTCAGCCTTGATGAGGGGGGATTTTTATCATAGTAGAGGTAGGGGTGGGGTTCTAGGATTCAGGACCCTGATTGGCTGTTTGTCTAGGGGTATCTTTAATAAAGGAAAATAGATGTGTGCTGGGCTAAAGGACACCTGGGTATATCTAAAGTGGTTGGAAAGCTAGCTATTTCCTCTAGAACATTAGATATTTTCTCATGGGATGCTGATTAGCCCATTCCTGGGTGGTGCCAGTTTATGGCTTTTCCTGGGGACCAGGTGGTACCCACCAGTAAACTGAGGCTCAGGCCTACCTTTTAGCTGGTTCCTATCAAGCCTGTCATGGCAACAGTGTAGCCAAGCTGCCCTGGGTCCCACACAAACAAACAGAATGCAGCTGGAAAGGTACCTCAATGTCAGTGACTTTTCTAAAAATCCCAGATTCCATTCTCAGCACCCACGATTTTAACTGTCAGTCACTCCAGTTTCAGAGATCCCAACCCTCTTCTCTAGGGGCAAGGCATGAAAGTCATGCCGAGATATCCAGAAAGAAAAAACATCTATATACAGAAAATAAAATATGAAAAAGGCCTACAAAAACAAAACACCCATCCAAACCAAATACACTAACACAAAAACTAACCCAATCATTGCCAGGCAGTGGTGGTGCACGCCTTTAATCCCAGAACACTGGAAGCAGAGGTGGGAGGATCTCTGTGAATCTGAGGCCAACCTGGTCTACAAAGTGGGTTCCAGGATAGGTGTGGCTATTTTTCAGACCCCCCCCTTCTTTGTCTGAGGCAGGATCTCAAATAACCTAGGCTGACCTCAGTTTTGCTATGTAGCTGAAGATAACCTTGAATTTTATTTTTTTTTTAGGTTTTTCAAACAGGGTTTCTTGTAGCTTCAAAGCCTGCCCTGGAACTCACTTTGACCTTGAGGGTTTTTTTTTTTTTTTTTTTTTTTTTTTTTTTTTTTTTTTTGATGCTCTTGTGTCAATCTCAGGTGCAGGAATGCTGGGGTGTCACGACAGAGTCACAGCTGGTTTATGCTATGCTGGGTACAGAGCCCAGTGCTTCTTACATGATAGACAAGCACTCTACCAACTGAACTTCACTGTCAGCCCAGGAATCTCTTTTGTAATGAAATCAGTGAGCTTCCAGACAGATTCCTGGTCATTAGGATCAGATATGCACAGTTTGGGGGTGGGAGAGAAGGGATCCATGACCGACGGAGGAGTTGGGGACACTCTAGTGAATGTCCTCTCTGTCATGGAGCAAGACCTGTAACCTTCTCTTCCTGTTGGTCAAGGTCTTTGACCAGAGCACAGTAGGAGTGCCTGAGGTGGGGGAGGCTACATCTCCACTGGGTTTCCCTTCCTCAGGCCTCAGATGATATATTGCTGAGATGATGCTACTTCCCTAGGCCTCTCCTCCTCTACCCCTATCCCTCTCTTCCTACACAGAGAAAGGGAAAATACTAAAACTGACTCCAACCTACCGTATTGCCATGTTTCTATTAATATTAAAAATTGCTGAGATATAACTGAGAAGCCCTGAGAGGGGCTGGGGAGATGGTCCCAGAAGTGAAGTAACCGCTGTATAAGTACAAAAACCTGAATGTGGATTCTCCTCCACACCCATATCAAGGCTGTATGACTTGTGTTTATAACTTCAATACTGGGGGCATGGAGATGTCCCCAAGAATCCTGGAGTTTACTAGTCAGTCTGTCAAACTGACCAGTGAGATCTGAATTCATTGAGAAACCTGTCTAAAGTAATAAGGTGGAGAGAAACAGAGAAAGATGTCTAACATTGACCTTTGCCTTCAACTTGAACACACACACACAGAGAGAGAGAGAGAGAGGGAGAGAGAGAGAGAGAGAGAGAGAGAGAGAGAGAGAGAGAGAGAGAGAGAGAGCTGTGTAGCATGCTCAGATTTCTAGCTATCTTAAAGTAATGTTAACTCCATTAACACTTTTTAGGAATAACCAAAGATTTGAGTTAACTCTTCTTATCCACATTATAAAAACAAACAAAAACAGTCAACAACAAACTTCATGGTGTTTATGTTTTATAATTTAAAAACCATGTTTCTTTTTTTTATATAAGAAATAATGTTCTATTTAGTCCAAGCACAGAATTAGGTCCAATCTAAGAGTGTTCGAGTTACGGTCCTCTGAACTGTCTGAGCATCCAGATTTCCATTTCTGTATTTAGTAGCATTTTGATTTATCATGGCTAATCTATGATCATAAGAAATTAAGCTAAGGGCCCACTGGGTTACTAACAAGTGTCTGGAAAGTATGAGGAGAAGCCTGGGGTTAGCCATTGAGTCTCAGGGCACAGAAATCATCACCGTCACTGTGCTGGATGAACCAGGGGAAGAGTTGAACAACACAGAAGGCATAGGCCAAAGAAAGACAGGCAGAGAAGACATTAACAAAATTCACCAAATGCTATGGCCCTTGTATCTGCCCTTGTAAGAGGACAAAGACCTATGGGGCAACATGGGGGAGATGGTGGAGACAGTTCACCTACCAAAGTAGTATCTAAGCAACCAGGCTGAGTAACAATGACAAGTTTCAGCAAACCACAGAAGCGGCCAGTAATGGAGACATTGAGTGTATAACTAATGATGTCAGAGAAGAAGAGATGGAAAAGAATAACCCAAGTGAGCAGTACCCTGGGAACCTTAATAGCATGGCCCTTGAGGGCTGGAGAGATGGCCCAATGGTTAGGAGCTTAGCACCCATACCCATGTGGATGTATGTTTACTACTATCTGTAACTCCAATCACAGAGTACCTGAAGCCTCTGTGGATATATGTTGCAGTGGGGTTTCTTGGTTCCAGGCAGCCAGAGGCCCAGACCCACAGACCTGCAGCACCACCCACCTCTGTTGCTCAGGCCCCCAGAAATGACTCAGACGCTTATATTAACTTCATACTGTTTGGTCTATGGCTCAGGCACATTGCTAGCTAGTTCTTACATCTTAAATCAACCCATTTCTATTAATCTGTCTGCCACGTGGCCCGTGGCTCACCTGTGTTCCTACATGTTGCTCCTTTGGGCTTCAGTTTTGTCTGTCTGACTCCGCCCTGCTTCTCCTACCTATGCTGTGATTTCTCCTCTTACTTCTTCTATGGTGCCTGTCATGGGCCAAAACAGCTCCTTTATTTAAAGATTGAGATTCACAGCATACAGAAAGGCATTCCCACATCAGATATACGCATAAAATATGTTAGAGGAGGAGAAAAGGAGGAGGCAGAGGCAGCGGCGGCCCTAGATATGGACAATGAAGCTGATGCTCAAAGCCAGCAAATGCAGAGGGTCACAAAAAAAGGCCGGTACCAACAAAGATGGTGTGGACATTGCCAATATAAGAACCAAGAAACTCACTGCCAGCTAAAGCTACTGCCACACTTCTTTGCCAGTTCCTCTGGTCTCTAGCTCCTAAGTCATTGCCTGTTCTGAGCTTGAGAGTTTGGCCCCACAGCCTTGGAATTGGAGATACTAAGAAAGAAGGACCACTCACCTTTAATACTAGCTCTAGTAAGGTTGAACCAGGAAGTGAGATGGCTGAACAGAGAGAGAGAGAGAGAGAGAGAGAGAGGGAGAGAGAGAGAGAGAGAGAGAGAGAGAGAGAGAGAGAGAGAGAGAGAGAGAGAGAGAGAGGGAGAGAGGGAGGCAGAGAGAGAGAGGGAGAGAGAGAGAGGGAGAGAGAGAGAAGGAGAGAGGGAGAGAGAGAGAGAAGGAATTCAACTTATTCTGGAACTTCCCTTTCTAGCTGGCTGAGATTGCTTCTGTCCTCTGATATTTCAGACTAAGTTTATTAATTATAAATATACAATATATCACCACATTAAGTAACCTTTTGCTATGAGGTGGGGGCTTTTATACACGATGATTTTGGTCTACATCATTATTTTGAAGCTTCTACTTCAAAGAGAAGAATACAGTGAGTTGCTTAAAGTGAATTTAACTTCTGAAAGCATAGTGATTTGCACATGTATATGGATTCCAGGATCCCATTTCATATTGCTTACTCAGGAACACTATGGAAAACACATTTTAATTTCATATAATGAATAGTACCATGGTCTTATTCTAGCCCCATTAACCTCATAAATGTGTCATTAGTCCTTAAAGAAAAATTATGCAAATATATATTTGGAACAATTTAAACAGGGGTTAAAATTTGGGGGGTCAGTTTGACAAACTGTATCATGTGAATTCAGATTTACCTCAATGCCAAGAATTATGTTTAGATTAAAAAGGGAAAGTCTGCTCTTATACCAGGCAGAAAAAATAGATTGTTTTGAGTTCTGTGTACTTCCAAACATTTAAAAAGTTAAAATTTGTTCCTAAATGTTGTTTGGGAAATGATGCCTTTGGATTAATTACAGATGAACCATGTTCATCTAGATCCTGAACAGTGTTAGGAAAATCAAATTGATACTTATCTTATTCATTTAAAAATTAACATCTATACACTTTAAAACTACCAAAGTATATTAGTTTAACCAGTAACCACTGCTTGATTCTTATAATTAAATTTTGCAACTAATGGTGTTGTTCTTTCGAACAGGTAACATGTTTCTATGACTTCTTTGTGGGGGTAATAATTTCATCAGCTTTTCTTTAACAAAATGAATAAAGAAAATGTCCATGAATGTCCATACATCAAGCACTTAGAAAATATAGCATATATATGTGTGCGTGTGTATGTGTGTGTGTGATGAGTATAGATGTTTGCCTATATGTATGTGTATATACCATGTGCATTCCTGGTATGCTAAGAAGTGTTCTAGTTTATGTTGGGAGGATTTGAAATACTTTGAAATAATTTTCTTAAGATATATGTATATATTATGTATGCAGTATTCTGTCTGCATGTATGCCTGCACACCAGAAAAGGGCATCAGATCTCATTATAGATGGTTATGAGCCACTATGTGGATGCTGGGAATGGAGCAGTCAGTTCTCTTAACCTCTGAGCCATATCTCCAGCCCTGAAATATTTTTTTAATCATCTAGTTTATTTTTCTTTTATTGATCCTGTAGTTATAACTTCAGAAAGAATAACTACTTCTAATTTTAGGAGAGATTGGGGTTATTTCGTTTGTTTCTTGTTGTTTTGACTTTGGGTTTTTTAAGACAGCTTTGGCTGTCCTGGAACTCATTTTGTAGTCCAGGTTGGCCTTGAACTCACAGAAATTCACCTGCCTCTGCCTCCAGAGTGCTGGGATTAAAGTCATGCACCAACACAGTCGGTCGGAAAGATTGTTTTATTGTCTAAATTAATATAACTCATCTGTAGATAATAATTACATCTGTTTTATTCTTTGATATTGTACAAGACTTTAGTTTAGGGATGTAAATGGAAAGTATAAAAAGTGTGATTGCAACGTAGTGTCCCTTTAATTCCCTCCTTACAAAGTTGTCATCTTTCATACGTCAGATATAAATGGTAAGAATAGAAATAGATCAGATTTGTGAAAAATCCAGAACCTATATGTTTTGTAGAGTTGGTTAAATAAACATTTATTAAATCTTCATGAGATCTTCTAGCTTTCTTGGAGCTTCTGTTTTTTTATTTCTTTACTTTGTGTACATGGGGAAGCCGGGCACATGTGGAGGTCAGAGGACACCTTGGAGGGAATCTTTTCTATTCCACCACATGGGTCCTGGGGACCAAGCTCAGGAGAGTCAGGCTCGGTGGCAAGTGCCTTTTCCCACTACTCACCTGCCCTATTTATTATTTAATAATCAGAAAGGGAAATGAACTCCAGTAGGGGTTTCTATCCCTGGGCTGCCAGAGGTCCAGACCCACAGACCTACAGTCCCAGACCACTTAGCCGCCCGCTGCTGCTTAGGCCCCCACAAAAGGATTCAGACGCTTATATTAACTTCATGCTGTTTGGCCTATGGCTCAGGCACATTGCTAGCTTGCTCTTTCATCTTAACTCAACCCATTTCCATTAATCTATCCTGCCACGTGGCCCGTGGCTCATCTGTGTTCCTCACATGTTGCTCCTTTGGGAGTCTGGCTCCATCTGTCTCTGACTCCGCCCTTCCTTTCCTAACCATTCTGATTCCCCACCTACTTCTTCTATGGTACCTGTCATGGGCCAAAACAGCTCCTTTATTTAGAAATTGATATTCACAGCATGCAGAAAGACATTCCCACATCATAGGGGGTCTCTTTGTTAATTACACAGTTAACTTTCATTGGCAAATTGTGAATATTGTTCAATTTTGTAAGTTCCAGATAACTATCTGATAGAACATCTGAAATATTTAATCAAGAGATAGGGATTAGTGTGCCATGAGATCACTCAGCAAGAAGATGGTTTTTGTGCAAGCCCAGTGAGTTTGACCCCTGGAACCTATGTAAAGCCAGAAGGAGAGAATCCTCCACAAAAGCTGTCCTCTGACCTCCAGGTACAGGCTGTGGCTTGTGCACAATTTCCCCTCAGGTATCAAATGCGCACAATAGTAATAAATAAAGTAGGGACCAAAGAGATGGCTCAGAGGTTAAAAGCTCTAACTGCTCTTCCAGAGGACCCAGGTTCTGTTCCTAGTGCCCGTATCAGATGGCTCACAACTGCCTATATTTCTAGCACGCATCTTTTTGTTGTTTTATTGAGTCAGGGTCTCTCTAGGTAACCCTGGCTGTTCTGGAACTCCTTCTGTAGGCCAAGTGTGCCTTGAATTCACAGAGATCCACCTGCCTCTGCCTCCTGAGTGCTGGGATTAAAGGCCTGCATGACCACTGCCCATCTATCACTCACACATCTTAAACATTTTACAAGGCCAATTGACTGATAGTGGAGAACTAGAATCCTTCAGGCTGGGAGCCAAAATTACCTTGTTTCTTGATCTTTTATAGCCATTTATTGCTCACTTTTATATGTGATTTAGTATCCTTGTGACTATTTTAGTGCACATATAAACCTGAAGACAATACCTATACACATAAAAATAAGTTAATTGTTAGGCGTATCTGTTATATAGACAAGATATCCCTGTTTAACGGCCCTAGACAACCTGGAACTCACTCGTAGACCAGGCTGGTCTTGAACTCACTGAGATCTGTGGGCCTTTGCCTCCCAAGTGCAGGGATAAAAGGAGTGCACCACCACACCTGCCTTCACTCCATTAAGGCATACAGTGTTCTTGTGTGTTTTAACTTATGTATAATACTTCTATCATATATCATATATAAATGTTATCTCAGATCCAAAGAGCAGAAGACAAAATCAAACCTGGCCCATGATGGTTAGTATGTTTGACAATATAATCCAAGACTCTCTTCCTACTTGGCTTGACCAACTGTTCCAGTCTCATGGAGACAGCTTGGCAACTTACTCAGCCTCACCTATACCAGATCCTAGGACTGAGCCTTTCTGACACTGTGGACATGATATGATACTTGGCTTCTTTACGCACAAAATGTGATGCTTGGCCAATAGAAACTGATGGTTTGGGGGAGCACATACGTTAAATGTTTTACAAGGCTGATTAACTGATAATGGAGAACTAGAATTATAAACTAGGAGCCAAAATTACCTGGGGCTGTTTCGACCTTCTATAGCTGTTAATCTTCTACCTCTGTAGGTGACCTAATGCCCTGGAGACTATTATTAAATCCTTTTGGAAATTATAAACAGGCCTGCTGATTTCTCCAGCCCAAAGGCTAACAATAGCATCAGGCCTATAGCAGAGATTTCCCTGATTTGCTGACATCTACCTATCTGATGTTCCCATCAATGTGTTTTAAAAAGTGCCTTGATGTATAGTTTTCATGAAACTGTTATCACTTTGGAATGTGGTGCTTGTGATAACCTGAATCTGTCTTCTTGGATCACCATCATTCATATACCTTTTTTCCTTGGAAGTGAGAATTGTTTTATAAAGATCAATTCAATTTATGTGTGCATATATACATGTCTGTGTGTACATGTCTGTGTGTGTGTGTGTGTCCATGAAGAGAAGAGCGTGTCAGATACCCTGAAGCTATAATTACAGGCAATTGTGAGTTGCCAGATATGGGTGCTGAGTACTGAACTCAATGTGGGGCCCAGAATAGGAATGTGGGGCCCAGAAAAGCTTGGCTATACAGCTGCCATGACAGGCTTAATGCAAACCAGCCAAACAGTAGACCTGAGAGTCTCTTACTGGGAGCACCTGGCCCAAAACCGACACCACCCAGGGAAGGGCCAGCACCTAAGGGGAAGTATCTGACATTCCAAACATTCCAATCATTAGATAGTCCTTGAGCCCAACACACACCTATTCCCCTTGATCTTGCTAAGGTACCCCTAGACAAATGTCAGCCAATCAGAGTCCTGAACCCTGTAATTGCCCTCACCCCAACCTCTACTATAATAAAAACCCTACTTTGTCCAGGCTTGGTGCTCTGTGCTCTAACCACTGCTTGAGACAGAGAGACCAAGCTTAAGCTTGAATAAAGGCTCCTTACTTTTACACATGGGATTTGGTCTCTTTGGGATTCTTTTGGGGGGTCCCCTTGATCTGAAAGTCCTCTGGAAAAGCTGCAAGTGCTCTTAATTACTGAGTCATTTCTTTTACCCTTGAAATTCCTTTTGATTAATTCATTTAAAGCTTTTTTGAAAACCTGCTATGTAGCCTCAAACTTGTGAGTCTCCTGTCTCAGACTCTTCAGTGCCCTGTATGACAAGGCATGTGCCACAATACTGACTCTTCTCACAACACACACAGTCTTATTCTACTGCAATTCATGAATGCATTACGTCAGCTGAGGAGATGTGCAAGATATACTACAAAGTTTAAAAATAATTTTTTTTTCTGTTTTTCTTCAAGACAGTGTTTCTCTGTGTAGCTTTGGAGCCTGTCCTGGAACTCAGAGATCCTCCTGCCTCTGTACTGGGATTGAAGGCACGCTCCACCATGAACCAACCAAGAATTTTTGAAGACATTTTTTAAAATGTAATTTATTTTACCTGTGTGTGTGCTTTGCCTTCAAGTATGACTTTAGCAATTCAATCCGCTAATTAGGGGTCCACAAACTAAGTATGAGGTCAATGGCTCCCTCCTTTACATGGTAAGAGTTACTTGAATCAAGAGTAAATTCAAAGTAGAGATCAGCAATAACCTTCCTGTCAAAGCTGTTTCTAAACCTTTGAACGAGAGCCAGCAGACCATCCTGTCCTATGGACAGGAAACAGCCAGCTACAAGGAACTAGACCTCTCCTGCATTTAGGGGGAGTCTGATTTGTTTTTTGGGGGTTCTTACTAGAGGTTTACACTGCCCGAGTTCTCCAAGCCGGTGTCTTGACCACTTTCAGCTATGTGATGGGTGGGAATGGAGGCGCCTGCAGGACTGTTAATACCGAATTTCAGCTAGAACCACAGAGCTGAGTAGTCAGTCACACGCTGTGCCCTGCCATTGTACAGGAAGGACACTTTAGGCTTGGAGAAGGAAACAGACCTGCATACCAAAAAGGTGTTTAGAACATGAGCACCCTTCTAAAGGCAGGCAAGCAGTGCAGAGAAGCAAGGCTCGTATGGCTTGACTCTAGGCTTGGTCTGGGAAAATTGCTGTCTTGTTTGCTACACTGTGTGTGTGAAGTTATGTTTAACAGCTGGCAGATAGAATCCTTGAAATCTCACAACAGCCCTGCCTGGAGTTCAACAAAATAGCAAGGTTCAGTCAAACTAGAGTATCAGTCCCTTTTGAAATAAAAGCCAAGCATGGTGGCATATGCCTTTGATCCCAGCAAAGGGAAGGCAGAGGTGGATTTCTGTGAGTTGGAAGCCAGCCTGGTCTATATAGTGAGCTTCAAGGCCAGTCAGGCCTACAAAGTAAGATCCTGTCTTTAAAATATATGTATTTTATTTTATGTGCCGTATAGTATACACACACACACACACACACACACACACACACACACACACACACACACACACACACACACACACGCACACACACACACACACATATATGCTCTGGGTTCAACCCCCAGCACAAAAGTAAACAAGGAAAGATATGTGATATGTTGAGAGTGTAGCTTGGTGGTAAAACTCTTCTGGAACATTACAGAATCTCAGTTCCATCCCTAGCAAGAAAGAGAGTATGTGTGAGAGAGCAAGGATGAGAGAGAGAGAGAGAGAGAGAGAGAGAGAGAGAGAGAGAGAGAGAGAGAGAGAGAATGTGCAAGAGGCTGGATTATGCATCAGGGTGCCACTCCCTGGTAGGTAGATAGGTAAGGTGATTTGTTCTGGCTGACACTCACGCTGTGCACACACACACACACCCTGGGTCAAACTTAGTGCACAGGGCTTTCCCATGCTGAGTTCTCTTAATTTACCTAGACAACCTATCAGATGTTTTCCTGTTTGCAGATGTAGAAATTCAGATTCAGGATGTAAAGTGCTTTTCCTGGAGCTTACAAAATACCCGTGGAGCTCAGGAATCAGCTGACATGGTGCTTGAGTGTGTTCCATGGTGCCAAGTGTAGAGTGAATGCTTCAGAAAGGCCCGTTACACAAGGTGCCAACAACTGGAAATGGCAAAAACCCCAGGCTCAAATTTAAATCTGTCTAATTCATGTTCTCTAGTCCAATGTCTATTAAATTTATAATAGTGATTCTTTTTCCTGCAACTTTCAGTATTCGAAAGAAGCCAAAGCTGGGTTGGTCAGATGACTCAACGGGTTAATGTATTTGCTGACAAACCTGTCAACCAGAGTTTTATTTCCAGGACCCATGGGATGGAAAGAGAGAACCAGCTTCCATGAATTGTCTTCTGACATCCACACATGTGCCACGACATACAATAACAAATGCTTTTTAAAAATCTAAAAAGAGAGAAAAAAGCATGTAGCGTTTGCTAGGTATGGTGGCACGTGCCTGTGTTCTGTAAGAGAGAAAAGCATCAGATAAATAGCATATAATCAAATCAGGAGTTTACAACATCCAGCAGAGACAACTGGGGTGTCCCAATTCAGAGAGCCAAGCCAGGTAATATCGTATAGCGTGTAGCAGAAATTAACCGAGGAAGCCTGATGTCTACACTTGAGCTTTCTTAAAATGGACGAGCTTGCCACAGCTAAACCTCCTGTTTCCCATCCTCATTGCTGGCATTTTTTGGCATCATAGCAACTACAATCTCTGCTGGAAATCATGTCTCATCCAGCTGTTCTCAAGGACATCATATTTTACAGTCCTGAGCTGTTGACTGTTCTCTTTCCTCTCTGTAACAAAGGTTGAGGATCCCATTCAATCCCCAGACAAGGGCCTGGAAGAACATCTTAAGACAGACTTGCTTGGGTCTGAAGTGGGTCAACCCACTGAAGTGTCAGCTTCCCTGTGAGCTCAAACGACAAGTGATGATGTACCAGTATAATGAACATTATAGCTTATCATCTCAGCACTCAGGAAGCTGAAGCAGGACGATCACTGCACATTTGAGACCATCCTAGGCTGCACACTGAGTTGAAAGCCAGCTTGGTCCTTAATGTGAAATCCCACTCCACGATCTCTCTCTCTCTCTCTCTCTCTCTCTCTCTCTCTCTCTCTCTCTCTCGATTTGTTTAGTCATTTAGGATTTTTTTACATACATACATACATACATTATTTGTTTGTTTATGGGAGAGGGGCATGTATGTGTATAACATAATGCACTTGTGGATGCCAGAGCCAGAGCCTAGAAGACAAGCTGTGTATGCTGCAGAGGATGGAGCCAGAGAAGTGGCCCAAGCCCTGTGGAGGAGACCAGAAGATCCTAAGTGAATCCTAGATAATTGAACATTTACTGGAAACCTCCATAATACCCCAAATCTCAAAGGATAGATTTTGTATTATCACATACCTGGAGTGTTATGGACCGAGAGAAGACTTGGAAGCTGCAGTCTTGCCCTGTGGAAATCTTTGTGTGTTTTCTTTTTTGTAGTCTGCTTTAAAATTAACCAGTAAATGTAAGTAAAATGTTTCTGAGTTCTTGAGACAACACTGTAGCAAATTAACTCTGTTATGAGAAGGGGGCTTTGGTTGACAGTTGGTCCTTTCGGAGGCACAGACACAAAACCCTGAGGCTTCCATTTGGCCCTGAAGTGGAGAGCCAGATTGCATAGGGCTTTTATCCTCTAGGATCTGATGCTCCAACCTTCGAGCTGATAAAGGTCAGAATGGAGCTGAGTTAAAGTACACCCAGCTAGTGCCCACCATGGAACTGAATGCTTACTCAGGAATATAAGTGAGGAAACTCCCCCACCTTTGGTATCAGCGTGTTATGAAGGTAGAGAAAGAGCAGTCCCTTCTTTACAGTCTCAGAACAGGTGAGGAGGCTAACACATTAATTGGATATTCACTTAAGCAGAATACTCACTTGATTATGGTTACGTGAGGTCAAGAACTAGCATTAACCAGTAACACAGCAGCCAGAAGATTGTCTTATACTACATATAGGTACCCTAGGGGCCTGGCCCAAAAGAAAGCCAAACTTGCTTCTCTTTAGGCCTCTGTTAATCCTGAGCAGCCAGAAAAGAGAGAAAGATGTTGGGAGCCCCTAACTGTCAAGGTTCCTGGAGAGGCGGAGAGGCCCATCTGTCTCACAGCCCGGCTCGTGTTTCCTATGACCTTTCTTGGCCTGAGCTCTGTACAGAAGCTGGTGGGACAGCTGGCTCTGGCCTCTGCTCATTTGGGACGTTTCAGAGCCCCAAGGTCGATGCCAGTTGTAGGGGAGGAAGGAGTGAGCTTCAATTGGTTGAACTGGTTTAAGTTTAATTTCAGGTCTCCAAAATGTTCCTATGAACCAGGCAGGGCATGTTTCTGGAAAAGCTCTGGATTGGAACTGTGTAGTGCCTGGAGAGTCAGAGTCTGTCCAGTTCTTGGTAGTAATCTCCACAAGGAATGAGGACCCACTGCCAGATAACCAAATTTCCCAAAGAAGCCAGGCATATAGCTTTTTAAGTCATTGTTCTTAGGTTTGTGTTTATTGGGTTGGTTTTGATTTCTGGCTGTTTTTGTCTGTTGCTTTGCTTCATTTTTGATGAGACAAGGTCTCACTACGTAGCCAGGGGTGTCCTGGAACTCACTCTGTAGACCAGGCTGGCCTCAAACTCAGAGATCTGTCTGCCTCTGCTTCCCAAGTGCTGAAATTAAAGGCGTGTGCCGCTGTGTCTTACTTGGTTTTTGCTTTTCTAAGACAAATTCATGATATATAGCCCAGGCTGGCTTTGAACTTGTGATCTTCCTGCCTCGGCCTCCCATGTGCAGAGATTATTGGTATGTGTCACTATTACCTGTTTTTATTTATTTTTCTCATACAGGTCTCTATGGTCCAGGCTGACCTCAAATACTTGGGCTCAGGAGTCCCTTCTGCCTCAGCCTCCTGAGAGGTAGGTGATGCCTTTTTGCTGTCCAAAGCCTTTTTATCATCCGCCCCTCCCCACTTCTTCCTTCTTAGTTCTCAAAATGCAAGGGTGGGAGGGCTTCTACTCAGGAGGCCTGAGATAAAGAACTGGGAGAGGACACTGAAAACAACAGATCCTGTCAGACATAGGACAACACAAGTTCCCATGCAGTCACTGCCTGTAGGGGCCGAGAGACAGCCTAATTAATCACTTTAGGAACAACGTCTTGGAAGATGCTAAGCTTTTTCTTGCCTTTCAACGATTGGCTTACCCAGATCCCTAATCATATCTTTATTAAGAGAAGTTCTCTAGGACCCGTGGGTGCGTCAGCTGTCTGGTGTCTTGAAGAGCATAGGCTTCAGGAATGTGGGCTGTTTGTATCTTATCTCCTCTATGGAGGCTGGGAAAAGTTGCAGCCCGGTGGATCTAAAGAAAACACAGCCGACCGAAGTGTTTTTGCTGATAAACAAGGCTTGAGTCTGGTTTTTGTTTTGGTCAGCATTTCTGGCTAGCACTCTTCCAGGTGTGACCTTGTTCTGCAACTTGGGCCACGGAGGGAGGGAGGGCTCAGGAAGGGAGGTTCTGTGTATTCCTAGCTGATTTCAGTGGGTAGTTAATCTCTGAAAGATAGACTTCAGTGGAGAGCTAATCCTTGGGAGACAGAGGGAAGAGAAACTTCTGAGAACTGGATCTTAGCAGGAGTGAGAGGATTCTATGTATTTTCTGAAGGAACCACAGGATCTTACTGTTTTATTCCACTGATGAGGGACCTTCCCAGGCCCTGGAGGTCAGTGCTGAAGTCAACACTGGCAGCTAGGACTCTGCCCAGGAAGAACTTTGGTTCCGGCTGTCAAATTGGAGGAAGATTTGCTGCAGAGATTGGAGGTCCTTTAGGAAGTCCCCTGGCAGTGAGAGTGTGAGATTATTTCTCTGTAGCCTCCCTTCTTGGAAACACCCCATTCCATGCCCACAGAATTCCCAACTGTCTGCTCTGTACTCATAAGTCATGGTGTAAGCTAAGGAAGCACTCTACCTACCACTGAGCTAATTCGCTCTATATATTACATTTTTATTTCATGTGCAATGCCTGCATGCTTGTCTATATGCTGCATGTGTGCCTGGTGCCTAGGGAAGCCAGTAGAGAGATCAGATCCCCTGGAACTGGGGTTACAGATGAACCAAACCCAGGTCCTCTGAAGGAGCAGCAGTGCCTGCCTCCTGTCATCCTTCCCTTGAGTATTTTCTCCATGACCACAGTTCAAGATGGGGGATGCTGAGGAATAGAAGAAGATGGATTTTATGATGGGCTGCCAAGGGTAGATGGCGTCTCCTCTGTGCTGTGCTTTTTCTAAATAATTGTTCCCTGACAATTTTCTTTTCTTTTCTTCTAGACGGGGCTTCTCTGTGTAGTCCTGGCTGTCCTGGAACTTACTTTGTAGACCAGGCCAGCCTCGAACTCATAAAGATCCTCTTGATTCTGCCCCTGAATGTTGGGATTAAAGGCCTGCACCACCACTGCCCAGCTTAAATTTCTATTCCTTGAGGAGGAAAAAAAATGACAGGGGAGGATCCTAGGGCTCCTCCTGTCCCCAGCCCCTGGAATGATCATCCAGGACACATGAGGAGAAAGTAACACTAAAATAAGCAGTTGTCAGAGAAATAAATAAATAATAATATTCAAATAAAAAATTGAACTGGAGGTCTGAAACTTAGCTGCCAGGAACTGCTGATGACCTTGGTAAGTCACCTTCAATTGCCTTTCATTTTAAGAATGAATGCTGGGCTGGGAAACCGGAGATAGCTCAGTGGTTTAGAGCACTGGCTGTTCTTCCAGAGAACCTGGATTCAATTCCCAGCACCCACATGGCAGCTCCCAACTGTTCCAGGGGATCTAACGCCTTCACACAAGACATACATGCAGGCACACCAAAAATAAATACATAAATAAATAAAGAGAAATTTTAAAAAAGAACATTGGGTTAGGTCAGCTTCTCAGGAATATCTATCTTCATCATAAATGAGAAAATGGGACAAAGAAAGAAAAGGAAAGTACGTAAGAACAAATGGTACCTCTGTGAGGAGATAGCTGTGTGGGCCCTGACTGAAGCCTTACACAGTCTTTACTTGTATTGAAATTTCCTGAGGCCCCTCCTCAAAAGCCATGCCACTATCTGAGTCTGGTCTTCCTCCACCCTCAACTTCTTTTAGTCCTTCAGCCCAGTCAGGTCCAGCTGGTTCCAGTCCCCGAGAGAATGAAGTTCTTGTATGAAAAAAACATTCATTTGAGAAGTTTGTCTCTGAGACTGAGATCTGAAAAAAATACCTCACCATGTCTCTGGGACATTAGAAAAGGCACTCATATGAGACTAGGCCTAGCTGGGTGGTAGGGGTACAGGCTTTTAGTCACAGCATTTGGGAGGCAGAAGTGGGAGGGAGGATCTCTGAGTTCAAAGCTAGCCTGGTCTACAGAGCAAGTTCCAGGACAGCCAGAGCTACACAAAGAAACTTTGTCCAGGAAAAAAAAAAAGGCTTTGGCTCTGACCCCACTGCTGATCAATTTAATTTTTCACGTTGTGTGTGTGTGTGTGTGTGTGTGTGTGTGTATGTGTGTGTGTGTGTGTGTGTGTGTGAGTGAGTGTGTGTGTGTGTGTGTGTGTGCCACACTGGATCACCTATGTCACCAAGAACACTTCTTTCTATGTGATTGTCTTAGTTCCTTTTCTACGTCTATAAAGAGACATCATGGCCAAGACAACTTATAAAGTATTTCACTTCAGAGCATATGGTGTTGTACCCGTGTTGAGGGACCCCATGGACTTGATGTAAATGCGTGAGGGTTTTATTATGCACAGGTTCCAAAGGAACCTGGACCCCCTTTGTTCCTACACAGCAGGGGGTTATTGGGGTAAGGGTGGTTAAAGAAAAGCCTACATGTGCAGGGTGCTGCACATCTTGGCATTTCAGGATTGGGCAAAGGGGCTTGGGGTATAGCAGCTACTGGCTGAACTTTCGGTGTGAACCTAACTTTTGGATGTATTGGCTGTTAAGCATACTCCCAGACCTGGGCCCCACCCTCAGGCACCAAAACGCTTCTCTGAAACAAAGCTTTGTAAGGATAAATTCATGCCTTCAGAGGGCTAGAGTCCATGACTATCATGGTGGGAAGCATGGCAGCAGGTAGGCAGACAGGGATGACACTGGAGCAGTAGCCCAGAGTTCACATTCTGGTCTGAGAAAACTGGAAATGGCTTGGGATTTTGAAACCTCAAAGCCCATCCCCAGTGACACATTTTCTCCAACAAGACCACACCCTCTAATCATCCCTCTCTTAGCTAGGGTTTTTATTGTTGTGAAGAGACACTATGACCATGGTAACTCTTATAAAGAAAATATCTCATTGGGGTGGCTCGCTTCCAGTTTCAGAGGTTCAGTCCATTGTGATCGTGAAGGGGAGCTTGGCAGTGCACAGGCAGACATAGCTCTGAAACTGAGAGTACTACACCTTGCAGGAAATCGTCACACTGAGGGAAGCTTGAGAAAAAGGTCTCAAAGCCTGCCCCCCAGTGACACACTTCCTCTAACAAGATCACAGCTCCTAATAGTGCCACTTCCTTTGGGGGCCACTTTCATTCAAACCACCACACTTTCCAAACAGTTCCACCAACTGGGACTAAACATTCAAACATAGGAGCTCACGGGGGCCATTCTCATCCAAACCACAGCTGGTTGTCTGCTGTCTGTGACGCTGCTGTCTCTGAGGTGAGACATTCACAGAGAGAATCTGTGCTCCTTCCTTAACCCCAACTTTGTAGCTTCAAACATCTCTCTTCCTCAGGACTTGCACTTCTTAATGTTTGAGGCTTTCTCTCTGGGCTCCCTTAGCAGGAGAGGTAATGGTGGACATGGCCTCTTGTATCTTTCCTTTCTTTGGCCTCCTTTAGAGCTCCTCTCTAGCTCTGTCACACCCAATGATTATTTTGGTTTCTATTTTCTTTATTATTGGCTATGAGGCCTAGAATATCCCAAAATTCTTTCCCTTTACCTCCTCTGTATGTGTGCAGGTGGATAGCCTATCAAATGAGCCCTTGTGTGTGGAGGCCAGAGAGCAGCATTGTCTTCCTCAATAGTGCGCTTCACCTGTATTTTGCACTAGGGTCTCTCATGGAATCTGATGTTCACTGCCCAGATTAGCTGGCCATCAAGCTCCAAGAATTTCTGGTCACTGCTCCCCCTGTGCTATGTTACAGACATGTGGGACCATATCTGTTTTTATGCGGATGCTGGAGATCTGAACTCGGGTACTCAGGCTTATACACAAGTACTTCACCTACTAAGCCATCTCCTTGGTCACTTGGGTCACTTGCTGTCTTTTCTGAAGGGGAGGGATGTGGATGGAAATGACTATGGGGAGAAGGTAGAAAGCACAGCAATAAAGAGGAACCCCCAAGCAAGATGGGGATGGGGATAAAAGGGGGGGGGCTGGTGTGGAGGTGCACACCTTTAGTCTCAGGACCCAGGAAGCAGAAGCTAGAGGATTTTTGTTAGTCCAGAGAAAGACTAATCTACATAATAAGGCCCTGCCTCACAAAACAACAATCATAACAAAAGGGAAAAAGGGAACTGGGCAAAGGTGATTTTTAAAAAAACAATGATTCTAAGAAGCCACTGAGGACCCTGGAGAGATGGCTCAGCAGTTCAGAGCACTGGCTGCTTTTCTAGATGATGTCAAACCTGCCTTTGATTCACAGCACCCATGCGGTGGTTCACAACAATCTCTAAGTCCGGTTCCAGAAGATGGAACACCCTCTTCTGGCCGCCATGGACACCAGGCACGCACAGGAGGTAAGAGACAACTTGTGGGAGTCAATTCTCTCTCTCTCCTATCATGTGAATCAAACATAGGTCATCAGCCTTGGCACAAGCCCCTGCACCTGCCGAGCCACCTCATTGGCCCGAATAAAAACTTCTTTCTGAAGTAGCTTGCAGTGATAAGAACTTCCTTTCTGCTCACTTCCCCGATATCATACACTTGGCAGAAAATCGATACTTTTTAAAAATTTCCAATGTGTTTAATATCTGTACTCTTAGCACTTGGGAGACTTGGGTGGGAGGCCCATAAGTTACAGGCCATGCTGGACTCCATATACACACCCTATCTGGGTAAATCAACAAGCATACAAGTGCTTTTGTTATGTCTTGGCCACTTCCAATTTGTGTTCCTCAGTAATTCATTATTGGGGTAAGAGAGATGGTTCAGTGGTTAAGAGCACTTGCTGTTCTTGTAGAAGACTCAGGTTTGGTTCCCAGTACCCACATGATGGCTCATAGCCATCCACAACTCTAGCTCCAGGGGATCCGACACGCTCTTCTGACCTCTGTGGCTACCAGGCTCACATGCGGTGCATATGCATTCATGCAGGTGAAATAC
This sequence comes from Phyllotis vaccarum, assembly GCA_033318265.1. Lineage (NCBI taxonomy): Eukaryota > Metazoa > Chordata > Mammalia > Rodentia > Cricetidae > Phyllotis > Phyllotis vaccarum. The sequence goes on from JARWLC010000008.1 coordinate 96,472,313, forward strand.
ACATATAAGAATAAAATTTTTTTTAGGCAGAGTTTTTCTGTGTAGTCTGGCTGTCCTGAAACTTGTTTTATAGATCAGGCTGGCCTCAAACTCACAGAGATTCACCTGCCTCTGCCTCCTAAGTGCTGGGATTAAAGGTGTGTGCTGTAACTGCACTGGGCCTGTCTATGTGAAGGCTGTACCTTCTAAATTCCTCAGATCTGTGTTGGAGCTCTCCCCTACGCTCTCTGCAGATATAGGGTTGGTTAGTCTTAGCCACGCAGAAACCTTACATACCTTGCTTTTGATTTATTTGCCAGGCTCTAGGCCACTGGGTAGGGACCCACTCTTCACACTAGGCTATCTGGAGGTCTTTTGGGGGGGGGGTTCATTTGGCATCCCTATTTTCTGTCTCCTGTATGGGTTAATAAACCTAGCTTGCCAGCTTTCTGAGCTGTGAAGGAGAGAAACAGGTCTGGCTAGTTCGGGAGTGGAATTCCATATACCTGTCCTGGTTTAAGCTCCTTCCCTCTTCCCACTCTGCAAACCTCAGGGGCCACATGACACAGTGCAGCTGCTTTGTCAGGGTCAGCCTGGGCTGCAGCCTAAGACCCTCAAAACCCTAAAACCAAACCACAACAAAATCCAGCTCTCAGGGGAGCCATGATCCCAAATGATCATAGAGGTGCTTGAGGTGTACAAAGTCAGTCTTGCTTTGAGGCCAGGGCTAGGGTGGTGGCCTGGGGGCTCACCTCAGCCAATCAGCCCGGTGCCTGTGTTCTTCCGAGAAGAAACTGAGAAACCAAATTACACCTACAACAATTAGAATTGCTTGGTTAGTCTGATTTTGACGTCAGACTACAGGCTGTGGCTTTGAGGTGGCCCTGCCCTACTATGTATAAGGGTGTCACTCAGAGGTACAAGGCAATAACTCTAGGGACTCAAAGAACTGGAGTCTGACACTGCCAACGCACCAACTCCATAAACAGAAATTATGAAAGGGCGACCTCTGTCTTCTGAAAGAGAAACTGCAGTTGCTTATTCTTTCCATGCAGAGTAACACCCAACATGGTATCTATCTGCCAGGCACTCTACATTAATTAAACTCTTAGATTTCCAGTGTCTTACTTATAAGGTGCCACCATTGCCGCCTCCCATAGCTCAGCAAAAAGAGGCTCAGAGTAGTGAATCAAGTCGGTACCCAGAGCCTTGCAAGGGTTCTACAGATGTAGGGCATCATCCCCAGCCCTCCAGCACTGTTATGACTCAGCTTTGCTCAGAGAGTTTTGTGAATGAGGTCAGTGACTATGTTCCTTTTAGATAAACAGGCCTGGAGAGGTGAGGACCCTGCCCAGTCCCTTAGCCAGCCGGCACTGACCACTCGATACGGATTGGCTGAGAGAAGTGGAGAGGGTTCTGAGATCTGATGTGCGTGCCTGAATGGGGACTGTGAGTCCCTGGCTTGCTCTGTGGTGTCAGAGGTCACCGTGCTGCCTGAGAGTGTTCTCTGGTTTCTTGTTGACTTATACGTGATAAGAATGCTGTCTGGCTCCATTGATGTGACCTGTGTAACCCCAGCTAACTCTTTAACTTCTGCTGAGCCTTGGCTTTCTTCAGATAGAGTTGATGCAATAAAGCCTAAGAAAAAGGGGAGAGTTCAACTCAGCTGCTGAGCACCTGGCTCCGGTGGGTCAGGCACCAGGCTGTGCCTGGTCCATGAGAAGCCACTGCCCTGATGCCATGGAGCTTACAGTCTCACGGGAAGACACTGATCACGTGCTTAATGGTGTGGCACATTAAGACAGGCAGTTCTGAGCTGGGCAGTGATGGTGCATGCCTTTGATACCAGCACTCAGGAGGCAGAGGCAGGCGGATCTCTGAGTTTGAGGCCAGCCTGGTCTACAGAGTGAGTTTCAGGCCAGGCTCCAAAGCTACACAGAGAAACCCTGTCTCGAAAAAAAATCAGCAGTTCCAGTATGAGATATGGATGGGTGAGTTGGACTGCTAGGCATGAGTGTGAACTTTCCACCCTTTATTTGTGGAGAGAGAAGAAACTCATTCCTCAGTGCATGGCCTCCCAGTGAGGACAGAGTGACGGTCCCAAGTTGTTCTGCCTCTGTAGCCCGTTTGAAAAGCTTGGAGGAGGTTGGGGTTCCCTCCCTCGTTGCGGTATCTGGAGCAGCAAAGGGAGTAGCAGAGGCATGGTGTCTATAGACTATCCTAAAGAGGAGGCAGGGATGCATCCAGAGTTTAGTATCACGGCGGACACTTGCCCACACGCAGGCAGGGTTTGCCTACACTAACCAGTTCTTTAAGCTGTATTTGTTTGTCTCACTTTAGACCCCCACACATACAGTGCTCACTATTTGGAAAGGCCTCCCCACCCTTCTCTACTTAGCTAATCTCTACTCAAGAGTCAGGGCCAGATCAAACATCACCTCCTCCAGTAAGCCCTCCCGGACTCCTCAGACAGACCTTAAGGCCTCTGCTGTAATTTGGAGCCAGAATGTCCCTCCTTTGGTTAGAGATTTCTTTTCCATCCTGTGGAGCTGAAGACAGATCTTTAAGAAATGAAGAGGAAGAAAGTTTGGTCACAGGGGTATGCCTTTGAAGGGCATATCAGGTCTCTAGACTTTTTTTTTCAGGTGGGGTTACTCTATGTATTAAGACTAATCTCCCCTCCCCAGACACCTGAGTGCTAGGATCACCGTGTGAAACAAACACCCTCCCTTCCCCTTCTTAGCCACTATGACATCTTCTCAGCCACATGTTCCTGCCATGACATTTTGTCATCCCAGACCCAAAGCAACAAGGCCAAGTGGTTAAGGACCAAATAAACCTTCCCTTCTAAGTTGGTGATCTCAAACATTTTGTTCCAGTGACAGAGTTTATAACTGCCCAGTCAAACACCGCTTTTCTTCCTTGGGACTTCCAACAGCTTCCTATTAGACCAGTGTGACCACTCAGCATTACCTTGCCCTTCTTGAGTGACGTGCCTGACTGTCCCCAGCCTCTCACTGCCTCTCACGGCAGTGGATGCTGCGAGTCCGATGTCACCCAAGATCACCGTCAAGGGGGAGGGCATGCATCAGAGAGGCTGGCTGAAGTCATAAAGATGCAGGGGACTGAGGCAGAGCTGGAGTTAGGACAGAAGCAGACCCCAGACCCTCTCCAGTCAGGGGAAGCAGCAGAAAAGGGAGGTGTCCAAAACCTCCTGCAGACTCGGTGGCCTGGCCACAGAGCCCACTGGTGCCATTCCCGGTTGTGGATAGTTAAGTATCATCTACTGGTTCCCGGGTCCCCCTCCCGTTGTTGATGGCCTAGACTGTTCCATGCACAAGACAAGACACAGTTCCCTGGTGCAAGTCCCTTTATTGGCCACCTCCACTTCTTCAAGTGTGCTTGAGTACAAAAGAACCAGCAGGACACTGGATGAGGACCGGGAGAGGAAGGGAAGGGATCCTGAGATCAAGCTGAAGCTGGGTTCTATTCAGCTGTCCCAGCTGGTCTGTCTCTATGCCATTTCCCAGCTTTATGCCTGGCTGCCCCGGAAAGGCAGCACTTGGAAACTGAGGGAAACTAGCATAGTGGGACCAGAGAAGATGGGTACAGGAGCCATTCAGATGAATGCTGAGCCTCTGCCACCTCAACTGGACTGACCTGAGTTGGGAGGCTGCTGGGAAGACCTCCCTTTTACTTCTACGATAGGTGTTTTAGGCAGAATAGATGGAGAATATTATGTGAAGAGACCAACTCTGTACCTGGGACTTAACAAAGGTGAGCAGGGGTAGGTGAGAGGCTAAGGTATTCAAAATACAAAGTGTCTGGCCTGACCTCACCTGGAGCAAGTATGACTCAGTGGGATTCCCAGGCAGTGAGGCCAGGCCTGTCAGATGTGTGGAGACGGGCAAGCTGATGTGACAGGGTTTGGTGCCATCCCCTTTCCTGCCAAACAAAACCCTCCCATAAATGAAAGAGAAGAGATGGGGTAGGAGGTGAGGGAGGACAGGGTGTGGGAACAGTCACCATGGAGACAGTATGGGAAATGTCCAGGGTCCCCAGGCTAACCGCCTTCTGGGCTCTTGGGCTAGGCTTAGCTGGGAAGAGAGAAGACAGGTTTGAAGGAGTGAAGCGATGGTGCTGGAGCTTCCAGACCTTGGGCCCAGGCTGGAAGGAAGGTCCAAAAGTCCCAAGCCTCTCCTGTGACCTACCCTGAGTCTCTGAAAAGACAGGCCTATCTGGAATCTGAAAAAGACAATAGACCCTCTGCCCATGTGGAAAGCTAACGGAGAAGTACTCACAGCACCGTGGCAATGGCAGCCCCTAGCCCAGAGCCAGGCTGGCACCATTTGTAAACATTAGACTTAGTGATGTCTGGGGACACAGGAGGATACCCAACCTGGACCATTAGGCTTGGACAAAGTCAGGGTAAGGACCCTAAAGACCTGGGAGGCTACCAGAGACTCACAGGGGGCCCACAGGGGAATGGACATTCATATAATATCAGTGTTTCCATTGGAAGTTCCCAGGTCTCAGGAGAAGCTATCATTGGCTTCTGAGAGACATGGGCAGGCACTAAACCCCGAGGTTCTGGGCACAGTTCTGACAAGCTCTGTGGAGGATGCCAGTCCTATGAACAGGGTTTTGTTTTTGTTTTTCCAAAGGGAAGTCAGAAGGGTGTCTCTCTTCTGAGACTCACTGACCCTCTCCACTCACAGGTCCCAAAGGCTTGAAGTGGAGACCTAGGTGAAGAGGAAGCTCCTGTGATATGGGACCGCCTGCCACCATCCACGACAGCGCCAAGGTTAGGGAGCAGGAAGGGAGCTGGGCAACTGATCCTATCCCATGATTGTCCCTGGAAAAATGTGTCCAGATGTCACCAGCTGGAACAGGACAGGATCTGGGGTAGCTCCACAGCTCTGAGAGATGATGCTTGGCCACATGTTTTTTGGAGAGGCAAGAGTTCATGTTCACGCCAACAGGTCCACAAAGATGGCATTGGCTGTGGTTTGGCCAAAGATGAAGGCTCCCAGAGTGACCAAAAGGACTCCATAACTGACCAGTGCCCACCAGCTGTAGGGCAGAGGACAAGAGAAGGCTTTAGTCACTTGTTTCATGTCTCTGCAGACTCATATCCATAACAGCCAATATAATCAGTCACCTAACTCCTGTAGGCAGAGTACCTCAGGCTTCCCAAGGACTGTCCCATACAAAGCTTTGTGACCCTAGTCCACAGTTCAAAAGACCAAGATCTAGAGGGACTATTGCTCAAGGCAGGACTACTGTAGAAAGGAAGTCTTCCGATGGGAAGACACTGAGGAAAAGTTGGAGGCAGGGGGCTGAGAGATGGCTCAGTGGTTAAGGTCACAGTGTTCATCCAGGGGACCTACACAGGAGGCTCACAAGCACCTGTAACTCTAGCTCCAGGGAAATTGGGATTGGATACATCTGGCCTCTGTGGATATGTGTGCACGCACACACAGTCAAAGAGAGAGAGAGAACTTAAAATAAAGAAAGAAAAGAAACAGAAGGCAGACACATAACAAAAATGCCATGGGGTTATCACTGGCATTGATATGAAGGGTAATTTTCATTTTGTTAAGATATGGCTGTTAAAATTTTATAATAAATCACTTTTTGGCTTTGTGTTCTACACACGGTCTCACTGTCTAATCTTGGCTGGATTAGAACTCATTACTTTTCAGCCTTGGTTTCCCAATCCTGGAATACAAATGTTGTCATGGAATAAATGTATTTTCTCTCCCTTTCTTTCCTCCCCCGACTTTCTTTGTCCCTCCCTCCCTGCCCCTCACCCCTTCCCCTGCCGTGATGGGGACTGAACCAGGGCCTTGTATATTGCAGGCAAACACTATCCATGGAACCATGTTCCCAGCCTTGGAATGGTTTTTCTTAAAACACGAAACCCTTTCTTTCAACTATTACTCAGAGAAACATACATAGATGGAAGCAATGTGCCTTTCCTTCACCAGATGGCTTTTGATGGTTTGTTAAATGTCTCCCTCTGAAGTCAAGGCTGGCTTAAACTCATGGAAATCTTCCAGTATCCAACATCAAAATCATACACAGACCCCTTTATCTGTGTACACTGCACAGCTGTGCACTCAGATACATGCACAGAAAGAGTTCAGCTCACAGCCCACAGAGAAAACAGGTCTTAGGAGATGGGTAAGGTGGGCTGTGTGAGAAGAAACTCATCCCAAGACAAGGTTTCAGTGTATAGCCCAGGCTGCCTTTGAACTCTAGAAATACTCTTGTCTCAGGCTTCCGGGTACTGGGATTAAGGGTTCACCTGGCATTAGACTCTCACTCTTTCTTCTAAAGCCTTTTCAGTACTACATGAATTGTAAGTAGCTCAGATTACTCACTGCAAAAAGTATACATAACGTTCATAATTTGGGGAGTGAAACTAGGGAATTTCATACACGACAAACACATGGTTTGCTAAGTTATTCTTCCAAGCACCGAGAACTTTTTATTTGTGTGTGTGTCTGTGTGAGTATATGTGCACATGTATAGGTGCATGTGCAGAGGCCAGAAGAATCTATCAGAGCTGGAGTTACAGGCATTTGTGGGATGCCTGGTCTCTTACATGGATGCTGAGATCTGAACTGTGATTTTAAGGATAGAACTTTTTTTCCCCCTCGAGACAAGGGTTCTCTGTTTAACTCTGGCTGTCCTGGATCTGTCTCTGTTGACCAGGCTGGCCTCAGACTCAGAGATCTAACTGCATCTGCCTCCTGAATGACGGAATTAAAGGTGTATGCTATTATTTCAAACAGCAAGCACTCTTCAGCACTGAGCTATCCCTCCAGCTCCCTCATCATTTTTTTTTTTTTTTTTTTTTTGAGTCTTGCTATGTAGCTCTGGCTAGCTTGGTTCTCACTACATGGTGTGACTGTTCATTTTATTGTCAATTAGACTGGAATCACCTAGGGTGTGTCTGTTCCAGATTGGTTTAAAAGAGACCCACCCTGAACAGAGGTTATGGAATTCCATGGGCTGAGGTCCCAGACTGAATAATAAAGAATGGAAAAGGGAAGCTGAGGTCCCTGTCACCTCTCTGCTTCCTATGAGCATGTGACCAAGCTCCATATACTCCCAGTACCCTCATGAGCAGAAAACTCTCCTTTTAAGCTGCTTCTTGTAAACTGGCACCGCATCAAGGGCTCCAAACCCTAGCAATCACACCTCAGCCTCCGAGTCTGGTGGTGGCTGCATGTGCCACAGCCCCACAATTTTAAGTGTCTAGGTCTCTTGATCCCTCGTCTATTTTAAGGTCTCTTTTCATCTCCCACAACAAAGGCTGCTTGGTTGGCCCTGCTTTACCTGGCTGGTTTGACCTCCTCCATCTCTGACAGTTTGGCTTGAATGAGGCACAACCCTAGAAGAGAAGGGGTCACCCTGAATTTGGAGGGGAAAGGGGTTCCCTCCTTCAGCACCCCCCCCCCCAACAGGAGCCTGTGGTGATGGAGAAAGTCTGAAATCCAGATCCTCTACTCCACCCCACACCCAGCTGGATACCTGACCTCTGCTCTCCTAAGGCAGGGCAGCAGCTACACCCCGGGGCTACACTGAGGACTCAGAGCTAAGGGGGAAACACTCAGTGACATCTAACACCATCTTGCCTCCTCCAGAGCAGGTCTGGCTTCTTTGCTTCATGTCCAGTGGGAGGGGCTTTTGAGTAGGTCTCTGGACAGAAACAAGCTGGGTACAGCAGCAGAACTCATAGCTAGGCAGACGGGACAGATTTATGTGAATCTGCAGACTTGTGTCTAGAACTTGGGTCTCGTGACTTCAGGCTCAAGGTGCCACCCCTGGGCTTCCTTCCCTCTGAACTGGAATAAACTAGACAGATCCTGAGTCAAGGGTGCTACACTTGAATGAAGAGAGGAGAGACCTTGAACCTGGCTGGACCTATTGGGCTTCAAATGGGAATTGACAGTTGAACTTGTTAGCTTCTGGGCAACTTTGTACTCTCTAGCCCCACATCTCATCAGTTAACAGAGATCACAACCTTCCGACCAGGAAAAGTCAATGCCTGCATGGCAGGCACCTAGCTGAGCCACATCAGTGAGCAACAGGACTGGTAGTTACTCTCGCCAGCAGGTGTTGAGTCCCTGGCTGGGGCTGGGGGGTCCTGCTGTGTGGCAAGGTGAGGGACTGGGGTGTGCACCTGGGAAGATGAAGATGAAGCAGGCTGCCAGGCCTCCGATGACCGAGATGACCTTGCCGATGTCAGGGATGAAGAGAGCGAGCAGCAGGGTGAGCAGGAACCATACCAGCGTCTGCAGGACCCGGCGCCGCCGCTCCCGCCCCACGTCTTCCTCCACTGGCATGCCCTTGTAGCGCAGCCATAAGCCTTCCACCACAGCCCTGCTCACATGGGGAGGGACTCAGGGTGCTTTGGCTAGTGTATGGTGGGGGAGATCCTGAATGGGCAAGTGTGGCCCTCAGTCTGGGTCCTCATCTGTGACCATTACTTTCCTTGGTTGTTATGGACTGCAGATTAAGTTTATGAAAGGCTTTGCCTCTTTAATGGACCTGGACATCATAATTCCCTTTATAAAAGGAATGGTTTGGGGTGTCCAAAAGGCTGGCTGGGTCCACATAAAAGCTCAGGAAAGGATCTGAACTGGATATCCTTACAGGGCTCACAGAATGTTCTGGAACCAATGAGACTTGGCATGGAGTACGGGGGAGGGCATCCTGGACACAGATTCTTTCTATGGGTTCAATTTTCCTTGCCACAAAATAGGCCCATAAGGCCACAAATCTTGCTGGCTCCAGGGGCTCTGGACAGGGTGGGGAAGGGGCTCACCTCCCACAGAAGTGCAAGATGGGGTAGGAGGTAAGCACGCTAAGGATGATGAAAGCTCGGGCAACAGCCACAGCCACATCCTCTGAGGGGTAGGACCGGAGCACATCGGGATCCACAGCAGCTCCGAAAGTCAGGAAGCCACAGATGCCTATAGGCAAGGACAAAGGGAGGGTCAGGGCAATCCTAGGAGGGCTGGGGACTGTCTATTTCTGATGGCAACATCATTTGGAACAAATGTTGGTTGTAGCAGCTTGGGAGGTGAGGACTGAGCCTCAGAAAGTGAGTCAAGCAAGAGCAGATGCCACTTCCTGCCTTCTCAGATGGCACTTCCTGCCTTCTCAGATGGCACTTCCTGCCTTCTCAGATGGCACTTGCTGGAGCCCAGCATACACACTGCTGATTTTCTGCGACTGTCCCCTAACTTCTGTGCGATCATTCCATCTGCTCAAACCACGATGCTACCACCTCACTCAGGTCTCAGTTCAGATGTCCCCTCCTCAGAGAACGCTGCCCTGCCCACCCAGTCACCCCCACCCCGGGCACTAGTACACCATCCTGTTTTACTCTAGCCATCTCATTCACTTCTGAATCACCTGTCACCTGTCAGAACTTGGGACCCATGACAAAAAGGACCTTGCCTGTTTGTCTCCATGGCTTCCTGCTCTTATTTCTAGGACTGAGACAACTCTAGCCCAGGCAGCACCACAGGAGGGTCATAAGTCCTAGCTTACCCAAGTTAGCCCAGGCAATAGCCAGATTTCTTTGCCTGGTCATTTCCCATGCATGAAATACACCCCCGCCCTCCTGTCAGCATCCATCACTCTCCCCTTGACTGTCCAGCCTCACAGGTACTTCTTGCACCCCAGCAACAAAAAGCTGCCCCAGAAGTTCCGCTCTTGAGGTTTCTCTCTAGAATATTCTTCCGTCTGGCTTTTCCCTCATGGGGTGCCACATCCTCAGAGAGGAACCTTATGTGAATGGCACACTATTCAGTTCCATTTCCCACTTCCTGGTTTCATCAGCCCCTGCCTAGAATCCCTTTTTATTATTAATTAAATACAACCCCTTTTCCCCAAGACTGTCAATCCCACCAGGGATGGGGCCAGTTCTATGTGTCCCTGTAGCATCTCCACACTGGGAACACCTTCTGAAAGTCACTAAACATCAGTTTAGAACCAGTTAGCAGATGGAACACACCTTGATGAAGGTTAGCCTTGCGCAGCCCAATTCAAGTCAATGTCTACAGAAGTATTCATTGAGCTAAGAGTGAAAAGCTTCCCTAGGAAGGCTGGACCAGAAACTTTGGGGAGAGGAAGAAGGAGCACCCCAAGCCTGGCCTCTAGAGAACACTCACCTGTGCCCATGTAGACAGCCAGAGCTATGACCATGGCGGCTGTCACCACTCCACCCCAGGTCTTTATTTGTGGCTGCTGCATGCTGTTGAAGACAGGTACACTGCTCACGTGGCACTGTGCAGGTGAAGGGTATGGTCATAGTGAGGAAGTGACCTCATTTCCAAAGATCCCAGGGATAAGGGGCGAGCCAGGGGGCCCTTGGTTCATCCACCCTCCCAGGAACCCCACCATCCTATCTATAATCTGGGGTCCTTCCCAGGGTGGGGGAATGAGCTAATGGGACAGTAGAGACCCTGGTGCTGGTACCTGAAATCCGAAGCAGATGGTGGGCATAGCATTGAACACAGCCATCCAGGAAACTGGTCTGTGGGCAAAACAAAGTGAACTTGCCTGCAAATCCCACAGAGACACCAACTGTCTTTCATTCTTCCAACAACCAGCATCCTTTTTTTTTTTTGGTTTTTTGAGACAAGGTTTCTCTGTGAACAGTCCTGGAACTGTGTAGACCAGGCTGCCCTCAAGCTCACTGAGATATGCCTGCCCCTGCCTCCCAAGTGCTGGGATTAAAGGCTGCAACAACCAACCAGCATCTTAAACATTGAATACACAGGTAGAGGACCCATGTCTGTTTAAAACTCAGGAGGTAGGGCTCTGAAAGGCCATCCGAGTCCAGAATTCCTGGCTCCTGAATTGGGACTTCACTTTCCTGAAGTGTTCCTTTAAAAAAAAAAAAAAAAAAAAAAAGGAAGGGGGGACTGGAAAGCTAGAGATGGTGGTGTGTATCTGTGATTTCAGCACTGGGGAGGTGGAGGTAGGAGGATCAGGAGGTTCAAGACCAGGCTACATAGTGAGTTTGAGTCCAGCCTGGGCTACACAAGTCCCAGTATTACAAATCTAAAGAGTAATTGGGAAAATGTGCACTTTTCCCCGGTAGTCTCCCCAGGTTGGAACCTTACATAGCACAGTGGCACCTGGTAAATGCCCTCTCACCGCCTTCCTACAAGGATGAGTCAGTATCAGTGAGCTAATGAGCCTCAGGAAGGGCATCCATGTGACCTTTAGATGCTTGAGCTGGGTAGCAGCTTCTACCCCATATATTTCCCAGGGACTGTCACCTACCTGGTCAGGATGTTCCCTGGGTGCATCTCTTTATCTGGCCAGATGTATTTGATGATTATAATGGCGGTGACATACCAGGTGCCCACAACGCTCAGAAAACTGCCAAGAAGAAGAAACTGACTTCCCACTTCTCAGCCCCAGCCAGCCCTTGTCCAACCCCATCCCCAGATGTACCCACTCTTGCTCTAGGGACTAAACCACACCAAATGATTCAGGAGAAATAGGCTGTCGAGAGATCTGCCACAGAGAGGAACTTGTCGGCATTTCAGCCAGGTGACATGCGCTAGCTCAGAGACCACATACAGGAACTGGGTTCCAAAGCAGAGCTACAAGCTCAGCCTGAGCAGCCCAGGTGTGCGGGCTCACAGCTGGCCATCCTGTGGGCTATTCTAAGCCCACTAAGGGATTCTGGGAAAGGGGAAGAGAGCAGATACTGGGGTGATAATATTTAAGGAAACTCTGGAGATAGCCAAGTATGAAACAGCTCCAACCTCCACAGCTTTTCAGATACAGGTCTAGGAAGCCAGACTCCTCTCTCTGAGTTCCATGAAAGACTCTACCACTCTGACCACCTTAAAATCACCAACTCCCTGATTCCTTGAAAGCCAAAGCCCCAGCCAGCATCTGCCCTTACACTGCCTGCCATTACCAATCCCTTCTTTGACAAGGACATTTAGATCACACCTTTCAATGTTGCAAAAGGCCACACTACCTTCCTTGATATAAATGGAGAGGGTAAGTCTTTGGCCTAGGTTCTGCAGCACCAGACTGCCCTGGCTTGCCTGTTCTTGCTCCCCAAGGAAGATGCCATGGGGAAGAGGAGCTCCCCACCGGAAATGGCACTCCAGCTGCCTTTGATCAGAGCCTCTGTCTGGCCCGGGCTGGGTTGGGACCTCCAAACCTGGCATATTTCTGGAAGCCGATCTCCCTGGGGATGGACAGAGGCAGGATGAAGAGGATGGCAGTGAGACTGATGGTGAACTTTCGGTCTGTGTACCAGGGGCTGCCACCGGCCCCTTCAGGCTCCTTTGCCATTACGGCTATAACTGCACAGAGAAGAGGGAGGGAGTGTCATGCCAGGACATTTAGGGTGTGCCCCCCCTGCTTTGGCGGGTGCTAAGACTTCCCGCTAAGAAGCTGGACTTGGAGAGAGGGCAACGCCTAGTGTGTAGCCCTCTTCCCCTCTACCCTAGGTCCCTCAGGCCAAGGAGAAAGAGGTGAGAAATGGGGAGAACCTTACTCTTGTCCTGCTGGTCCCCAATGATGATGAGGAAGGCGATGCAGGTGCCGAAGGTGTAGACCGCGATGGCTACCTCACACAGCACGCCTGTCAGCTTGCCACACACGGCCCATACCACCTCCTGGTAGGTCCTCTCATTGCTGGCCTGGGAGCAGTATGCCAGAATGACAAGTCCGCTAATGATGAAAACCAGCATGCCCTGCAGGCAGGAACAGAGGAGAGTGTGTGGGAAAGACATCCGGGGCTCATTTTTGGCATCGTTTACTCCAGCGTCCAAAGCAGGTTTACAAATTGGGCTTATCTTGCAGGATAATTTTAACAGATTACTATACTAGAGGTTACCAAGTTGAAATTTTCTTTAAAAATGGGTTTCAGGTGCTAAAGAGATGGTTCAGAGGTTAAGAGTACTGGCTGCTCTTACAGAGGACCTGGAGTCAATTTCCAGCACATCTACGGGGCCTCACAAACATCTGTAACTCCATTCTGTGGGGATCTGACACCCTCTTGTGGTATTACATGCATGTGGCTCACAATCATACAAGCAGTTAAAACACTCACATACACAAAATAATTAAAGCAAACAAACAAAAAAATGAGTTTCATTCAAAATTTCAAACATTCAAACAAACTGAGAATAAGGTGAACCCCAAACAGCTTCAAAATAATATTCCCCTCTCCCCTGATCTTTGGAGATAAAGCTTACTTGGTAGTTCAGGCTGGAGGCTGGATTCTAATTTACTACGTGGTACAAGCTGGCCTTTAACTCATGAGTGCTGAGATTACAGACATGCACACTACAGTAGTTTATGGCAGATTTTTTTCTCATCTTCTTAACTTTCCATTGTATTTTGAAGCCAATACAATCTTTTTATTCCATTAGCAAACATTTTAATAATTCTAAAACATAAGGGTATTTCTCTTATTTAACTACAACCACAAAAATCAATATAATACCTAGAAGGCCAAATCTGCAGGGGTTGGGGCTTGGTTGATAGAGTGCTTGTCTCATAGGCATGAACTCCTGGGTCTGACCCTGAGTACTACATAAAGCTGAGTGAGGTAGCATCCAGCACTCAGGATATAGAAGCAGGAAGATCTTAATTTAAAAGTCATCCTTTGCTCCACAGAAAATTCAAGGTCAGCCTGGGCTATGTGAGCTGGTCTCAAAAAGCAAAACATTAAATATGCAGATGATGTTCAACCTCTGATTGTTAGGAAGGTTTGTGAAATCTTTTTTTTTTTTTTTTTTAACAGTTTAACTATATTTTATGTACATCTGTGTGAAGATGTCAGATCTCCCGAAATAGGAGTTATAGACAGTTGTGAGCTGCCATGTGGGTGCTGGGAATCGAACCCAGATCCTCTGGAAGAGTAGCCAGTGCTCCTAACCCCTGAGCCATCTATCTAGGCCAAGGCTTTTGAAATCTTAACTGGCCTCAGCGAGAGAGTTCCAATACCTGAGTTGGACCTCATTCTTTCCCCCACTCTTCTATCTCTGCATACTCTTGCACTGGTTTTGAATGGTAGCTTTAAAAGAAAGTTCTGGAATAGTCTGGTAGTGTCTATCGGTTCTATGGGAGGAAGAATGACAGTGTACGTCCTCTATCACTCATCTCTGATTCAGAGCCTCCCTTGTCAATCAAAAAGCTCATGATGGGCACTGCTGGTGCACTCACCATTTGCAGGGCGATGCCAGCTGCCACGCCCCCAGCAGTGCTGAAGGCTGCTGGGAAGTTGAGCAGTCCTGCACCCAGGCAGGCATTGACAACTATGAAGATGGCTCCAAGCGTAGAGGTGGTGCCACTGTCTGGGTCTCCAGATGCCCCCTCCTCACTCTTGGGTGCCATGTCCACACAGGGACTCTGCAGCAGACGGGCCCGTTCCCCGGCATCGCTGCTGGAACCCCACTCGCAGTAGTCACTGTTGATGCTGACCTGGGCCATGGTCCAGGACTACTTTTCTTCTGAAAGTTGTGTGTTCGTCCTCACAGCCACATGCCTGGGTAGCCGAGAGAATACCTGACCCTGTAGGGCTGCTATTCCCGGGGATTCTTGTCGACCTAGGTAAACCAAGGAAAGGCAGACATTAGGCTTATCCAGAAACAGTGAATCTGGGGCACAAAAAGGTCATGCAACTTTCCCAAGATCACATGACTAGGATCCACACAAGGACCAGGCACCAGGAAACTGCATGGAGTGTCACATGGCTAAGTGCAGGTGTTGCTCTGTGCAGAACACTGCACTGAGAACACAGTGTGGGTGACAGACACAGAAACATGTCAGCTGCACACCTGATTTGATTCACTTCTATAGGCCAGAGAGGTAAATAAGGACCTGAGCATAAAGGAGTGGAGCTGGGTCGTGGTGGTGCACTCTGTTAACCCCAGCACTCTAGAGGCAGGTGGATCTCTACGAGTTCGAGGCCAGCTTGATCTACAAAGTGAGTTCCAGGATAGCCAGGGCTACACAGACAAACCCCATCTTGACAAAAAGAGTGGTAGAGGCTGGTGATACTGAAAGGCTCAGGGACAGAGTATTTGTCACCATCGCCCAGTACTGCAAAGACTAAAGGACGGAGCAGAGAGGAGTACTAAAATGTCAGCACCTGGAGAGGTCCCAGGGGACAGGTGTGTCACAGACATGTTTTAGATCATCTGGTCTTGGGGCAGCCTGGTAATCAAAAGGTTCAGAGACATAGACACACTGACCCAGGATGGTCCATGAGCACGCTGCAACACAGTCTGGACCTAGATCCATCTGGCTCAGTCCCAATAGGAGCTGCTGTAGTGGATTTATGATGTTACATTGCAAATAATTGTCTACCTATGAGTTTAATAAAAAGCGCTGACTGGCCAAAGGCAGACAGGAAGTGTGGGCAGGGCTACCAGACTAAGAAAACTGGGAACAGGAAAAACAGAGCAGAAATGCCACAGAGAAGCCAGAAGATGCAGAGGACAACTATGCTGCTCTGAGAAAAGGTACCGAGCTGTATGCCTGGGCCTAAGGTCAATCAGCATACAATTAATATAAACATCTGTGTGTCTCTGTGGGACTGTGGGTCTGCGATCCAAACCTTGAGGCTAGGCCCAAAAGTCCGGGCCAGAAACCTAACACAACAAGCTGTTACCAAGAACGATGGGGTTTCAATACTTTCCAGCCCAGCAGGCTTCCTCTGCAACCCACACATTAAACCACATGGCTTTAAAGGCCCTTCAAAATTCAGGTCAACCCTCTTGTCTCCCACATGGCAATTCCTGCCATATTGATCCTCAGGAATTTTTTTTTTTTTTTTTTAAACTTGTGATAAGGTCTCTCTATGTAGTCCTGGCTGTCCTCGAACTCAGAGATCCTTTGCCTTTACTTGAGTGCTGAGATTAAAGGGGTCTGCTACTAGCAGGAAAATAAACAAATTCGCCCAAGACAAGGTTTCTTTGTGTAGCCCTAGCTGTCCTGGAACCTGCCTGTAAACCAGGATGGCTCAAACTCACAGAGATCTGCTTACTTCTGGGATCAAAGACATACACCACCACCATCCAGCACTAGGAAAATCATTTTAAGAATCACATTTTGTTTATTTGTCCTGTATGTGTTTATGTGCGTGTGTGGGGGGGTGGGGGGTGGAAGGTAACTTTTGGGAATCAGTGCTCACCTCTCACAAAATGGGCGCAGGGGGAATGAACTCAGACCATGCAGCTTTGGCAGCGGATGGGTGAACTATCTCACTGGCCCAGAAAAATAATTCTTAATTGTGTGTTTGGAATATTCCTGACTCCTTTGCTGGCCACTCCCATCTCTTTCCCATTTCTCAGCCACCAGCTGAGTCCTTCTTGGAGCAGTTAAGAGAGCCCAGCACTACTCAGTTACTGGTGGCTGGGATTCAAGACCAGGCTTGCCAAGATGGCCTAGCCTGGTCTATAGAGTGAGTTCCGGGTCAGTCAGAGAAACCCTGTCTTGAAAAACAAAACAAAACAAAAAACAAATAAACAAAAAGCCAAATCTTGAAATGCTTTCAGGAGCCCAGCTCTGAAAACTGACCTTCACATTCGTGCATCTCAGTGACAGTCTGAAGCTCCAAGAGGACTGTTTAGAGCAGCCTTAAGGTGAGCACTGTATCTCATCTCATGCCTGAAATCTCTGAGGCAGCAAGGCTGTTGTGAGTTCAAGGTCAGCTTGGAGCACATAGATAGTACTGGGCTATATATATAATAATCCTGTCTCAAAAAAACAAACTTAAAAAAAAAATCCCTGAGCTGGGAGGGGCTATACGCTCATCTTAGACTCAGAGGGTTGTAGCCTAACCCCCCACTAGTCACTTTAACCTGCTAAGTCTCTTCATGGTATAAATTCTCATAAAGAGCATGATGATATAAGTAAACATTACCCAGGGTAGGGGTGGTAGAGCCTGGGCTTATCATAAATGAGGCTTGGGAGTCAATCCCTAACAGCCGCCACTTTGGGGCTGGTGACTTGTAGTCAAAACTTGACTTGAGTTCAATTCCCCACATGGTGGAAAGACTAGAGTCCTGCAGGTTGTTCTCTGACCACACAGGAACCACACATCATTCATTGATTCATATTCTCACTCTCTATAATAATAATAATAATAATAATAATAATAATAATAATAATAATAATAATAATAAAATCCCATTTCCTCCTCCCAAAGGCAATGATTCAGCCACAACCAAGCCGTCCCTCTTGATAAGGTCAGCCCACTGCGGGGTGTAGAATAGACTGAGGCCCCGGGGTGCTTCCCAGATGTTTCTTCTGATGGTGGACAAAGCTGAGGAGTATTACTGCAAGAAGGAAAAGTGCAGATGCTCTA
The DNA here is from genome assembly GCA_033318265.1 of Phyllotis vaccarum. Taxonomy (NCBI): domain Eukaryota; kingdom Metazoa; phylum Chordata; class Mammalia; order Rodentia; family Cricetidae; genus Phyllotis; species Phyllotis vaccarum. The sequence continues at coordinate 96,489,669 of JARWLC010000008.1, forward strand.
GAACATCTGCCAACAAGTAACTAAGGGACACAGTCCTAGATCACACACCTCTGCTGGGGCCAGAGTCAAGAAACATCAGTCTAGCCACAGGCTTTTTCCTCTTATGCAATCTCTCCGTCGTTCCCCCCCCCCCCCCCTTCCACCAGCAACTCAGCAAAATCTCACAGTGTGGAGTAGTGAAGGCAATCTGGAGACTCTCCAGGTCCAGGCATAGCTCCAGAAAGGTCTAAGGCTACCCATTCCAGATTGCTAACACCACAGACACAGACATTAAGGTCACATGGGCCAGACCTCTCTCTAAGAAGCAGGTTTCCTTTTGGCACCCTTGACCCACTCCTGTGCCATCTGCCCAGCCTCTCCTGAAACCACAGGAAAGCCCAGGTCCAGTGATCCCATCCCCTGGGCCACTCTCAACCGTCTAAGAGCTCTTACCCCTATCCCAAATTATCAGCCCCAAGACTTCCCAACTTACCTGCTATCCTACCAGAGAGTTGCTGTTTCCTCTGGCTAGATGGATGGGATCCGAGATTCCTCACATCCTTTTCGGCCTCAAGTTCTTCTCAAGGCTTTACCTAAAATCTGAAGTCAGTACGGAGAAGAGTTTGGACTTTTGCGACTGGGTACGGGGCAGGGGGGGAGGGGGCAGGGGGGAGGTTAGACCAAGTAGTGAGTAGTTCTGAATAACCTATAGTACGGAGTGGAGTGCCAGATCAGATAGGGCAAAGGCCCACGGAGGAAAGAGATTTCCTTAAGATCACAGTGAGCAGCTAGCAGGGCTAGAACTATAAGCATGATAGATAGGTCGGATAGTCTTAGGTCAGAGATGGAACAAATTTTACCCGCTTCCCAGTCCAGCCTGGGGCCAGCACCGAAACACGAGGTTTGGTTGTATGGGAGGTGGAGAAGGGAGCACTCGGCCAGGGTGGGCTTGGGTGAGCACCAAGAATGGCGTAAACTCGGTGGGTTGCGTGTGTGATTCGGGAGCTGACTTGATGCCGGCCTAGGAATGAGGGGAGAGCCGCCAGACTAAGGCGTGGCTGGGCCAGTGGCAGCACAGGGACAACGAAGAGGATGGCTCTGGAGCCCTGCAGGGACCTGATCGCGACAGGGATGGGGGACTCCAAGGATGCAGGAACCCTACGGCCCCACCTCGCACCGCCCGTACCTCCCTTCACAAACCTCATAGGTGTCTTTCCCCAGCCGTCTCTAGAAACACGTGAGCTTGGATCACATGATCGCCCGCTGGCCCAGGCCGCAGGACACTCTGGGAATTGTAGTTTTTAAGCCAGCGTCAATCTCGGACAGCATCAGCTTTTCAAACCTACAACACAGGTCTGAGCCAGCTTGGCTCCCTGACAACACGTTTTATCCAGTTATTTTTAGGCATGGTCCCTTGGCCAAACCAAACATTGTTCCTTCCTCCTAGAAAGAGCATTAAGAGGTTTGGCATCTTTGTCCTCAGGGGCAGCAGGCCAAAGCTATTTGGCTTCATTATCTTTGCCCCTGCATTCATTTCCACAGCAAGTGATCCCAGAGTTTCTTTGACTGAAGAATGTCAAAGGGACCCTTAAACAAAGAGAGAGAAGGTTTGAGCATTCATTAATCCCTGGCTACAACCTCAAGACTGCATTTCAGAAGTGTTTGCAGGCTCTCAATTTATTGAATGAAGGCGAGACTGCCCAGAGCCTTGGCTTTTGTACTTGGCTATATGCCATTATTAAAGTCAGTTTCTGCCTCTTTTTTTTTTTAAAAAAATTATTATTATTATTATTTTTATGGTACTAGAGCTTGAGACCGGGACTCCAGGAAAGTGCTACACTTTTCCGATACAAACTTAGTCTAGTTCAATTGTTATTTTTTTCTCTTACATCATGTGAACGCGCCTGCATTCCACAGGACGGTATAGACTCCATAGGGCAACTTTCATGAGTTGATTCTCTCGCTTCATCCCGTGGGCTCTCGGGACTGAATTTAGATCCTCAGGGTTAGGGCCAAATGCCTTTATGTGTTGGGCTTCTCATTGGCCCTAAGTCTCATTTTAAAAATATAGAAAATGCTAAGTTGCCCCATTACTGGACTGTTGTTCTAACTGCCCTGTACCAAAGCTAACCTCGAATAAATATGTCAGGGAAGACTGCAGGAATATACAAATATCAGTCAGCTGGGGCCCTCTGAAGCCTTGTCAATGAGAAAATGTATATCCTGAAAATACAATTTGTCTCTAAAAATTTAACTTCAAAATTGTAAAAACCTGGGACTGGGAGATGGCTCGGTTGTTAAGAGCACTTGACTGCTCTTCCAGAGGTCTTGAGTTCAATTCCCAGCAACCTCATGATGGCTCAAATCTAGCATGCATTCTAGATAATCCCCCCCCCCTTTTTTGCTATAAAAAGGGTCTTAAAACCTGCCCCCTTTGCCACAGTTACAGAATCTAAACCCTGTCTGTGACCTCAGTTAACTGGTAAGTCTATTGTGCCTGTGGTGATTTTATATATTTATTCATGTATTTTTAAATCAAGTTTACTTCTGATTTAGACTTGGTACTCTGCCTCCCTGTGTTTGAATGTGCACCCAACACTTTCGCTCTCTGTATATATGATGTAGGTCTCAGTATTTGCTCCCATCTGCTGAAGGAGGAAGCTTCTTTGATGAGAGCTAAGCAAGGCACTGGTCTATAAATATAGCAGAGTGTTATTAAGAATCATTTTATTACTACTTTTCTTCTTCTTCTTTTAAAGAATAGTAGTATTTGGTTTTACCTTACCTCCCTGGGCTATCATGTCTCTGGTTCTTGGTTACCTAAGCAGTGTCAGGGATAGGTTCCATCTCATGGAATAAAATAAGATATTGGTTGGTTACTCCCGCAAGTTTTGTGGAACTATTGCACTAGTGTGTTGTATGAGGTTTCTGGCCCGGACTTTCGGGCCTAGCCTCAAGGTTTGGATCCACAGACCCACAGAGACACACAGATGCTTATATTAATTGTATGTTGATTTACCTGGGGCCCAGGCATATGACTTGCTAACTCTTTACTCTTAATCTAATCCATGATTCTTCCCTTGCTCAGTTATGCGGCTCAGATCCTTTTCTTAGAGCAGCATAGTTGTCCTCTGCACCTTCTGGCTTCTCTAAGGCAATTTTGCGGTCTCTTCTCTGCTCTTCCTGTTCCCAGAGTTTTCTTAGTCTGGTAGCCCCGCCCATACTTCCTGTCTGCTTTTGGCCAATCAGTGTTTTTTATTAAACTAGTAGGCGGGACAATTATTTACAATGTAACATCATAAATCCACTACACTGGTGTGTCTTGCAGATAGTTCACATTTTAGATCAAAGGTTTCATGACTGGGTTGGGGTTTGTTTCTTCTTTGGCAGCATCACAGTAACTTTCTGTACTAAAGATTCCAACACGTAAGGAGGAAGGCTCTATGTAGGTGCTATCTTGACTTCTCTGTGTTCAATGAGTTGTGTAGGTGTTATATTTAATATATATCTATATATATTCATTTTATAAGTTCTGTTACTCTAGAGAATGCTAAGAAAATCTGGTAGAATTCTGTGCCAAGACTATCTGGGCTTTATTTGAGGGGGTACTTTTAATTATAGTTTCTATTTCATTAGGGAATGTAAGTCTATTTAAATTGTTTATCTGATCTTGATTTAACTTTGATAAGTGGTATGTATTGGACAAAATATCTATTTCTTTTAGATTTTTCAATTAGATGGAGTATAGATTTTTAAAGTATGTCCTTATGGTTATTTGGATTTCTTCAATGTCTCCTCTTTCTTTTTTTTTTGTTGTTGTTAATTTGAATATTCTCTCAGTCTTTTAGTTTGGATAAGGCTTTGTTTATCTTATTGATTTTCTCAATGAACCAACTCTGGAGGGGTGGGGGGCTAGAGAGATGGTTCAGAGGTTAAGAGCACTGGCTGCTCTTCTAGAAGTCCTGAGTTAAATTCCCATCAACCCCATGGTGGCTCACAAACATCTGTAATAAGATCTGGCGCCCTAAATTAAAATAAACCTTAAAAAAAGAACCAATTCTTAGCTTTGTCAATTCTTTATAGTTTTTTTTTTGTTTGTTTGTTTCTATTTCATTAATTCAGCCCTGGGTCTGATTAGTTCTTTCTGATACTCCCTTTGGGTATTATTTTTGTTGACATTCAGGAGTTTTCAGATGTGATGTTAAGTTATTGTTAGCACGGGAGCCCTCCAATTTTTTATGTAGGCACTTAGTCACGTGAACTTTCCTCTTAGATCTGCTTTCATCATGTCTCACAGATGTGTTGTGTTTTCACATTCATTCAATTATAAAAAGTTTTACATTTATTTCCAAATTTCTGTCTTGAGATGTTTTTCATTTGTTAGGTTGTTCACTTTCCATGCGGTTGTAGGCTCTCTGTTGTCTTCTGTTGCTGATACCCAGCTTTAATCAGCGTTGGTTAGATGGGATGCAGGATGTCAATGTTTCTTGCATCTGTTGAGTCTTGCTTTGTGTCAGAATATGTGGCCAGTTTTGGAGAAAGTATCTTGAGGTGCTGAGGAGAAGGAATATTATTTTGCTTGAGTGAAATGTTCTGTAAATATCTGTTAGGTCCCTTTGGCCTGTGACATGGGTTAGATGCAGCAATTCTCTGGTTTCTGTCTGGATGACTGTCTACTGGTGAGAGTTGGGTACTGAAGTCTCCCACTGTCAGTGTGTGAGGTCAGTATGTGACTTCAGCCGTAATAGTGTATCTCTTCTGAGCTTGGATGCCTGTGCTTGGCACATAGAGGTTACGAATTGCCGTGTCCTCTTGGTGGGTTTTATCTCTGTTGAGTATGTAGTTCCCTTCCTATTTCTTTTAATTAGTTTGGTTTGAAGTCCATTTTGGCATATATTAAAATGGCGACACCACTTTGTTTCTTAGGTCCATTTACATTTATCTTTCCCCCATCCTTTAACCCTTAGGTGATGTCCATCCTTGATGTTAAAATGTGTTTCTTAGATGTAGCAGAAGGGTGTGTTCACATCTGTTCTGTCAGCCTGTGTCTTTATTGGGGGAACTGAGACCATTGATACCGAGAGACAGCAATGAGCAGTGTTTTTCAATTCCTGTTATGTTGATATTATTATGGTGTGTATGTATTTTCATCTCTTTAAATTTGCTGTTCTGAGATTATTTATTCCATGTTTTTTTCTTGTTTAACCTCTTTAGGTTCAAGGTTTTCTTCTAGCACTTTTGTAAGCTGTATTTGCAGATAGCTATTACTAAAATTTGGTAAAATTTTGGTATTACTAAAATCTTACTTTCTCCGTCTATTGTGATGGAAAGTATTGCCATATACACAGTAGTTGCGGCTGACATCTTTTGTCTCTTAGAGTTTTTAGCACATCTGTCTGTCGTAGGATATTTTTGGTCACACTCTGAACCTCAAGATTGTGTTATTTATTGGAAAAACCTATTTCTAGTTGTAGTGTGGCTCAGCCTTAGCACACACTTTTAATTCAAGAGCTTTCTGATTATTCTAAACAAGATTTAAAAAGTCAATCATAGGTCAAGAGGCAGAGCAAGCAACCACTTGACAGGAAGTGAACAAGAAAAAAAAAAAGCCTCAGAGAGTAAGAGAGAGTCAGGAAAACTGACAGAAAGATGCACAGGAAATAAAAGGGAGGGACAAACAGGGTCTCTTGCTTGAGACATTGGAGTGAGAGTTTTTTTCGGGGATGTCAACTGAGGAGGGAAGTCAAGTGGGTGCTTTCTCTGCCTCCCTGAGCTAGCAGGCTTTCACCCCAGCTTCTGACTCTCATGTCTTGATTGGTAAAATCTAATGCTTGAGATGTAGGCAAAACAACATCTGTCCAGGTCTTTCTGGCTTTTAGTCTCCATGGAGAAGTCAGATGTTATTCTAACACATCTGCCTTTATATGTTACTTGGTCTTTTCCCTTGCAGCTTTTAATATTTTTCCCCTGTATGTTTAGTGTTTTGATTATTATATGCCAAGGGGACATTGTTTTCTGGTCCAGTGTATTTCGAATTTGTTGTTCTATATGCTAATTATAACTTGTTGGGCATCTCCTTTACGTTAGGGAAATTTTCTTCTGTGATTTTGCTGGAAATATTTTCTGTGCCTTTGGCCCGGGTTCCATTTTCTTCCTTTCTTCCTATTATTCATAGATTTTGTCTCATAGTGTCCCAGGTTTGCTGATTTTTTTTTAATTTTGATTTAACGTTTTTGGCTGGAGTATCCATTTCTTCTACATGCTACCATGTCTTCAGTGCCTGAGTTTCCTCTTTGGTCTCTTGTATTCTGTTGGTGAGGCTGGCTGGCCTCTGAGATTCCTGTTTGAATTTTTCATTTCCCAATTTCTCTCAGGTTGGGTTTTATTTACTGATTCTATTACCACTCTCAGGTCTTGAACTGTTTTATTCATTTCCATCTGCTGTTTGATTTTGTTTTCACACATTTTTTCTTCTTCTCTCTCTCTCTCTCTTTTTTGAGACAGCTTCTCTATGTAGCTGGCTGTCCCAGAACTCTCTGTAGACTAGGCTGGGCTCCAACTCACAGATCTGCCTGTCTCTGCCTCCTGATTTCATATTTTTTTAAAAAGGGGATTTTATTCATTTCTTCTTTTAGGCCCTCTATCATATTCATAAAGGCTGTTTGTTGTTGGTTTTTGAGATGGCGTTTCTTTGTGTAACTCTTGTTAATGCCCTGGAGAATGGGTTAGGTTCACAAAACAATAACAATAACCCGCTTTAGAGTTTATTGAACAGGACAGGAAAAGAAGAAGTGGGCCTGGCCATGAGAAAATGTGCAGAGAGACTGTGGAAAGCCAGGATTTGGCTTACAAGGACTGACGCTCGCTCATGCATATGGATGTTGCTGCTGATGCTGTGTGTTTGTAAAGGGGGCATGCCATGGCGCACACATGTGTCTGGCTGCTGGGGTATATGCCATCTTCAGGGCTCCAGCTGTGCCAGAAATACCAACAGTAATAGCCCCAGCTGTCCTGGAACTAGCTCTGTAGACCAGACTGGCTTTGAACTCACAGAGAGCCACTTGCCTCTGTTTTCTGAATGCTGGGATTAAAGGAAGGTGTGTGCCACCACTGACCAGCCAGGAAGTCTTTTTTTTTTTTTCCCAGCTATGTTGGAACACCCAGGATCCTCTGTGGTAGGGTTACTGAGCATTAGGGGAGACACATTACTATGGCTGTTATTCTGTCTTTATGCTGGCATCTAGGCATGTGTTTAGAAAATTGTAATTTTAGGTACTGATATCTGGCTCTGTTCTTTTTGGGTGGGTGTTTCGTCTCTTGGTTTCTGTTACACTTTCTGGTTCTTAGGAGAGTATGGTGGCTATGTGCTACCTTCTAGGAAATTCTGGGATCCTGACAGGTATGGCTACTGGGGGTTCCAGGTAAAATGTGTTTTTAGGTATTGGGAGCTGACACTTAGGGGCTGGGATGGGTTAAAAGGCTTTGTAGGGATCTAGCAGAGTCACTGTATCAAGGATAAGCATTAGAACAGAATAGTTGTTTTTCATTGTTTCCAAGGTAAACATCAGAATGAATTGCTGTTTTTGATGGGCCTTGACTTTGGAGAAATCTTGATGGGAAGACTTTCCTTTCATTTAAACAGTGCCTGTTCTCCGTCATTTTTAGAGCAGCTTTACAGCCTTTGCATGACTTTGTTACAGGATGTTCCTGGCACACCTGCAGCTTTGGAATTATTGGGTACTGCAAACAGTACACAATAAAGAGTAGAGTGTGGGGGCTATGATGTTTTTCTTCAGAAAAAGATATAGACCAGGGACTTTGGTAAGAGGAACTTGTTTATCCAAAAAAACTACATCAATTTATCAATAAATATGCCTTTGAATGGCTGTTTGAAGTTCAGTCCATCAGAGGCTGGACCTGCCTGCTGCCATCCATGTAGGCCTAAGCTTCATCTTGGAGGGACCTCTTTCTTTGATGATCTCACACAACCCAGAACACCTGACATGAAAGAGGAGGCTGGGGCGGGGCACGGGGAAGAGGAAAGCAGGGTGTTCGTCAGGATCTGCGTAGTCCTCTAGGAATGCAGGCAGAGTAAGAAGAGATCACAGCAGATGGTCGGCTACAGAGCTGGGATTGGTATGACAGGGCAAGGCCGTGAGGTTCCTCCATCTTGTATTCTTGCTGAGCTCATTTCAGGTTTAACTACAATTTGATCTACTCAATGGAGAACACTACAGAAAATTACCCGACTCTATCCTAGAAACACGAGGTCAACCAGCTAACTTATCTCAGCTTCCCAAAGCCTCCCTCTGCAGCGGCGGAATGAGATGCCAGGATGCGGTTTTTGTCTCTAAAAGCCCCATCCTTGCTCTAAATGCTGGATACTACTCTTGTGTCCTGAAAACCTGAGTGTAGTTCTAGCTGGCTGTAATAAAGGCTTTTAATTGGCTATAGACTATATCTGAGTGGTCATCTCTGCTGGGCTCCAGGTAACATTGGACTTGGAAGAACGGAGAGCTGAAGATGTACAGTTAGCCTTTCTGCTTTTCTCCTGGCCAGAGTGGCCTGCAGGTTCCCAGGGAATGTCTCTTGGAGTTTGAGGTTTGATAAAGCAAAGTATAGTTTAGCGAGAGGAGGGAAGCTTGGAGGGGAAGTGTGATCTCCTGGAGATGGGGATAAGACATTGAATTTGGGGGGAGATGGCAGGCTGAAGCAGGTGTTCTGCTACAGAGCTGGAGGTAAGGCTGGGGGAATGGATTTGGAGAAGAGGGAGCGTGAAGATCTAGGGTTAGCCCACTTGCTTCCACGGTCAGAGTGGCCTGTGGGTTCTTAGGGAGTGCTGCCAGAGTTGGAGGCTGAAATAAAGCAGTAAACCTACCAGCTTCCATGGCTGGAGTAGTTGTCTGTCCATCTTAACACTTGTCTCCCTCCAACCAGATGCCTCCTACCTAGAACCACGAATCCACTCCCTATTTATGTATGTCTGTGCTGTGTGTGACGTATGCATGTGTGCACATGTACCTGTGGGCACAATGTCTCCAGAGCCTAGAAGACATTGGATGTCTTCCCTCATTGTCTCTTACCTTGTTCTCTCAAGACAGGGCCTGTCACTAAACCCCAAGCTGGTCGTTTTGAGTAAATGACTGGCCAAAACCGTTTCTACTTTTTCATGGGTTTGGGGGAGTCGAACTCAAGTCCTCATTGCTCCCACAGCAGTACTTTACCCACTGAACCATCTCCCCGGACCCTTGCTCTCTATTTCTAAAGGGGTTTCACTTAAGAAAATGTCAGAGTAAGGCATGGTGTCTCACACCTTTAATCCCAGCACTTGGGAAGCAGATGATCTCAGGGAATGAGGTGAGCCTGGTCTATGGAGTGAGTCTCAGGGCAGTCAGAGCTAGTGAGGCCCTGCCTTCCTTGTGTATTTATTCTAGAAAGGTTTCTCTCATGTCTGGAGTCTGGTTGTGGAGAAATGATTCATAGGTCAAGAGTCCTTGCTGCTCTAGGAGCTGGGAAATCTGGGATGGGGTGCTTGCAAGAAATCTTCTGGTATGAAACTCCTGTTCCATACTGTGTCCTCCTGTAGAGAGCAGAGGGAGGAAGCAAGTTGACTGTCTCTTCTTACGAGGTTCCCTGACACCATCAGAGGGTTCTACATTTCCTGAAGGTCTCATCTCCAAATGGCACCACAAAGATTTGAGTTTTCAGAAGGTTCTTGACCATACCTATATCGTAAATGTTTCCCTATGCTTTTCTGTGGCAGTTTAGAGTTTATGGCTTTAATTTGATGTCTTTGGTTTACTATACATTGAAGGTGTGTGTGTGTCAGAGAGAGAGAAAGAGAGAAGGAACTGTGGGTCTCACTGTGTAGTAGCCCTAGAAATCAGTCTGCCTTCTGAGTGCTGGGACTAAAGGTGTGGTCACTCTGCCAAACTTATGATTTTTGGGCAGAGTAAAGACTTGTAGATTGAATTTCATTGCTGGCGCTCATGTCAGAATATACCAAATGCCTTGGAACTGGAATTACAGATGGCTGTGAGCCACCGTGTGGGTGTTGGGACTCAACCCCAAGTCCTTGGAAAGAGCAACAAGTGCCGTGAACACCTGTGCCGTTTCTCTGCCGCCCACTTCATTGTCCTCTATGTAGAGATCTACTTTTGTCAGTACCATTTGCTGAATGTCTTTTTCAAGTTTTATTTATGTGTATTTGCATACCTGCCACGGCACACAGAGGTTGAGAAACCCTGTCTCAACCCCAGCCCCACCCCCCAAACCAACCCCTGCAGCGGAACAAACAAAAAACCTAGATGTCTATAGCTCTGATCCTCTGTTTTGTTTCTTTGGCCTATCTTTTGTCTCCCTATGGTGCTTTCCTGCTCTAGCAGACTATACAACAGTTTGAGATCAGGTATTATGATACAGCTGCTAACTGTTTTTGTTTTGCTCAGGGTTTGAGTATCTGTGATTTTTAGTGTTCCGATATAAATTTAGTTATTTTTTCCCCAGTTTTGTGAGGAATGTCAGTATCTTTTGTTTTGTACAGTCTACCCTCCTGCCTCCTGAGGGCTGAGGAATTACACCCACTGGACCAGACCAGCTAAAAGGCAGGATGAAGAACAAGATGCATTTCTAGTCAGGACTGGAAAGATGATACATCTTCTGGATTACGGTCAGCTGGACATGACTCCAGACTTATATATCCACTCCTACCCCTTCCTCCTAGAAGTAGAAAAGTAGACAGTGGCTGGGTCTACAGTAATTTTATTGTAACAGAGAAACCAGGCGGCAGTAAGTCTACAGGATTTGAGCAGATGGCGGTTATCTTTCCAAAGGGCGGAGTCTGAGCCGGGCTGGTAGCACACAATCCCGGAATATCTCCTGGTCCCAGCCTGCATTGTCTGACTCATGTGAGGAGACAGGCTGTGCAGCCAGGGTGAAGGAAGAGGTCCAGCTGGGCAGAGGCCCCCTCCCAGGAGGAGCCAATCAATCATCGAAGGGGCCACTGAAATAAAGTGCAGGTCCCACTCTCCACGGATCTTTGCTGAGTAAGGGGGGGTCTGGTATGAGTCCTGACGGGATGAGGTTGGCGGTCGATCGAGTGAGGAGGAGCTGAAACTCTATAGCACAGTAATGGGCAGACAGGCCGACAAGACACAACATCTTTTACTGTCCTCGCTGAAGTGGCAACAGACTTGACGGGTTTTGTAAAACATCATTTCTGTAATGCGATCTGTTGACACAGCTGCTCCACACTGGGAGGACATACTCAAGGACAATGCTAATGACAGAGCTAAGGATTTTCCTCTCACAACCTCTAGTATGAATGGTCTCAGCTGGGTCCACAGGGGAGCCCCATCTAATGCTGACACCATCAGATGCTTCAGTAAAGCTATTCCAACGCCATGGCTGACGAGGTTTTGGTGCTGGCTGTGATTTTTCTTCCATGTGTAAACAAACTCTTTCAGAAAAGTTGGAGAAAAAAATGGATGAGGGAGAGTTTGGTTTAGAGCCAACAAAGTTCCAGATACCAGCTGTGGAAGCCTCTGCCCGAGGGACACATTCAATTGCCGAGTGTTATGCACTGTGGTTGGAAACACAATCTACTCACCACCACCCACCCCCTTTATCCTGCGTATGACTCCCATGAGAGCAAAGGCTGAAGGAAAGGTGGTCTCCTCCCTTTGCACCCTGGTAATTACTTGGTGACCTGATGAATGGCATGGGCAAGGTAGCCCACATTGCCAGAGGTGACCCCTGCCACAGAGATGCGGCCATCCTTTGTCATGTAGACCGAGAATTCCTTGGTCAGCCGCTCCACCTGTAGAGAGAGAAGATGTGGGATAATGCCCTTGTTACACTCCTATTGGTTTAATAAAATGATGATTGGTTAATAGCCAGGCAGAAAGTAGAAGAGGGGTGACCAGACTAGGAGAATTTTGGGAAGAAGAATGGAGAGAGCAGACGCCAGCCAGATGCAGAGGAAGCAAGATAAGAATGCTGGACTGAGCCAAGGTACCAAGCCATGTGGCTAAACAGATAATTATGGATTAATTTAAGTGTAAGAACTAGATAGTGAGATGCTTGAGCTACTGGCCCAGCAGTTACTATGATATTACGCCTCTGAGTCTTAATTACTCGGGAAACCGTTGCTGGTTATTTGAGAGTTTCTGACCAGGAAAGAAACTTCTAACCACACAAAGAAGTTGGTAACTACTCCAAGTGGGGAAATTTTTCAGCCTTGACAGGGCATACAATAGGCAACTTGTTAAAGCAAAATAAAACAACATCTTAATTTTTTCACTTAAAACTAGAATTTGGTATGCTGAGAGAGAGACAGAGAGAGACCAGGTGGTGGTGGTGTACACACCTGTAATTCCAGCACTCCGGGAGGCAGAGACAGGTGGATCTCTGTGAATTTGAGGCCACCCTGGTCTACAAGACATCTAGAGCTGTTACACAGAGAAACCTCATCTTGAAAACCAAAGAACAAAACAAAACACCAAATAGAGAAAACACTGGGGCCTGAGGTGGCTCAGCCGGCAAAGGGCGGCGGCCAAGCCAGAACTTCTGTGGCTGGAGAGAACCAACTCCTGCAGTTGTCCTGTGACCTATGTGCATGTCAGGGTATACGCATATGTAGTACAGACAAGAAAAACAAATGTTAAAAAAAAAATAAAGTATGATTTTTAAGGTGTACACGGGCAGGAAAACAAAATCTCAAACCAAGGGGATTCCAGGATTCAGTTATGCAACAGCTGTCTCCCTTCCCTTTGGATTAGCAGTCAGCATACTCATATGCAAACAACCTACTACATCCGGGTACAAACCCTGGGTTTGATCCCTAGCACCACAAAACAGACAGACAAAAGGCCAAACCCAAAAACAACAGAACCTTTGCCCAAAGTCCCGTCCACTGCAACAACCAACTGGATAAACAGTAACAAAAAAACCCCCAGAAAATAAGCAAATAACCCCCCACCCCACCCCATGTACTTCAGAAGACTGTAACATCAGTGGGGGGTACAGACAGAAAAACAGAAAACATGGCCAGGGGAGGTGGCACACCCCAATCAATGACTGACTGCAGTACCAGGTACAGACTGAGGCGTGGATGCTGGAGCCCGAGTGACTAATGAACCTTCATCTCACAACAATACAAGACCACCATATGCCTCCCATACCTAAATGGGTCCTAAATTAAGAAAAGCAATTTGTAGGTGAAAGCTGACAAATTCTGGCTTGCCTTTAGCGGACAGATGTACTGTCTGCTGGTTGGCCGCAGAGAATCAGAGCCCACCCACCTGCTCAGGCTTTAGGCCGGTGAAACAAAACATGCCAATCTGGTCGGTGATGTGTTGCCAGTTGTGGGAGGACCCCTCCTTCTTCAGGTTAGAGACCAGCTGAGTCCTCATGCTAATGATGCGGTCGGCCATGCCTTTCACCTCTTGCAACCTGTTAGGAAACAGACAGGCATCGTGATCTGGCCAAGCATTCTGCTTTGCTTGAGGTCTTTTCCTGAATGCCTTAATCTCCAGTCCTTAGAGTCACACGGTCAGTGGCTGGTGGACAAAGGTTTTAAGTGTTTTTTTTTTTGTTTTTTTTTGTTTTTTTTTACTGTAAGTACTTTGTTTGGCAACTTAAAATAATAATGTGTAAGGGTATTTTCCTGCAACGTGTGCTGGGTGTCGCTGGAGGCCAGAAGACAGTGGTTACAGGTGGCTGTGAGCCACCATGTAGATGCTGGGAATTGGACCCAGGTCCTTTGGCATGGCAGCCAATGCTGTTAACACCCATGCCACCTCTTTAGCCCTAGATAGGTTTATTTTTATGGTTAACATATCTGAGTACTGAGGGAAGTTTAAGAATCATTTGAAAATGAGAAGACTAATATGTGTGTTAAACAGTAAAATGATTTTCTTTTTGTTTGTTTTTATGAAACAGGGTTTCTCTGTGTAGCCTTGGCTGTCCTGGAACTCACTCTGTAGACCATGCTGGCCTCGAACTCAGAGATCTGCCTGTCTCCACCTCTCCAGTGCTGGGATTAAAGGCTTGTGTCACCAAGGTTGGGCTAACATGATACTATTTTAAATTTAGAACAAACATTCTTGCCTTCATAATAAAGACAAACTTAAGCCTGCACAAGTTATATAGTAGGTGCTGAGGACTGAGATGTGCTAATAGCTCTTAAAAGGTTACAGTGGAGGTTAAAGGTCACACTTGGTGGCACAAAGCAGCCCAGTGTACAGGGCACAGCACTGGGCTAAAGGAAGGCCACGGAGGAGAGAGGGTGACTCTGTCCGGGGACTGGAGGACGGTCCTGTGTGCAGACAGCCCAGCTTGCTTCTCAACAGCCATCCCTTCTCACAGTACTGCGAACAGCCACAGGCCATTCCCATGGCCTTGCAGGGGACTTCTTTGTTGGTTTTACTAACTGGACCCCGATAATGACACTTCTCTGGTATTATGTCCACGTTCATCAGCAATCTCCCCATGACAATATCATGCAGAACCTCCAACTGTAAGACTAGACAGTTTTTTTGTTGCTTGGTTTGTTTTTGGAGACAGGGATTCTCTGTGTGTAGTTTTGGCTGTCCTCGAACTCTGAGATCTGCCTGTTTCTGCCTCCCAACTGCTGGGATTAAAGGTGTGCACCACTACTGCCTGACTAAATATTTATATTTGAGTAACTGAGCTGGGAGTGGTGGTGAACCTTACAATCCCAGAACCTAAGGAGGAGGCAGGTGGATTGCTGTGTTTGAAATAAGCCTGGGCTATCCTGTGTATTTCAAAAGAAGGAAAATAAACAAACAAAAAAAAAAAAAAAAGAGAAAGCAGCAGCTGGCATCTGGCTTCATATACCACAGGTCAATCTCAGCTTCACCACACCACTGGTCAATCCTGGCTTTACCTGGCCTTTGAGTGAGATCAGATTTTTAATTTTTGGAGACCAGGCACTGAGATTAAGTATAGGTAATAAAAACCATGACTATAAAGAAACACTGATTCAGTGTTAGCCAGTGAGAAAAAAGCATGGGGGCTTGGGGTATAGTACAGCAGAGTCCTCGTCAATACACAAGAAACCCTGGGTCTGGCCTCCAGCACCACAAAACAGACGTATCTTTTGGAGCAAGTTCCTTATACTAGGTACTTCAATTGAACTTGATTCTAAGGGCAGGAAGGTTTGATTAAATACAGAGATTATACAATAAAAGAAGCTTCCATTTCTGATTTGTGAGGAAATATCAAACATAGTTATGCTAACAAAATGCACACTCCTTTTTCATCTTTCACATGTGGAACTGTGAAGTACTAGATGGAGCAGAACAGCAAGGAATCATTACCATTGCTTTCTCAAGTCTGGGGAGGTCAGGATGGTGGCTGCAATCCGGGCACCATTCAGAGGTGGGTTGGAATACATGGGACGAATCAGTATCTTCAGCTGTGACTCCACCCTTTTGGCTTCCTCAGCATCTTTGCAGATCACTGTGAAGGCTCCCACTCGCTCACCTGAAAAGGCATGATACTGTCTTCTAGCAGCTAAAATAAGCTGTGATGATATCTGTTCAGTCAGAAGAACCCCAAGAGTAATTTATGTTTGAGACAAAGTATCACTTTGTATCCCAGGCTTGGAGACAAGAGACTCTCCAGTCTCAGCCTCCAGAGACATGGAAAGCTACTACATCTGGTTCCTTATAAAAACAGTCTTTACTAGTCAGAATCAGAAAGTATTCAGGGTCTCTTAAAAAATGCACCCCTGCCTGCCATGACAGGGTTTCTCTGTACAGCACTACCTGCTGTCCTGACCTTGCCCTGTAGACCAGGTCGGTCTCAAGTTCACAGAGATCTTCCTCCTACCTCTTCCTCCCAAGTACTGGGATTAAAGGTGTGTGCCACCACATTGTGTTTTTACTATTTTTCTTCTGGGGCTGGAGGGGTGCAACACTGCACGTGAAGGTCAGAGGCTGTGACCTGTCAGTTCTCTCCTTCAGCCATGTGGGCTGAATCAAGTCATCAGACTGGGTGGCATGCGCCTTCATTTACCAGCCATCGCTGGTCCAGGATGTCTCTTTAATGTATTCATCCTCTTTATTCCTGCATCAGTTACTTTGTATACCAGATGTTACTTCTTTCTTCCTTTTCTTTTCTGCTACAGGAATTTAAGGATGCTGGAGATACCGCTAAAAAAATCTACAGTACTTGTCTCTGTAAGACTATGTATAACCAACACACAAATATGCATACACATGCATGTGAGCATATACACACACAACCCCATCCAGGGACTATCCTGTCCCTCTAAATTTTCTTGTGGCATCCTCCCCAAGCTCTCCTTTGAGCTCTTTAGGGTACACCTTACACTGGATCCTCTAGCTTACCATACAGGCCCATGTTCTTGGCATATGACTGGCAGACACAAACATTAATGCCTTGCTCGATGAAGTATCGCACAGCCCAAGCATCCTTATCGCCATCACCACTGGCAAAGCCTTGGTAGGCCATATCAAAGAATGCAAAAAGATTCTTTTTCTGGGAAGGAACAAGAAGACGAGAGTTTGAGACAGGCACCTGAAGACGCCCAGTTATTACATGTGCTGCACAAGCCACATTGTTTTGCCCAGACATAGGCAACAGTTTCGCCATACACGGCAGCGGGAAGATGTCTAAATTCCAGTTAATTTATCAACATACTTTAAAGTATTATTAGTATTTTTAAATACTTTGATAGCTATGTTTCCCCAACCAGCACTGATGAAAGAGAAGCTTAATCTCTGGTGCAGGAGTCATTTCTAAGGCCCACAGTGGTCTGAGGTATTATTTTTGGGCAGGACTAGCTGTACTGATTGAAGCACTATTCTATACCTGGGCTCACAAGATGACCCTATGAAAGCGCTCTCTGAAGGCTCCTGTGTCTCATCCTATTGGAAGCTATGGTATGGGATGTCTTTCTGAATGCTGTGAATTACTTTGTTACCATTTGTTAACAAAGAGACTGTTCTGGCCTATGGCAAGGCAGCTTGAAGAGAGGCTTGAAAGCCAAGCAGAGATAAATGAAAAGGAGGGCGGAGTCAAGGAGACATAATCCAGCCGTCCAAGCAGCAAGACGTAAAAGTACAGGCAAGCCATGAGCCACGTGGCAATCAATACACAGATTGATGAAAATGGGTTAAGTTGTTGTAAGAGTTGGTAATGAGCCTGAGCCACAGACCAAACAGTATGTAATTAATATAAGCCTTTGAGTGATTATTTGGGACTAGGCCAGGCAGGTCAGAAACTTCTGGCTATGATAGACATGTAAGAAAGAGGGCAGGGGGTGCCAAAGATATTTTTCTCTCTAGGAATTCTGATTAATGTCTTCCATCATAGCCAGCTCTTCTGAAAGAAAAGTCAATGCTGGGCAAAGGAGGGGACATGAAGTATGAGCAAGTAGCCACCGACCAGGACAAATGGAGGCATCACCAGCAGGCCTCTTAGACCAGAACAGCTGTTGTGCCAAAGGTAAGTTTTGAGTTTTATCAGAACTCACTACATCTGGGCTGAAGGATGAAAATTATTTTCAAAATGTTCACAGATCATCTATTATGGAACCGTTAATTTCGCAAAAGAGGAACCCCTTTCTGGCAGCTTATCCACGCTTGGGTTTGGGGCAGGCTCAAGGTTAAGGTTAAGTTAAATGTTACCAACATTTCGTCTTGCTTACCTTCACCACCGACGCAATTTCCTTCCACTGTTCTGGACGCGGGTCTACGCCTGTGGGGTTGTGAGCGCAGGCATGCAGGAGAAGAACACTTTGCTCTGGGATTTTCTAAGGAGGAACGATTGAGATTTTGGTGTACAGCTTTAAGGAAATATCTAACATGCTACAGGTCACTGTTAGCTGAGAAGTGACAGAGAACTTGGGAGTCAGGTGGTCCCTCTAAGTCAGATAATGGGAGATTCTACATGTCCATCCTGGAAAGCCACACTTACTGAAATGTCCTCTACGGCTCCTGTGAAGTCAAATCCGCAAGTCTTGGGGTCATAGTATCGATAACCTTGTAGCTGCATGCCAGCATCCCTGAAGATGGGCGTATGATTTCCCCAGGATGGTTTGGGCAGAAAGACATCCCGGCTGAACTTAAAAAATCTTTGCTGAAAGATGGGATGAGAGAGAACGAAGGAGGACTAAATGCAGTGTTTTCCTGGAAGAAAGTGTTTTCCTACTGACAGTAGCAAGATGGCCTGGGTTGGAGTCAAGCTCAGACAGTTATTCTGGCTAGGAGGCGAAATGCCTATGCGGCCCTCACTAACTGAATTTCCTGTCTAGGGACTGTGCCGGCAAGTCTCATGTTAACTTGACACATAAGCTAGTTATCTGAAGGAGAGAACCTTAATTGAGAGGATGCCTTTGTAAGGTCCAGCTGCGAGGCATTTTAACTAGTGACTGATGGGAGAAGACCCAACCTACTGTGGATGGCTCTATCCCTGGGCTGGTGGTCCATAGGAAAGCAGGCTGAGCGAGCCATGGGAAGCAAGTAAGCAGCACTCCTCCATGGTCTCTGCATCAGCTCCTGCCTCCAGGTTCCTGCCCTGTTTGTGTGCCTGTCCCGACTGCCTTTGAAAATGAGCAGCAATATG
The DNA here is from genome assembly GCA_033318265.1 of Phyllotis vaccarum. NCBI lineage: Eukaryota > Metazoa > Chordata > Mammalia > Rodentia > Cricetidae > Phyllotis > Phyllotis vaccarum. The sequence continues at coordinate 96,508,263 of JARWLC010000008.1, forward strand.
GAAGTGTAAGCTGAATAAACCCTTTCCTCCCCAACTCGCTTTTTAGTCATGGTGCTTTTGATGCAGCAATAGAAACCTTAACTAGGACAGGAAGTAGGTAAGTTAAAACACATGCTCCCCACTAACGCTACATTCTGTGCTGGGCATAGTGGCTCATGTTTTTAATCTCAGAACTCAGGAGACAAAGGCAGAGGCAGATGGACCCATGACTTCAAAGCCAGCCTGGTCTATGCAGCGAGTTCCAGGACAGCCAGATATGTGTAGTAAGAACCTGAATCAAAAGAGTGAAAAGACCAAAACCAAACCAAAAACCAACGCCCCCAACTAACCCCTCTCAACTATATGCTAAATACGCTGACTCATAATTACTTTACTTCTTATAATTTCTGCACAGTACTTTCTGTTTTCTCCACCAGAGGACAGGAAACCTGCCAGTTCTGTGGAAAGAGGAAGCCTGATGTGGGTGAGCAGCCAAACACAGGATAGGAAGTTCTGTCACTCTCTAACTTAACGTCCTTCTTGAAGGAGCTCCACTCACCAGAAAACTGGCTCCAATCCTTAGGGCTCCAGTCCCAGAAATGGTCTGCACAGTGACGTACTGCAGGGGAGAAGCTGAGTCAGTGACTCTACCTTTGTACTTTACAATTTAATTCTTTTAGCATCTAATTGATTATTTTTATAAAGATACTTATTTACTTTCTCTATACGTATATCTTATCTGCATGTTTGTATGTGCACCATGCTCATGACTGGTGCCCCAGAAATCAGGAGGGGTTGAATACCCTGCAGTTTAGGATCCGGACTTACACACGGCTGTGAGCTGCCACATGGGTGCTGGGATTCAAACCCAGGCTCTCTGGAAGGGCAATACTAGCCACTCAGGCATCTCTCCAGCCCCACTCAGTTATCCGTACTGTGTGTAGAGATGTGCACATGCCAAAGACAACTCTTTGGAGTTGGTTCTTCCTTCAACCTTTATGTGGGTTCTGGAGACTTGAACTCAAGTCATCAGGCCTGTATGGCAAGACTTTATCTGCTAAGCCATCTTGCTGGCCCTTAGAAGTAAATTCTGTTTTTTTTTTTGTTTTTGTTTTTGTTTTTTGTTTTTAAAAGAACCATTCATGTTACATAGAAAATTTGGGGATACAAAAATTCCTCCTAATATGCGAAAGGAGTTATTTATACATACACAAAAAACATAAAGTCACAGATAGTCACAATGTTCAAACGCTAACAACCCTCTGACCAAGGTTCTTTAAAGCATTAGATAGTCAACAAGCACATTAGGATATTGTCAGTGCAATTTATTTTGTTTTATTTTCTGTTATGTTAGGATTGAACTCGGGGCTTATGCACAAGCCAGGCCAGCATTCCATAACTGAGCTATTAATATACACTAGCCTCTATGGTTTTTACATCTTAGGCTTAGGCAGAAAAATTAATATGCAAGTGTATCCATTAAGACACACTTTCCTTTTTCTTAGGAAAAAAAGTAAGTCATTACGCATGTGTATCTAACGCATATTCAATATACACAGATAAAACTCATCACACCAACAGCAAACCGGGCCAAAGCTATCAGTCATATTGTGTCAAACTTTCAAGATGACGGATACAGTTAAATTTCCTACCTAGAAAGCAGTTATTAGTAGGTGTGGCCACCTCAGTCACTGAGTTGACATTTCCCACCTTTTAAGACACCAGGCATGAAAACAGAGCCTGTATGAGGCTCAGCCCCCCCCCCCCCCCCCCCCCCCCCCCCCCCCCCCCCCCCCCCCCCCCCCGGCTTACCCGGCCACTTTTCAGCACTTCATTGTTCTCACCCAGGGCCAGTTCTGCAGAAGCCTTACAGAATTCTGCCAGACCCCCAATGGGCAGGTATTCTTTGTCCAAATTTTTTGAAGCAATCTGGGCCTCTGCCTAGAGAAGAGAAAATAAATTTCAGTTTCTTCTCCTTCCTTCAATCTACTGTGACGACAATAATTGTTTTGTGAGGTAAATGTCAGAAGCAAATCCATCCAGCCCCCACTCTGTTTGGGCGGGCTATGAACTCCTGGGCATTTGTGATCTTTCTGCTCATCTGGTAGGTCTCATGATTCATTTGAAGTCGTTGTTTAAGAAGGGTAAAGTGAAATATTTGATATTTTATATCACAGAACAGAAATACTTTTTATTTTTTTATATACATGTTCTTGAGAAATAAAATTCTAAAATATTTATTTTTTATAGATAAGATTTCTTTATATGAACCAGTGTGGTGGTTTGGGTGAGAGTGTCTCATAAGTATGCTTGAATACTTGGTCCCAGTTGGTGGAGCTGTTTGGAAGGATTGGGGGTGTGGCCTTGGAGGAGGTGCATCACTGGAGGCAGGTTTCAAAGGCCTCCTGCCATGCCCCGCCTCCTGCCATGCCCCGTGTGCCCTTCTCTCTCTGCCTCTTACATGGTTCCTCTGCCATGTCCTCGCTCAGCTGTCATGGACTTACCCCTCTGAAACCTAGCTCAACTAAAAACTTTCTTTTATGATTTCCCTTGGTCATGGTGTTTGGTTGTGACCAGAAAAGTATCTAAGACACCAAGTTGGCTTGGCACCTGGTGTTATCTTGTTCCAATCTTCCAAGTGCTGAGGTTTTAAAAAAACTATTCTGTTTGGAGACAGGGTTTCTCTACGTAGCTCTGGGTATCCTGGAACTTGCTACATAGAACGGGCTGGCCTTTGAACTCAGAAATCTGCTTGCCTTTGGCTCCTGGAGGCTGGGATTAAAAATGTGTGCCACTATGTCCGGCACAAACATGTGCGTCATCATCCTGGCTGAAAAAAAGGTTTTTACATGGAAATGTATTATGATAGTTTGAATGTATAATCAGCCCCCATATGCTCATGGAAAGTGGCACTATTCAGAAGTATGGCTTTATTGGAGTAGGTATGGCACTGGAGGACGCATGTGACTGTGAGGCAGGCTTTGAGGTCTCCTATGCTCAAGCTATGCCCAAAGACACAGTTCACCTCCTGTTGCCTGGGGATCAAGAAACAGAATGCTCAGCCCTTTCTCTAGCACCATGTCTGACTGCATGCTGCCATGTCTCACCATGATGATAATGGACTAACCCACTGAAATGGTAGCCAGCTCCAACTACATGTTTTCCTTTCTAAGAGTTTCCATGGTCATGATGTTTCTTCACAGCAATAGAAACCCCAACTAAGACAGGGAGAGAGTCTTTCTTGGTTACTACTTAACATAATAGGGCTCTCCTGAAATGAACAAAACTTATGAGCAACATGTGAGGTATATGTGAGATAACAAAATCAAATTGAATGTATAAAAGGAAGGCGTTTCAGGCTATATACCAGTCCAAGAACTTTTACTATCTGTGTGACTGTGTGCTAGATATTCACCCTTCCCAAGTCATAGGATTGTGGTGAACAACAGGGCTTGGTTGTGGTCCAGTCTGCAACAATAGGTTATTAGTGACTGGATACATTTTTAGGATTTTTCTTGTGATGTTGGGCATCCAACACAGGCATTTTTGCACACCAGGAAACACTCTACCACATTTAGTATCTCCAGCCTTGAATAACTTTAAAACCAATAGAAATATTACTAATAACAAAAGTAGACAATGAAAGAAGTTATCATGTAGGTCAGCAGGAAGGGTGGGTAGCATATGCCTCTGTGCATGGATTTCACCACAGCAATCAAGATGAGAGAAATGGAAAATAACACTGGAAACCTCACCCACAGCTGCCTAGCCCTCTTATACCCCTCAGGATTAAGAACCACGCCTGATTTTTGATCTTGGAGAAGACCATGTGGCTGTGATCCACTTTCACAGTTAAGAAAGATAATAGCCTAGAAAATCCAGGTGATTCATAAAGCCAGTGCCAGAACCAGAACCAGAACCCGGACCCCAAGTCCCAGTCCAGTACTCTTTGTACTTTTGGGCTCCCTCAGGTTCTATACCCTGTGCCAGTGGGAAGGTGCCAAACTCACCTTCCGGACACTGGGGAGCACATAAGGCTTCCCGTTATCATCTCGGTAGGCGCCGACTCCCAGGTTCATCTTTTTGCTGTTGGTATCTCTCTTGAAGGCTTCAGTAACTCCAAGGATGGGATCTGGAGGTCCCATTTCTACATGGGCCCACCAGGAGCTGAAATGAGAAACAATTTATGCCAGTCACATGAGCAAGATTTCTATGGCCAGATTATGTCTCCAATCTGCCAAAGATACAATCTGGCACACGTGTTACACAGAGATTACAGAAACAGGGAACAGTATCCAATAGCACAAAATCCTCTATAGACTGGAGATCAGTATCTTTAACACAAATATGACAAGGTGCAGAAAGGGAGCACCCAGGTTATTTTGGGTAGAATAGGGTGCATGCACAGGCTTAAAAGAAAATTTTCCTTCAACTGATTAATGACATTATGAAATTTGCAGGTAAATGACTGGAGCTAAGGAATATTATAAGTGGGATAACCCAGACCCAGAGAGGCAAATGCCGTCACCTGTTCTCTTGTCTGTGATTTCTAGCTCAGGATCTTTAGATGTAAGTATGTAACCTGGAGTCACCACAGAAGTCAGGGAAGACAAAAGGGACCATGTGGACACAGGAGAGAAGATACTCTAGAGAGGTGGACGGGACACGGGGGCTATGAAGGGAGAAATGGGAAAAAAATGGGGATTTAACTGGAAAGTGGAGAGGGAAGAAGGGTAAATAGCATTAGGAATGTTTCAACACTGCGCGCGCGCGCACACACACACACACACACACACACACACACACACACACAGAGCCTGAGAACCTGCATTAGATGAATACTTAGCACAAGTGAAAGGCATGGTTGGTTTGCATAAAAACTGAATTACTGTTACTTAACAAAGACTTAGTTACATAAACTTAAATTCCTAAGATGTTTCCAAGTTCATTTAAGAAAACCAAAATGAGGTGGGACATGGGAGAATCAAAGTGGGGGGAGGGTTGGAAGTGGCCTAAATCCAGTGTACACATGCATGAAATTCTCAAAAAATTAAAAGAAAAGCAATGATTAAAATTAATAAAATCAAATTTATATTAAATGGGATGAATTCTTTGGAACAACTTTAATTTCAATAGCAATTATTTATTCCTACTCTCATTAATATATTTTATTTCTTAATTATTTGCTAGCGAAGGGTTCTACTGCTGAGCCTTACCCCAGTCTGGATTTTATTTTTTACACGTTTAGACTTAGAGGAAGTGAACGGGTCCCATTTCCCACCCGCCCTGTCCCTGGCTGCCGGCACCAGGAGTTACTATGGCATATACACTTATGGGGCCCTAGAGACACCTGCATATTTCTTAGGTTAGTTTTTGCTTGTTTCTGGTCACTGCTTTCTCTATGACGTCACACTGCAATGTCTACCTCCTTGGGATTCTCCCGGCTGTGGCAGTGTTGGTTTCTTCGCTTTTGATGACTGATGCTTTTGGTGAATATGCCAAGCATATGCCACTGGCCGCCGTTGTGGAATATTATTCTAACTAGGCGAAGATGTGTTACTTTTATTTATGCTGCGTCTGTCTAGTAATGTGCTGCACTGTTTCCCCTTGCCTGCCTAAGGCACCTGATTGGTCTAATAAGGAGCTGCGCGGCCAATGGCTAGGCAGAGAAAAAAAATAGGTGGGGCCGGCGGGCAGAGAATATATAGGAGAAATCCAGGTTCAAGAGAGAAAAAAGGAAGGAGATCAAAGGAAAGAAGGAGATAGATGTTCAGGGCCAGTCAGCAGACTGGAGAAACCTGAAAGTAAAAGCGCTCCAGGCAAAACGAAGAGAAACAGGCAAATTTAAAAGAGCTAGGCAGAAAAGAGCTAAGCTAAGGCCGAGCAGTCAAAACTAATAATAAGTCTCCATGTCATGATCTGGGAGCCGGTTGGTGGTCCAAAAGAAAAGCCTGGCACAGACCCCCCCCCCACCCCCTCCTCCACAGTTTTCTCATGGTCAAGTTTTAGGAACAACAATTATATTTCATCCTATGTCACTGAAGACCACTTTTAATAACCTTTACACGTCCACTGTGCTAAGTAATGGACTGGTTACGTGGTGGCTACACAGATAATTTCTGACTTGGCAGACACCGATTTCTAAATACATTTTAAAGTTTATATACTTGTGCCTCTTTTGAAATGCTCTAGGGAGGGCAGCACTGTAGTCATGGTATAGACATGCTTTCTGCTACCACCGTAACGGGGGTGGGGATGGTGGTGGTGTAAAGGGTGTGTATGTTCAACCCTGTCAAGAGCTTTCTTGTTTAAGATGCCTGTGTGGGGACTCACATCAAGGAAACAGAAATTAACGATGATTAACAAGTAGTCAAGACCATAATGCCCTATAAGAAATACAACTGGTTTTATTTCATAAGGAAAAAAAGGTAGTTTTCCTGAAGTTCTTACTTTTCAGGGTCTTTATTCTTAAAACTTCGAGGAATCCAAAGAACTTTATATAGCCCAGGGAGGCCTGGAACTGTTAGGTATGTGTCCGCTGTTCTGACTGCTGGGATTTGTCTGTCTGTCTATGAACCCAACTCTTGAGCTTGCAGTGGGTGGTATGGGGCGAGTTGACTGGCTAGCTGAAGCTCCTCAAAAAGCTCCTGTTTATGTGGGCTGGAACTACTATTATTTACTGCACTGGAAACTAAAACTGAAAAATTTGTAATCTATTTATCATTTGAAAACAGGAGCCATAGAAACCATGTCTTGCCAGCAGTGGTGGCACATGCCTTTAGTCACAGCACAGTTAAAGGCAAGTGGACCTCTGTGAGTTTGCAGCCAGCCTGGTCTACAATGCAAGTTTTAGGATAGTCAAAGCTACAGAGAACTCCTACCTCAAAAAACCAAGAAAGAAACCCATGTACATTATCATAAATAGTACCATAAATACCTATGAACAGTTCTGATCTGCCAGGCATGCATGATTGTAACCCCAGCACCTGAGTAACATCTGTGTTCCAAATATGAAAAGTTATATGAGGACAAATTTGGATGACGAATCTTGTTTCAATCTTTTTCCTGCCTTCCTTTATTTTCTTAAACTTTTTCATCTTTCAAAAAAAGATTTATTTATTTATGTATACACCAGAAGGAGGAATTTGATCCCCCTATTGATGGCTGTGAGCCACCATGTGGTTGCTGGGAATTGAACACAGGACCTGTGGAAGAGCAGCCAAGTGCTCTTAACCACTGAACCATCTGTCCAACCCCTTCTTTCAATTTTTTAAATATTTACTTATGTGCATTGGTGTTTTGCCTGTGTAAAGGTGTCAGGTCCCCTGGAATTGTAATTACAGACAGTTGTGAGCCACCAAGTGGCTGGGAATTGAATCCAGATCCTCTGGGAGTACAGTCAGTGCTCTTAACTGCTGAGCCATCTCTCTAAGCCCCTTTTGGTTTTATAATATCCTATGACAGCAAAGTTTTCATCTCCAATGACTATACTTATGTTTTCAAAGTAGTAATGTGGACCTAGGTAACTGGGAAGATAGACATTCATTCATCTTCAGCACCGCAGAGACACGGTATAGGTGTTCCTTATGCCCCTGGCAGATAGCTTTCAAAGCTCAGTATCTACTTGCATATCTGGAGTCCCTGTCTTCTTCCTGGCAAAGGTCCACATCTTCAAGACCTCCAGGGGTGAGTGCATTTGTCAGTCAATGGTGTGTTCTTAGAGCAGCCTTTCTCCTTCCTAACACTCTTCCGGGTAGGCGCCATCCTGCCAGGTCGGGATGGAAAGCAAGTCTCTGAGAGAACACGGGAGAAGCCAAGCTGTGGTCCCTGGCTTACAGCTCTGAAAATAAGCCATGATGTGTTATTAAAGTTTGTTCACTCTGGATGGGCTAGTTCCCTGGTGTAGTGATAATTTGTGTATGTGTGTGCACACGTGTGTGTTTAAGACAGTGTCTTACTACATAGCTCTGACTGGCCTGGAACTCACTCTGTAGACCAGGCTGTCCTCAAACTCAGAGATCTGCTTGCCTCTGAGTGCTGGGATTAAAGGTGTGGGGTACCAGGCCCGGCTATATAAACAGTTTTTTTGAGGCAACCACTCTCAACCTTCCTAATGCTGTGACTCTTTAATAATACAGTTCCTCATGTAGTGGTGACCCCTAATCACAAAATTATTTAGCTGCTACTTCATAACTGTAATTTTGCTACTGTTATGAACAGTAATACAAATATCTGACAGGCAATTCCCAAAGGGGCCTTGACCCACAGGTTGAGAACCATTGCTTTAAGATGCCCTAAATGGATTATAAGCATGCTGTGTGCTAACATAGTAGGAGTTGGAACTGCTAGAGTAAAACATTAATCCCTTCCCACCAAATTAGCTGTGGGTGACCAACAGTGAAGCCTGGCTGTGATTCAGTGATAATTTAGGGTCAGGGAACTGAGTACTTTTTGAGGGAAAGCCAAGAAAAAGTTGATCAAACTCCCTGAAGGAAAATAGAGGGTTAGGAGGGGCTTGGGAGGAGGAACCTATGAGCTAAATGCTAAGGTAAGAGGGGTAGGAAGAAAAATGCATGGGACACAGGCTTACAAATAAGGTGGAGGGTGTGCAAGGTGGGTAGAAACTGGAAGTTACAGGAGCCAGACTCTAAGTGACTTAGGTAAAATGCTCAAGTTCTTTCCATAATTATTCATCTAGTCTTTGCCAAATGCGCCAGCGGGACACAGTGAATCATTCACTAGGATTGCCTTCCCAGCAATGCCCCACTGAACCTGCAGCCAAGTAACTGCCCAGCCAGCCTAACTCTCCATGAGCAATGCTGGCTCGCAGGCTCAGCATGGCAGCCAGTGAGTCGTCTACCGTGAGACCCTCGGCATCCATAGCTGTGCTTGGTGGGCTGTTAATTCTGTTACATGAGAGCAGAGTTTCCTGGTTTGGGATTTCCCAGGGTTTTTCTTCTTTTAACTGTCTGCCCTGGGCAAAGTGCAGGGACTCAAGCAGCTTACTACTTGAAAACTGTGTGAGTAAAGGCAAGAAGTGACCAACCTCATACATCTTCATGTTAAATGGGCGCAACAGTATCTATCTCACAGGGTTGATGTAAGATTGAAGACACACTAAGAGCCAGGCAGAGTGAGAACCCGATGTTAACTGGCATTAGTTCTATGTCACCACTACACTGTCATTTGTCACCCTTCAGCCACTGGTATAGAGCCCTGCAACATGTAGTGAATTCAAACAGTGTGTGTTTATAGGAATTTATGGCCAAATGTATATCTTTCTGGCTTTAAATTTATTGTTATTATTTTATACTTTCAGGTGATAGTATCGCCTTTTCCCATCCTTAGCTCTAGGCCAGGAATAAAAAAAAAATTCTTCCCTTCCCTCCTGTTAACTGTTGCTGTAAGCTGTGAGGAAGACATACAAACTTTGAAATAACTCAAATAGGTTTTGGTTGTTTTCTGGTTCAGACAGAACCCAGGCAGCCACCTGCCTATCGACATCACTGTCATTAACTGCTGAGTGACATGAATACTTTGAATGTCAAGGACATTCAAACACCCAGAAAGCAACTTTCATTTTTTTTTTTTTTAAAAAGGTCCTTAAATGACAGACTATTCCCTAATCATAAGGACAGACACATTACTCTTGTGAACAACACTTACATAAAATATGTATACATACATTTCTTCTTTTTCTAGAAGCCTCAGCCATAAATATTCTTACATACACTGCTTCTTACAGAGAATCTCCAAACAATTTCAAAACACTGCATTTCAAGCATTCTAAGCATAGAAGCAGTCATCCTTTGACTAGCTATGAGTGATCAAATTCTAGGTTCTCTATGTCCCTCATTATCCCACGCCTCAGGACCGTGAAGATTACAGATATAGGAGAGCTCTCATATTTGTAAAGCAATGGCATTCGATGAAAGCAAGAGCGCTGTGGGGGTAAACTGGTAACCCATGACCTAAAAAGTGATTTCTACTGATGTCCTTTGGACAGAAGTGTAGGGCCACAAACATTGAGCAACAGTGACCATCCAACCAAAAGATGCTGGGTACAAAGTATTCTGATAAGCATTTCCAGCTCAAATGCTTTTTATTTCCCAAGGCTTAAACAGTTTTTGAAAAGCTTTCCTTCAGTTTAAACAGCTTTTGAAAAACATTTCCTCAATCATATTTATTTACAGTCTCTCACTATAGTGCAGGCTAGCCTGGAACTTGTGTGTGTGCCTTGAATTCAGGACACTTACCCTGTTTTAGCCCCAAACATTTTGGTCTTAGTACTTATTTTGCAGCACATTGGTTCCCTTTATGTAAACATTTTGATCTAAAAATGTAAGATATTCAAATGCTGCATTTATATAAAAATGAGGGCTTGGAATAAAAATATTCGAAGTGAAAGACTTTCCAGAGGACAGGCATACACAGTGGCAGAACGCCTGCCAAGTATGCAGAGGCCCTGGGTTCTATCCCCAGTGGGGGAAGGGAGGGGGAAGCTGGGTGTAGCAGCACTGGGAAGAACAGGCAGCATCACCACAGCATGTTCCAGGCCAACCTGGTGTACATATTATGTTTCAGGCTAGCCAGGGCTACATAGTAACTCCAGTTCAAACAGACAGACAAAAACCATGCCAGACACTGATGTAAGTGCTTAGATACAACTCTGAACAAAGTTGCTAAAGTCTCTGATTTTCCGTACCTTAAATTCTAACCTGGAAAAGCCAGAAAAGGGACATTAGTCTACCTAAAGGGAACCTCCCCAAGGAATTAAAGTAAAGCTCAGGCCTTTCAGTTATAAACAAATATTTTAATGTTAAGATAACGAGAAAGCAGTTTTCTTTTCCTATCCACGGGAAGTACTTTTTTGTTTTTCAAATTTGCAGCATAAATAACTTTTCCCTAATTCTTCTCATTAAGTGGCTAATAGGCTTCAAAGAGCACACACTGGCAATGAGCCAAAAATGGACTCTGGACAGAACAGACTGTTCTGCTGGCTTGAGACTACCTGAATACGTTCAAAGGAAAGGCCAAGGCGAGAATAAAAGGTTAAGTAGGCTTTGCTCTTAGTATGTGCCTGAAATCTGAAATCTGCTTTAAGTGAATCATCCTTCTTGGCTCAGGGAAGAATTACTAGCTCTATTTAGGCCCCGAACTTTCTCTCGCTCATTTGTCTTTTTTTTTTTTTTAAAAAGGGAAATCACTCCCCTTGGTCTTGTTCACAGCAGCATCACCAGCAACTAACTGGTCCAGTGCCTGACTCTGAGAAACTAGGTTACGAAATATTTAAGAGACGAAAGGGCTGACTGAGATGAAAAGAAAGATTGATGGCATCCAGTCAGACATCTCCCAAGGGCTTAAGACAAAGAAAGTGCACTGCACTACACGTCAACTCTTTCCCATCCAAAGGGCAGATAGGTTTGACAGAGGAGGGATGTCACCAGGTTCTAGAGTGGCAACACCGAGGGAAGAATGCACCACACCAAGGTCATAGATGCAGAAAGAAACGCGGGGTCTCGGCACCCCGAGAACCTCGCTCCATGTGGTTACATTTCCCTCGGATACACGCACAGCAGTCAGCATCCGGGCTGCTCCGCCAGATATAACCCTCTGGACCCCGACAGGTGGGCCAGCTGCTCCGCAGGGCAGCTGGTCAAGGACATGCGCGCCCCCCAGTGCCACAGCCAATCGGCGACATGCAGCTCCGTCACCATAGCCAATCGGCTAGAGTCTGGCCCGGCGCCGCCGCCCACGTGCTCAGCCCTCGCCCCGCACCCCACCGCGCGGAGTCAGCATCCCGAACCCCCCCATCACCCGTTAGAATGGGGGTCCGGATGCAGCGGGAAGCTACAATTCCCGTCCCCCAGGACTGCGCTGGCTCGCGGTCAGCGATGCAGGGGAGGGATGCGGGGTCCTGAGGGTCACCGCGAGGTGCGGACTTTCAGCCCTCAGTCCCTGGCAGGGACCCCTTGGGAACACGGGGAGAGTGAAGGTGCTAGCCTGGGTTAGCGCGCGGGTCCGGGTGCAGGTCTTGCAGCGTCCACAGCTCGATTGGGCGGGGGCAGGCCCGCGGTCCCGCTCCATCTCCGTATTCCTCGGCTCACCTGGCTCTGGCAGAGGCTGCGGCCGCAAGGCCTGGGTGAAAGGCGGCAGCCACCCCGGAGAGGACGCGGCTAGAGTGCAGCAGGGCCATGGTGGGCGGCAAGACGGCAGGGACAGTAGCAGAGAGCACGGGAAGCGTCCCCTGGAACCAGGCGCGGGCTTCTAAAAGGTGAGGACACTGACTTTCCTGGGCGTGGCTAGAGCGGCGGGAGCGAGCCTTGTCACAGCGGCCCCTGGCGGTCCGGGGCAGAACGAGGACGCCTCCGTGGAGGTCATGGAAACCTGCAAAGGACGCGGCACATTACGGCCTATGAAACGTGCGAATCTTGCAGTGTGCGAGGATGCGCAGAACACAGCGCTCTGCATCCAGTTAACCATCCCGAATGTCAGAGGCAGCGGCTAGTGTGCTCTCTGCAACCAGTTAATCATCCCCTTTGTCAGAGGCTAGTGTGCCGGTTTGAAAGATGGGAAGTAGGCTGACGCTGAGGAAGTATTTCCCCCCCCCAATGCCACAAGCCTTTAAAACACAAGGCAGTTTCTTTCAACCCTTTACCCATCGGCTGAACTTTCCCAAAGTGCGGGTTTCTCAGTGCTTCCATGTCCCCGTTACAGAGAGGACAGCGGGAGTATTTTGTGCGGCAGTTGTGAGGATTAACTGAGATTAGCCGATTATGCTTTAAAACAGGGCCTGATTAGTAAATACAAAATAACCCACGACCAGCAGCAAACTGTTGCACATCATATCTTCATAATTATGTTTGGAAGAAATGAAATTTTTTTAAAGGGTGGGGAATGGATTTGAGACAAGCCTACTAGTTGACCAAGTTCACTTCGAACGTAGGATACTTTCCAGGCACTCTTAGAACTCTATATAGAACGGAACCACTTGTCAACCTAGTTTATCATCTGTTGCTCCAGCTGCTTGTGTGATTTTTATCAGATTTGGGGGGGGGGGCACAGCATGTGCTCCAAACCAGGCCCAGCCACCCATCTTCAATAAACAAATTAATAAGTCAGTCAACTTAATAATGGGGGAAAAAGATTTACTTAGTGTGGCCACATTGGAAATCTGAACAAAGAGAGCCAGTGAACCTCCCAAGTTTGTCTTCAGAGTTTTGGAGATTAAAATTTAAATAGAGGGTCAAGGGTTTCCAGTCGACGTGTGGTTCTGCCTGTCACTGAGGTGGGCTGACATGTAAGAACTATGGATTTTGCGGCAGGTGGTGGCACATGTACCTTTGTAGTCCCAGCACTCAGGCGACAGGCAGGCAGATCTCTGTCAGTTTGAGGCCAGCCTGGTCTGTGAAGAGAGTCCCAGGACAGCTGTCTTTAACAAACAAAACACAACAAAACCAAAAAGTAAAAAAGAACTGCATGGAATCTCTTTCTAGGCCACAAGTTGCTCGTCTGGGTGGGGCCTTTTTCTTCTTCCTGTATGAGATTCGCAGAGAAATTTCCATTTCTTTGGGTTCCATTGTTTCAGCAGTCAAGGGACACAGGGTCTTTTTAAGATGCCTTTGCTTCTGCCAGGCCTGTTGCATGATGAAGTCTAGTTCCCTACATGGAGTCATGGTAGACCCTTCTGCTCTAACCCTAACTTATTGTCTCAGTCATCTGGTGTCTCACTGACCCTGGCCTGTGTTCCTTTCAGTGATTTGAGATTACTGCAGTACTTAGTGTAGTTGGTTTTCTTTCCCCCCTCTGGTGTAATAACATGATCATTCTATGACTATCTTGAAATAGGGATAGTGTGCTGGGTAGTTATTGTCGACTTGATCCAAACATAGACATACCTGGGAAGAGGGAGTCTTAATTGAGAAAACGCCGCCATTAGGCTGGCCTGTAGGCAAGTCTGTGGGTGCGCTCTTGATTGATGACTGATGTGGGAGGGTCCAGCCCAAGTTCCTCCCTCCAAGTTCCTGCCCTGGCTTCCTTTCACCATAGACTCTGGTTGGGACCCTTAACCCGAAATAAACTCCTTTCCTTCCAAATTGCTTTTGGTTGTGGTGCTTTATCTCAGCAATAGAAACGCTTACCAAGACAGACAGCTTTGACCCAGTTGCCATAGCAACTAAAGAAGCTCACCAATCTGGCCACATAAGGACACTGTTAATACTACATAACTATGATTCTTCATTGTCGACTTGACTGCATCTCAAAATAATTAAAACCCAAATAGCTGGGCACGCCTGTGGGAGATTTTTTTTTTTCTCTTAAATTATTTGAAGTGTGAAGACCCACTTCTCATCTAGTTCTTTGAGGCGGGAAGAAGATCCACCTTTTGTCTGGGCCACACTTCTGGCAGCCTATAGAAAGGACAGGGGCGAGGGAAGCTTGCTCTCTGGCTGCCTGCTCTCACTCTTGCTAGCAAGTCCGTTCCCTCACTACCATTAGAGCCTATTTGAGGGGGAAATATTCCAGTGTATACTGAAGACCAGCTGAGGCATCCAGCCTCACGGAGTAGACAACTAACTACTGGATTCTTGGACCTTCTGTTCATAGGCAGCCGTTGTGGGATTAGCTGGACTACAGTCTGTGAGCCACTCTATTAAATCCCCTTTATGTCATATATATATATGACTTCCCTGAGTGTGGCGAGAGTGGGTCAGCGGCAGCGGGAATATATATATTTACTCTAGATGGCCTGTTTCCCTAGAGAACCCTGACTAATACAATGGTAGAAAATGGACCGGGAGCAGAGGGTCAATGAATCATCACCTGGGATTCTGAGGACCAGGAGCAGAGGGCCACTGAATCATCACCTGGGATTCTGAGGACCGGGAGCAGAGGGCCACTGAATCATCACCTGGGATCCTGGGCCATACTTCTCAGTCGTCAGCTGAAAGTAATCTAAGAAGATGCTAGTGGTACATGGGAGGTGGAAAGTTAATTAAAAGTGGGACTCCATGATACACTTTTGAGGAGACTGACATCCGTAATGTGCTAGGATTTTGCAGCTGCTTTGGTGTCACCTGCACACCTGCAAGTAATCACTCCCATGCTCCCATAAGTAAGTCAGTAAATTTATTCCTTCACCAAGCTGGACTTTGGTGGGATGATTACTTTGCAGTGAATAAGATATTGATCAGCAGCATCTCAGAAAAAGTTAACGCAGCAGCCACTCTATTAGTTTGCTTGGGCTATTGTGACAAACCACTACAATTCCAATACTATTTGGGGCTAGAGGGATAGGTCGGTGGTTATTGCTCTTGGAGACCTGGGTTCAGTTCTGTACTCACAAGGCAATTTACAACTGCCTGTAACATCAGTTCCAGGGAACCCAGTCTCCTTTCATGACCTCTGCAGGCTCATGAACTTTCGGAGGCTCACATGCATACACACACAACAGCCCCCAGATATATCTCTCTCAGTTCTGGAGGGTAGACATCCAAAATAAAGACGTTGTTAGAGTCCCTATTCCCTGTGATCTTGGGGGATAGGGATCCCAGCTTCTGACACTTGTACAGACCCCTGGCTTTCCTTTGTGATCCTCTGTGTCCTTTCTGATCTCTGCCTCTGCCATCACGATGGCATTTTTGTCTCTTCAGTATGTCACCAGTGTGTGTCTTCAGTTTGACACTAGATATGATGCCCACATGTAATATCAGCACTTGGAAGGCTGAGGCAGGAGGATTAGGTTTTGTAAATGGAGTGCTTGAGTGTGTGCTGCCTGTCACTATCAAAGCCAATAGACAAAGGCAGGAGTTTGTAAGTGTGCTTTACTCAGAGAGCTAGCAATCTGTGAGGAGAGCATTAATCCCACGGAATGAGAGTGAAGGCCATCACCCAAATTAGCTAGATTTATAGCATGCTTTATTATATATGCACAGTATAGCTAGCCCAGTGATCGCCTCTCCCTAAATGGGATTTGAGAGGTCAGCATGAACATGGGAAAGTGGGGTTTAAATACTTTAGAAACTGTAAGACTAGGAAGTTTCTAAGGGGGTTTGGTTATGTAGGAAGTTGTCAGAAAATAATCTCAAAATTATTTGACAAAACATCTTTTCAGGGTCGAGGTCAGGGTATAGGGTATGGAACATGTCACATTTCAGAAAATGGGACAAGACACAGTCAAGCCTGAGTTTTACCGAAAGCAGGAATTAACTTATTTTGACCTTGTGACAAGATGGCTTCTAATCTTAAAATGGAGTCAGGCTGGTCCATCAGTAGAAGATTGATATTGCTCAGCTCTGGAGTCCTCTCATTTCCAGCTAGCATACTTTATAGAGAGTGGCAACAAAGACATCTGGCCATTCCAAAGGTCAGTCTTGTCTTCGAGATTCTGGGTGTTTGTCCTTATTGTCTCCTGTCTCATTGTTCTTTCTGTGTGCTAAGATCCCCATGCTCCCAATGCTGAACAAGCACACTGGCAGCAGCATGCATGTTTAGACTCATCTCTACACTATGAAATACAAATGTGCCCTATAGGACATAATACAAACCTGCGGCTACACGCTTTCTTCTCTGATAGTAATCTGAAGCCAGCATATCCTATGTAGGACCCTGTCTCAAACACTATTTATACTTGTTATTTTAGAAAGCTGGGTATTTGTTATGCTGGTTGAGTGTGGCATTTCTGATTCACAAGGCTCTCAGGAATTTAAATCCATTAAGTTACACACACACACACACACACACACACACACACACACACACACACACACACACATATATACACACACACACATTTGGTGCGGGGAGGGGGGTGTTGAGAGAGAGAGGTTGAGGTTCTCTAAAGTGTGGCCATCATTCAGGGCCCAAGACAACTTCAATCATGACTCTGTCACCGGCAGCAGGCAGCAGAAGTGCACAGGGCACAACACTGGCTGCCATTTAAGAGTTAGGAGGAGGTAGCGTTGATAAAGCTCAGAGAGCAAGCCAAGAACACACAAGGCAGGAGGGCTCAGAGCCTGCTGTGTAAACTAGGGTCCCCTTCATGAGAGATGGCCTTTGAGCTGGACTTTACTGTGCCAGAGGCTGTGGGGCAGACAAATAGAGGCCCGATAACCTCAAGGCTTGATGTGGAACATTTAGGAGGAAGAAAGACTTCTTTTGACTCATCTACCCTTTCTGTTCACTTCCTGGGACCTACTCACCTACACTCAATCTATTTCTTTTTAATGAGGCGAGTCTTTAACATGCTAAAACTATTTTACTTTATTTTTGTGTATGTGGGAGGGTGTGTGTAAGCCATGCTGCCTGTGTGGAGGTGAAGAGGATAACCCGTGGCAGTCGGTTCTCTCATGGCACTATGTGGGTCCAGGGATTGCACTCTGTGGTCATGTTCAGTAGAAATGCCTTTACCCACTAATCCAGAAAGGCCTAAAGTGTTTATGTACTTCTGAAAACAATAAAATGTCTTGTTCTTTTTTTTTTTTAAGTTTATATTCTCAAAATTCCAAGCAATTACAAACCTCCATGATTTCTTTAATTCGGCCTCAACTGCTCTTCACCTTTTGGAGTTGTCTCTGACTAAGCATGGAGCTCGTTGGTTTGGATAGGATGGTTGACCAATTTGCTCCCGGAATCTGCCCTGCTACCTCTACCTCTGCCCAGTGCTGCGAGAATCATCCCATCATGCCTGGCTTTTTATGTGGACACTGGGGATTCGAACTCAGGTCCTTATGTGTTTGCAGCAATTTTAACATCTGAGCCAGCTCTCCAGCACTGCATTAACTGGGTGTGGTAGTGCGTGTTTATAATCCCAGCACTCCAGAAGCAGAGGCAGGAGAATCAGAAGTTTAATATCAGGACTAAAACACTAAGACGACTTAGTGGTTAAGAGCATTGGATGATCTTTCTGAGAATTTACCTTTGATCCTAGCATGCACGGTGGCTCACAAGCATCTGGAATTCCAATCCCAGGAGATCCAAGTCCCTCTTCCGGCTGCTGAGGGCACCAGGTAGGCTCATGAGGGGATGCACAGACGTGCATGCAGGTAAAATACTCAGACACAGAAAATAAAAAAAAAATTAAATAACAACAAACCAAGCCTCATAAAACTACAACAAAACCCAAACCAATCAACAGAGCAATCACCCCTAACCGCCAAACAACATAACTGAAGTCTTTGTGTGGTTATATTGTCTAAAAGCTAGTGTCACACAGCTCATTACCACAGTGTTTTGTTATGTGGGTTATATTAGCTTCAGTTAACAACTGTTGGAGAAGTTAACACCCAGTGTTATTAAAGCAATTCCCGTTAAATATAGTACACGTGGTGAATTAACTTTCACTTCTTATTTCCACCTCCTGCAATAATACTGTTAGAATTCTTTCCTGTGCATGTATGCACAGACTTTAATATGCCTCATCAACTGACAGTACTTTCTCTATAAACTTAACTAGTTTACCATAAAAAGCACATAAAAAAGCATAAAAAAAGGACTTAAAATTTATTTGATATGTATGTGTGTTTTGCCTGTATGTATGTCTCTTCACCATGTGTGTGCCTGGTGCTCAGGAAGGCCAGAAAAGGGCATGGGGACCCTTGGAACTGGAGTTACAGACAATTGGGAGCTGGCGTGTGGATACTGGGGATCAAGTCTGGGTCCTCTGGAAGAGCAGCCAGTGCTCTTAAGCACAGAGCCATCTCTCCAGCTCTAGCAAGGACCCTTTTTATTGCATTAATAAAATTAGCTCACTGTCCCTTTAGGGACTATATGAGTATATCAGTTATGTGTAATTAAAGATAACTCAAGTTATCAAAAGACGTCTTTCTAAGGTTCATGTGTGCCATGGTGAGTGTGTGTGTGTGTGTGTGTGTGTGTAGGTCAAAGTCCTTCCTTCCTGTACATTATGGGGATTGAATTCAGGTCATGAGACTTGGCAGCATGTGCCTTTACCTGCTGAACCATCTTGTTGAGCCTCAACTCTTGTTGAGTTCACGTATGCCTAATGGAATATTATATTACCAATACCAATTCCTGTTATTGTAAGTTATATAGAATCCAAATGGGTAGCTATGGGTTTCATGGCGAGGTTTTCTTGGGGGGAGGAGGGGGTTGAGACAGGGTTTTCTCTGTGTATATTTCTGGCTGTCCTAGAACTTTCTGAAGAGCAGGCTGCCTCTGCCTCCCAAGTGCTGGGATTAAAGGAGTAAGCTACCACTGCCTGGCTATTTACTTGGACTTATGAATCTTCTTTTCAAGTTTTGCTTGAGCTCTGTCACTTAGCACCTGTAGGGTCTTTGAGCTATTTCCTGTCCTGGTATTCTCAGGAGCTTTGGCAGCCACATCACTTTTGTTTGAAGTGTCATATAGCCCAGGCTAGCCTCAAACTCGCTGTGTAGTAGGCCGTGAACTTCTGATCCTTCTGCCTCTTTCCTGTGTGCCAGAATTACAGACATGGACCTAGTAAATGCCATGCAGGGGATGGTTTCATGCACACTAAGCAAGCAGTTCACCAGCTTGCTATTTCTCCAGTTTCATTCCTGAAATCCATCGGTTCTCGTTTTTTTTTTTTTGTCTATTCTAGCTTCCTCTTTGTGGCTGTGGAAAACACCGTGGCCAAAAGCAACAGATGGGAGGAAAGGGTGCTGGGAATCTAATCCAGGTCCTCCGGAAAAGCAGCCAGGGCTCTTAACTGCTGAGCCATCTCTCTAACCCCCAGGACTTTATTCGGAATGATCTTTAATAAGCCCATGATCACCTCTGTACTAGGCAGTCTGAGTGACCTTGAGGTTTAGGTGCTAATGTACCAGGCTCCAGCACTTAGAACATACTGACCCCTGCACTGTCTTCTGCTGGGTCTGGCCCCAGAAATCTCTATAGGGGAATTATGTTGTTCCATTGTAAATAATTGTCCCACCCACTGATTTAATAATAATAATAATAATAATAATAATAATAATAATAATAATAAAAACGCTGATTGGCCAAAGGCAGACAGGATGTGTGGATGGGGCTACCAGACTAAGAAAACTCTGGGAACAGGAAGAACAGGGCAGAAATGCTACAGAGACTCCAGAGTTGCCAGACAAGCCAGAAGATGCAGAGGGCAACTATGTTGTTCTGAGAAAAGGTACCGAGCTGCATGGCTGAACAGGATAAGAATCATGGGTTAGTTTAAGGGTAAAGAGTTAGCAAGTTATATGCCTGGGCCTTAGGCCAATCCGTCTAAAATTAATGTAAGCATCTGTGTGTCTCTGCAGGTCTGTGGGTCTGTGAGCCTAAACCTTGAGGCTAGGCCCAAAAGTCCAGTCCAGAAACCACATACTACACAAATCCCCACTTCCCTGAAGGCTCCAGATAGCCCAAGGAAAGCCCTTCCAGAATGAGTTCAGCAAAGGCTGCTCAGAGTTCTGGGTTGCTATGTATGTGTGGTAGTGGGTATTTAGTGAGGGGCTGTGGAGAGAGAAGTCCTTTCTTCAGCAGACTCATATTTACCATTATTTGTATTCTCTCTCTCTCTTTTCCTCTCTCTGCTCTACCTTATGTTTAGAGACAGAGTCTCTCATGAACCTGGAGCTCACTGATTGGCTAGACGGCCAGTGAACTCTGGGGATTTGCCTGCTCTGCCTCCCCAGTGCTGGGTTACAGGTACAGGCTGCTGTGCTCAGCTTTTTATATGATCTGGAGGAACTGAACTGCAGCAAATGCTTTATCAACGAAGCCATCCTCTCAGCCCCTCATTTATATTCTTTTTAATATTTCTCTTGATCACGGCAGGAAATTCCGGTGAAGTTACAAAAGCTTCCTGGAACCACATTGCTGGTGTACCAGGGAGCAACTCAAAATTTTGTTGGCCAAGAAATGACTCCTATAGACCAGAGCTGATCTCTCTACTCTGCCTGCTTGAGTTAGGAGAGTCTAGAACCTGAAAGGTCTCTCCAACCCCATTTAGTATATTATTTCTCATGCTACCAGGTACCGTGGACTTGCTTAGAAAGCTTGCTATGATGCTATCCAGTTCCGCAGGCCTGGGAGCAGACTGGGTTCTTGATTTACATTTCATCAAGCCACCAGATGAGCCCATTGCTGCTGACTAGTGGACCTCATCTTGAGTAGGATATTACCTAGTCCATGGCCAGTATGGTTGAATAAAAATGACCCCAGGAGGCTCATAAGGAGTGGCATTATTAGGAGATGTGGTCTTGTTGGAGGAAGTGTGTCACTGAGGGGGTGTTAGCCATTGAGATTGCAAATGCTCAATCTAGGCCCAGTAATACTGTCTTTCCTTGCTGCCTGCTGATCTAGAAGTAGAACTCTTGACTACTTCTCCAAAACTGTCTGTCTGCATGTCATCATATGTTCTGTCATGAAGATAATAGATTAAACCTCTGAACATGTAAGTCAGTCGGAATTAAATGTTTTCCTTTGTTAAGAGTTGCTGTGGATGGGGCAGAGGAAGAGCTGGAGAGAAGTCCCAGTGGTTAAGAGCACTGGCTGCTCTTCCCGAGCTCCTGAGTTTAATTCCCACAACCACATGGTGCTCACACCATCTATGGAGGATTTGATGCCCTCTCTGGCATGCAGGTATACATGCAGAGCACTCATACATTAAAATATAAATACAATCTAAAATAAAATTACTAAAATATGTTGCTGTGATCATGGTGTCTCTTCACAGTAATAGAAACACTAACAAAGATAACCTACCGACCACTTTAAGAGCTCAGTCAGTTCCCAGGGAGAGGAAACAGTGCCCCAAATCCCACACTGAAGACAAGGAGGGAACTACTGCTCAATGTTGTAGAATATTATTTTAAGATGTGGTGCATTTGTTTATCTTATAACATTTGTTTTAATGATGCAAAGACGCGTTGCATTCTTTTAGGTTACATCTGTTTAGCTCTGTGATGCTGTGTTACTTTGCCTGTCTAAAACACCTGATGGTCCCATTTAAAAAACTGAATGGCAGGAAAGGGTAGGCAGGGCTGGCAGGCAGAGAGAATAAATGGGAGAACTCTGGGAGGAAGAAGGAGCAAGAGAGCAAGAAGAGGAGGCTACCAGGGCCAGCCACCAACCACCGAGACACCCACTGTGTAGAGGGACTATGTTGTTACTTTGTAAATAATTGTCCCGCCTACTGGTTAAATAAAAATGCTGATTGACTGAAGGCAGACAGGAAGTGTGGGTGGGGCTACCAGACTAAGAAAACTCTGGGAACAGGAAAAGCAGAGCAGAGATGCCACAGAGAGGCCAGACAAGCCAGAAGATGTAGAGGACAACGATGCTGCTCTGAGAAAAGGTACCCAGCCCCATGGCTGAACAGGATAAGAGTCATGGGTTAGTTTAAGGGTAAAGAGTTAGCAAGTTATATGCCTGGGCACTAGTCCAAACAGCATGAAATTAATATAAGCGCCTGTGTGTTTCATTGGGACTTTGGTCTGGATAAGCAGTGGCAGGCAGGTCTGAACTGTGAGGTTAGTTTGGGCCAGAAACCTCATGTTACACCACTGAGTAGGAGTGAAAGTAATATTACAGAGACAAGAAAAGATAAAAGCCCAGAGGCAAAGGTGATGGGGTGATTTAAGAAAAGCTGCCTAGAAATAAGCCTAGCCAAGGTCATCAGTAATAATAAGCCTCTGTTTGATTTTTTTGGGAGCTGGGGTGGGCCCCCAAAAGAGGAAGGAGCCCCAAAAGTCAAAAAACAACTACAGCTTAAGGGCATGGGATATGATGGGGCTTGAGACAGATAGGAACATAGATGAGAGGCTGCTGTCTGTCCTTGCAGCACTCAAGAGCAGCAAGTTCAGATCAGTCTGGACTCAGAGAGGCTCTGTCAGAACAAAATGAAACAAAACAGTAACAACAAAATATGGCCCAAACCAGAGGGCACTGGGGATGTAGTTTTGTGGTAGAAGAAGGCTTGGCTATCATGCATGAGAACTGGAGGTCAATCCCTAGTACCCAAAATTAAATAACTTTTTGGAGAATGTGGGTGTACTTCCTGCTATGAGACTTCAGGAACTGCCGTGTTACAGCTCAGGCTAAAAGCTGCAAACCTGCCCGCCACATTGCAGCTCAAGCCACTTGCCACTCTGTACGGGGGGGGGGGGCACTTGAGAAACACAACGAGGAAGCTGTTTGTGGTTTTGTTTCTGTGTTCTAGAACTCTTTTAAAGCTTTCTCAGGCTTTATGTGAATGTTCATGCACCATGTTGGGCGCCATTTGTCAAAAGTTTTTCTGTCTTGCCCTGCCAGTCCCGCAGCCATTTAGTCTCAAATAATCACACAGAGGCTTATATTAATTATAAACTGTCCTATGGCTCGTGTTTAATACTTGCTAACTCTTACCCTTAAACTAACCTATAAGTATCATCCATGTTTGGCTACCTGTCTTGGTACCTTTTTCTCAGTGCAATTATCATCTCCCTTCTTCTGAGTCTGGTGAGTGTCTCTCTGCTCTTCCTCTTCCCAGAATTCTCCTTGCCTGGTTGCCCCGCCTATACTTCCTGTCTGCCTAGCTTCTGGCCAATCAGTGTTTTATTAAACCAATATTTACAATGACAGATATTTGTAGTGTACAAGAGCATAGTCCCGCAGCAATAGAGGAATTCAATTGTTTAAGAAAAAAGTGGAGAGGCTAGTGAGATGGCTCAGTGGGTAAAGATGCTTGCCATAAGCCATATACATTCATGCACACAATAATAGTCAAGTTAAAAACAAAACATACATAAAAGGTAGATTAACCAATTTCATTATTATACACAGGCATTCACAAGGACCCTTTAGCTCTAAGCTCGGGTGCCCTAGCTGGGAACTCTGAGCTTTTGCTCCAGCCCAGGATATAAGAATAATTCTGTAGGTCCTCCAGCCCTCAGATTTCAGGAAGACAAGATCAGTCCCTGGGGAACTGATTGGTGTTTTCTGCAGACTCATGCTGTTGAGGAGAGCCCTTGAGAGCCACTCCCATAGAACCACTGATTCCTGCTCCCACTTGCTGGGTGACTGCCAGGGCAGCCCAGGGTGTCAGTGGAGAGAAGGGGGTGGAACAATCTTAATGGCCTGAATCTGGAATGTCCCTCAAAAGCTCATGTGTTGAAGACTTAGTTTCCATGCATCAATGACCAGGGGTGAGGCTTGGAGAGACTTTGGATCACCAGGGCTCTAACCTCGTGTGTGGATTCATCCTCTGATGAACTCATAATTTGATAGTGTTATTGGAGGGTAGATGCATGAGACTCTAAACTCAGTCCCCAGCAATAACAATGGAACCAGTGCAGAAGTTCTGGATCTGATTGTACCCCAAGAGGCAGATATCTACAACATACCACAGCATTACTGCACAAACTCCAGCTGTCTCTTCATTTATGTTCAAAGGAAACCATATTTTTCAGATGATTGAGAACACAGAGATTGCCTAGCTCAATTGCTTCACTTTCTACATGGAAAAAATACAGAATTTGACTTGCTTTGAGTCGGGTGAGCTAAAGCATGGCACATCAGAATTTGGAATGCATTCTTTTAGAGTTCAGAAACTTAGCTGATTGAAAGCAGTAAAAAAAAAAAAATCTTCTGACTCAGTCTGGAAAAATGGCCAGATGGTTGAGAGCACTTGTTGCTCTTGCAAAGGACCTGGGTTTGGTTTCCAGCACCCACATGACAGCTCACAAACATCTATAACTCCCGTTCTAGGGGATCTGATGTCCTCTTCTGACTTCTTAAGAGCTCTAGGTGTGCATACAGTACACATACACACATGAAGGGCAAACACTCATTTGCATAAAATAAATACTTAAAAAAACACCCAACAATAAAATCCGGTCAAATCTAAGTTTCTGTTCTAAATTTGGCTTTTTGTGTGGATGAAAAGAATGGAGTGTGGGCTGGGCAGTGGTGGCACACCCTTTAATCACCTCACTCCAGAGGCAGAGGCAGGCCTGTGAATTAGAGGCCAGTCTTATCTACGTTGGTGAGCTCTAGGACAGCCAGGGTTACATGGAGAAACCATTTCTGGAAAAACAAAGGCCAACAACAAACCAAACAACCCCCCCCCCCAAAAAAAAAGAAATAAAAGAAAAGAATGGAATGTGGTTATCAAAAGAAAGGCTTCCAAAACAAAGGAGGCTGGTGGAGACTTAAATAACTGTTAGGAAACTCATTTGAGAACTTCCTATCTTTGGCCACTTAATAACAAAGTGCATATTTTACTGGCATTGCTCAGTTGCTCATGCCTTGTGATTTAGAAGTGGAGAGTGTGGTTCCTGTCAATAAGAAGACCATCCCCATTCATTCCTAGACACAACCCTGTAGAAGAGAGTTAATGTGTGTGGCTTTTGATAGAGAGGAAAAGGGGTTAGATAACATGGTCAACATTTCTTGCAACGTAGTTCATGAGATAATAATTATGAAGTAAAAAGGATCCCACAGGCAGTGGAAACTTAAGACTCAATTCAGATAAACGGGCGTCTTTTCTGTTTGTCAAAGCCTTTACTAGCTGCATTTGTGTGTGCACACGTATGTTCGTGCACATATACGAATGTGCATGTGGAAGCCAGAAGACTACCTTCAGTGCCATCCCTTGGGACCTACACATTGTGCTTGTTGAGACAGGGTCTCTCACTGGCCTGGGGCTCACGAAATAGGTTAGGTGAGCCCCAGGGATGTGCCTGTCTCTGACTCCCTAGCACTGGGATTACACAATCATACTACCATGCCTGCTTTTGCGATGTCAGTTCTGTGGATTGAATTTATGTTTTCACTCTAGCGTAGGAGGCACTTTACAAGCCAATTTTACTGCCCTGTTCCTGCATTATCCTTTCCTATGGCTGGATTTAAGATGCAAATGTCTTGGACTCGGACTGTGGCATCCACAAAACACTTTTGCTTCAAGAATAATCTCCTGGGTCTCATGTTCCTTGGAATGAGCTTTATTTTTTTTTTTCCTTACTAAGTTCTTCCAACATTTGGATTTTACAGATGAGATAGCAAAGACCCTGAGGGAGATCTCATGTACTTTAGGTCACATGTTTGAAACCCAAGTGCTATCTCCCTTTCTTGCTCCTTGCTGTGTCTCTAATAGATTAGTGAGATGGCGGGGCACAGGGAGGAGAAACGATAGCTTCACTCTTTCTGTGTATATGATGAGAACACTAAGGAGTCGGCTTAATAAAATGGCCAGCAAGAAGTTATCAGTGGGACAGGGTGTAATGCTCAGAAGCATATCAGTAATCGCGGTTCAATTTTATACACACACACTGTCAGAAGACACAGGCTCCCCGGGCCACAATGGAGGTTGGTGACTCACAGGTAGATGCAGCCAGAACAGTGTGTGGGCTAGCCGGTGTTACCTGGGGATGCAGTGTGTGGGCTAGCCAGTGTTACCTGGGGATGCAGTGTGTGGGCTAGCCAGTGTTACCTGGGAATGTAGTGGCTGCTCCATGCAAAGCAAAGGAAAGATTGAGCATTTTGCCTACATGGTTTTGCTCTTATTTTGGTCCTGTATTTCATTGCTATGTCCCCATTCAGCGCCATCTGAACAGCAAACAGCCTCAGCAGCCAAATGGCTGTCTCTAGTCTTGCCATTATGTGAGAGAAGTGTGGAACTTGTTTTGGCTTGTACTGGGACTCTTATTTGAAAGGTTACCCAAGTTTCACAAGAGACTCTGCACCTACACTTTGAACCTGTGTTAAAGAGTAGGAGGATTTTTGAAGTTGGACTGAGTGCGTTTTGCCCTGTGAGGCAAATTGGAGCCTGTGGAGATAAGAGGTAGAAGATTATGGCTTAAAAGTGATCATATGTGGATGTCAGGCAGGAGTTAAGAACCTGCTGACCTGCATGTCACCTCTTACATCCTGGAGAGATTACTCATTACCCCGGAATATTAGCCAATATCCTCCAAGGAGGGGAGGAGAAAGCTTTTTTTTTTTTTTTTTTTTTTTTTTTTTTTTTTTTTACAATGCTGAGACATCTAAGTCTCTCAGGCAAAATTCATTGTCTTTGGTTGCCAAGGCAGTTTGCTATTCAATCTTGTCTTCTGTCTAGAAGGCACAAACTGTGCAGAGGTATAAGACTTATCTCCAAACAGTAGTGAGGAAATAGAAGCTTAGTATATGAATAGTTTGATATTTATATATTATATATATTATAACTTCATATATCAATTATATATGCAATTATATATATATATATAATTGATATATGAATAGTTTGGGCATATGGAAGTGTTGGGGGAAAAAAATCTATCAATGGACGGGTGGTATAAACAAAGGTACTTCCTACTATTGATGTACTAATAAGTCTTTGTTAGAAAAATGAGAGATCAATCCACATTGTAGCATAATTGATCTCAGACCCTGTATGACTTGGGTGGATTCTTTGCATTTTTTAATTTTATTTATTTATTTATTTATTTATTTATTTATTTATTTATTTATTTTTATTTTTATTTTTTTTGAGATAGGGTTTCCCTGTGTAGGCCTGGCTGTCCTGAAACTCACTCTGTAAACCAGGCTGTCCTTGAACTCACAGAGATCTACCTGACTCTGCCTCCTGAGTGCTGGAATTAGAGGAGTAAGCCATTGCTGCTGCCGCCACTATGTCCACCACCTGGCCTTCTTGGCATTTTAAAATGTGAATGCTCTGAGTGGAGGCCAGAAGATAAACTCCGGCACCATCTTCAGAAACTTGGGCCTCTTTCTATGAGACGGGCATCTTACTGGCCTGGAGCTCACCAATTATGCTAGACTGGCTTGTCATTGAACCCCAGGGATACTCCAGTCTGCTGCTTCAGCACTACAATTACAGGTGTGCACCATTGCTTTATTTATTTATTGTTTATTTATTTATCTTTTTTTTGAGACAGGGTTTCTCTGTGTAGTCTGGCTGTCCTGCAACTTGTTTGTACAGCAAGCTGGCCTTGAAATCACAGAGATCTACCTACTTCTGCCTCCCAAGTGCTTGGGATTAAAGGTGTGCACTGCCGTTGCCCATCTGTGTGTGCCATTATTATAGGTGGCCCACCAGAGATGACCACTCAGACACAGTTTATAGCCAATTGAAAATCTTTATTCTGGCTGGCTGAGACCATACCAGCTATTTGGGGACCTAGGTGTCGCCCCAAGTGTCCAGAACACAGGGTTTTTAATGGCAGAAACCACAGTCTAGCGTCTTGTTGGCAGCTGCAGAAGGACTTCACCGAAGTAAGAGTTTGAAGCAAGCAATTTTTGTTTTTATTTTATTTTATTTTTGAGACAGTGTTTCTCTGTATATCCCTGGTTGTCCTGGAACTCACTCTGTAGACCAGGCTGGCCCTTAACTCAGATCTGCCTGCCTTCTGCCTCAAGAGGGCTAGGATTAAAGGCATGTACCACCTCCATCCCAGAGAAGCAAGTGGGTTTAACTGATGCTAAGATCAGCAGTTACTTGGAGGGGTTTCTAAAATGAAGACTAAGATAAGTTAGATAGGGCATCCTGACCCCTGCTTCTTAGTATAGTGTTGTGGTTTGAAAGAAAATGGCCCCCAAAGGGAGTGGCATTATTAGGGGGTATGTCCTTGTTAGAGGAATTGTCCCAATGTGGAGGTAGGCTTTGAGGTCTCACATATGCTCAAATCACACCCAGTGTGACACTCAGCTCACTTCCTGTCTTCTGATCAAGATGTAGCCAGCACCATGTCTGCCGCCATACTCACAGCTGCCATGCTTCCTGCCGTGATGATAATGGACTAAAACTCTGAAACTGTAAACCAGCCCATTTAAAGGTTTTCCTTTATAAGAGTTGCCATGGTCATGGTGTCTCTTCACAGCAATAGAAACCTTAGCTAAGACAATAGGGTTGGGCAGTTTTTCACAGGATTCTTCATCAAGGAGATCAATTCTACCTAAACCGAAAATGATCTCAACAAGAAAACAGGAGGCAGGGACCTCTACACTATCTTGCCCTGTCACACTGTCATGCCTGGCATTTTTTTTTCCCTATTCCTTGTTTCTAGGTGAACCTTGTGGCTGATTTTGATCAAAACGATGCAGCAGGTGATGCTGTGTTAGTGCTGGGCCTGGGCCCTGTGTGACTGGAAATGCTCTCTTCACTTTTAGTGCTACTGTGAGCTGAGCCTACCATGTTGGAAATTGGCTCTGCCTGCCTTTCCAGAGGGAGAGATGCTGTGAGATCTAATGTGTCCCGGGGACATAGCACCAGCTGCCAGACCTGAAAGGCCTCAGGAGCTAATGGGAGGCAATGGCTTTCTGTTAGCTGTTCCCGGAGTAGTTCTCAGGTAAGCACAGGTCAAATGAAAGGTCATGATATTGATTTACAGAATGTTGGAGGGTTTGTTGTGTGGCAATAGGTAAATGCTAACAACAGGGCATCTGTGTGTGTGTATGTGTGTATGTGTGTGTGTGTGCTTATGAAGGTCTTGCATCTGAAGGAGATGGGCTGCTTGCTTGGGAAGGAACACTGGTCTCTGTTTTGTTTATTCAGTTAGCTACAGTTTACCACTCAGGTTTCAAATCAGGAACCCCCTTTCCAGTGTTTCTGACTACCTAGAGATGAGTTCTTGAAAGGCTCCTTCACTGACTGTTCTGGTTTAGAGAGGAATAGTCCCACAGAAACTCATGAATACAGGTGTGGCCACCAATGCTGTGTTCAGACGTAGTACTTCTGAGAAGTGATCATGAGGATGTCATTTCAGAAGCCACCAAAACCAGTGTATGTGTCTCTTCTGGATAACAAGGGCACTAACCAATGGGGATTCGTAGCCTGAAGCATTATTTGGAGGTGGTAGGAAGTGGGGTGTGGCCTAATTGGAGGAAGATCACTGGGGTTATGGCTTGGAGGCTGCACTTTGCTCTGGTTCTCCCTCCTGCCCAGCTTCCAGGTGAACAGCTGTGCCACACACACACTCTTAGTGCCACCATGGTGAGTCTCTTCCGATCCCAAGCAAGTGAGACCGGGAAGAGCCCCTCCCTCTGGAGGCTGGCTGAAGCCTCTCACGTGGAAAAGTAAAAGTTCGGGAACAGCGCATGGAGAGATGACCCAGTGTTCAAAAGCATTTGTTACTCTTGCTGAGGGTACAGTTCCCAGAACCCACATGGTGGCTTCCAACCATCCTTTACTCTAGTTCCAGGTGATGCGGTGCCCCTCCGTGGGCTCTGGGAACAAATGCATATACATACTCGCAGGCAAAATACTCATACACATAAAGTAAATTAAAAGAATTTTCCAAAACAACTAATATTTGTTGTGAAGGCTGCTATCTAGATACAATATCTCTTTTGTATGTAAATATTTTATGGTAAATAGCAACTAACTATGACTGTGATCTTCAGTTGTGGCCTTACTGTTGTAATCTGGCAGGATAGAGTACAGCATGTAGAAGCCAAGGAGTCCCATGGCGGGCACCATGTTGGGTA
The DNA here is from genome assembly GCA_033318265.1 of Phyllotis vaccarum. Lineage (NCBI taxonomy): Eukaryota > Metazoa > Chordata > Mammalia > Rodentia > Cricetidae > Phyllotis > Phyllotis vaccarum. The sequence continues at coordinate 96,538,647 of JARWLC010000008.1, forward strand.
GGCAAGTATATCTACCAAAGCATCCTCAAGTCTACCAAGTCCTAGGGCAGCAGGGCAACTTCCTGCCTGCACCCAACTCCCTGGAGAGCCCCTCCCCTGGCTCAGTCTCTGCACCCCGAGGTGAGGGAGACACTCCATGCAGATACAGCAACAGCAGTCTGTGTGGGTGGTAGCCTCGGAAAGAGACACATCCTACAGGTGACACCCGCGTGGAAAGCTTTATTGGGGGAGGGAGAAGAGAAGGAAGGTAACGGGAAGAAAGCAGAGGTGTGGCAAGAGGAAAAGGAAGGAGGGGGGAGAGAGAGGAGAGGGAGGAGTCTTCTTAAAGGGATCTTTTCTTAGGATGACGTCAGGGCGCTGGAAGAGCCAGGGTATTTCTTGCTTATTGGCAAGGGCTCCAGGAAGAGGGTCTGAATGCTCACACTCTTTTCCTAGGTACTGATGACGAGATAGGAAAGCATCCTTGTCCTTGGCCGGAAGCTGGTATGTTCTAGTCAGAGGTCAGAAATTCGTCGTATTCAGGGCTCCAGTTTGGGCTTCAGGTTTTTTTTTTTTTTTTTTTTTTTTTTTTTTTTTTTTTTTTTGTTATCTTTCTACCTGTTCATTAACAGCTGCTCTTGAGGAAGCAACAGAAACTCCCGTTCACATATCTGGGCTGGAGCTGCGTGGGGACACCTGTTGGCAAACCAGACTGAACCAGATCGGCTCCCACATCTCAACCTTGTTTCTGCGTTAGTCCTATAAAAGCCCCCCAAACCAGCGGGTGGATGGCACCTCCTCTCTGGGACCTGCTTCTGCTGCTCAGGACCTCTACTCACTTTCTCTTGAGCTCGTTCATTCCTGTGAGCCTATAATAAACTACTTTCTAAAAGCTCATTCTTCTTGTAATCACTGAGATTTATTCTTCCAGTTCACAATGTAAGAGCCCAAAGCCACTGGTTCAGTGACAGTTTTTTGGGCTGTGTGCCCAAAGTTAGATCCACTTGCTGCTGGGAAACTACCATCACATTCAAGGACCTACATTTTCCCTGTTTCAATCTCCTTTGTTTCTTAAGAACCCCACAGATGGGCCAGGTGATGGGGGCTCCACACCTTTAATCCCTGCACTCAAGAGGTGGATTTCTGAGTTCGAGGACAGCCTGGTCTGCAAAATGAGTTCTAAGATAGTGAAGGCTACACAGAGAAACCCTGTCTTGAAAAACAAAAGAACAGCAAAAAATAAAAGCAAACAAACCAAAAACCACTGCACAGATGTAATTTCAGGAGCCAGGAAAAAAAATTATGTGGGACTCTGTGTGTCTTTTGGCCGCCTCTCCCGCCTCTGTGCCGTGGTGTATGTTTATGCTTCCTTGTGTGTGGGAGGCCAGAGGGAAATGCTGGCTATCCTTTTCTATTTTACTCTCCACATCAATTTTCATGACAGGGTTTCTCACTGAATCTGAAGCTAGACTGCTAGATAGGAAATTCAGGGGACCCATCTGTCTCTGCTCCTCCAGCACTGGGTTATAGGTGAGCCACTGTGCCTTGTGCTGGGTTTGGGGATCTGAACTCATGTGCTCATGTTTGCACAGCAGATATATTAGGCTATTTCTCTAGCACCTCCCGAGTGCCTGTCTTTTTTTTTTTTTTTTTTTTTTAATAAATTCCAACTATATTTTACACTGGCTTATCCTGAAATTCTTTTCTGTGTTGAAGCCAAAGATGTAGCTTTATCTCAGTTGAGGTCTCTAAAATACTAAGTGAATTCCTTAAACCACCGCAGCAAGCAGCGGCACAGAGCTACACTTCTGTCCCTGCTGCCGAAATGCATTGAAACCAGAAAGCCATGTCATAGCAAAAGAACATGGATCAGTATGCCTTTCTTGTGCAAATATATTTCACACTTACCACACAACTTCCTATATTTCTGGTCTGTTTTCCCCATGGGGGCTTATAGAGGGAGGGACAAAGCCCAGCAACATTTACTGTACATTCAGAACCTGATAGAGGGCATCATGCCTCTGCAAGTATTTTCCTTCTTAGATATCGCACTGGGCTGTCAAAATCTCAATGACATCCTCACCACATACGGCATTGTGAGGCAGAACAGGGTTTGACAATGCTTTTCCTTATGGCTATATAAGTTTGATTGTGAACCTTTATTCATAGGCTTTCATTGGATCACTAAGCCAGAAAGAAGAATAGTTTGTGGACTTGGAAGCAGGTACAGTGTTTACTAAAGTCATCTCTTCTTAAGCTTATGGCATAGGAGACAGCTGAAAGCCCATGGTATGTTTGGCCTGAAGCCCTGGTCATTCTAACCTCTTTTCTTCCATTGATAAAACCTTCCTTAAAAAAAAAAAATCATAATATCATAATAAAGCTGGGCACAGTGATGCATGCCTTTAATCCTGTCACTTAGGAGTAGCAACAGATGGATCTTTGTGAGTTTGAGGCTAGCCTCATCTACAAAGCATCCAGGCCATACTAGGTCAGCATAGTAAGATCCTTTCTTAAAAACAACAAACTACTCACCATAAGCCAAGTATGATGCACTCCTGTAATTCCAGCTACTCTGGGTGTTGGGGTAGCAGGACCGAAAATTCAAGGCCTCCCCGGGTGACGTGGTGAGTTCAAGTCCAGCCTGTACAGACTCATGAGAGTTTCATTATTGAAACTTAAGCCCATATTGATTTGCAGAAGTAATGAGTTAATAAGGAATTCTCCATCGGAGTTTGTTGTATTAGAGTTTTCCTGGGGAGAGGCACCCCTCCCCTCATTTCTACTCATTCTAGGAGGGTCCAAACCTGGTGACTCAGTAAGTTTTTATTAGCGTTCCCAGGAGTATGGGTGAGCATTTACCACAGGAGCAAGAGGGACTCCAAACCAGCTGCGGAGTCTGCCTGGGCACAGGGGAGCACTCAGCAGCACCATGACCCTGGGGCTTTCCGACCTGTAGGCAGCCCCCAGGCTGAGACATCTCCACATGGTCTGGTCAGTCTCCTCTTCTCCGAGCTCTGTTTATGAGCCCCTGACACAGGGGAGGGGCCCTCTGAATCTCAGTTTCACCTTTCAGAATGTTGAGTTTTGTTTACTTCCTGTGAGTCTCCCCTTCCTCCTGGATGGAATTGCCACACCACAGCATTCCTCCAAACTGAGAGTGCCCAGTTCATTTTAAAAGAACTTCATTCTTTTACGAATGCGATGAAAACACACAGTGATTTGCTGATACAATAGTCACATTTATAAAAATGAAATCTGGGTCAGAGTTTCCTTTCCCATCCTTTAACTCTTATTTTCTCTCTGAGAGGGTTTTGCTTGCGTGAATGTCTGTGCATCCCATGGCCGCAATGCCTGCTGAACCCAGAGTAGGGTATCAGATCCCCTGGAGCTGGAGTTCTAGATGGGGGTGGGCTGCCACGTGGGTTCTGGGAACCAAACCTAGAGCAGCCAGTGCTCTTAACCAGGGAGCCATCTCTCCGGCCCTGGCTGGAGAACCTGGCTCTCTGTTCCATGGGCTAAGCCAGACTAAATTGTGTGGGATGAAATTTACCACTAACCCTCTAAAACTATAAAAGCAGAAAGCCCCGCCCCCCCTGCTCAGGGGAACTTAAGACTTTTCCTTCAGGCCCCCATCACGCTGCGTAGTGACCTCCCTCCTGCCTTCCAACTTGACATGCTCTCTCCTCACTAAGGCCCTCTGCTGTGGTGTTTATGCTAACATTGATAGCATGTTCTGTTCATCACCCTTCTCTGGTCACAAAGCTCTCTCTGGTGTAGTTCGCTCTGAAGGTCCTGGCAGCTCTTTATGAATTAACCTGCTGCTCCTATCTGATTTGTAACAAACTAACCCTATTTGAGGAGGGAAACACTGTTAGGAATAAGAGTGGTGGGTGTTGGATCAGGAGAGACGGGCTGACATAAAATGACCCTTTGGAAATGAACCTTATTAGGAGAGAGTGTTAGAATTCTCTTCTAGCCTCTGAAGCCAAGCCTTGCCCTAAGTTCTGAGTTCCAGCTTCTTGCTTCCTTCTCTCCAAGTACCCCCCCCCCCCTTTCTGTTACTATAACAATAAAGTCCATCTACATAGAAACAGCCTAAGTATCTCCACCCACCACCTCTGGTCCAGCGTCCCACGTCTATGGAGCATGAAGCCTCTCCAGTTATAGACACCAGATGACGGGGTAAAGCGTTATCATGCCAGTTCAAACATGATTCCAACAGCGAGGGCGTCCTGTCTGTGGGAATCAATCTTGTATTTGAACTTTAAAGCAGGAGAGCATTACAAAGGGACTGCGCATCCTACACAGACCAGCATGGTGGGGCTTTAAAAAAGTCAGAGCAAGACGTTTTACTTTAAAACTTGGAGAGGTAAATAACTAGGGGAGAGAGAGAGAGAGAGAGAGAGAGAGAGAGAGAGAGAGAGAGAGGAGGGAGGGAGGGAGGGAGGGAGGGAGGGAGGGAGGGAGGGAGGGAGGGAGGGAGAGGGAGAGGGAGAGGGAGAGGGAGAGGGAGAGGGAGAGGGAGAGGGAGAGGGAGAGGGAGAGGGAGAGGGAGAGGGAGAGGGAGAGGGAGAGGGAGAGGGAGAGACAGACTCGGAGGAGGAGCCTGGAGGGAAATCTTCTGAATAAAGGGAAATATTTGCCTTTTAAAGCCTTCTGTGAACTGGTAAGCCGATCCCTATGATGTGGTTTAATTTGGATCTCCTGATGAAGAGAGGAATGTGGAGGAGGCAGGTAAGGGGTGGGATCATGATTAGGGCTGCAAAGCCACCCCACAGTGTGGCTTCCTAACTCTCAGAGGAAGTGAGAGGGGAGGAGAGTGAGAATCATGACCTGGTTACTTCAGGCTGTAAAATCTGGCTACTTAGAGTGACTAGCATTTTAAAGGGACAGGTCCTCTAGCTAACAGAAATTGCAAGTTTCACCAGGCTCTTTCAGTGAACTGGATACTCTGGTTTTTCCAGTTCCTGTAGAAATCCTGGGACAGGCCAGGATGGTGACCCAGCTTGTGATCCTAGCATTCGGGCAGCAGCAACAGCAGCAGTGGAGTTAGTAGGTTCAAGGTTATCTTTGGCTACTCTGTGAATTAAGACCAACCTGGGCTACATGAGACCCCGTTAGGGGTGGGGGACAATAGAAAGGTTTAGGATGCTGTGAACTTGGCTTCAGCCGCCTTCCTAGTACCTGACATGATAAGGAGGGAAGCCTCACTGAGGGGCAGTTCCCTGAGGGGCAGTTCCCTGAGGGGCAGTTCCCTGAGGGGCAGTTCCCGAAGGAGTAAGGTTGCAGTGTAGGGGCTGAGAGGGACTGAGTACACATCACCTCTGCCTTTGACAGAGTTCTTCCTGGGCTAAACCCTGCTCCTTGGCTAACACAGGAGTTGACAGCCCTACTGAAAGTGTAACTTATTGCTCAGCATCCCCAGTGGCTTTTTTTTGTGCCTAGGGTTGAATTGAGACCTCACACAAGTGAACTATGTTTCTATGCTTAGTCACAGATTTTATTCTGAGACAGGGTCTTGCTGTCCAGGCTGGTTTTGAACTTGTGATAATCCTGTCTTAGACTCCTAGAGTAGCTGAGACTATAGGTGTGTACCATCACATCGGGTTATTCCTATGTATAGATTAGAAGGTAAGTGACAGAGCCAGGGCCTTGGGATTTGGTGGTTCTCTGCCTTTACTTTGCAGCAACAAATTGCCTAGGGTGGGGTGTGTGCTTGTGGGCAAGTGAAAGCTCTTGAAATAGCAACTCTTAGAATGGAGATTGTAGTTCAGCATTAGAGCCACTGCTAAAAATGCATGAGACCCTGGCTTGGATCCTCAGCACTGAGAGAGAGACAGAGAGAGAGAGAGAGAGAGAGAGAGAGAGAGAGAGAGAGAGAGAGAGAGAGAGACAGAGAGAGGGAGGAGGGAGGGAGGGAGGGAGGGAGGGAGGGAGGGAGGGAGAGATATGGAGAGATATGGAGAGATAACTCGGTGTTTGCTGCCCTTGCAGAGCAGAGGACAGGAATTCTGCTCTCAAAACCCACATTAGTTGGGTCACAGCCTTCTGTAACACTAGCTCTAGGGGATCTGATGCCCTCTTCGGACCTCTGAGGACATATTGCCCTCATGTGCATACATCCACACCCACATAACTAAAAATAAATCTTAAAGAAGTATTTCAGCTAACAGGATTTCTAAGTGAATGGGGGACAGAAATGCATGCAGCTGGTTGTAGTGGGTGGAGAAGTCTAGCTCTGTCCGGAGATGCTCTCTGCACCAAATGCCACCGTACCCCCAGGAAGTGGGTCTTTGGGAAATTTCAGTCTTCCTTAAACTTATCTGGGCCTTCTTAGGTGGTCTGTAGCATCTGTAGGCAGAGGCTGCCATCTGGTGGCCACATTTCAGGTTGCACTTCATAGGACTCCAGGCCGATGTCAAGCAGTCCTGCAGCCCAGGTTAACCTCTGAAGGTGCATGTCTTAAATTGATTGTGATGATAGTTGCGTAAATTTGTGAATAAACTAGAAATTTAAATTGTTCATTATTATTATTATTATTTTTGTTTTTGAAGATAGGGTTTCTCTGTAGCTTTGTCTGTTCTGAAACTCACTCTGTTGACCAGGCTAGTCTACAACTCACAGAGAATTGTTTGCCTCTGTCGTTCAAGTTCTGGGACTCAAGACATGCACTACCATTGCCCGCCAAATGTTTATGTATTTTTTTCTAGGCAAGGGCTTTGCCACTGTGCTATAGTGCAGCTATGGGGATGTTTTCTTAACTGAGTTTCACTCATCCCACATTCCTCAAACTCCTGTCTAGTTAACAACAGCAGCAACAACCAAGAACCCCTACCCAACACAGGAGGAAAAATCGCATCTTCAAGCTTTCTCAGGCAGGTACTATCGGTGGCACATCAGAATATCGATCTTGTAACTTAGTGCCCTCCTCTCCTCCCCTCTTATGCTTCCAACTTCTGATAATCACTCTTCCGCTCTCAGACTTGTCTCTTTTCCTATAACCCACGGGAGGGTGGACGGAATGTGTCTTTCTGTGCCTGCTTCATCTCTCTTAACATAACAATACTCAGTCCCATCAAGGCTGTCAGAACTAATGGGGTACCGTTCTCCATCTGGACGGAGAGTGTTCCACTGTGTCTGCAGAGCGCCTTTGTCCTTCTGTCAGTTGATAGACATGTGTGTTGCTCCTGGGTCTTGGCTGTTGTGAATAGGGATGCAGTGAACACGGAGGGCTCCTCAATATCTTTTCTTTATCTCACGGCCTCTTCACTGCTGAATCATGTGGTATTTCTAATTCTGATTCTTTCTTGACAAGATCTCACTATGTATTCCGGCTGTGCTGGAACTTACTGGGAGAAAAGTTGACTTCAACCTCACAGAGATCTGCCTGCCTCTGCTAGGATTAAAGGCCCAGCTTTTTTTTTTTTTTTAATTTTCAAAGGAGCCTCAATAATGTCTTAGACGGTGGCTATATTAAGTACCCCAACATTTATTTTTATGCGTATGGATATTTTGCCTGCCTGCATATCTTTGCACCATGTGCATGCCTTGTGTGCCTGGTGCCATGGAGACCAGAAGAGAGTGTTGGATCACCTGAAATTGGTTACAGATACCTGTGTATGTGTCATAGGGGCTGAAGAGATAACTTGGTGTTTGCTGCCCTTGCAGAGGACAGGAATTCTGCTCTCAGCACCCACGTTAGTTGGGTCACAACCTTCTGTAACACTAGCCCTAAGGGATCTGATGCTTTCTTCTGGCCTCTGAGGGCACCTTGCCCTCACGTGCATACATCCACACCCACATAACTAAAAATAATCTTAAAGAAGTATTTCAACTAACAAGGTTTCTAAGTGAATGGGAGACAGAAATGCATGCAGCTGGTTGTACTGGGCGGAGAGGTCTAGCTCTGTTCAGGAGATGCTCTCTGTACCAAATTCCACCTCTATCCCCAGGAAGTGGGGCTTGGGTCTTCAGGAAACTTTTAGCCTTCCTTAAACTGCAGATATTTGTGAGCTGCCATGTGGTGCTGGGAATTGAACCTGGGTCCTCTGGAAGAGCATCCAGTGCCTTAACCACTGAGCCATCTCTCCAGCCCTGGGTAGAAGCTTTTAAGTTTGATGTTAGCCCACATCTATTTTTGATGCCTGAGTTTTTAAGGTCTAAACATCCCACATTCATTTCTGTGTCCCATGGCATTCCTCCATTTCTTCTCAGTACTTACAAGACCCACTTAAGTCTTTGATCCATTTCAAATTGGTTTTTTTTTGGTAACTGTTAAAGAGAGGGGGTGTAGTCTAATTCTTCCATGTTTGGGCATCCAAAGTCCTCAACCCCTTACTGAAAAGCTTCTTTTCTCCAATACCCAATCTCAACATCTGTGGGCAGCTTTTCATGGCAATTTAATTCCCTTCTCAGACAGGGCCTTTTTTTTAAAGCTGTCTACTTTTCCTTTAGTCAACATTGGTAATTTGTGTCTTAGAAGGATGTTTTCATTTTACATTATTTAATATTTTAAAAATATTTTTTTTAAAAACTTAAATTTGGGGGTATTTATTTTTCTATTTATGATTGTTTTGCCTGAATATTTGTCCCTGCATAAGAAGGTACTTGGTTCTCAGCCACCATGTCGGTGTTGGGAAGCAAAACTCAATCCCTCAGACAGAGAAACAAGTGCTGTTAACTGCTGAGCCTTCTCTCCATCCTTCCATTGGTGATTTATATTTATATATTTCATATGAGTAAAATCCTTTTTATATAGTTGAGACTTGACCTGTTCCTGAGATGTTTGCTTTGGTGCCGATGCTGTGTGCGT